>JARQZJ010000122.1:2400000-3600000 GCA_030704895.1 Henosepilachna vigintioctopunctata | reverse complement strand
TATTCTCTAACTTGTTTTTTCTATATCTCAATTATTTTCCAATTCTTTCCTCAAATTGGAATTGAAAAAAATATTCCTATATTTGATTCAAGCTGAGTCTACTATCAAGTGGATAAGTACTATTTCTAAGTTTTGCCAGATTTTATTCCAATAAACGATAAGTAAATTTTGTTTTTTATATCATCGGTGAAGGCACGAAATAATTTTATACGAAAACAGTTTCCATGTTTCTAGAACTATTGAAATAAATATATGTTATTTTGTAATTAAAGTTTTAAAAAACGTCGTTAAAAATAGCTTTAGCAATTTTCAAAATATTAGTAAAGAATTGTCAAATTTGCACTCCTGAGGCTTGGTCCTTACCTTTTTCCTCACAAATTTTCCCGAATTTCAACACTGTGGTAGTACAATTTTGAAACTTTATAAACTGATCCTTGTGCAGAATTTAAACTGTCTAAATTCGAGAGTCTAGGTCTAGAGTCGATAAGTTTACTACGATTTTTTTGACGAGATTTCGAAAATAATTTCAACTGAACAAACTGAGTACTCATAACAATTTCACATTATTCTAAATTTAACATAAATCGCAACCTCCTCATACACTTACTGTGAAATCTGCCAATAAATGCCATCATTTTCAAATCTTTTTTGAATGAAACCTTACGAACAAAAAGATTTAAAACATTATTGCTTAAAAAACTAACGGAATAGATTTAGATTAAAGCTGCAAAAAACTTGCAAATTATTTATACCAATTCTATTGTATCGCCAAACTGTTAGAAAAACGGCTATTTAATTAAATGTTTTGATTACTATAGGAAACCGCTATTTATATAAGGAAAATGTTTGAAATAAAATGATGATTTATTGCTACTTCGTATAATTATATTGACATACCAATTCATACAAATAATAGTATTAATTGATTATGTCAATCATTCACGTAACTAATAAAAGATAGAGCCATCGTAAACTTTATCATTACAAGATTTTTCAATAAAGATTCACATTTGTCAAATCTTTATGGCTTTTTATAGGTCTTTTAATTTATCTGAAAAACCTAAACGTGACTTTCACGTAATATTATTGAATGTATCGAACGCTATTAAACGTATCGAATAGGTAAAAACACTTGTCTAAACTCCACAAAGTTGTTCACGATACTCGACATAAATTTCGGGTTACTAACCCATTATCAAGAGTTCAATACAACTAATCTGAAAAGTAACAATCTAAGTATTTATGGTACTGACTATAACAATATGTGGTTAAAATCGGAGTCTTGAATTATTTGTTTAGTTATTTGTTTTGTTAAGCGCACGCGTAAGTACTTTCGTTGGAAACCTGAATAACTTTCTTTATTTCGAACGATTTCATTTTTGGACCTTTATTCAAGAGTCCAATGTTTGTTTCAAAGTTCCATTTTAGGTGTTTGTACGAGAGATGTAGGAAATATATTCATTTCATCGATATCTAGGAAATCTATCAAATTATAGAAAGCATTAAACTTTTGATGATTCAAATTTCGCAGAAGCTTTTATCTTGTAAGATGAAGCTTTCGTGTTCTTGTATCCATGTTTATTTCAGTTGGTCGCAAATTGAAAGAATTTGATTTATAACCCCATATTCATCAGAAATCGTTTTTTAAGATTGCTATCAACTTTAACAAGAGAAGTTAAAGAAGATAACATTTTAACCACACGTTTAAATGAAAATAACTGCGTTTTTATATTCTACATCAAAAAATACGAGCAAAACCGACATGAAAAGAGATTAAATTTGGATAGTAAATTGGTATTTCCGTGATTGGTATTGGTATGTTCCGGAATGACTTCCGAGAAGGCAGTTCCAAAATTCTGCGAAATATTCTGGGATTGAATAACCGGAAACTCTGGTCCAGCTACAAGCAAGACGTTCTTATTCACATGAAAACTGGATGATGAATGCACTTAAAAATTCTCGAACCTTATTGAATCTTGTATTATATTTGATAATCCTCTTGAGTACTTCCATTGTAGTAACTTCGGAAATATCATTATCGAAAATTATACTAATTTAAATATATTTTATATTTCCAAAACTTATTTAAATATCTTCAGATGTTATACAATGTGAATTATTTCAAAATCCTCAACGAAAACCTCTTTTTGCTTCCATAGAAAATATATTTATATATACATATAACTTTTATAAATCAGAAGTTCTAATATTTTTGAATATACAAAAAATTTTTAAAACGTTTAAAAACCTCAAATTTTATAATATCAATTTCTTGAATCCTTCATGTCCTATCTTAATAACGAGACGAAAAATTAGGAAGTATAATGTAATTTTACCGAAAATTATATCCTTTTTTGAAAAAAATACATATAATTTTTTCTGTGAATTTTTCAGATAATTTTCAGATTTCGTTAAATTTGGAACGATCGCAGAATATTTCTACAATTTAAGATGTTCAAAACTTGGATCGCTGTCTATTGCTTTGAAAATTTTGTATAGAATGTTTTTCAAAAGTTTCGAACATTGAATTTTTTATAAGTTAGTATGTAGAATACCAGCAATAATTTATTGGGCTATTTAACGCGATTCCCAAATTGAAAGATAGCCTTTTTTCTACAGAAATTACCGCTGATTACGCAGACAGTAATTTTATGATTTTTGATTTAATATTTCTTCAAATTAGTGCGTTGAGTTGGAAAGTGGACTATAAGGGTGACCAGTTTATGATCTGGACTAAGATTTCGCATTTATCGTAAAGAATACAGAAGCTAAAATGTTCTTAACGTGCAGAATGGCGAAGGAACTGAATACAACTGCGACATCCTTAATTTTGATTTTCCCAGGAGAATTCAATTGGAAGAGTTGTATGTGGAAGACTGGTAGTCAAAAATAGGGGTTGGACTTACTGAAAACGCTAGTATCGTCTGTGGTACCATTGACGGTGCCATCAGGAAGTAGCTGGAGGTGACGGTTCTTGATGAACATCTGGATCCTCCTCGCCGTGACAGCAACGAAGGAGAGGTTGGTGCTGCGTTCGCTGCGAGCTGCAGGGTCCTCCAAAGGGTCCAAGGGCGCCACCTCTTCGTCGCGCTGTTCCAAGAAGGGCGCAGGAGCCACGCAGGCGAAACTACACATAATCAACACCCTTAAGAACAGAATCTTCACCATGACTAGGACATGTCACTGCACTAGTTAGCTTCGCTTCGGTGCCAACGAGGGACCGATCCGCGTTCCGTCAAATGCCAGCGCCACTCTACACTCATCATACCGGCAGCTCTCACACGTGTTTACTGCACCGCGGTCACGAATCTACTGTCAGAACGAGACCCAACTATTTATATTGAGAACCGACGCGAGAATCAGCGCGCTCACATGTTCCTTACACCCTCAATTTGTTTAAATATTCTAATTTGTTAATTGTCGGTGCCGTCTTTAGCCGCAGACCGTTCGACATGTCAGGATTGCGGATCCTAGATGGTGTCTGCCAACGTCAATAGGTCGATATATAATGTTTGGTACGTGAGCTAGTACACATAGATATCGGCAAGTTCCCCGTACGGATTCATCGATATAAGAATTACATTGAATCACCTGCAAATTCTATGGAAATTCTCTGACTTTCGTTGGTACACTGAGATCACAAGGAAGGACGATCATTTCGGCATTTCCTTAACACGGTTTGTTCGTTAATGCAATTGGAAAGCGTGAAGTACCTAATGTTCAGAAGATACTAATTTTCACCGAATTCACATTAAGTTTAATTTATAAACATATTTGTGAATTCATTGAATAATGTATCATTTTATACCGAAATCTTTACTAGAATATGATTCACAAAATAAAACTCAAATTTATGTGGTACACTTTCAATTCTATTTCACTTTGAAATTTAAGGTAATTTGTTCACGTAACATTTCGTTTCATTTTCAATTCAATTTTCAAATGAAACTTAGAAGTCTCAAATAATTATCAGAATTTCTCATATTTTCAGAAGTTTCGACAATTTCAAAATAAAAATATGAAAATAACTTCGAAATATGTTTTGATGAACCAGATTTTCCGAAATGTATTAATGTCAATTTTTATTCATTAAGATTCAAATATTCAAACAAATTCTTGAAATATTATCAAATTAATGTAGCTCTACACTTTGTTTCGATTTACTGTTCATTTTCTTCGTGAATTTGCTTTTTTTTCTTAGTTTTTGTTGTACGAGAAGTTATCGTTATGAGAAAATAAAAAAAATTTTTGAAAAAATTAAAAAAGAAACTCTCTAGCGTTTTACAAATTACGTCTTTTGATTATTGAGAAAGCATTTTTCATGAGTGAGTTTGTTGAATACCCACAATTATTTAATTGACCATTGAATTTGATTCCAAATTGATACCCAAATTTTTTTTTAAATTATCGCTGACTGCGCATATGGTAATTTTAAGATTTTTCATATGAAATTTCTCCAAATGAGTGTGTTGATTTAGTGAGTAGACTACAAGGGTAATCAATAACTTTCAAAAGCAATATTTAAAAAAAAAACACTCTTTCCTTTAAAAAAAATTAGTTCTGTTGATTGTTCATCAACGTCACAGAAAAAAATGGTACTTTCGGTAACAATCAGTCTCGAAACTACTTCAGAATTGACTCAATCATGCGTTCTCTAAAATCCTGAAGATAGTTTTAGACGAGAAGTTGAAACGTCGGAATTTTTAATGCTTCAAAGAATCTTCAAAATTTTTTACGAACATATTAAGCATTGTGCCAATTCTAGACAAATTAGAAACTTTTTGCACATCTATCCTAAATTTCAGCATGAAGTTGTTTACACTAAGTTTTATGATTGAATTAAGAATTCTTTCTGAAGTTAATGGACTGCTTAAGTCTGACGTCATACTGACTTCAAACAAATGTGTTTATCAGTGTAAAATCCCATAAATAAATGTTAATTTACTGTTTACTCATTTTCGGTTAGAAAAAGAAAACCGATTTGTGTTTTTTGTCCAAATAGTCTATCTTTTAAGAAAGTTATATCCATTTTGACCAAATTTGAGCTCAGGCAATACATGAGGGGGGCTCAAAAAAAACATTTTAGGGGGTTCAAAATAGACCCCTGAAGTACACTTACGATAACAGAATTTTTACATTGTTAAATCGTCTAATACCAAACATATTTGCATAGGAATATATTCATAAAAATACACGTCAGAAAGATATATAGATGTGTTATATTTTATAAAGTCCATGTTAAGTTGATAAGATTCTCTTGTTCTTTAATCCAAAACTCCTCTCAATATCCTTGAGCAGGGGTGGCCAAACTTTTCAATCGACTTATCAAATTTTAAAAATATCGTTTCTTAAATAAAATGAAAATGAAATTTTCTCTTTGAATTGAAATTTGAAGGCTACAAGCTCGACTATATCGTCAGCTTCTCCAGTTTCTTCATGTCATATCGTGATTCAGGTTGGTCGTATACTTATTAATCAACTCTTATGTATTGTTATATGATACAATAGAAGTATAATCATGTATGGTTTATTCCACTGAGCGCCACGGGCCTCAACATAACTCTCGACGGGTATTGTCCACCCCTATTCTATAACATTCTCCCTCGAATGAAGAATTGAAACGTGAAATTGTATGTACCTATACGACAATAATGAAATCGAATCTGTAATATGATGCCAGAAGGATAACAATGTCTGATAGCATGTCGATTGCTTGTTATTGCC
This sequence comes from Henosepilachna vigintioctopunctata, assembly GCA_030704895.1. NCBI lineage: Eukaryota > Metazoa > Arthropoda > Insecta > Coleoptera > Coccinellidae > Henosepilachna > Henosepilachna vigintioctopunctata. Next base: position 3,594,276 of record JARQZJ010000122.1, on the reverse strand, counting down.
AATTTTATGAAAAGCATCCAATATAATTTAATGTAAACAAGTCACAACTAACCATCCTCCACACTTTCAGACTGTTGTTTAGCACAAAACAAATGTATTTGTTCAGATATGCAGCAATTATTCCCACCTATACTGAAAGGTAAACACGATATTAATTCCCACTTGACAACATATTCAACATCGTGGATTAAGAATTATCTTAGGATTGGTAGAAAATGTAATAACTTCCACATGTCTTGTCGTAGTCACTTTGTTAAAAGTAAGCGAATGTCTGGCTCTAAGAAAAATAAAAAGAATGACATTTGGTAAGTATAGCAACTGATCATGGATATGAACCTATACTGATGCGCAAGTTTTGGTACTTCGATAATATTAGTTGATGCAAAGTATTCATTCAATTATTACTACTCCACTAATCAATCTAATTAATACTAATTACTTTTAATCTGATATTCAAAGTATGAATTCAATTAACTAATTATCTCTAAAGTTTGATATAATTGGGTTTGTCATTCACGTAGTTATATCATTGGATATATTTAATGAATTATTTGCAAAATACACTAAACGAGTATACAATAAATTTAACACTTTGTTAAATTTATATTAATTTATATGAAGCCATTTCTCAAGTAAACCCTAAAGTTAACAAATGACACGGAGGGTTCGCTTATCTCTAGGTGAAACATTATGTTAAAAACAATAAATAAAATTAACACACTTGGCTTAAGTTTGACTAAATATATTAAATACTCTACATATGTTTCTTGATAATCATGTTATGTTATGTTATGTTATGTTATGTTATGTTATGTTATGTTATGTTATGTTATGTTATGTTATGTTATGTTATGTTATGTTATGTTATGTTATGTTATTTATGTTATGTTATGTTATGTTATGTTATGTTATGTTATGTTATGTTATGTTATGTTATGTTATGTTATGTTATGTTATGTTATGTTATGTTATGTTATGTTATGTTATGTTATGTTATGTTATGTTATGTTATGTTATGTTATGTTATGTTATGTTATGTTATGTTATGTTATGTTATGTTATGTTATGTTATGTTATGTTATGTTATGTTATGTTATGTTATGTTATGTTATGTTATGTTATGTTATGTTACATTAATAAACAATAACATTGTATACTCTTGATAATGGGTTAACCATCCGAAACATATGTAGAGTTTCCAAAATATCCAGTGAAACTTAGCCAAGTGTGTTAATTTTAATTTAGTTTTCCTAAAGTTAACAATAATAATAAGAATGTCAAATCATTAAAAATTTAGGTTCACAAAACAAATGACAGGGAAGTTTGGCTTATGACTTAGTGAAACAATGTAAAATAATAAATTGAAATTAGAACACTTGGCTTAGGTTTCACTGCGTATATTAACAACTCTACATATATTTCGGGTGGTTTGCCATTATCAACAGTAATAATAATACCTATTGGGTTGATATTGTTATTAATCTTGATGATGCAATAACTACCCGAAACATATGTAGAGTTGTTAATATATTCAATGAAACTCAAGCCAAGAATTTTGTTTTCAATTTATTATTATAAAATCATTTATGCATTTTATCGAAATTCAACAGCTTCTGAAACTTTGAAGACAGAAAGTAGGGATATTAAGAATGAGAAAGACAAAACTTTGCACGAAAATACATCGTTAATCTATGAATTGAATAGTTCTCCAAGAATAGAACAGAATTTTCAGACTTCGACTTATGCAACGAACCTTGCAATAGAAAACCACATTTTCAATGACGAATATTATATCGGGTACATAACAAAAAGGGCACAAACTTAGTTTGTTAGCGACCATAGAGATCGATTGCAAAAAATATCCAATAATTTATTGAATTTGCACTTTCCATGAACAATTCCTCATCAGGAAGTTTCTTTCAGTTGTTAAACTGCATCCCCGTAATTCGAACGTATCATAGAGGCATAATTCGGCTTATATCTGCAGATCAGAGCCAGTTTGTTCATTGAATTTCATATCGACTTTCATTCTTTTCACGTTCGTCATTTTTTCGGTATAAAATTCTTTGCATACATTTTATTATCTTGCTGTTTCATTTGCATCTGAGAACGCCACTGGATTGGAGAAATATGTAAAAATTCAGTGAAAATCACATAATACATACTTCTATTATATTTAATTTCAAATTCATTTCATTTTGATTATGTTATTGGATTTTCATCAAGTATCCACTCACTCTTTTACTAATAATTCCCTAATATCTATTTACCTAACGCAAGAGTGACCAATAAGCTACCGGAGTGTTGGCCACCCCTGAATTGAGCAAACTATGAGCATGCGCAGGGGTGTGATTGTACAAAGGGACTCGCACTTGAGTTATGTAATGAAGAGAATGAGTACGTACCTATATAAAAAATGAACAGTTTGTATAGAAGTGCATGTTTTAAAATGAGTTATGATCAGTAAAATGTGTTCCGAAATGATTGATAACCATTATCAAGATTCAAAAATCTGCAGAATGATCTTTCAAAATAGATCACATAAAAGTTTTTTTCATGATTGTAATAATTTACTTCAATCTAGTTGTGGCCAAATTGGAAATTATCCTATTCTCTTGATTGGTGAAAATAGATACTTAATGAAGATCATTTTCCCGATATAGGTAGTAGTTATTATTCCTCAGCAGTTTGATTCAGGTTAACAATTAAAAAATTAAAACAATTTAAAAGGTGTTGAAGGATTAATTTCGCGGTCTTGTGTCACGTAGTACTATAATTGAAAATCAGAATGAGGATTGACGAAACCTCAAACACCCAGTGAATGGAACAGATATCCTTAATACATTCATTTAGAGAAGTTTTCTATTCTAAATCAATTTTCAATCGATAATTCACCACAGTGACCTCATAGCTTACGTGATTTTGAACAGGTACCGTCAGTATCCTTCTATTCAATTTAGAAAGCGTTTTCTTCTTTGAAATGGGGAAAAGCCCAGTCTTCAATGATAGTTCTTCTCGGATATGGTAGCCGTAAGAAAACGTTTCATTCATATTCCAAGGTTACGATTTACTTCCTGTATGAATACTATAAAAAAATTAATTTTTTAAATTAAATTTAGAATCAATTGTTCGAATTGTTGTTTTTAGTTGTCTAGTCTGTTATCAACATGTCTAGTGTTAATAACATTGTCTAGTCTGTTAACATCAAATTAGATGAAATTGTTCCAGAAATATAGACTTTTAAAATGTAGTATCTTAATTAATAAGGACGTGTGAAATCTACATCTTTCAAAGTAGATGTGTTCATGTGCTTTTCTTGATACTAAGATTTGAGATGTAGGTACATTAATCTATGCATTATATAGGCATACGACTTACTCTATATTTCTGTCTTAAATTGGACTAGAAGATATGTGAGGATTGAAAACTTTGCCTTTCATTCGTTGAACGTGGCGTGACTGATGAGTACCTTGTTGTACGAAACAGTACTGTCTCACATTTTCAATAAATGTAGGCATCGATTTCAAGATTCTTCAAAATTTTTCACATGAAGGATAATGGAGAATCTATTGTTTTCTAACATTGATCCCTCCAGAAATTATTCTTTAGAATAATTCGTCAAAAATTATCGAAAGAAAATTATAGTGTACTTTGTTGAAGTTGAAAAGTCAATTTGAAGCGTAGCTTCTGTGATATTGGAATATTAATTCATTTAGCCTAAGTATTTGAGCTTTTTCAAAACTTTGAAAATACATTTTATGAAAATTAAAATTAAAACACCTGCCTTAAGTTTCACTGATCGTTTTCAATTATCAGTGAAACTTAAGTCAAGTGTTTTAATTTTAATTTACTATTTAACATGATGTTTCACCTAGTGATAAGCGAAATTTCTGTGTCATTTATTAAATTTATTTTTAAATTTGAGATACAACTGAAGTTTTTGAAATTCGAAATATAAAAAATTCAGAATATTTTGTAGAAAGTTATCTTAACCTAACCTATTTTATTTCAAAACGCAATGAGTAAATAGTTCGGGGGTTTATTATAATTTTATATAAAGTTTCTGTTAAATTACTACTGCTAAGTATCCGAAATTTTGAATTACGAAGACTTATATCATCGAAAATTACTTGAAATATCTTTAGCAAGAATTAATATCGCAATTTGGAGAACTCTTCATTACAACTCGTGGTAGTTTGAAAAATTCTAAAAAATAGTAAAATATAGTTTTATTGTATTGAGAAGGAACTATAAAACTCAAAACGTACAAATTTTCAGTGCGTTGTAAACTTATTGAATTGATGATTGATGAGGCCGATACTTGGAGAAAATTAATATCCATAATGAAACAATATTTAGAATTTTCTCACAATTTAATACAAATACAGATGACGACGTTTCGAAGTACTACTCCTTCATCAAATTATCAGTATTCTCTTTATCAGTATTAATTCAGCATTTGATAAAGAAGTAGTACTTCGAAACGTCGTCATGCGTATTTGTATTAAATTATGAGAAAATTCTAAATATTGTTTCATTGTAAACTTAATAGATTATTTCAATTCGACTTCAAAATTTTGAAATTTACGTTCATTTTCAGCGAATATCATCATCAGGTTTTTTCAGACATAATGAAGCAAAATTAATTTCGATGAGAATCTGTTACTCATAATGAATAAAGTTTCATTATTTAGGTAATTTAAGGCTTTGGTATTCGGTTTGCCTTTGCCTAAGGAAAAACTTCAAAAATTATAAAATTGCAGAATAGAGCCATGCGAACAATTTTAAAGTGAAACCAGTACCCCAGTTAAAATTATGCTTAACTATTTGGAACTAATGTCTGTTAAACAGAGAATACTCTTTGTTTCATATATATTCCAAAAAAAATTTGAAATTCAAAATTAATTGCTTCCATGTAATGTAATCAAAAATGTAACATGTCAGTGATGTGAATGTGTATAATACTAGAAATACTGATAGTTTTTATATCCAAAGTTGAAAGCTTTCTGAATCTAAAGATACTATTATGATGTTCGAATTAATTGGGACAAACATTTCTCTTCTTCGGTTACTGTAGTGAGTATGTGAGTACCAGGGTGGCACAAAAACCCTCGCACCTGCTTGTTCACTACCTGAGGTGACGTGAGGGTTCGACCTTGACCATCATTTACATTCTGACCGGTTTTACCTCGCCAGCAATTCAGTTGTGAGCCTACCGGTGCGACAATCGAGTGTTGTCAGACAAAGTGATGGGGAAACTTTGCGGCCTGATCACATACAGCAAACAGTAAAACATCCTTCGAAACAAATGTTTTGGCGTTTTTTCACAACCAATGGCACTAGACGATTAGCTCCTATAACAGGGATGATGAATTCAGTGAAATATATGGAAATATTGCGCACCAGGATTGTCCCATTCATGGAAACGTTTGATGGAACATTTCAGCACGATATGGCTCCCTGCCACAATTCCAAACAAGTGCAGGGCTTTATGCGTGAGAATGAAATAAAATTACTCGATTGGCCGGAGAATTCACCTGATCTCAATCCCATTGAGAATTTATGGAAGATTTTGAAGAAACGACTGGCAAAAATGGATTTCACTACAAAATAAAAAATGATTATAAGTGCAATTCAGGTGTGGTTTCATGATGAGGAATTGAAGAAAATCTGCGCTAAGCTAGTGGAATCGATGCCAAGACGAGTTCAAGAAGTTATTTCTGCGAAAAGAGGACATAATTCACATTAATATGAATAATTTACGATATTTTGTATGTATTTACTTCATTTAAAGGTAAGATTTTACGAATACATTGTTTTTTATCCTTTGTCACAATTAATTCGAACAGCATAGTAGCATATACTATGGCGGATTTAATGGTTTCAATAATTTACCAAGTATCTTGGAAACTAGTTTCAGAATTAATATATTTAAGCATTAACTGAGAAATGATATTTTAATGAGGTGGATTGAATGTTCGCTGATCCCTTGGTGAAACGAATAAAAACACTTGGCTGGGTTTCACAAAATTTATAATAAATACTTGACAATTGTTTAGGGCTGTTACCCCATTTTCCAAAGTTAAACTATCAGTTGATTACTACAGTATTTATTACAAGTTTTGTGAAACCAAGCATAGTGTTTTTATTCAATATAAAGTATATTTTAAATAATGACATAGGTTCAAAATAAGTATAATTAATTCAAATAATAAATAAGTTAAAATAATTCAAAATAAGTATGTATGTTTTTTGTATAGCTTCAGATAAATTAATATTATTATTATTTTCATTTATTCATTTCGATATATTCTATTTTTTCACGTTACATTCACTTCAAATTCTACATCAATAGAGAAAGAGGCTGGAATATCTTAATGCTGAAATAATCCAAGAGGCCTTGGTCAATGACCCGGCTTAAATTGTACTCGAAGGGTGGCGAAAGGTCAGGGTTGGAAATGAATCTGCACTGTTTTAATGTGTTTGCTTAGGATAATGAATTTGAGGGCTGTTAATTCTCAGTCCTGGTCCGTATCTAAACATCAACCGGCATATCACAAAAGGCAAAGCATTATCTGAGCAGTTAACTAAATTGAAATTTCCTCCCACTTTCCATTTACATGGCGAGATAAAATTCTCGTCGCAAAGTAATTACTCTAAATGTTATTTACGGTTTGTTGATTATGCAAATATTTTGAAAGCATATTTGAAGACATAAATTACACAATAAATCAATCAAAAACACATTCTTATAAAATTCAATAAGAAACTGAATTGATTGAAGCGAAAATAAAATGAATTTTTCTTATTTTATATTGAAAATAAAAAAAAATTTTCTACAATCAAGCTATCAAATAAATCAGCCTCAGATTCTCGAAACTGCAATCTATTTTACTAGATTCTATAGCCTAGGTTATATAACTAGATTATTATTATTATTATAACGATTGTTCCACACGAGGAGAGCGATTGAACTTGAATTCGCAATTCTTAGTACTTTTGCTTAATTTTTTTTGTCCCCCAAAAACGCTTCATTCTCTCTGAATGCTTTCTCTTCCGTTTATCTGTCCATTTTATTACAGGTACTTCACATGTACGATTTTATAGCGACACTCAGTGCGATCTTCTAGATTTTTTATATTGATCTGTTGTAGATCTTTTTTGACTTCTGTTAGCCACTCTGTTCTGCATTTACTCTTTATAAAATTATATCGAGTAGTTTCTTCGGTATTCTGGACTGTTTCATCACTGCATTATATAAAACAAATTCACTTTCTCTGTCCCTATATCCTTATGTATGCTTAAATCTTTAAAACTACGCAACGGATTTTGATGCAGTTTTTTTAATAGAATGATTGAAGAGGAAGGTTTATATGTATAATAACATCCATTAAATAGTGGAGAAGTAGTGTTATTTTTGAGGTTTCTAATGTGATGTCGTAAATAATTACAATTTTTTCCGCTTACATTGCAAACGCAGGCTGAACCCTACGAGATTTATCAAAATAATATACTAAGTATTGTACACACTGGAAAGGTCTACAGAAAACTCCGCTATGGTACATGTCTATCTCTTATGGATATCCGACAATAACATTTTATTGTGATTTACTCTTTACGACAAATAATGGCTATAGAATTAATCCTTATATATTTTTGATTAAATCATTTGAATACCCTAAATACATTGTTGATTTAATATAGATCTATATTCGAAGATATTGCAGATATACAGAGAAAGCCACTTTGTTTTATACTATGTAGTGATATATATATATATATATATATATATATATATATATATATATATATATATATATATATATATATATATATATATATATATATATATATATATATATATATATATATATATATATATATTTATATATATATATATATATATATATATATATATATATATATATATATATATATTATGTAGACAAAAGTATTATGTGGATGATCCCTATGAGCCATACCACACTAGAGAGGAATTTCCATTAACAGCTACTAAACCAAGGCCATATTTCCCCCCCAGAAAACTGAGTTACTAATAATAAAAAATATATATGTATATTATTTTCGATATTTTCAACAATAACAGGCTTATTTTAATGTTGAAACCTTCGTTGACGTTTTGTTGTATATCACAACTTTGTCGAAACTAATAAATAATTGAATTTTATGAATTTCTATACCTATATATCAAAACGTCAAACTTATTATTTTCAAAAAATCAAATTGGTTTTTTTGTATTTTCACTAATTCATTTTTAGTATCAGAAGAATATTTCTGGCTTAGCATTCGCTTCGGAAGTTTTAGTCCTTTTCACTATGAGGAAAATAAAAAATAAACCATTTTTTCTGATACTAAAAATGAATAAGTCAAAATACAAAAAACTTAGTACCAAGTTAAAGAGTGAAATAGTAACTCAGAAAGAAACTCATACTGTTTCTGATATACGCTGAAATAATTGCAGTAAATGCTATATATGAAATATATACGTCGCAAAATCATGAAGAAAGAATTAAAGCACATAAATATGCAAAAACTGAAATAACAGCCTTAGATAAACATAAAATAACTGAAAAACATGATTTTGATTACAACAGTACAAAAAGTTTAGCAACTGAGAAAGACAAAAAATTCGGAAAAATTTTAGACATGTTAGACATTCGTAAAAATTTGGAAAACACAGTAAATGAATGAACAGGCATAAAACATCTAATTCTATTCACAACGATTTGGTAAATCTTACGAACAACACTCATATAATGAATACACAACAATCACTAAACATCATATCTCAAAACTCATTCTTTCATAATTTACTATTAATTTCACACACATAAACCAATCAATATACACATTCTGGATTAGTACATGAAACTCAACTATGTGTAATTATATGTATGTATACATGTATATATAAATCACACTCATTAGAATAACCCAAGTTCACCCTGAGTTTTTCAGAGGTTTCCTCAAGGTGAAGAAGACCAAAACTTCGGAATCGAATGCTAAGCCAGGAATATTGCCCTGAATACTAAGAAACAAAAAAGACAATTCGATTTTTTCCGAAAAAACAAGTTTGACGTTTTGATATCTATAGTAATTCATAAAATTCAATTATTCATTAGTTTCAACAAAGTTGTGATGATCCACGAAAATAAAGTTTTTAATTTTGAAAATAAAAAATGTTTTAAAAAAACGGCTACGCTGTTCTGAGGAGAACCAATAAGGTCGAAACACATGTCAACGGCTGCTACTAATTGTGGGATATGCGGACAGTGTCTACTTTTGATTGAAATTTTCCCCCGCGTTGAACATTATTCATATATTACAAAATTTCTGGGCTAGAGGCATCCTTGAAGGACAATTCTCATTCCCAAACCAGTTACATGTTATCTGATCAAAGCTGACGATTCCTTAAAATTTTGTTACTCAGACAAATCGTTTTATGTGTTGTTGATCTTCAATAAACAATTCACAAGTACCTACCAATTATAATTTGTTAATAAGACGTGTATATAATGATATAAAGTGACAATTGAGATTGACATATATTTATTTAAGTTATTACAAAATGTTTAGTATGAACAACAGCTGATATAAACGTGGGTGAAGTTATGTATTAAATCAATTAGAGTCTAGAGTAATTCTTTCTGAAAGTTCGCAAGTTTGACTGTAAGTGTCAAAAACCATGTAAGGAATGAAGCATAATGGCTTAGTGTACACTCCAGAGTGTGTACATCGAGATGCGAAGATGTTACTACATCTCAAGAAGATCGCTACTTAATCCTTACGAAACGTTAGGAAGAAATTCTAGTGGAGGATTGCCTTTAGATCCGAGCCAGGGCAACACTAGTGTCAATTCTTACACAGACTCATTTGCGAAATCTGAGACTGAATTATTTTATAATTATTTATTTAATAGTGTTGGCGTTTACTTGATGTATATCCATTATAATTGAATATAAACTTAAATTCAAACACGTGAACTTATGATTTACACTTTATTGACTACATAACATGACGCGTTTCGTCGTTACAAACGACTTCATTGCGCATTGAGCAAATTTCCAGAATTTTTAAGCCGATTTATTTCCACTATTTCCCAATAATCGAATTGACCAATTCTCTCTATATTGTGTAAAATTTTTATATTCGTATCAAAAGTATGGTTTTCTGTTAATAATTGGTTAGCATAATTCGAATTACTTTTATTATCCGCGAAGCTATATTTATGTTCCTGTATTCTAGTACCGAAATTTCTACTATTTTTACCTATATATAAATATATATATTTATTTATATATATATATATATATATATATATATATATATATATATATATATATATATATATATATATATATATATATATATATATATATATATATATATATATATATATACCGGGACTTTGTTTCACAATTCAATTGGTAAACACCTGATTTGTCTTCTCTTTTAATTTTGTTTTTATTGTTCTCAATATGTCTCGATAAATTATTGTTCGTTTTAAATGAAATATTAAAATTATGTTTACTTAAAAAGGTTTTGACTTTTGGACTGACGGTTCCCAAAAATTCTGGAAATTTGCTCGATGAACAGATAGAATTAAACAATTCACACTTGTTAAACCTTTTCAGGTAATAGAAATTATATGTCAGAATGGAATATCTTAGGTAAAACCCGAATGCCATTACATCATAGAATCCCAAATTCCCTGATATTTATACCTGTGTTTCTCAAAATGTTGTTATTATTCTGTAAGCATCTGAAGAAGTCGTTTGTAACGACGAAACGCGTCATGCTATGTAGTCAATAAAGTGTTAATCATAAGTTCAAGTGTTTGAATTAAAGTTTATATTCAATTATAATGGATTCACATCAAGTAAACGCCAACACTATTGAATATTATTATTATTATTTTATTATTAATAAAATCTGATACTTAACATAAATTTTCGTTGAATACCTAATTATTTAATCCCGCCCGCACTCCCTACCATAGTAAAATAATGAAATAATAGTATTATTCAACATTATAATATACATCATTTCTTGCATTTTTTTCTAAAATCTTTGCATTTTTTGTCAATTTATGATGCATTTAAATGCGCATATTTTTGGCTTTTTCGGGTGCATTTTTTTCGAGCTTTAGTAATTACAGAGGTCACAGCATTCAAAAGTTAAGCAATCTTACTCATAGGCATTGAGTATGTTCAGACACAGATCAGGTTCGAACCAGGCTGAGTTCACTAATCGACATTCTACAATCTACTCAATATGCTAAAGATAGAAGATTTCTGTGAAAGAAAAATTCTCACCCAAATTAAATTTAGACTTTTCGCGTATTTTACTTAAAAGACAAATTCATCATGGAAGTAAAATACAATAGGGTGTAATTTTTATGCACAAAACGCTAATACCATCGTTTGGCAAATGATCAGTAAAACTCTTCAGGAATCCTATAAACGTACCACTTAATATAAACGATTTAAATAACTACTTCATAAATTACACATTTCCAACGATTTATTTCTTTCTGACTAATTGGGTCGTAGTTGATTCCTGTTTTCATTTACATGTTGTTAGCTGTCGGAACGATCTACTCCAACAAAAAGTAAATCGCCACTTTTGAACTACTTCGATTATTCATCGTAGAGTATGGTCAGGTGGGCAATCTGTAAACAGTATGTATATTGAACTTTTCACTTGCGGTTTCTTTCGAGTCTAAGTAAATTACAATTGTCAGATTTATTGCTTTCACGTCAAGAAGAAGCTGTAAATTGAAATGAAAATAGATCCAATTATTCCTTGTCTCAATTTTTTCCTATATTTATAGCCGAGTTTATCGTAGCATCCGGGGTTATCTTCATCGAGTGAGCTAATATACAGGATGTAACCTGCAAATTGAAAAAAATTATAACTTCTTATACAAGTATATCTATAAGACGATCTTTAAAACGAACACTTAGTTTTGGACATAATATCTTAAATTTAATTCAACAATGAATGAGGCAAAATCAACATTTTTTTTCAATATAGAACTTTAAGTTGGCATTACTGTTGAAAATGGCGACCGATTTAATAGCTGAGAAGTGATTTATTCTCAGTTTGGTTTGGCAATTCATCATGAATAGACTCACGCCTGAACAACGCTTGCAAATAGTGCAATTTTATTTCGAAAATAATGGTTCTGTGCGGAATACGTATCGCGCACTACGTCCATTTTATCGTCGACAAAATAGTCCATCAGAGCAGTTAATTCGATTAACCATGGAACGTTTTCGCACCATGTTTACTCTTACTGATAACTCGCATCCCCAGAGACGCCGTGCGTACAGAAGAAGCTATTGCTACTATTGCTATCGCTCTACGATATTGTAGAGCGTAGCATTGAGGAAGGCCCGAATGAGTCCATCCGCCATTGAGCACAGGAATTGGATCTTTGTCCATCCACCTTATGGGAGATTTTGCGGAAGAATCTTGGTTTGCGTGCTTACAAAATCCAACTTGTGCAAGAATTGAAGCCAAACGATCATCAAGCAAGGCGTAGATTCTTCGAATGGGCCCAAAACGAGATTGCCGTTGTTCCCGATTTTTATAAGCGAATTTTGTTAAGCGATGAAGTGCACTTCTGGTTGAATGACTACGTCAACAAATGAAACTGCCGCATTTGGAGTGAAGATAATCCTCAAGTGTATGTCAAAACACTGTTACATCCAGAAAAACTAACTGTTTGCTGCGCTTTATACGCTGGTGGAATCATTGGTCCGTACTTCTTCAAAAACGATGATGGCCAGAACGTTACAGTCAATGGTGATCGGTATAGAATCATGATCACTAACTTTTTCATTCCTGAATTGAACAACCATGATTTTCAGGAGCTGTGGTTTCAACAAGTCGGCGCAACATGTCACACACCTCGTGACACAATCGATTTATTGAAAGACACGTTTGGTGACCGCCTAATTTCACGTTTTGGACCTGTGAATTGGCCTCCAAGATCTTGTGATTTAACACCGCTAGACCACTTTCTGTGGGGCTATGTAAAGTCAATGGTCTATGCGGATAAGCCACAAACGCTTGACCATTTGGAAGACAATATTCACCGTGTTATTGCCGATATACGGCCACAAATGTTGGAAAAAGTGATCGAAAATTGGACGTCCAGATTGGACTACATTCGAGCCAGCCGTGGCGGTCATATGCCAGAAATAATATTTAAAATACAATGCCACAAGAGTATCTTTCGAATGAAAAAAAATTCTCGTCAATCCAATGATCTATTGTTGTTTTATTGCAATTTAAAGTTCTATACCTTCAAAAAAAACACCCTTTACATGTATATGCCCAATCTGAATTGAATATTCGAGATGAATATAACTCCAACCAGAACACAAGGGTTTTCGTCATCATCTGACGAATACTTTCAAACACGACAGGGTTGCTCGTTTACACTCAGAAATGCTGCTCCAAAATGAATTCAGTTATCTCCATAAGAAATAATACAAGATCTTCATGGGAATAGAACAGGCCTGCATGTGACACCCCATCGACAAATTGCTGTTGAAAAAGTCACGAGCTAGCAGAATGTGTGTTATGGTTTATTCATTATTCTGCATAAACCACAATTTCTGTCACGTATGGTGGTACATCTTCCAGAAACTCCGATACCGTTGCAGTACATCTCGCCAGTAAGTCTTTGTGGCAGAAATATGTCATATTTCATTTCTTCACACATGATTACTACAGAAACCCTTATTAGAAACTAGCAAACGTTGCGCTCCTTCTATCATCGAAGTAGAGGCGTTTTTCGAAAGTAATCATAGAACGAAATATTCTTATAATAGTTGAAAGATAAACACCTTAAAATTATGTCGTACTTTAGTACACACAAAAATGTCAAGTATGGAAACTGTTCACTCCTCGCGAAAACGTGCAGTCTGAAGACGTTGTCAATCTCTGTTTTTGATATTCTATGTTATTATCGATGTTATTTTTTATTCAATCCATAATTACACATTATCTATAGGATTTCGATTACAAAATAATCCAAAAAACACGTACGCCTACTTTTATCGAAATTTTTCATGGCCATTCGCGTAAGTGTAGTTATGCAGAATGGCTTGGTGACATATCCCTACGACTTCAAATAACTTTTTGAAAAGAAATCCAATAGTTCAAAATCATACAGAGTGACCAAATATTCTAATCACCTAAACGAGAGAGGTAAATTTCTTATTCTCCAGAATCACCCTCGAGAAAATATAGTCCAATGATGCCTACTCCCAATATCAGCCCCAAGCAGTGACATGTTGGGGATGCATTTGTTTATAGACCATTATATGACCAAACACGGCAATTTCGGGTTTTTACAAAGCCATCAATATGTTCATTTAGTCTATTTAACGAACTCTTTTGGACCACTATGGTCATCAGGCAGCAGTGTTTGTGTTAATTGAAATTTGTTAGCATGAAGACAGATATTTTGTGAGAATAAACTTTGAAGAACTTCTGGAAATTCAAAATTTTTGTCCACGACAACGAATTCATATTCCTGGATTTTAAACCTCCATTCTAAGCACTGCTTCGGTTGTGTTCAAAAAACGGTTTATTCTAGACGATAGACGATTAAGCGAGGCTAGCTGATCCAGTCTTTAATCAGTAAGCGAAATTATAACATTATTCCGACCATAAATTGTGGAAAATTTGAGAACTATGGTACTCAACTCACGTTATTCTGGGATACAGTTCAATAATTAAAACGAAATGTTGTAAATCGAACGCTCCGTGTCTGATATCCCCAAACATCAACCTGTCAAAGTGTTAGTTTTCATGGTTGCCAACAATTCACTGCAAAATGGTGGAAATTCAATTGTATTGATTATTTTTAAACTAGGTAATTCAAAATGAGAATTATTATGTATATTTATATGTTTTGTAAAAGAATCAACTAAACAATTTAGTACTTCTATATTCAAAATTTAATAAAAATCGGAAATCGTAAAATTATCATTTCGAACATAGATAGATTTTTAACAATTATCGACCCAAAAAATGATGATAGATATGTAAAATGTATATGTATATGTTGAGGTTAACGAAATAAAACTAGCATCAATACATATGATACATATCAGTATATTCGAGATAGATTTTGATAAGTATCTGGGTTTTTCATTTGCGATAAAAATTTTAATTTAATTACGAAAATATTTTCTCGAGATATCAAGTTTAACGTACCTTTTTATAATTTTTTTAGTTCCCACTTTCTTTATTGGGATGAGTCCATTCGCCGATAATACAATACATTATCATCCATATCATGCTTCTATTGATGTAATTCGAGTATTTTATAGTAACTCCGAATAGTTTATTTGACTTTTACTGGGATTAATTTATGCTACTTAATTATTTATCACAATATGGATACCTGTGGAAGAATCGACATTGCCTATTATTGCTTAAAGGCACAATTTCATCCACCATTTCCACTATATTAAGTTTTGATTCTGAATAAAATTTTGAAAGATCAAAAACTGATTTGCAACCGTTGGCTCAAGGCAAAGAGAGCTGGAATGAAAACAGATAATATTTTTCCATTATAATATGAAGTCAATGGATATCAGATTGTCATTTTCCAAGGTTTTTTCGAATTGATTATATCAAAATGGATTACATACGTACAAATTTCATCATCTTTCACTTGTTTTAATCCAAATGAAAGCTTTAAAGGAAATAATGTTTTCGTTTCGGAAATGTCTGCCTTGGAGTCCAAAAACTTTGCATTATATCTTCTGTTTTCAATAATTTGAGAATTAAATCAAAGAATAAATTTGGCGACTATAAAACTTCAGTAGGCATATGAACATTGAGCTCATAAATACATTAACAATGAATCCCGTAAAAATTGTGGCTACTCAAATGAAAAACCAGGAAATCGCAGACGTAAAAATAGTTTTCTATTTATTATCGTATATCAAAAATATATGATATCATTAGAATGAGTATATAATTCATTGAAGATATATCAAAACATATACGCACAATATTTCAGATTAGATTCAAAGTTTAATTAGATAAGATAAGCTTCATAATCAGTGAACAATTATTTAAAAATAGCGATTTCTCAATTTTCCTCGCCTACTTCACATAATATACTATCTCAATAGAAAAAAACCATCAAAAATCGTTTTTTAATTATTCGATGAATTCAACAATGTTCCACCAAGTTTCGTGTGATGAAAAATCTGACACTATAAATATTAATCTCTATACATACACACACAATTTTTCTATGTCGACATAGTATGTTAACTATGTCGACATTCTATGTTCTACATTCGATGTTCTCTATGTCGACGTTTGGAATGATTACAGAATTTTCTTCTAAAAAATTGAATTCATATTAATGAATTAATATAATTATCCTTGATAAGAATTGATGTTGCTCAACGAATAATTAAGGCTGAAAAATATCCAATCTATGTAATTGAGAAATATATCTTGGAGAATTCAAATCTAAATATATCGACACACTTGAAACTTTAAAACTTTACAAATCGTCAAATATTCTCTGATGAAACGATTCTATCATATTTATCCATTTAAAAGTGTGTGAAATCGAAATGGACAAATAAAAAACAAGACGTTGAATTGAGAACTAAAAGTGACAGACGAGTGACAATTTTCTTCTCCATTGATTCATTTTGTTGCGTTCATAGAAAATATTATGATTATAAATAATACTGATGTCAATATCTTGTCTTGAATTCAAGACTACTCATATTTTACCAATATAAAACATAATAATTATAATCTTTATTTTAGGTTCTCGTAATACAATTATATAGATGAAACAATAGTATTCTAAATTTAAAATCTATCTTGTCAGTTTTATTGCCTAAACAAAGAATACATTTTCTCAAAAAGACTGTAGCCTGTACGAAGAATGTCTATTTATATTCTGCAATATTTAATATCTACATACATAAATATTATTATTATTATTATTATTATTACATATAATTGAAGGCAGGGGTCTGAAGACCCATAAGCCCATTAACTCTTTTTACAGAATACTGCAATGTGAGGATAATACATTAGATAAACATTTGAGAAAAGAAAAAAAACAATAACAACAAGAGGAAAAAAAATAGTGATCAGTATGTATGTATCAGAAAATATATGGCAAAAACAATTTCTCAAAATGAAAACAAAAATTCATCTACCGCCCTCTTGAACACGTTAACTGACTGAGAGTTCACAACTTCAGCTGGTAAACTGTTCCATACACTGAATACACGATTAGGTAAAAAATTCTGCCGCCTAGATGTATGAAATGATTCCTTCTTTAGCTTTAAATTGTGACCACGAAGTCCGTTGCCATCAAGAATGAATAAATGTCCAAAATCTCCAAAATTATATTTCAAAATTCGAAAAGTAATGATCAAGTCACCACGTAGTCGTCGAGCTTCAAATGTTGGTAATCCAGCTGAAGCAAGCCTTAGAGGGTAATTCGGTCTTTTAAGCTTGAATGATAGTCCAGTAGCCCTACGCTGAATGTTTTCAAGTAGATCTCTGTCCCGCACCAACTCCGGACACCACACAGCACCACAATACTCCATAGTAGGACGTATGAATGTTTTATATAATCGAATTGATGCCTGAAAGGATATTTTCGCAAACGCTCTTTTCAAAAGGTAAAGTTTACTATTTGCTTTTCTAGTTATGCAAGAAATATGTTCCGACCAACTCAAATTATCAGTTATTGTGACTCCGAGATCGTTATAAGAATTAACTTTGATTAATTTTTGTCCGTCTATGGAATAATCAAAACGTGGATTGTCTTTACCCATATGCATAACTACACACTTGTCTTTATTGAGAGGCAATAACCAATCCACGCACCATTCGAAAATTGAGTTTAAATCGTCCTGAATTTGGGCACCGCCTGAAACTGGATTTGCGAAAATTTTTGTGTCGTCTGCATAAAAGGCGTTCTCACTTTGAACATGTAAATGAAGATCACTGGCGTATAAAACAAATAACAATGGACCCAAAACGGATCCCTGAGGTACTCCACTAGCCTTGGCGTAGAAAAAGAATCTCCAGCCCTAACACAAAAATGTCTGTCCGATAAAAAAGCACTAATCCACTCTAAAAGACATCCACGTATACCGAAATGTTCCAATTTATGCAGAAGCCGTCGTTTGGGCACTCTATCAAATGCCTTTGCAAAATCCAAATAAACAACATCCATAGGCTGTTTTCTATCAAGCGCAATTGTCCATTTATTTACACACCAAAGCAAATTAGTCATTGTTGATCGACCTTTAACAAAGCCGTGTTGTTGTCTAGGTATAATTTTTTCAAAGAGAAGAAACTGAGACACAGATTCCGTAATAATAGATTCCATAACCTTACAAATTATAGGTGTGAGACTAATAGGTCTATAATTGCTGGGGTCTAACTTGTCTCCCTTTTTGAAAATAGGGGTTACTGATGCCGTCTTCCAAATATGTGGTAGGACATGAGCATTAAAAGAAGTTACCATTAAACGGCACAAAGGAAACGCAAGTGCTTCGGAACATTTTTTAAGAAACAGGGAAGAAATATCATCTGGTCCCGGCGACGAGTTATTTTTCAACCTTTGAAGATGTCGTTTGACAACTGTTGGTGTGAAGCTGATATTCTGTAGTGCGGATTCAACCCGCGGATGACGAATCTCTGGAAAGTGTCCTTCAGATGGCTCAACCGAGAAAACCGACGAGAATGTATTGGCAAGCGTTTCAGCAACCTCTGAAGTATCTGGACAGAGTAATCCATCATCCTTTTTCAATAATGGTATTGAAACTTTTGACGATAAGGAAGCCCGAATATGCCTATAAAATCTCTTAGAATCGTCACATTCTGCTATGGAATTTTCATAAGCTACTCTTGACTCGTGTATGGACTTCCTCAACTCCCTTGCGTACTCTCTGTGAATTTGTAAATCCCGCAGATTCTTTGAGCGTGTATATTTACGCCACAATTTTCTTTTGTGCCTTATAAGGGAGATCAGTTCACCGTTAATCCATGGTTTGATTTTGTTTTTATAGAAAGTTTTCTTGGATGTATTCTCTTTCCTGCAGTTATCAATAATCCTTTTGAAATTGCACCACACTTCCTCCGGGTTCCCCGGGTCGCCCAACTCCGCAGTCCAATCAATATCAAGGTATATATTTTAGTAATTTTAGAAAAAGCTTATCAATATGAACATTTGATAACAATATTGGGGAGAAGCGAATATCAATATTATAAACATGTGTAACACTATCATATATTGTTTTACAGCCATTTTAGCTTTTAAATGTTCACCAGTTGATGAATCATATATCTGTCCTTTGTTTTTATTTTATAGCTTTCGGTTTATATATTTTTCAATCCCAATTATTTCGTGAGCAACGTGTATTCTCATCAGGAATATTTGTACTCGTATTTATTGGTTAGTATCAATTCAGAATTCAGTCTTGAAAAGGAATCGGTGATAAGTCGAAACTTCAACAGAAAATAATAGATATGTTACACGTGTAATTATCGCTTCATTCACTTATCCCGTTATAAAGATATGATTTGATATTATATGTGAAGTTACCTCTTTGTGGATTGGATTATCGATGGATATCAATATTCATTACGTATTAAATGGTGGATGAGCCGGACGAAATGAATTAAGATGATTTTCACCACAAAAAAGTTGATCTCCAGAATTCAAGAACAAGTTCAGATCAGCAAGAGAGACTAATATTTGAATTTCATTTGGAATTTCTGAGATATACATTATTCATTCTGCTTATATTGATCCAGATGACGATTCATTACATAATAAATTGATAGATAAAATATCGGTCGGAAAATATGGAAACTTGATGGAAATATATGTCATTACTGACAAAAATGGAGCAATCTAATCAAATCGTACATTATACAATTCTTATACATGTTATAATTGGGTAAATTCAAAACGTAAACAAATAAAACGGTATTTGTTGAAACATTTGGTTAAGTGATGTTGTAAATTAATATTTAGTTGCTTCTGTAAATGTTCGAAGACCGAGCACACTTTCCATGTAACAGAATACGTGCTAGAAACAGTGGCCACACAGAATAAACAATATGCGTCAAAATAAGTATCCAATGAATAACTACGTGAATACCATATATCCTATTTCCTATTAATTAAGATGAAAGAGTCATTGTATTTCTATCTCTATCATTCAGAAAGTTCCGTAAGTTATTATGATGAAACCTCCATTATACAGAGTGCTCAGAAATTACTTTTACATAAATCTGTATTAAGTGCCCCATAAAATTACGTTTGTCTCTTCCTCCTTCCATCAATTCTTCTAAAAGTATCCTAGGTGTAGCTAGATTTTACATTTATGTTGCATGAATGCAACGTCAATGAAAAACTGTAATTCAGATAAATGTATGGTAATTCTGGTCTTCCCGAAGCTCTAACCTGAAAGTCTGGTGTTTGTATCAGAACTATCAGACATCTTTTCCTAGTCTACCAGGTCGTCACCTTCGATGATCTCCATGGGACTAGTAACTAGTTTTTTCATTGTGTTCTAAGAAATCTAAATTACAATACGCAATCAAGAAATAATTTTCATGAACTTTGTATAAATGAATTTACAAAATTGGAGAGTTCATAATGATTGATTGCAGAACTTGGAGAGTAACATTCCTGTAAAATGCTTTTCTATATGAAAATTATTGTACCTGCATAATTCAATAAATTTTTTTTCAATATCTCTGTTATTTTCTTGAAGTTTCCACAAATACTTGAATGCTGTACCATAAAGCTCATTCACAGAAGAATACCAAATCAAGAAGTATGAAACATTGGTACCAGTTGATAGACTTCATTAAGATCTACAAATTTGCCTAGACATTTACAGATTTCAGAGAATTTTCGCAAATCCTCAGGTTTTCCATTCTTCTATGAAAAGTAGAGTTTGCACAAAAAAATTCCTCTGAGTCAAAGCTTCTATTAACCCAGATTTTGTTGATCCATAATAATTTTAATTTCATTAGAATCAAATCTAGTGCCTGTCCCAACAGCAATGTGAGTTAAAGGGCTTATGTGTCTAAGTTATTGTTGATTTTATCACAGATTGATATAATATATATATATATATATATATATATATATATATATATATATATATATATATATATATATATATATATATATATATATATAATATATTATATCAAACAATAATTGATATATATATATATATATATATATATATATATATATATATATATATATATATTTAAGAAAATGAACACTAGAACATTCACTTGAAAAATTGAAATTAATCAAGAGAATATTATAGCAGAGCTAGATATGTGAACGTGTACGATGTGATGTCTCCATTATCCTTCAGGGGATAAATGTTAGAGAAATATTGAAATCGATGCCACACCTGATGGAAGTGCGAGACATATATGTTTCGTTCTGCAAGGAACTCGTCAGTCGCACCACGTCCATCGAAGTGAGGCAACGATTTCAACCTCCAAGCATCTTCTTGTGACTTCAAGTGGAAGATCGTAGAGTAATGAATACTCTACAATTCCATCTATAGAAATCAGTAGAAAACACCTCTCTCAGATTACAGAGTCACCAAGCATCGAAATTTCACATATCTTCTATACCCGTAGGTATATATATATATATATATATATATATATATATATATATATATATATATATATATATATATATATATATATATATATATATATATAGTTCTTATTTATAGTTGTTTTAAGGTCTGATTGGATCTGGGAGTTCTTGAAGTATAAGGAGGTGTCGATAGTCTTCATTCGTAGTGTCTTGTTTTGCTCTACTTCGAGATTCTGCATGTGACTACGTGCTGTGTAACCATAGACTGGTGAAACAAACGTCTTCATTAGTAGTACGATCGGATTGTTTAGTCCCATCTGCAATCGGATGCATACGGTTTTGGGTTGCTTTAGCTTCATCTGTGCATTGGTCAATACTTCTAAAGGGTGATTTTTTAAGAGTTAAGTTTTTCAGGTTGGCGGCACTGGTTGGTAATGGCATCGAAACGTCATCTGTCCAAGTGAAAAGTTTTCAGGATACTCTGCCATTTCATCATGGAAAGACGTTCAAACGAGCAACGATTGCAAATTGTTGAAATTTACTATCAAAATTCGTGCTCTGTGAAAAATGTGTTTTATCGAAACATTGTGTTCAGCGATGGTGGTCATTTCTGGCTTAACGGAAATGTAAATAAACAAAACTGTCGCATCTGGAGTGATGAACAACCACATGTCATACAAGAATTACTGATGCATCCCGAAAAACGACAGTTTGTTGTGGTTTAGGGGCTGGTGGCATCATCCGTCCATTTTTCTTCAAAGACGATTGTGGAAGAAACGTCACCGTCAACGGCGAACGATATCGAGCCATGATACGCAACTTTTTTTTGCCCCAGTTGGACGAGTTGTACTTGGTTGACATGTGGTTTCAT
Organism: Henosepilachna vigintioctopunctata; assembly: GCA_030704895.1. NCBI lineage: Eukaryota > Metazoa > Arthropoda > Insecta > Coleoptera > Coccinellidae > Henosepilachna > Henosepilachna vigintioctopunctata. Next base: position 3,571,711 of record JARQZJ010000122.1, on the reverse strand, counting down.
CAAGAAGCTGCCACATGCTACACAGCTCATGAAACAATGGACATGTTGAAAGATGAATTTGGTGAGCAGCTTATCTCTCGAAATGGCCCTGTGAATTGGCCGCCAAGATAATGCGATTTGACGCATCTGGATTATTTCTTGTGGGGTTATGTAAAGTCGGTAGTGTATGTGGACAAGCCGAACTCGATTGAAGGCTTACAGGATAACATAACAAGCGTAATTCGTGGGATACAGGTCGAAAAGCTCGAAAAAGTGACGCAAAATTGGACCTTCCGAATGGACCATTTGATACGGAGCCGCGGACAACATTTACATGAAGTTATCTTTAAAATGTAAATGGCAAAGGCCAAGTTATCAATTTCGATAAAAATTTTGAATATATGATGCAAATTGAGTATTTTATTCGATTTTAAAAAACTATATCTATGTCCATATCTGTTGAAAGTATTTCGAGGTAAATCACCCTGTCCATCCAGGAAACTGGTTGAACATTCAACACAATATAATTTCAGTTTCGATTGGAATAGCGCTAAGGTCTCAGGTGCTAAGGTTACAGCCTCCTGCAGTGTTCTGTTAGCCAGATATGCAACACGCAATCCAATACGGATGGCCCTGTAGTCAGCGTACAATGCATGATTGGTATTTTATGTTCCGGATATTTACATCGATTGTAGAAAATGAAATTGGCAATACAATAGGTTCATTTTACGAACCAACAAAATTATGACTTCAATCGACTTTAGAGCATTTTTAAAGCGCTTCAATGTTTAACCTAAGCAACTTTTTATCTTTCGTTTTACACTTCATTTCTGAACGCAACATAAATTAAAGGAGTTCCTATTTTACTTGTATTACAAATATTTTAAAAGTGAATGTTTGTCACTCATTCACGACAAAATTGCCAAACGTATATAGATGACATTTGGCACAATTATACAGTTTTATAGAGTTCTTATTTCAAAATAATTCATTGATTTCGTGACACAAATGGATAGTAGGTTGTCTACACAGGTAAACCTAGGAGTTGACACCAATTTTTGCCAAATTGGGTAATATTTTGTTGTGAATAGCAATTCTTTATCAGAACTCATAATAATTTCGATATGACAATCATAACCTATAAAACGATAAATTATATCATTTTTAATCATTGATTCAGATAACTGTGACTTACAAATTAATTCTTTCAATATCCTACATTTTCAATCTTCATGATGAGTGACGGATTAATCTGGAACAGTAGTTATTGAGTGCAACACTGTTTGTGTGTTCCTCAAATAAACAATTGATCAAACTAGATTGAGAGCGTTATTTTGAACATAAAACGAAAGATTAATGAACTTAAAAATTTTGCCGAAAGTATGCGCGAGGTGCTTAAAAAATAATTAATTTCCGACTGGCGCTAGAATATATGTAAACAGTTGTTCGTTTGTTTATTGAATCATTTTATCATTTGAATGAGTTCAGTGATCTTTTTTGATAGTATAGAATTGCAGAAATTTGTCGTTTTTTAAATTAATGAACAATATTAGTTCTGCTCATTTGTTTCACTTTCGATATTCAATTGTATTAGGTGGTGAGCTCAAATTATTGAAAATACTTGTTTCAGTGAGATATTTCTTATTATTCAGTCTTTTACAATTTTTATTAGTTTTTGATATCTTCTTTAAAATTTTCTCAATTTATAAATTTGAAACATTTTTTCAAGAATAAAAGGAGCCGTAAAATGACGTTATGATTTTTTGTAAATAATTAAGAATATTCGTTTTTGAACATGAAATATTTCTTTCAGATGTCACCATTATTTTCTAACAATCTAACAATCTAAATATGATCGGCATCAGTTTCTATAAGTGTTTTAAAATGAGATTATTAATATAAATATATTCAACCACTATTTTCACAAAGCATATGTGTCCCTTTCAAACATTTCTGACCTATGTGCTCCAAAATCAGAAGAGTGAAAAGAGTCGAAGCTTTCTCGAAATAGAAGCATTCACAGATTGAGTAATTCACTATTTATTTTACTCAAAATGGTCTATTTCATTTTTTAAATGATTCCAAAAAATGAGTAAAATGGTAATTAATGCTAGAGTTTATTTAGGTACTCCAGGTAATTCATCATTTACAAGATTCAAAATGAACAAATGTTAGAAAGAAGACCTTCTATAATAGTGTTTCTGCATTCAATGAATGATCCATGACATTGATATTGTCGGTATTTTGAAGGTTTAGATCTGGCATCTTATATACACTTGCCATCAACGCCATCTTGAGGCTATTCAGAGAAGGTTCTTGAAATTCTTTGTTTAAAGGGAGGATAAAGTTTATCCACAGAGAGGAGTCAATCATGACGAATTATTAAGACGATTTAGTTTAATCTCATTTTAGAGCAGGAGAGAAACTTTATCACTCAAATTTTTGTACAAATTACTGCACAATAGTATTGATTGTCCTCTCTTGTCCGCTTTGAAATTTCGTGTTCCTAGGCAAAATTCTCGTACTACAGAATTATTCCACCTAGAGACTCCGAGGACAAACTCCCGAATACAACAATACACATTCACTTTGACTCCATAAAAGTTATTGTTAGTAGTTATGTGAAAAAAGGAAATTGACTAAAATGAATTGATTCAGATTGAATTATTTGTAATATTTTATTGAATGCTATAGATTGAGATCTTTGTTATATCTTTTTCATTTTAATTATTTAGTTAGTATTCAACATTATGTTATTATCTTCTGTAATTGGGCATTATACATGTTGAGAATAAAGAACTTAATATCATTATTATTTAGATAACAATATCGATATTCCTATCTACGTAAAACCCTAGTCGCATCGGAGACAATCTCTGTCCCTACATCTAGACAGGTATGAAGAGAAATATCAGAAAATGTGGAACACTAGAAACTGATTTATGAAGACTGCAGTTACATTACTATATGTCGGATGAATTCAGCTATTCTGCTCTGAAATAACCGTTGGAGATGAAAATAGTCTTGTAGTAATTATTAAGAAAATAGTAGTGCTTTCATAGACACTTAAAATGATGGGCGTCTAGTAATATTCCACGGAATATATCATTGTTGTGTATGAAATGATTTATTCGTTCAATACGAATACGAGTAGAATACCCAATTGACATTTTCATCAATCAGAACGGCGTTTCGTTAATTAAGATCAAAAACTGCCGCACCATAAGACTTCTCTGAAGAGGATAATGACTTCTATAATATAATTTCCTGGAGTTCACGCAGATCATCGTTGTATATGTGAATTTCAAACTATGTACGTAATACACAATATATTTATACCGTATTAAATGAACAATTTGATAAAGCATTAGCCGAAATGTAATCGAACATATACATAAAGCCTTACTAATTTTTATGTGACGGAATAATGTTCTGATTAGTGTCTTTTGATATGAATAAATCATTTAAATTGAGAATAGATGTTTGATATCCGATCTGTCATGGATATTGAAATTCTGAATCTCAAGTGTTTATTTTTTAGTGATTAAAATTTTTGCATTAGTTATATGTTTTAAATAGGTAATTCATATCATCAATAATTCACATAATTCGATAATATAATAATTTTAGGTAACAAAAGTAATTTTCTTACATTTGATGGTGTTTCGTTCATTCCCTAAAGCAGACCCGTCAATTCAGTATTGCATTTTAAGCAAATATTTTATTAATATTAAATATTGTACTTGATCTGCTTTTCATCAGAACAAAAATATTTTCTGAAGAGCTAGATAAAATATCTCGATGTCCGAAAGAATCTTACTGTTATAATATATTACAAGATCATAATTTGAAGTGTGAATATCATGGATATGAGACAAATAAGTCATTTTGTAGGAGCCGTGTCTACAGGGAGCTTTTCGTACATATTTCATGAATGCTTGCAGGTGTTCTATTGAATATGAAAGCAAATAATGTTCGAGTATTTTAGTAAAAAAGCATTTCAATGAATTGATCGAACAAATACAGTTACTTGTTGAAATACTTTACTATCTAGTTAAATAAAAATGAGGGCTTAGAGTTCATCTGTAATTTTTGAAAGAGCATTACCAAGAGAAAATTTTTTCGTCTTGATGAACTTTGAGGAACTTTTCCATTAGTGATGAAATTTATAACATATATGGAAGACATACTTATCTGAAAAAGAACCAGGTATATCTATTAACCACTTCGAGCACTAAAGAGATAATGATTGATAATCCATAGATTTATATAAAAAAGCAAATAACATGAGGTACTAATTTCTCAATGAAAAAAGTCTCCAATAAATCAAAATCAATTCTTTTTTTTTGACCTTTTGGCACAGCTAATGTGCAGTATCACAATTTTATAGATTATTAATTAATCTATTAATTTATAGATTATCAATGAGCATCAATGAAAATTTTGTCATTTTTGTCTCGAATACTTCTAAAGATACTGTACGCTGTCATCTAGATCCATAAATAAGTATCAGTAACTGTACTCAAAATTTTGAGATCATATATATATATATATATATATATATATATATATATATATATATATATATATATATATAAACCAACAGCCTTTAAATCTCTTACACTAAATCTTCACAGCAAGTGCCATATAACATATAATTGGACACAACAATTATCCAATAGTGTAGACATAAGTTTCACAAACCTAAATTGGAGTACAGAATATTTGAATGCACATTGAAATTCAATTATATATATAATTATTTAATACTTTTAAAAACATTAGTACATATTCCTGAATAAAAATAGTTTTTTCATTTAGAAAAATATCAGACTAGTTTTTTTGTGACAATAAATCAGCAAAATTTCAATTCAAGTAAAAATTACATATGTATATAATTGGCTATATACAAAATTGAAGAATTAATAAAATTTTGATAATCTATATGCTCTTTACAGCCTTACTAGCAGCATCATCTAAATCTTGAGCAGCTTGGATATTCAATCCTGAGCTCCTGATGATGCCTCTGGCTTCTTCTGCATTTGTACCTTCTAACCGAACTATAAGTGGTATTTTTAATTTAATTGATTTCATAGCATTTACTATTCCATTCGCTATTATCGCGCAATTTACAATACCACCAAACACATTGACAAGCACAGATTTGACATTATCATCTGCAGTTAGTATTTTGAATGCAGCCGCTACTTGTTCTTCTTTCACACTTCCTCCAACATCTAGAAAATTTGCTGGGTCTCCTCCATGAAGTTTGATTATGTCCATTGTGGCCATAGCTAAACCTGCCCCATTTACCAGACACCTTAAATAGATATTTTAGAAATTGAAAAAGAAATTATACTCAAGAAGTTACTCACCCAATATTTCCTGTCATTCGTATATAATTTAAATTATATGAAGCTGCCTCAACTTCTCTTGGATCACTTTCAGTCACATCTTCCATCTCAAATACTTCTCGTTGCCTAAATTTAGCATTGTCATCAAAGTTCAATTTTGCATCGACAGATATAACTTCCCCTTTATCTGTTTCCACCAATGGATTGATTTCCAGTTGAGTACAGTCCAATTTTAAAAACATTTTGTACAACTTTATGATTTCTTTGATAGCTTTTTCCCTGAATACACCCTTGAATTCCAGAAAATCTGCAATCTCTCCAGCCTTCTCTTCATCAATTCCTGAAACAATTCATTTTAAAATCATGTTAAGTATTTGTATGTTGTACACTTGGAGACAAATAAACTTATTATTATCATATATGCAGTTAACATACATTGAAGATATTTTGTTCTGTCTTATTAATCCTAAATTGGAACAAATTAAAATCAAAAAAAATTTGTTTATAAGAACATGATTTTGTATTTTGTTGTCCATATAGTAGATAGGACAACAGATGTATTCTGTTGATTCAGATATAATTCAGCTATGCTTGTGCTTTCTGTGATACATGTAATAAATGATATTTTGACAATTTATAAGTTGAAATACAATCAACTTCTAATAAGAAGTCTTTTAGTAAAAATTTGTGTTACATCCAAAATTTAATTCAGTGGTGAGCTATATAAATATATATATTGATGTATATAATGTTACCTTCAAATATATCTATGGGAGTGTTTTTAATGAGATTTGGAGTTTTTTCTGCAACTGCCTCTATATCAACTCCACCAGCAGGAGATGCTATAATAACAGGCCCATTATGACTTCTATCCATAGCTATACATAGGTAAGTTTCCCTTGTTATATTTACACTTTCAGCTATCATGATTTTCTTCACTGGAATCCCATCTTTTGGTGTTTGTTTTGTGATTAAGTTAAAACCTAACATTTTATTAGTGATTTCTTCAATTCCTTTCTTCCTAAAAATTTTTATTTGGTAAGAAATCTTATCCATCAGTTAAATATTTCAGTACGTTTTTTTAAAATCAGGATAACTGTTTTTTTAGATTTCCAATTATAACTGAAGCTTGTTTATTGGTGGTTTTCATTATTTTAATCCCTAAATGTTTTAGCTATGTTTATAAAACATAAAGCTAGATTTCATCCAATACGGTTGATTAAATCAACTATTCTAGTGAACCAAAGGTTTTACTGTATTTATCCTGTGAATAAAAGAATTGTCTGACATCATGAAACTTTGAAGTTAACAAACTGTCATATTATATAAAGTGAAAATACAAATTTCCACGTCAAACAAGTAGAACTATGAAATTCACTAAAAATATGAGATTTCAAAAAAGTTAACATTAACTCAAAGACAACTATTTCAAAAAAACAATGTTGCAGATGTTCTTATTATCTTTCTAATTACATGCTAACACTAAATTTGACTTACTCTTTTGTAAAATGTACACCACCTTTGAAACCATTATTGAAATGACCTTTTCCTCTTCCTCCAGCCAAAATTTGTGCTTTTATAACATATTCATCGACATCTGAAAAAAAAATTATTATTTCCATAATTCTAATTTGGGTGAACACACACATTTTCATATGGTTATTTCCTTTTCCTTACAATGTAACAGAAGTTATCAACCACTTACCAAATTGTTTCAACTGGGATTTGTCCTCCTTATCCAGAAGGCAGAAATTTTGAATAGCCACTCCATGTTCTCGTAAAAGATTCTTACTCTGATATTCCAATAAATTCAAATTACGCACAAAATACTGGAAAAATTAATAGAATATTTTCTTGAATAAACATATTCTTTTTGAATCCAACCTACCTTTAAATGCTTAATTTCCGGAGATCTAAGACACAGGCGTTGCCAAAGGAAAGACATTTTATTAGATGTTAGAAGTGACAAATAACAAAGATTAAATGCTAAAAGTACCTGCACAAAGTTCACTCCTGAGTAAATAACGTTTATCAAAATATAATCTGGAATAACCTTCGATGTGAGCAGTATATTTATATACGTCAATTTACAGTTAATTCCGCTTGTATATTGCTTTTCACAAATTAAAAATTAATTAAAAAGCCATACTTGTATAAAACTGAATGAATATTGATTTACCTGAGTTCTAGATAACCCAAAAAAATTAAATCAGTCTAAATTATGAAATTTTTGTAACGTAATAAAATTTACCATAAAATTAATAATTGAAAGAGATAAAATAATCGGATTATATGATAACAATGGAAGGTTATAAAGCATACACAAAAATTAAAAGCAATCAGTGAATAAAATAATCGAAGTGCCAAGATTGCAGTGCTCACAGCTTACTATAATCATAGAATTCTATCTTTGTTTCATTCTCATATATTCGTGGCTTTATACCTAATGATTATTAAAATTTTGAAATGTGGTAATGCGTTGGATAATTACTGGTCAAAGGTCAAGCAATTGGTTACTGGTCTTTAGCTTGGATATGGCTGAATGTCCTCTCTTCTCAAACACCGTCGATTCTAATGCAGTTGATTGATAATAAGAATAATGCTACATTTCTAGTTCAATAAGTAATTAAGATAGATCTAAAAACTCCTTGTGAACAGAATAGTATCTGTGTTGCATCAATCTAATAAATAATTGTTTTGAATAGAAATTACATAAAAACCATGAGAAATATAAAAATTAAAATAAACGTCCTTAAAACATAATGGCTACAACATTTAAGAAAAATGTTTCGAATGCATTTTTTTTAAGCAACTTGTACCGAACCTTATTCTTTAGATATATGGCTCAGTGGCCGAGTGGTATAGTGAATTAGTGACCTTATCCGCTCTCGGCTTATTGGTGCTGGTGGGTTCGATTCCCCGTAATCTTCCAACGGAGCATGTCTCCGACATCCTCTCTTCAGACAATGATAATAATAATAAATATGTATGTGATTAATAAGCACTAGGTGATCACTACTGAAGGGTCAGTAAATTTTGAATAATCTGTGCAATAGATAATGAAGTTTTGAGCGTTTATATCAACTTAACGCCGTAAACATTTGAACTTTCTTTTTTTGCCCTACAATATAAGGTAGGTAATAAAAGATTTGTTGTGATGATTGTCTACCTCAGCTGCCAAGACGGTGCAATAACAAAAAGATGCAGAGGTCTTGTTTCGCCATCATATTTTCGTCACTGAAATATGTCATAACTACGGAGCCTCCGTTCTTGTGAAGTGAAGTTAGGTTGTGTAACTGTCAAAAATGTAAATTCAGTTTTTTGTTTTCATCAGCAAGGAGCATGATATTCTGTGTTCTTCAGTCAATGTAATGTCAATGCACAATTGCACAGTGGTATTTTAATTTTCTAGCGGTTAGACTAGAAATATGAAACTGAACTGACAAGTCGGATTTAAACGAAACTGAGTAGATATAGATCGGCCATTATAATCCTTCAATTCTAAACTAGACGATGAATTAAACGACTGAAAGTGTAGGGATAACCAATATAAATATCAAATTCATTTAAAAGTATTGTTTTCCTGCTTTCATGTTATATTAACTTTGTTAGGTATTCTACCTCGGTGTGATATCTTAAACCAGGATAGATTTTACAGAAATGAACTCAATGGAGTTAAATAAGTTAGTCCAAAGTATTCTCAAACTTAAAGATAAGTTACTCGGACCAAGAGAGTATTATACAGAAAAGCAGGATACGTTCACTGTGTGTGAAAGTGAAGAAGGGCAAAATGTGTCAGATGAAGAGCCAGATATTGATTTTGTGGTAAGTTTTTAGTGTGTGATTACTCCTTTTTTATGCATATGGATGTGGTGTCTATAGACCTTTGAAGTTGAAATTAGATTAAGCAAAAGACACTTATTGATAACACATAATTGACAATTATTAGATACAATCGTAGTATGAATTGATGTGTGAACTTCATAAACTCATATAGTGTTAGGTATGTCTTTTTTCTGTTTTGTTAGCTTTTATATTTTATTTTATATCTTTGTTTCAGAGAAGATAATTCAAAAACTATCAAGTAGTATGAATGTTTCCTATGGACATAATTTTTATTCACATCCATGAACCGTTCCACACTTTTACCTACACTAGCTATTCAATAGGATGCAAATAAACCTTCTTTTGATTTCTCCAAAAAATTCATTTCATTTAACTGACTGATAGTGCCTTAGGTATACATTGCTTTGTTAATTTGTTTGTGAGAACAAAATTTCAAAAATCTCATCTGTTAAAGAACTTCTTATAATTTTAGAATAGTACGTGCTATCAGTGCAATGGATATTATGAACCATGCTTTGGGGATCCTGTTTGTTCCACATGTCATTTATTTTTATATCCAGTTGGTCATCCTTTAGAAATACCACCATTAGGTTTAGAGGTGAGTTGTATTAAATTAGAAATATTTTATTGTATATTGATTTTAAAATATTTGATGGATATATACATCATTACTATTCGAAATATTTTGGAATACAACTTCAAGTATTTCTACAAGATATGTGTCATGCTGATGTAACATTGAATACATTGTTGTGGCCTACTATTCCCTTTGTGACAACTAGAAATATTTATCAACAATATTTTGTGTATGTGATGCATTGAACCAAAATTTTGAACCTTTTTGTAGGAAAATAATGATAGTGATTCAGGAAATGATGAGCCATTAGAAATGTGCAGAGTAGCTGTCTGGGGTGAGCATCAACGATATATTACCTTATCGCGCTACCTAGGATTAGGATATCGAATTTCACGAGGAAGGAGTCCTTTTCCACATTCACCTCAAAGACAAAATGAATCAGAGCAAGCAATAGCTGTTCCAACTAGCTCCGATGTTTCAAACCAACCTAATCCCCCAAGACCATCACCCAATCAAGATAAATTAGATGCTCAGCTTCAAAGACTCAGCATTCCATCAGCAGTTCATTCTGGAAATTTCAATTTTGGTTTTCTTCCACCTGAAGGTACACACGGAACAAATATCTTTTCTTGATTCTGCTGATGTGTGCATTAGTTTATGGAATGATATCTTACTTAGTAAAGAGGTTATTAAATTAATGTATTCTTATGTATTCGCAGAGGATAATTATATGTGTTTACACTTCAGCAGTTTAGAGCATTTATTCATCTCCATAGATGAACCAAATATTGAAACTGCATTGACGAAAGAATAAATATTTTTTTTTTGTTAATCGAGTTCATAATTATGAGAATAATTATGAAAACATTTTAAAAGTCTTCTGCATGCTATTTTATACAATTTTATTGATTATCTTTTATGAAACTTACAAATGTGTAGTTGATTATTGAGTTTCTTCAATTCCATTTTGTCTTAAAACATTGTTATTTACAGTTTTGATGCATACTTTCCAATTCCTAGATGAAATTTCGTTATGGAGCATTGGGCAAGTGAGCAGCAGATGGCGTTCAATCCTTCTTATGTATATAAAGCCGGAAAAATGGAAGGAAATAATTGCAAATAGGTGGCCATTATTAATAATACGGGATATGGATCAAGACTGGTATGAGGTTAGTCTTTTATTCTTCTATTCTATTAAAAAAGTTATGTATATTTTGAGAATAATGATATTCAATTTGTCTTTGCAGCTTTATTCAGCGATGATGAAAAGTGTCTGTTGTTTCAAATGTGTTCAACAAATGGCAGCCCAAGAATGTCCCCCAATTTTTGATAACAATTCATGGAGAGCACATAGGCTAAGAACTGAACTGAGAGCAATGCGTACTGATCCGTTAGATGGTATAGAGGCAATTCCCTTAGATGAGGAATGTTGTCATTGGCAAGCTACTATGGAAGGTCCAACAGGAAGTTGTTACGAAGGAGGGCTGTTTTTTCTTTATATTCAAGTACCAGTGTCTTATCCTTTGAGGCCTCCAATTGTACGGTTTCTAACAAAAATTTTTCACCCTAATGTGTCTCGTCATGGTGACATAGGTGTAGATTCCCTTCATCAAAATTGGTCTTTAGCACTGACATTGAGCAAATTACTAATTTCGATTCAATCTTTGCTAACTGATCCTTTTTGCGATGTGAGTAAAAATGTTTATTTCTGGTTGGCTAACCATATAAGCATACTTATTTTGCGAATTTACATCTTTCAGAATTAATATATCCTAGCTTGTTTCACTGGAAACATTTTTTTCGTGAAGTGTAATTTTATAATGTAGTTCTTTATACTGGGCTTTCAAAATTTGAATTTGGAATGTTCAAAAATAGTTTACATTACATACTGGCTTTGAATGGGGGAATCCCAGTTGGGAGGTGCTTATGTATGCCTCTGAGTTTTGTGTTTATAATATATAATTAAGAATGGGTAATGTATATATGTATAATGTATAAACTGTAGCACAAAGGTCAATAATCGTTTGGAATTTGTATGAAAAGCTAGGTTCCAGTTTAAGAACTGTCGACTAAAAAATAGATGAAAAGGCAGGAGTTCTTTTGGTTCTGTATTTGCTATAACTTCAAATTCTTCTTTTTTCAAAAAAGTTGGGTTTTTAATTTCAAGTAGACATTGGAAACATATAGCATGTTCAATAATGTCAATCGGTTCCTCATATAACAGTTTCAAATGTAATAAATATAATTGAAAATACTTGGATCAATTTCACAAAACTCAGATACACAAGACATGTTTCAGGCTACAGAATTATCAAGAGTTTAATACAACTAATTAACAAAAGTGAAGAAAAATTACAAAGATTGAAATATATTGAGTGCTAGTAATTATTTAATTCAAAATTAATTACGTGTACCCCTATCTAGGGAAAATTACAAAGCTGTGATGTGGTTAATGTAAAAGAACAACGGTTTTTAAGAGTTTATAGTTAGAAAACTCATACTCAAAAAGGAACAAAATCTTTTTATAGAAAACTTCATGGTTATTGTGAATTAAGTCACATCCTCAAATTTTATTAATTCATTTTGTTCCTGATATATTTGATAAGATATACACTATATTGATAAAACATAATATTAGAACAATTATGTACCAGTTGAGTAACTTTGATTTTCTTGTTAATGAATAATGAACGTGAACGACTTTAAAAATAAGAATACAAGAATAAAATACAAAAAACCGTTTCATTATTTCACCATTTATCTATCATATCGATGGCTTTGGAAGCTTTGGATTTGAACTAATTATAATCATTATAGAACAGAGTTTGATCTTCCTCATTGGTAATTTATTTATGAGGCATGCAAGGTTATGGGACATACAGTTGATATTTGAGGTTCCTGTTTTTTCTTTTCTATAGCAATATTCTATAGAATGTAGAAAGCAGCACTGCTCAGATATTTTTCTTTACGTGGTTTCATATCTGAACCCACAAAAATGTCATTTTTGAAAAAAGAATGGAAATGCAAGAGTTTCACACACAATAAATTACAGTTTTAGTTACCATTTTAACCATAAAAAATTTGTATACAATATTATATTTGTATTACATTATTATATTTAAAGAATTGTTACTTTATAAATTGTATTGACTTATAATCTTATGAAGAAAGATAATGGAGTTGTGGCCTGAAACATATGTCAAATGTATTAAAGAGTATTTTGAAATTTGATTTTGATTATACATTTAACACTTTGTCAACGTCAATTATAAGTTATATAAACTCTTAATTTTTTTAAATGTATTCATGTGAATTTACATCTTTAGATGTGATTTTTTGATTTATTGTCTCTGTTCACAGGTATGTATGGAACCAGATATTTGTAAATTATATGTAACAAATAGATCAGCCTTCGAGGAGCAAGCACGAAAGTGGACTGTTAAATATGCCATGCACGATTTGATACCTCATTAAATATAAAATTCTAATTTTGTTAACGTTTAAGTGATTTTTCATATTTATATAAATATATTGTTTTTAAATTGTAAGTATTCAGTTATTTCGTCCATATTTTACATTTATATTTGAGTAAACTAACCAGAAAAGAGACAAAATTATCACTAATCTTTTTCTTTGATAAATGTAGCCCATTTCAATTCTTCCATACTGTAAGACGTGTTATTCACTATGTAGTCCTTCTGTATCGTTCAGGAAATTTCATCATTTTTTCCATTTGTAGAGAAATGTATTCGTGAACGTTAAGTTCTGTTTACTTGCAATACAGTGGTCTATCTGATCGTGTCACGGGAAAGCGATCTAGAATGCTAGAGAGTTTGTCTTCGAAGAGCGAGCTCACGTGATTAGTTTACGAATGAATGTTCTCCTCTTCTAAAGATGGAGCTAGCGACGTTTGAAAAACGATCGAAACTTGATCGTTTGGATGTATATCACTGAAGATTCCTAATAAGGATGAAAAAATTGTATGGTATTTCGAATTTCGATGATTTTTCGGAACGTACTTAATACATTCACATTCGAAAGGAATTGGTTGTGTTTTCGTTGACAAAACGTGTGTGGACAGCTCCCTGAAAGTTTTTTTGAAATATGTTTATTAAGAGTCAGTATTGACTGAATACACGAGTATATTCTATAGAAATTTATATACTGGCGGAAAATTAGAGATCTCCAAGGAATAAGATGTAACTTCAAGGTACCTCATTTCCTAATTATGTAATGATTCCTTGTTTTTGTATCCATTTTATTTGTCTCTGTTTATGAATATTTCAGTGTATTAAATTTATTCAAGAATCTATGATAACAAAAGAACTTGTTAGCCAGTGAAGTTACTCAAAATAATGATTCATTTCAAATAATATTCAAAACATGAATTTTATATGAGCTCAATTAATTTCAATTATCATTCAAGAACATGGTACCTATATTCTGTGGCAAAATCACAGAAATTAGATTAACCAAAAAATAAAGACGACCACAGAAACAACATGACATTTACGAAATTCAAATATTCTAGAAGGAATAGTTTTTTAAGGAAAGAATGCGGTGGAGCATTTTAAGGAAAACAATCGAAAGAGTGATGCCAATATAGTCCGAGAGGGAACGCTATAGTTTATCAGTACATTTTATAAATACCATTATTTTTAGCCGGTATGAAATTACTCGTTAAACTATAGAGCTACCTCTGGAATTATGGACAAGTTTAGTTCAGCAGAATTTCTTAAATAAAAAATCTATTCAATTTTAACCTGTATCAATATTTCAATCCAGTTTCGCTCAACAAAAATGATGTCTACTATTTTAATTTCGATGGTGAATGAAGGCATGAATAACTGAAGTCTCGAAGAAAGAAGAATGTAAAAGGTACTTTAATTGAATTTCACCACAGCGAATTTACGAAATTTCAAAAATTCAATTCAGTTAAGATGGATTAAGAAAGAGTTCTTTTTCTTTTCACGTTTCATTCAATCGTTAATTGAATTATAATTATTCAATTAACAGAAGCCGTTGATACAAATGCAATAATATATTTTACGAACTTATTATGAATTTGAATTTTATTATTGAAAATAATGTGCTTAAGTTTTACTCAAAATATTAATTTCAATTATAGCAGAAGTTATGCATATGAGCCGAGTATTGAGAAATTAATAGTTGATTTTTGAAATCGGAGATAAAAAATCTATCTCAAAAAAGGCTCATTCATAATCGGTATATGAATGAGCCTTTGCAAAAACAAACATTCAAATGCGATTTTCAATGAACACTTACCGCCCCCCATGATATTCATGAAATATAATAAGTCCCGAAGGTACGCCCCTTCGCAGAGTCTAGTTCTTTTCTGCTTGACTCAGCTTCATACTCTACAGAAGTCATCATAACTGGAAGTCAAGTAGAAATGATGTGCTGAAAAGATGGAATTTTTATATTTCACTTGGTGTCTTTTATTGAATATTTATTGTGTTTCTAGTTTGAATTATTTCGGACCACAGTGAGTATTTATTTTAATTTTCAAATTTATTGATTATTTTTGTAATAACAATAATTTCTCGGGGCTTCAATATATTTTTGTGAATGTTTTCTTGTCTAAGTAATTGTTTTCATTATATTTTTTCTTATTAATAACATAGGCATTATTCGACTTTGGCATTTTAAGAAGTAGTTGTGTTTCATAAAGTTTCGTAATATGTGTCACTAAATAAAAGAGTCGTATGAAGAGATGTGCGGTATAAATTTTTCAAAAATCACTGAAACAGATGCCTTTTCGCTCTTGAATATTTCTTTGTGCATTAGGCCGAAGATTATAACCGAAGATGGACACCTGATATTTCGAGCTGGTGAAGACAGAAATATAACACTTCAAACGAAAGGAAAAGGTAAAGTGCAGGTGAATGGTGTTGATCTATCGGATGCAGCAAAAATGGTAAGAAAATTTACATATTTTCATAAACTTTCAAGACGTTTAAGAAGTCCATTGTGGTACTATCATTTTTTGAAATGAGATTATTCCAGAATTTTAGTCTAAGTTAACTGGTATCATTTCGTTTCTGGGTGGATTATTTCAAGCACCGTCATCTAATAATCCACACATATCTAGTTACTTGTGATTTAAAAAGTGCATGGGTGTAAGATCTGGTGGTATTGGCGGCTATATAAAATTTACGACGCCCAACTCGTTCTCGAATATAAGTTATTCAAATAATTCCTTATTTCAATAGCTGCATCCTACTGGCATCAATTTACCTTAGCATTTGATGGAACATTTGTTGAAATGTATTTGTTTTAATGAAATCAAGGCAATTAATTCGATTATAGGGGAAGGTGAGGTATAATGCGTGGAAAAACTTGACTGTGGCTAAAGTTGAAGGCAAAATCGCAGGATTTCTATTGTTGGAAGTAGTGAATTTAGTTAACTTTGTAACTGCATACTTATTTTTTATTATATGAATGTTTTTGCATTAGAGGTTTCTGCTAAAGTTTAGTAACGGACCATTTTATACACACCTATGTATAAAATTATCCCTGTCGTTGGGGTAAAATAATCCAAGGGAAGTTAATAAATATCAGTGAAATAAAACACTCAGCTGTTTAGTTTAATCATATGTATTGTTCATAACAATTTAAGATATAAGCAAGTTTAGACGTTTATCAAAGTCGAAAAAATGTACCCACCACAGGCTTATTAAAAGCTCGCGTTAGAGCAGAAAACGTTGATTCTGGTACACCCATCGTGATGTCTGGATGTCTACATCTAAATCTACGGAGTCATTCAAGCCCAGCTTTTTCTTTTGCTTCAGAAAATGGATGCGTTAAATTATTTCTTTCTGCCAGTTGGTAAGCTAAGGTTAAAACATCTTGTGTGGTCAGCCCGTACATTTTAGGCTCCATGTCCTTAATGTAATCAACACGTTCTTGTTCTAGGTTAAACACTGTTTGTTTGATACCGTACTTTTTAGTGGAGCCTATAGGTATTTTAGTTTTACCTTTGGCTCTTCTTTTTAATGCTATCACAGGGACCTGAAACTCTCTACTTGTGGTTTTGTAAGGTATACCATCTCTGACGGCATCTAATGCCTTTTGCATTTGTTCTTCAGGCCAATTTTTGCGTATATAAACTCTTGGCATGATCTGTAAAAACAACAAATACTAATGGTAAATTCAATGGACGATGAATCAACTCTGTGATAGTTCATATTTAAATGAGAGATAATAATAAATACTTGTCTAAAAATCACTGACCGAAGAATTCTTTATTCGACTAGTTTCGCCTTTTACGGTATCAACAAGAATAAATACATATTACAAAGACAACCTTTAAATATTTGCAGATCTGTTCCGACCACAGAATACACCTTAAATTCGGTCATAAAGTCCCCACCTCTATGACCGAATTTAAGGTGTATATAACAAATCTGCTGATCTGCAAATATTTAAAGGTTGTCTTTGTAATATGTATTTATTCTTGATAATTCCGCAAAAGGCGAAACTTTTCGAATAAAGAATTGTTCGGTCAGTGATTTTTAGACAATTATTTATTATTACCTCTCATTTAAATAGCTACTAATGGGGTAAAATGATTAAAAGGGATCATTTGGATACAAACACCAAATTCCAAGATATCGATCAAAACATAACCTTCAAATACCGGGTACGGTGATCGAACATTGCTTAAATGTTAGCTAACTGCTATCAATACCCGCAAATAAAACAATATTTCAAGAAACACGAAAATGTAAAAAGTAACGAAAGTCCAAAAACAGGCGTACCTTAGATCAGAGCCACACTTTTTGATGTTTTTTAAATAAAATTTAGAGAGGCAACTGGCAGGGGTGCGAGGAATATGTTTCATGCGCATTTGGATAGATCTCAACTTCCCCTACCATTTAACATAAACAATCTGCGTTGATTTCAGATCAAATCAGCGTCAGCTATTTTCAACAAATACTCTGAGAACTTTGAAGGACCATTCAACAGAATAGACAAATTTGAGGCAATATTGAAAGGCAAAAATGGAATATTGCAAAGATTGACGACAGTTGAGAATGAGTGCGCTAATTTAACAATCAGTGAAGTGGTAAGTACCTAAAAGAAGAGTGGTCAATAGTGAAAACTAATTGGTATCTTATTCGATAGTCTAAACCAGAGATCAGCAGGCTCTCTAGGCAATACAGGAGAGTGAAAAGCGCTCTGATCTCTATACTTTCACTTATCATAAAAAACGAATGTCAAAGCAACCCTTGTGCAAACGGAGCAGTCTGTCAGGATGCCTACGATGGTGTTATCTGTCATTGTTTGGATGGTTGGGAGGTGAGATATTTTTTCACATCTCGGAGATTCTAGATTGTCTTTGGGCTGTTCTATGATTGTCCATTATGTTCCATATATTCACACATCAAATTCAGGGCCACCAAACGAATATATCTTACCAGGACTTCGAAGCTAGACGTTTCCTTTGATTTTTTAAAATCTGATGGAACGTCTGATAGAAGTGATAAAATCTAAAGTTGTATTGGAAAAATGAAAATAAAGTAACATGAGAAAAGTAGATATAGGCCAAGCAACAGGGAATTTGTTGTGACATTATTTATTTCAGCAAACTGACTCTGTCATTAGAAGAAAGGTAGTTCATACTTTATTTTCGTTATAATTTGGACAAGCAAATACCAATACTAAATTTTTTATTGACGATTTATACTGATAATTCGCATTTTTTAAAAGATTTTTATTTATAACATTGAAAATAATAATGCAAGCTCAATGACATCAATAGATTAAATCTAAGCGATTCAATATAGAACAGAATAAGCCGTCACTCGACGCGATAGGATGATTAGAAACGGAAAAAATTCGGATAAACTCGGGAACTTATTGTTTATTTGACTAATCAATTACTTTGTTAATTTTTATCATACCTGTCTGCGATTTGGTGGAAAAGTAGCGATCTTGGCGCTCTTCAAGTTGGAAAACAATAAACACTGTAGCATAAAAATTTTTTGCGTAATTTGCGGTTTCAATAAATCAATACGCTCAATTGCAAAATGTCTGGATGCCACACGAATTGTCCAATTGGGTTCGTTAAAACGGATTTCGAAAATATAAGCAAAGTACAACAAAATGTATATCTTGAATTCTCGGATATATATTGCGAAATACACGAAAAAAAGGTGTAAACATGACTCCAAAGGGCCAAGCGCTCGTAAAAGACGTAGTGGAGGGGGGCTTGGAAAGTAGGAGAGGCAAGTATATATATATAGTAATACAAGCAGGCAGCGCACCGTATATTACATCATGTTTGCCTCTCCTACTGTCTAAGTCCCCCCTTCCATTGCGTCCTTTACGAGCGCTTGGCCTTTCGGAGTCAAGTTTACACCTTTTTTGTGTATTTTCCAATACTTTTTCAAGAATTCAAGAAATACATTTTGTTGTACTTTGCTTATATTTTCGAAATCCGTTTTAACAAACCAAGTTGGACGATTCGTGTGGCATCCAGACATTTTTTAATTAGGCGCATTGATTTATTGGAACCGCCAATTACGCAAAAATTATTATGCTACCACTGTCCATTTCTTTCCAAATTGAAGAGTGCCAAGATTTTTACTTTTCCACCAAATCGCAGCTAGGCAATTTAAAAATTAACGAAGTAATTAATTAGTTAAATAAACAATAACTTTCCGAGTTTATCCAATTTTCTCCGCTTCTAATTATTCGATCGGGTCGAGTGACGGCTCATTTTGTTATTGAATCGCCTGAAATATCTCTATTGATGTCATTGAGTTTACATAATTATTTTCAATGTTATAAATAGAAAACTAAAAAAATGCGATTTTTCGGTATAAATCGTCAATAAAAAATTTATTATTGGTATTTGCTTGTCCAAATTATAACAAAAATAAAGCATAAAGTGCCTTTCTTCTAATGGCACAGTCGGTTTGCTGATCAGGTCAAAAAAGGTCAAAAATTCCTTATTAATTGTTCCCCGTTGTTTGGCCTAATAACGAATCACCCTTGAAGTGTTGGAAATTTCGATGGCCATAAAGAAAAATTTACCTATTTGGAATGACCAGGTGGATTTTTCCTTGAAATCGGTGTCAAATTCTGTGGTTTAGGATATAAAAGTAAAAGCGGTACATTTCGAAAATCAGTAACATTGTATACTCTTGATGATGGTTTAACAACCCGAAACATATGTAGAGTTTTTAATTTATTCAGTGAAAATTAAGTGTTAATTTTAATTTATTGTTTTTAGAATAATTTCATTTTGAAATAACAAATTTCTGAGACCATTTTGTGTTAAAGAAATATAGACTGATATTATAATAAAAATAAACGAACCTAACAGAGGCCTTATTTAGATTTTCAATCTCTTGCCACCAAGAAAAATTCTCTTCACAAAATCTTCAATCGCTTTTTATCTGATTTCTGATGATTTCAAACCAAGTCTCCAACAAAATGTATGACGTGGAGTATCGATTGAAAAAAATTTCAGGGTCTAAGGTGCGATAAGGATGTCAATGAATGTGCAAGATTCGTAGGGACAGATCTGGGTTGCCAAAACGGCGCTACATGTATCAATTCACCCGGCTCCTATAGGTAATTTGATTAAATGGGAAAATATCAAACTCAAATTCGCAATTTGCAGGTGCATCTGTCCATTTGGGTGGTATGGTTTACATTGCACAAGAAGATCGAAAGATTGTAACTCAGGATCATCTTCAAGTTTATGCGGTCATGGAACATGTGTACCACAGAATACAGACCTTGGATACTCTTGTATATGTGACCAAGTAAGAATTCAATTAGACTTCTATTCGCATTTAAAAGTCCGTACTAATACTTCTTTATAATCAAACATTCAAGAGGCTGAAGCATATTTTGGGTAGACTTCCTAATTATACGTGAGAGAGTTTCTGATAAGTATTGCAACACCAGCTGAAATGAAAATTGTATCAATCTTCAAGTTGTTCAAATTATATTTTTTCTTCAGGCTTACTGGATTACCAATTACTACTCTACAGACTTTCTATGACCACTTCTGTTCGTCAATATGTTTACCTGAAGAGAAACACTCTAAAAAAAGACAAAGTTTCCTTTCGAACCATCTATTTGGGTCAGTGTTGATTTTTCAAAATCCTGGTCGAAGTCATGATGATGTGTCTACTTCTTCTGCTATAAAAACAACTGCTTCAGCTTTTTTTGTTTATCTTCTAGTTCAAACCTATAATGTGAAAAGTTTCCGGCCTGACCAGAAAAACGATGTTTTTCTTTGCAAATTTTTTTGCTTCATTTTTCAACTTAATCTCCATCACACCGATACATTTCTCATAACTGTGTTCTGATTTAGTTATACCAGTTTTAAACGTAGATTCGTCAAGATCCTTGAAATACTGATTTGTAGTTTTGATAACTTCTTTGTTGCTCTCTAATCTTTTACCGCCAAGCCATTTTTTGGGGTTAGGAAACAGGTAATAGTCGCTGGGGGCTGGACAAAAAAGAGGATGCGGCATCAATTCAAACTTCAATTCGTAGATTCTGGACATGCAACAATCGAAGAATGCACTGGTGCATTATCGTGATGACACAAAATTTGTTTCTTCGCCAAATGAGGTCGTTTAATTTGCACCTCGTCCTTCAAACGTTGCGACAAGCCTGCTCAGTATTGACCAGTGATAATAGTCTTAACCTTTTCAAGATAATCAATGTATATAATTTCTCTCGCATCCCAAAAAATAGTAGCAATAACCTTGTTTGCCGATAAAATTGTTTTTCCCTTCTTTGGAGTTGGTTCCCCCTTTCCAACCCACTCTTTTGACTGTTCTTTATTTTCAGGAGTGTAGTGGTGAACCCAAGTCTCATCAACAGTTATGAATCGACTCAAAAATTTGTATGAATCACTCCTATACAGCGCCAAATTTCCGGTAGAAATATTTTTTCGAATATTGGTCGAGCGTTAGCAGACGCCGCACTCATCTTGCACACAGATTTTTCATGCTCAAATGGTTGTGTAAAATATTTCGCTCATGTTCAGCTGACATCCTACAAGTCTCAGCTATCTCATGCACTTTCAATCTGCGGTCTTCCAATATCATTTGATGGATTTTCTCAATCATTTTTGAAGTTGTGACCTCTATGGTCCGTCTTGAGTGAGGCTCGTCAGAGGTGCTCACACGACCCATTTTGAATTCAGAAAGTCACTGCTCAATACTTGAATATGATGGGGAGGAGTCTAATAATGTGGAATCCATCTCTTCTTTTATTTGTTCTGGCGTGAAAACTTTCAAATATAAGTATTTGATGACAGCACTTTTCTCCAATTTTTCCATTTTCACGAAAACAACGGATTCGTCTCGCGCTTTGTGCTCTCAAACGCAAAGGAAACGTAGGAATGGCACTGTAGGACGCAGCTCCAAAAGTAGACCTTGTGGTGCCATCTCTTGGCACCGAAGCTTTTCACCACTCGTTCGTAACTTTGATTTCTATTATATTCATTTCCAGCTTATCTTTGGTACTAATAAATAACAAACTGGTTACTCTAGATTAAGGAAGAAATGTTAGATAATAGTTTACCTTCTACAATTGCTTTGGTAATATACTTTCATATATTTTTTCTCCAAGGGATGGACGAAAAGTGCTAACGTACTCTACAAAAGCTCCGATGTTGACTATTACTTTTTAATGCCTTATTTTGTTGTTTTCTTTCTACTCCACGCTTTCTATTGCTGCAAATTCCATTATTTTTCATTCCTGTGCTTGATAACTTAGAATTATGATTCTGTCACTATTGATTTCCTTGCGACAACATCTTACGTGATCATTTCAATTCATGATATTTGCCGCAATTTCCATATATGGAATGTTGTGAGGATTTTGGGGTTCAGTATGCGTCTCAGACATTCTGAACTGTAAGGGTCGAAAAGTTGAAACATTTCGGTCACTCCAGTTTGACATCCACTTGGACATCTTCATTTCTGATCATTTGAATTCATGATAATGCATGCAAAATGCTTCTATTCTATAAATGGTAGCCACTTTGATGTCCATGTTTCAACCAAATGACAAGGTTCTGATTAAACTTACCATTTGACTTGCATTTGATTTGACATAGCTACTAAAATTTGAGATTTATTCACAGATCATCTACCTCAGTTCGTGGGAACACTTTTTAACTCGTCCTATTCTGCTTTTATATCTGCTGTGAGGCAATATGTTTACCTGAAGAAACACACTCTGAAAAAAGACTTGGTTTCCTTTCGAACCCCCTAGTGAAGTGTGTTAATTTTTTAAAATCCTGGTCGAAGTCATCATGATGTGTCTACTTCATTTGCCATAAAAACAACAACTTCTGCTCTTTTTGTTTATTTTTTCTCGTTCAAGCCTTATAACTCTCATTTCTATTAGATTCATTTCAAGCATGTGTTTGGTACTAACAATTAACAAACGTTTTGGTTACTATAGATTTGAGAAAAAATGTTAGATAATATGTACATATGTATCTTAACAGACTTTTAATATATATTTTACTCCAAGGGATGGACGAAAAGTGGATCTGCTCCAGATTGTTCGGTAGATGTTGATGAATGCAAAATGGATCGTCCTCCATGCTCTGTAAATCCTTTGGTGGCTTGCCAAAATACTCCTGGATCATTTCGATGTGCACAGTGTCCGGCAGGTATATAGTTTTGTCGAAATATTTTCGGATGCATTTCAAATAAATATTGGTCCTTCTTCAGGTTATACAGGTAATGGTTTCTATTGCATAGACATAGATGAATGTGCATTATTCAATGGAGGTTGCAGCATGGAACCACGAGTCGAGTGTATAAATATTGTTGTAAGTTATAAACAAAAATATTTCATTAGTATTCATTCATTTCTTATCAGAAAACAGAAGTACTTTAAAATCGGCTGACGTAATTTAGTATTCTGGTACACTCATTATTGAAAGTAGTGCCACCTGTAGGTTTTTAGGGTAAGCAGTCACTCAATAACAAGAATGGATTACTTACCAATAAAATTAGGAAAAATATCATCTCAGGTCTAATTATATCCAGAGGGTCATGACCACCTTGACTCCCTCCTAAATTCACTAATGTATTTGAGGTGCTATATCAAAAATACGAAAAATTTTGTTTTGAAGAAAAATAAAATTATCTATCGCGTACATTTGAGCTGAATTTTGATTCATTTTATTTGTTGTTTCAATTTAGGGATCGAGAAAATGTGGAGCTTGTCCTCCAGGTTACCAAGGAGATGGTATCACCTGTACATATAAAGGAATTTGCAATGTAAATAATGGAGGATGTCATCCTTTAGCAACATGCAAAAATAACCCAAGTATGATTTTTATATATAATATTTTATCTATTATTATTAATATAATTTTAAATTAAGTGGATCGTGAATACAACTATTCGATAAATATTTTCTTGTGAGATGGGGCAACTGAATAGTACTGCGCTATCTATCGCGGGATCTGGTTTTTAAACCTAGAAGTCTTGACGTGCACAGTTCAATCGCTATATTTATTTATTTTATCACTGTGCACTTTTCACTCCTATTGTTAACTGTTGCAGAGTGACAACCTCTGTGGCCTTCTAGATTATTCCCTGGGCCATTTTGCTAATATTTTGATCTCAGGGTTTTTGTTTTGAGCCCCAAATATGGCCTGTTCGATTTCCAAACTTAAATCTCCTAGATTGTTTCTGAAGGTATCTAAACAGTTGATATAAATTGCTTCAGTGGAAAAAATATGCGAAGCATCGTCCAGGGAATATATGAACGAGTTGTACATATGACGCATTTTTCGCATTATTCAAATAGGAATTATTTGCATTCAATTTTCTACTCACAAAAATTACGTTAATTGGTCTGAATTGATTGTGATCTTTTTCGTTTCTTCAGGAATCAGTTCAACTTATGTCGAATGCAATTGCCCATCCGGTTACCAAGGAAATGGTTTTGGTCCTAATGGTTGTCTCCCTTCAACCCTCACTCCTTGTGCCCCAAATCCATGCAAAAATGGATATTGCACTGTCAATGATACGTCACCGGATCACTATATATGTCGATGCAAACCTTCATTTTTTGGTAAGTAATACAGTAATTAAATTTCGAAATACCTCGCGTTTCAAATACATCAATATTACCTTCGAAACTGTAAACAAGTTGCTTCTTTTCGAAATATTATGTAAAATGAACTAACGAAATGTGTTTTACAGTGATTAATTTCGTACTCGAAAACATAACTCAAAGAGTTAGAATCAACAATTTTGTCTTATCGACAAGGCAGAATGTGCACGGTGTTCCACAAGGAACGGTTTTTGCGCCTCTTCAATTCATTATATGCAAATAGCCTCAAATTTTTATTGTGTTTTATTTTTTAGGTAAGAACTGCGATAAAAGTGCCAATGCATGTGCAAGCAACCCATGCAAAAATGGAGGATTGTGTTTGAACTGGAACCTCTCCTTTATGTGCATGTGTACTAAATCATGGACTGGTCCAACTTGTAATTCAGAAAGAAGTGGTACGTATTTCTTCGAAATTACCTCAACCCTGTCAAAAAATGGATTTATTCTGATCTTAACCAATATTACAGCTTGTGGGGGACACTTAAGAAGTAGTTTTGGTGATTTGAAATTTCCACCTGGTAATTTTTCAATGAAGACTGGAGTTCGTAGTTGTGCTTGGGTTATCGAAACAAATACCAATAAGGTATTGAATATCACTTTCCAGCGGTTCCAACTGAAACAATCTGAACATTGTAATAAGGATTGGTTACAAGTGAGTAAATAATTTTGTCGTTAATGAATACGTATGGAATTTTCTTTATTTTAGATCCACGATGGAAGAAATTCTGCTTCCCATATTATGGGAAGATTTTGTGGCAACGATTTACCGAAAAATGGTACGATAAAAACTTCGCATAACACAGTTTATATATGGTATCGTACAGATGGCTTGTCGAATTCAGGTTTTGAATTGAGTTGGAATTCCACAACACCAAGTGAGATGTTTTAGATTTTGAAGGAATTTTAAGAACTCGTAATAATTTTGTTTTCAGCTTGCGAATATGTAATTAATACAACTTCACATGGAACAATTCAATCTCCTGGATCACCAGGGAATTATCCAAATAACAGGTTAGATTTCAAAACTTGTATATTAACAATCAATCAGCAAATGCTTTGTCACAAAAATAAACATTTATTTGAACATCTAGCTTTGATATAAGAATACATTGTACTTGACCTCCATAGTAACAGTAGCTGTATATTTTATTGTTCTTCTGGAGTTTGACATCCATAGGCATGCATCTTCAGGTGATCTACAAAAACCTCCAAAGTTGGCTATTACTTTTTAATGCCTTATTTTGCAGTTGTTGTCTTTCTACTCGACGCTTTCCTTCCATTGCTGCATATTCCATTATTTTTCATTCCGTGCTTGATAATTCAGAATGACTCTGTCACTCTAGATTTCCTTGCTGATATCTGATTATTTCAATTCATGATATTTGCTGCAATTTCCATATATCCGATGTTGTGAGGATCTAGTATGCGTCTCAGACATTCTGCATTGTAAGTTTAAGAAAGTTGACACATTTCTGTCACTCCAGTTTGACATCCAGTTGGACATCTTCATTCTGATCATTTCAATTCATGATAATGCATGCAAAACGCTTCTATTCTATCAGTGGTAGCCACTTTTGATATCCGTGTTTCAACCATATGACGGAGTTCGGACTAAACTTAGCATTTGCTATTCTATCAGTGGTAGCCACTTTTGATATCCGTGTTTCAACCTTATGACGGAGTTCGGACTAAACTTAGCATTTGACTTGCTTTCATCGCAACTAAAATTTGAGATTTCATCACAGATTATCGACCTCAATTCTTGTGAATACTGTTTAACTAGTCCCATTCTGATTTTGATATCTAACTAGGAATTTTACACGGTTTTTATTATTCGCTTTTTGGAAACGTACTTTGTTGAATTTTGGTCGCTTCTTCTTTATACTTATATAAGGTGTACAACTTTGCTTCCGCCGTTTTGGAATAGACGAGTGTAGTGGTGAGTGCTAGTCAAAATAAATATATCGTAGATGTCATTCGATAAGGTTAGGTATTTGTAAATATAACGCCATCGAAATATTAGTCGATTTATGTCTGAATCATAAAGTTATTCTCGGTTAAACATGTCAGCTTGCTAGCCAAATTTTCGTCATTGGCGGGAAGTTTTAATTTTCTGCTTCAATATGAAGAAATCTCCGGCCGAGGCTCATCGAATTCTCTCAAATACCTAAGGCGAGGCCGCTATTAGTGAAAGGACGTGCGGAGAGTGGTTCTAACGCTTCAAAAACGGTGATTTTGACGTCGAAGACCAGCATGGTGGTGGAAGAGAGATGGTTTCCGAAGATGCAGAATTGGAAGCATTACTTGATCGAGACTCGTGTCGAACGCAACAAGAATTGACAGGATTATTGGGAGTGACGCAGCAAACCATTTCAAAACGCCTGAGACGGAATGATCCAGAAACAAGGAAATTGGGTGCCGTACGAGTTGAAGCCGAGAGATGTTGATAGGTGTTTGTTTGCTTGTGAACAGCTACTTGCAAGATGAAGACGAAAGGGATTTCTGAGCATTGAAAGACAAAAGGCCTCAATACAACGAAAGACATGATTAAGTGATTTTACAGCATGACAATGCTCGACCGCATGTTGCGAAAGTGGTCAAGACATACTTGGAATCGTTGAAATGGGAAGTCCTACCCCACCCGCAATATTCTCCAGACGTTGCTCCTTAGGACTATCACTTGTTTCGATCAATGACACACTGCCTGATTGACCAGCACTGCTGGTCTTATGAGGAAGTAAAAACCTGGATCGATTCGTGGATTGCTTCAAAAGATGTCCAGTTTTTCCAACGCGGGATTCGTATGCTGCCCGAAAGATGGGTGAAAGTAGTGACCAGCGATGGACATTACTTTGAAACATGAATATGTAACCAGTTTTTACAATAAAGCCTTGAGTTTCGGAAAAAAACGGCGGAAGCAAAGTTGTAAACCTACTTGAAACAAGAAAAAAGTTTCAACCACTGAAATGTTTTTGAGCTAAAATTGTGAAGGTATTCAACTAAAAATATCGCCACTAATTCTTTTCGTTCAAACTACTCATACTTTTTCCACAGGGATTGCTATTGGACTTTGTTTGCTCCTACTGGAAAACGGTTATTATTCCATTTCTTTAGTTTCGATATTGGACAATCAGTTAACTGCAGCGAAGATTATTTAGAGGTGAGTTAACTTCAAAATGAAAAAAATTTCTCATTATTCCATTTCAGTTCATTCCTTCTTTGAATGAAAACGAGAAACCTTTGGCAAAATACTGCAATAGCACCACCCTGCCGTCTCCGCTCTACTCACCAGGACCAGAAGTTGTTGTACATTTTCATTCGGACGAGAAAAAGCAACATGCCGGATTTCAAATAAGCTATTCAATCGTAGAAGGTAGAGACTAATGTTTTACAATCTCACTTGGATATTGTATTGTTTTGTTCTTTCAGGAATTCCAGGTTGTGGTGGAGTTTTTACAAAAGATCATGGTGAAATTCAGTCTCCTTCTTACAAAGGCGCATATATGTCAGATCTGAGCTGCGAATACAAAATCAAACTTGCAGAAGGGCTGAGGATTAGATCTGAGTTTATTTCCTTCGATTTGGAATTCGATAATGTCTGCGAATTTGATTACGTAGAGGTAAAATCTCATAAATTCACGTTCTAATGTTGTGAAATTTGAACATTTGAACATGTCAAGTCCTCTTCTCAGTCGTTCACTCTTGACAGTGGTCGTGGTCGTGTCTCGGTCTTGTGCCACTGCGTCCCACGCAATACGGCGCCACACTGCTCTATGCTTAGAGTTTTTATCGATGATGGAATGAGTCACAGATTTTATCAGATCTGTCCACCTTGTTGGAAAGCGACCACGCGATCTTTTGCCTTCGACTTTCCCTTAGACCACCAATCGTTCAATAGAGTTTTCGTTTCGGGTTATAAGTCAAGTCAACTGACTTAAAAATAATACGAAATTGAATGTTTACAAAATAAGGCGCGATATCATTCAAATAACTGTAAACATGGGGAAACTAAAGCTCCAAAACTATCAGTCTTGCTGTATTTATTCAGAAAGTTGCATACTTTCAAAGATAGTCTCCCTTTACAAAATAATGATGTTGATTCAATGCTACCTAAAAGCAATCAAATTTCAAGAATGATTTATAGCAATATCATTTATAATTATAATAATTTCAATAATGTTATTCATCCTTTAAAAGAAAATACTATTGTATAAGATACGATTCCGAAATACAGCCTAAGTAATCCAAGTAATAGGAATAATATGAACAATAGGAAATATTTGTAACTAAAAATGAAAACCAAACTGAAGAATATATGAAACACAAAATAAAAACAAAATAAAGAGGTAGGCAAAGGAATTTCAGGTAACTTGTTATATGCTAATTCATATTCGAATCAAAATATTCTTTCTTATTGTAGAAATACTATTCGAGCAAAATTTCAATTTCACTTAACTTACAGTACTCTAAAACCTTCTGCCTATCGGGCAAATGACTAAGGAATTTGATACCATTATACATAGATGACTGCTGTAATTTAGAAGTTCGATGTTTTGGAATACAGAGTGTTTCTTTGTGTCTTGTGTCATACTCATAGAACTCCGAACACTTACTTAGTGTCATAACATTTCTACGAGTGTACAACAGACAGGCAAAAATATAGATACATGGAAAGACAATATTGCACAAGTGAATAATAGGTATTCTTGAGCTAATGAAAGTATTATACGTCTCGGAGCGAAACATGCACTACTCAATCTCCTAAAAATGTAATCAGCATGATTACTTCTATTTAAATTCTTATGGACATGCATTCCAAAGAATTTGATACACTGAGAGGGTTTCAACTCGCCGATCTGAAGATTTGAGGTCAGATGGTGATCTGTATCCTTCTACTGAAAGTAGACAAGTTCCGCCGTGCTTGCTTTTAATATAAGGAAGTTACTGGAACTCCAGTCGGTGAAGAATCTGACTAATCACAACGTTCCCTAAATTCACTTAAAGTTTGTGCAGAAACATAAATCGCAGTTGGTATTCCAGATGACACTAAAAGTGTCATCGGCAATACCATCTTAAATTTATTCAATCATTTGAAAGACGTGGGAAGTTTAAAACGTGGCAATCTGTTTGTGATATATTTTCTCTCTATTAGTAGGTAAATTTTCAGAATTATTAATTTTTATAAGTCACTTTCCTATTTGAGTTTAATTCTGTCTCAACAACTAATTATGTTTTTTGGGCAGATCTACTCAGGGCCTGATACCAATTCCCCACTTATTGGAAGATATTGTGGACAGACAGCACCCGCTCCTTTCATCTCAACTGGCAATGAATTAACTATTTACCTAAAAACAGACTGGGCAACTGATTTCAAGGGATTTACTATGCGGTACGAAACTGGTAATACAAACTTCTTAATTATTAATTCTCAATCTAACGAGAAAAAATTCCAGTATGTGGTGGTAAATTCACGAAACCCTCGGGAATAATTGTGTCAGATGGATATCCTGATCGGTACACTCCAGGACTATCTTGTTTATATGAAATTGTTCAGCCTGTTGGAACTATTATTCAACTTTCATTCTCAGATTTTAATTTGGAATCTGCTATGAGCGAGGTTCAACAAGAATGCTATGATTATGTGGAGGTAGGTACTAAACCAATTATAAATCTTAGTACAGTTGCTAGCTTTGGCATTCGCCTATAGTGAAAATTTATATCTTTAATAAAGATTTTATTTTTTCTGATTTGATCTTAAACTCAAGTGGAGCCCTCTAAAGAGCTCGTCCTATTAGCAATACACTCATGCTGCATGGCTAATAGAACGAGCTTTATGGTAATGGCTTATGTGAGTCTATTTGTGGTTGTTTTCTCCTCCTTATATAACTGCTCCAGAAAAACAAACAGACCGGTTCATACTGCTTGTACGATTTATAAGACACCAATTTGCCATTCCTGGAATTTAGTCACTTCTTTTGGTGTCCAGTGCTAGTGCGTGACCAAACTCCTATCGAAATTGTTCAGAAAAGGGCTTATTAGAATGGCTTATGTTATCAATAGACCTAATTGAGACCATCGTTTACAACTTTTTGACCTCATCACCAAACTGGACAGATTGAAGCGACGACATAGTACACTGGTGAACAGCAATTTTGTTGTCTTATTTGTGACTTGTTTTTGACTTAATTTTGGTTTGGAATTAAAGACTGTTTTTTGATCAAGTTTTTAAGCTACAGGATACCCTCTCTTCACCCTAAAAGTCATACAAAATGGGCATACAGAGGAAAATAAAGTGGGTACTAACCAAACATATTAGAATATTTTATTCATACAAAGGTTATTATAATATTGAAAGTGAAATTATGTTTAAAGAAAAAATAAAAAAGATATTAGGGTGACAAGTTTCGCTTATAACTTTTCCTAGAATGTTCAATCTGTGGACATTCTCGCTTGATGATCCAACAGTAGTCAGCCATCATACTGACATCCCATCTACCTTGATACCTTGACTCCATGACCTTCAAATCTTAGTTCATCACTAACAGCGCAAAAATTTTTTGGCAAGATAGCAAGATGGCTATGTTGCAAATGCAGTTTGATGCTCATGTTACAGCCAAGCTTTTTAAAGCTTTCTAAGAGTTGTTGAACAATTTCGACGTAATTCTGGGCTCGTGTGTTTCCAAGAAAGTGTTTTTTTGTTATATCCTGCAGTTTTTACTATACGAAAGTAACAATCATTGGAGTGGTCTTTGGGTTCTCGCCGAATAATTGGTATACCACACGGAAGTTTACCACGTGTTCCTTTTGTCCTCATTCTTAAACACTCCACATACTGCTTGCAGACTTTCTGAGGGGCCCATGATTGATTTTGGTCGCCAATTTTTAATTTAATATAACCAAAATAGGCTTGCCTGACAAAAGTTTTGATGTTTGTCCGTTGACTGGGAATTGTAAAGCTGCCATATATATATATATATATATATATATATATATATATATATATATATATATATATATATATATATATATATATATATATATATATATATATACATATAACAAAACGAATCGGGGCTGTTTAAGCACTTACGACGCGAACTACTGACTGCAGAGAAATTTTTAGTTTTATAAATTTTATATATAAATAAGATCGAAATACTACTAATCTTGTGTGAATTGAAAATCTTGCACTACGCGTCGGAAACCGGCTTCACTATTTCAGAGCTACAAGTATACCTGTTTATTACAGTGTCTCATGCGTAACTGACGCAATTAGTCTAGCCAATACGAATCTAAACCTATTGCGCTGCGTCATTACCCTCTCTAGTCGTCGCTGTGAAAAGTTCCGCCAAAAGGAGTGCAGAAAGGCTTTTTGTAATTCGCGTTCAGTTCCGCGAAGCGTAATAGTATGCCCAACTACTGTAGAAAAAAACTTGACTTGATAGAATAAAACTGATTGAATTTTTCGAATCAGCATGTCAATTTTCCTCTAACGCAGCCTAAAAATCGAAGTCAACAGAAATTGTGTTACAAATTGTTCCCCAGTGTTATCGCCGCTTTTAGAGTTTCCATATTTGACTCAGAATGTCCTGTTAGATCTCCAATCCACCAGTCTTATCTTCTGAGCACTGCTCCTCTGGGCAAATTCGAGAAAGATTTTACCTTGGAAGCCCTTTTTCATCCTAATATAAAAATATTTGCTCTGCACTTAAAATTTGTATATAGTTTTTTCATCACAAACATCAACTGAAGTGAAACACAGTGCTTGTATGTACTAAAATTGCCTATTAATTTTATTTCAATTAGATGAATTATGTGAAGGACTTCTTCAATCAGCAACCATTGAATTAATTAAACTTTATTGTAATTCTAGATAAGGGATGGCGACAATGAAAACTCCACTTTAGTGGGAAGATACTGTGACGAAAATAAACCTCCACTTGTAATATCAAGCCTAAACTACCTTTGGATCAAATTCATTTCAGATGAAAGTGTAGGGGGTAGGGGATTCAAAGCAAATTATTCCACAACGAATATTGGTGAGTTGGTAAAATCCTCGAAGGTTTTGGTACTTTTCACTGAATTAAATTTGCTTGTTAAGGGTGTGGAGGAATTCTCAAAAATAGAGTTGGTGCAATATCTTCCCCGGGAGTGGGAGGATATTACAGTACTGGTAGGAAATGTACCTGGGTAATAGCTGCACCACCTGGCAGAGTAATTCAGTTGACCTGGATAACATTCCAAATTGAATATAGATTCGTCTGCGATCATGACTATGTTCTTGTGTACGATAACAACACAAATTCAGAAAGGGGAGGATTGATTGGACGATACTGCGGGAACAAATTACCACCGGCCTTAGTCAGTACTTCGAATGTATTAACCATTGTCTTCGTGTCAGATCTCAATCCGAATACTGGCGGTTTTACACTTTCCTATCATTTCGTCGATGAAGCAAAATGTGAGTTAGATTCGAGATGTAATTGAAAAAGTGTAAAATCAATATTGAAATTTCAGTATGTGGTGGAAATTTCATTTCACCTGGTGGTGTTCTGAAATCGCCTGGATTCCCTAAAAATTATCCTTCTACCTCAGATTGTACTTGGACTATAACAGTTGCCACAGGAAGCCAAATTTTGCTCAATATTACTAAATTCGATATTGAACAATATGCTGGATGTAAATATGACCACTTGGAAATCAGGCTAGTCTTAGAATTTTCCAGTGTTATGCACATAACTTATAATTTTTGTTTTAGGAATGGAAAGGCTGTGTCTTCCCCCCTGATTGGTCGTTACTGTGGCAACGATATTCCGAAATTAATAACATCACATACGAATCAGATTTATATTCATTTCAAGTCGAATACTCAGGTATTTCGGACAGGTTTCGAGATTATTTGGGAGTCAGCAGCAACAGGTAAGGAATTTTCGATAGTGAATGCTCACATTTTAACCCATGAAATCAATTCGTAATCGTAATGATACACTTCAAAAGCTCCAAGTGAATTTCGAACTGAAATATTCACATAGAGAATCTTATAAGGCGAAGGAAACATGTTGGAAAATTTTTAAAAAGTACTAGTGTAATTTGAAATATTATATTATTGATTTCATTTCTTGGAAATCTCTGTAGCTTCCTTGAGCAGTTTAATACCATATTATATTGTTGACTTGATTTCAATATTTTTGTTTTCGTTTAGTACACAAATCGCTATTTTCAGGTTGTGGTGGTACCCTTACAGCACCTAGAGGTTCTATAGCATCACCAATGTACCCCGAATCCTACAATCGATTCACAAATTGCTACTGGAAAATAACAGTCAGTGCGGGTTCTTTAGTCCAACTCTTTTTCTCAGATATCGATTTAGAATTTCAAGTAAATTGCCTGTTAGACTTCGTTGAGGTGAAATGATAAATATGCCATTTTCTTCTCTATTTTCATTGTTCGTTTTCTTCAGATGTACGATGGAAAAGGAATTTCGTCAAAATCTCTTGGTAGATTCTGTGGTCCTACACATAAACCATTTATACTTTCAACCCAGAACCACGTCTTCGTTCATTTTAGATCAGATGTTAGCTATCAAGGAAGAGGTTTTCAACTACAGTATTCTACAAGTCAGTAGATTCGATATAATTGTGTCAGAACTAATTTTAGTGTGATCTCATTTTAGTCTGTCGAAACAATTTAACTGGATTCTATGGCGTAATCGAGAGTCCCAATTTCCCCAATGAGTACCCATTAATAAACGATTGCACGTGGAATATAAATGTGGAGGCTAAAAATGGGATTAACATAACATTTTCACATTTCGATATTCGTAGGGGATATTATGTAAAAGGTGAAAGTTGCGACAATGACAATTATTTAGAAGTAAGTGGGTATAGAGCCCTTCTATGAGATAATTATCCTTTATGGTTGTTCGTTGCAGATAAGATATCTGGATGAGACCGATACTGGAGAATTGAGATATGAAAGCTACGGAAAATATTGTGGAAATGAGGTTCCTAAAATGATTACTCTTCAGCACGACCACGCTCAAATACGCTATGTAACTAATATTTTAGCGAGTGGAACAGGATTCAGATTGGAATGGGTTTTAGAAGGTAATTTTCCATGCTGATTCGACATTGAACGCATTCGGAATAAAAATTCTTCAATATTCGCTGATCTCTTGCTGAGATATAATTTAATATGAGTTATATTAATTGTGAATAGAAAACACTGAGCCTAGTGTTACAAAATCATATCGATTGTGAATGTGAAACATTTGGCAGAATTTCACTGGGTTGGTATTAATTGTAAATAAAAACACGTCACTTGGTTCGACATCTACCATACCAATTGTCGATGAAGAAATACTTGGCTTAGTTTCGCAGAATTCATTAATTGTGAATAAAAACACTTGGCTCAGTTTCACAGAATTATATTAATTTGTGATTGAAAACAGGGAGCCTAGTTTCGCAGAATCATATTCAGTGTGAATAAGAAACATTTTACCCAATTTCACCCGGTTATTTTAATTGTAAATAAAATCACTTCACTCAGTTTCACAGTACTATACCGATAGTCCATGAAAAAACACTTGCTTCATTTTCATAGAATTATATTAATTGTGAATAAAAACACTCAGTTCAGTTTCAATCAATTATATTAATTGTGAATAAAACACTTGGCTTCGTTTCACATAATTATATTAATTTTGAATAAAAACACTCGCCTCAGTTTCAAAGAATTATATTAATTATGAATAAAAACACAGTTCAGTTTCACTGAGTTATATTGATTGTGAATGAAAACACTTGCCTCAGTTTCACAGAATTAAATCAATTGTGAATAAAAACACTTCTTTCAATTTCACTAAATTATATTAACTGTGAATAAAAACACTTAGTTCAGTTTCACTCAATTATATTGATTGTGAATAAAAACACTTGGCTTCGTTTCACAGAATTGTATTAATTGTGAATAAAAACACTCGCCTCAGTTTCACAGAATTATATTAATTGTGAATAAAAACATAGTTCAGTTTCACTGAATTATATTAATTGTGAATAAAAACACTTGCCTTAGTTTCACAGAATTATATCAATTGTGAATAAAAACACTTCGTTCAGTTTCACTGAATTATATTAATTTTGAATGGAAACACTTGGCTTAGTTTCACAGAATTATATTAATTGTGAATAAAAACACTATCTCGTGAATAAAAATTACTCGTATTTGCCTTAGTTTCACAGAATTATGTCGATTGGTTCAATACATTTCCACTTTTCAAAATGGGGTGTTACCCCATATACTCGCAAGTATCTGTGGAACTATGCCAAGGGCTTTTTATTCAATTGATATCGCAACGTTTCTGGTTATAATCAAAATAAGTAAGAATTCACAGTTATTTTGCTAATCATTTATTCGAAAAATTTCATTTGATTCGTTGAATTCTGTCACCTTTTCATGTATTTTTACAGGTTGTGGAGGAAAACTGTACAGAAAAGGTTCAATCGAATCTCCAAATTACCCCAAGGGATATCCGGTAGGAAAAGCCTGTAAGTGGGAACTAGAAGCTGATTTCGGAAATTTGATTGAAATTACCTTCCAAGATGTCGATATTGAGAAAGTGGCTAAATGCGAATATGATTCCATCAAAGTAAAAAACGCTACTCAAACTATTGTCTTATTAACTAAATCATTAATAATTTGAAGGTTTTCAATGGTCCAGACGATACATTCCCCCTACTTGGACACTTCTGTCATCAAGAAGCTCCCACTCGTTTGACAAGTATAGGAAATAAAATGAGCGTATATTTCAATTCTGATATATCGTATGTTGGAAAAGGATTCTACGCTAACTTCACATCTGTGAACGCCAGTGAGTAAAAATAATTACTTTTATCATCAGAAAATAATCCCATCTTGGCGTTTTCAGAATGTGGTGGAAAAATGAAGATCTCAAAAGGTACATTACATTCCCCGAATTATCCACAAAATTACGATAAGAACACAACATGCGAGTGGCTGTTAGAAGTAGATGAAAATCACCTTATCGATCTTGAGTTCGAAGATGTACAGTTATTGTCTGAATCGTTGTGCAAAAAAAATTATATCAAGGTAAACGCGACAGATTAAATTTTTCATTAACTCTCATATGGACAATGAATAGGGTATATGTGAAATCAATTCGGATTGCGATTTTTAATAGATGCTTTGTAAAATTGACTTTTTATGTTTGAATTAGGTTTATGATGGACCGAGTGCAGCGTACCCAGTTTTGGCGAATATATGTGGCAACAAAAAACCAAACAGAACGATAACATCGACCCATAATACACTAACAGTCGAATTTACCAGCTCTACAGTATACCTTACATCTAAGGGCTTTAAGGCATCTTTCCACAAGGTAAAATCATTTTCTAGACGTTGATACAGTAAATTATTAGAAACTATTGATTGAGTGTTTAAAAATTTTTAATATGTTTTTCTGACTTTGATACGTTGCCAATAAGTATATCGGTTCTTGGCCAAGGCACTGTGGACTTGTTGAGGTAGTAAAGGTGGTAATAGTCGCTGTGAAACGTTACTTGGGGACAAACCACTCTACTTGGTATTATTTCAGTAAAAAAAGATACCACCTGTTAGTTCCGAAATGACTACCTCAAAGTCACCATAAGGAATTTTAGAGTTCGAATGAATGAATGCCGTGACTCAGAGGGTTCACATTGTTATTTTCAATAAAACTCCAAATACTGTATTCGAATAATACAAAACAATTTCAATTGACAAATGAAATATTCCTTCATCCAATCGTTAAATATGGATTTTCTTGTTAGACACCTTGTATGATATTACAAGTACACTTTTTTTGGAATTTTCACTCTAAATGTTGATTTTGCTCTTCAATCTCATCTATTTCGGTTTATAGACTCTCTCGTTAGCTTTGTTGTAACATTTAAGAGTAGTATGCCATTGATGAGCTTCGTTTGACCACTTTATTAATTTTTGATGACGATGGTACTCTTAGTGTCGTTGAAATCAGCAGTGCCATCTTTGTTGAATTGAACTGAACTTTTTGGCTTGTTTGAAGTATGATACCTACTTGAAGTTGATCTGAACGTTTTTGATCACGACAATTTCATTTTTCTCCTGCTGTGTACATGAAATATTTCATAAGTAGATATAATGGTGTCTGGATTTTGATTTACAAAAAGTTACTAGGGAAGTATGTTAGTTGACACAAAAAACTTAGTATTCATTGTGATTTGTACGATGTGTTTGGCGTATTTCGTGATTTATTTTTAAGTATCATATTTGTATGAACAAGAATACTCATATCAGTGGAAATTCAAGTATATGCAATCACTCTGTATTTATAAATGAGGCATTTATTGTAAAATTCATCTCTCTGAATTCTATAGGCTTGTGGAGCCCGTATTGTAGCATCTGATACTGGTGAAATACACATGGATTCTCAACATGACATAGAGCGACAAGATAACTGCACATGGACTATTCTTGCACCCGAGCCTGGTAAGTTGATTTTGTTTCCAAAAGTGCTGCCCACTCAATTGATTTGTTTTAGATGAGCAAGTTATATTAACTATCAACCATATGAACACCCCAAACCATGACTGCTCATTCGAGCATCCCATCGTTATTTATAACGGAGAATCTAGCAATGGTACCCTCATGGGGCAATACTGTGGTACTAAAGCACCTCCAACATTAACAAGTTCTGGGAATTCTCTTCACGTTGTTGTCCTTCCCGATGTATACTTCTTTGCAACTTACACGGTATACGGCTCAAGTAAGAATAAATCAGTTTCTGATTCTTTTGATTGATTTTGTTTTCATGTCTAAGGATGTGGTGGATTACTGGCCTCATTCGAAGGTAATTTTGCCACCCCTGGCTATCCAACTGTTTATCCTCTGGAAACCGAATGCGAATGGACATTACATGCAGCTCCAGGTATTTACGAACTTTGAACAAAATTGAACAATATATGAATTGGATTTTTTACATGGAAATACGTTTGTTACGTTTAAATTTCAGGCAATCATATTTCACTTAATTTCAAAGAGTTCGATATACCACAGTCCGAAAAATGCAAAACAGATTATTTGGAAATCAGAAGTAACAACTCAAGTGGCAAAATTCTTGGTATATACTGCGGCAACAATAAGCCAGATAATATCACTAATATAGGAAGTTTATGGATATACTTCAAAAGCTCGAAACCAGAAAAAGATGTATCTGTTATAAGTGCCAAAGGATTTATAGCGGAGTATATACTAGGTGATAGAAATGATATTGAGAATGTAACATGCTGAAAACATTAAATGATTACAGATCATGATAACGTAATAAGTGCAGCATCTGGCAGCATTGCCAATCCTCTCTACCCTGCATACTTCTGGTCAAGCGGCGAATATACCTGGAGAATTTCTGTTATGTTTGGTAAAAAAATTTCTTTCACCATCAAAGAGCTCTTCCTGGAAAGCTATGATGCAGAGGATTGTTCATACTCTGGACTGAAGGTAGGTTTATAAAAAATAATATAATAGGTAAAGTGAGAATGAAAGTGCTCCGTTAAAACAACCAAGGCACCTCAATCAAGATGTCAGACCTTTCCTTTTTATTTTGTCTGAAGCAAAGGTAACTCTTTCTTACGATGCAAGTGTACTATTTCTTTCGATAACTAGATGAGAAGTGTTTTTTGGCAGGTGTTTCTCGACCAGTCAATTAACTGAGTGGATCAGCGACAGGTTGTTGTTGTTTTGAGGTCCTGGATCTCCTAATGCTAGATCATGGTACTTTTTGGGTTTCTACATGTATTATCTTGGTAGATTTTCATCAGATCGAATCGAATTGTCCAGGATTCACATGCTTTTGTTCTTTCTTGATTAAAACAACCAACTATCTGGCCTGTTCTCTAAAATCCTTCTATGCGTGGGTAGTGTCCCAGTAAAGCTTGCATGGTTCATTTTCTTGCTCACTCAAAGGTAAGTATTCATTTGATTCGTTCGTTCCTTGTCTCAGGTGGCACTCACTTTGCGGTAATACTTATACTAGTTTGCTTATACTGTTTATAGGAAGAATAAAGTTTCATTTAGCTGTGAAAGGAAAATTTATTATGCGAAAATCAAATGAAATAGAACGTTTAGGTGGTACACATCCACCTTCTTCAGGATTCAATGTATAAAGAGATGTATTCCATTTGTTGTTGGGATTGTTTTTGCTCATCGAAATTGCATGCTCAACGCTAGCGGACACATTTTCTTGTACATGGTAGTGTTTTTACCGATTGAAATACATTCTGCAGTTTTTTTCACTTCAGTCATCGAAACAATTAATATATATATATATATATATATATATATATATATATATATATATATATATATATATATATATATATATTATTCATCAATTTATTTATAAGTTTACAATTTTTTTAAGATTTATGATGGCATCGATAGCTCAGCTCCTCAGTTACTGTCTGCCTGTGGATTCAAAACTCCTTCTGAGCCTATAAAAACGTCCTCGAATGAGGCATACATAATTGGAAGCTTGAACGCTATCAGAACGGGAGCTAAATTTTTGATTGAATGGCAGGAACTCCAAAACTACATGGAAATCAAAAAGGAGAATAATACAAGTAAGTCACGAATCAAGTCATTCCTTTCCAATTTTTGGGAAAATTAATATTGATGTGAATTTTTGGGTTCAGTTGAAGGTTGTGGTTCCAAGGAAGTTATAGACGTTAGTAACCTTACAACGTACACCTTAAAATCTCCAGGATATCCTGGAGGATATGCCAATAATTTGAACTGTGAATGGATGTTTTCTACTTCACCAATGAACCATTTAATTATTTTCTTCGAATCGGTCGATTTGGAATCTTATTATGGTTCCTTCGCTCATTGTTTCCTGGACCACATCGAGATATACTTTGGAAAAGATGGAACAGAAAATTGGCAGAAAATTACTGATGTTTGCACCGATAATGGTACTATTATTGTTTCGAAGAGTAACTTGATGAAAGTGAAATTTGTGTCTAATTACCACAGCAATGGTACAGGATTTTTGGCAAATATACATGAGGGTAAGATGTGAATTTGAAGAACCATTCAATTATAATAAAAATTGTTTTGTAGTTTGCGGAGGTACATTAATTCAATCCGAAGGTTATATTAAATTCACTGACAAATATCCTAGAGGACGAAAAGTAAGTGAGACAAAATATTTAAATACCTCTTAAAAAGACGATGGTGGCTTAAAATTAGAAAATGATCCACGAAATTATGTACTTGGGTGTTCAAAAAATAGTTTTATATTTGAAAACTTATTCCATTACAGTGTGAATGGAATATAACAGTAGGCTCAGGAAGAACTATAAAGGTAGATTTTCCATTGTTCAACATTGCTCCAGGCCAAGAAAAAGGATGCAGAAATCACTTAACGGTATCTACCAATTTCCACTGTCATTGATTATCAAACCATAAAATCTATTCGATGTTTCAGATGAGAAATGGACATCTTTCTGACTCTCCCTTATTAGGCAACGGGCAATATTGCGGAAACTCAAGACCCGTACTAACAACAACATCCAATCGATTGAATGTTAAATATTCCGGGGCCTCAAACGTTAAGGTAAACCACAAGAATCCTCTAGGTTTGGTATGGCAGTTTCTACAATTTTTATCTTCAGGGTTTCATCTTGCATTTCGAAGAAGTGTCATACGATTGTGGTGGAAACATTGAATTAACAACATTCAAAAATTCTACAACCATCACCTCTCCTAATTATCCGAATATACCTCCTCCACATATCGATTGTATATGGAGAATAAGATCACCAGCTGGAACATCGGTTCAAGTCGATTTCCAAGACAGATTCGATTTAACTAAGAGTGACAGGTAAGTGTTTAATTTCTATACTGTTCCTCTAGAATTATTTGGTTTTCAAATCATTTTGAAGAAGCATGTGGTATTTCTAAAGTTCTCCAGGTCGGCTAAGGGTCCACTGGTGGCTAGACGGGGGTTTAAGGCCAGCTTACTCCAAAAAACGTAAATTTTTTCAATATATTTTATTTATAGTACAAAACATGTTGAGTAATCAACTTATTTACATATGAAAGCACATATATGAAATGACTTGAAAAAATTTTTTTTTGCAAAATGGCGGGCTTGAAAATGGCTGCTGAAACTCATCTGAATCGGAGATGAATGACATCATTTCTTGGAAAAGAATCATCTGAAAGCGAAAAACGAAACGGTTTCATGTTCTGTATCGAATTGGCTATGACCTCAAGCACAATGAAACATTTTCAATGAAGAAAAACAAAATGGCAGACTTTTGAATTTTTTTCACCCTTTTTTTCACTTTTAATTGTTTATAACTTTTTCAAATAATAATGAATATTTCTGGTTCTGCTTTAGGCCATAGTCAGACATATAAAGAGTAAATTGCCGTTTGGTTCATGTCGATAAGTGCAATAGTTTTGAAATGAGAGTGTAATTCATGCGAAAAAACGTGGTTCGAGGAAAAATCAGTTCAAAGTTTTTATTCTTGAAAAATCATAAAAAAAGTGAATTTTACTCACATATCCCTTCCAGCTTCATACACAACTCCTTCCTGGTCTTCGTAAGCATCATTCTGAAGAATTCTTGCATTTCTCAAAGCAGTTCAACAAAATAACAAGACAATAACAATAAAACAAAGAACAAAACAATAAGACGATCCAAAGGCATGCAGCAGCTGCCGCACCGAAGGCGTTCGAGCGGCTGGATTTTCTGCAGCGCTCCCTATTCTTTTATACCTGCTTCTCGGTCTTGCTGACCTTCGGGACCAATTCTATACTATTTCTACTAGTATATAGTAGCAATTTATGAAAAAAAAAATTCGAAAAAAAAATTTTTTCGAAATTGTTTGGAGTAAGCTGGCCTTAAGTTGTCGTAAAATGTGGG
This sequence comes from Henosepilachna vigintioctopunctata, assembly GCA_030704895.1. Taxonomy (NCBI): domain Eukaryota; kingdom Metazoa; phylum Arthropoda; class Insecta; order Coleoptera; family Coccinellidae; genus Henosepilachna; species Henosepilachna vigintioctopunctata. Next base: position 3,528,849 of record JARQZJ010000122.1, on the reverse strand, counting down.
GTTACAATTCGTAAACTTGTGATTATCAATTTATCTGAGTTGGTTTCGCTCCATGCTTCATCACACATAAGATATGGTACACTTCTATGGGGCTGCTTGAGGAACAGTGAGCATTTTTAGACTTCAGAGAAGATGTATTAGATGAATACGAGGTCTAGATTTTAGATGCTGCTGAAGAAATGATTTTCGGAGCTAAAAATTCCGACTTTATCCTGTTTTCATTCATACGAATGACTAGTTTATTGTCATAAACTGAAGAAAAATATCTATGGTAGTAGGTCAAATGCAGATTTCCACTCATAAGACACAAGAAATTAACAACACTTACGTGCAGATTGGTGCATACTGGGAAAATAACAGAATAGTCACAATTACCATTGTTTCAAATTTTATAATGATGTACCTTTTTCTATGAGGAACTCTATCAAATAAAATTTCAGGAACATATTATTATTGAACGCTTTTTATTGCGGAAGAGTGGTGAAAATTACTCATGTGGTGAATTTTTATTTTATAATTACCCTTTTTATTTTTGACCTTTATACTTCTTATATTTTCTAATTCTTACTATTTTTGTACCTGTGCTAAAATGTAACACTTTGAATTGTGTGAATAAATATGTACCTTTTTCTCGGAGCTTTCATCGACGAAAATTCATCTGGTTTCTATAGTGAAGGCCTAAATTGTAAACTGTTGATTTGACTACATCTGTCATAGTTCATGAATAATAATGATAGATGAATATTTTAAGAAGATCATCGACTGTTACTTGTAGAAACATACATATTCCAAATTCGGTATAACGTGTTGAGACTTGTGCCGCCGCTAGAAACGCTTGTTCAGACGTGCAAAAGAATGAAATACATTTTGGCTCCGCCCTGAAATATCGGGAAATATCGTGGAATTTCGATATAGCTTTTGATAGCGTTTCCCTCGTCATATCTTGTCAAAGAAGTCTCAATTTCGTTACTAACCTCGTAACAACAAGAGGCACAGATTAAATGCACGAAATTTCTGCAGTGGCTTTGTCTTGTCATTTATTATCCTCCTGAATATTATTTGAAAAGACGCAATGAAAACATGAAATTCAGAATTGACGAAGCATGAACATTTCTTAGGTGTGTAACTGAAGCCGTGGAAATGAGAAATGGGGCAACAGAGTTATCACCAATAATTGGCAGATTTTGTAAAACTATGCCAGGTACCCAATATTCTACCGACAATACGATGTACTTGAAATATTTCACGAATACCGATGATCCGAAGAATGGATTCAAAGCAACTCTATCTTTAGGTGAGAATAAATTAATTGTATTCTATCAGCTATTGAACAATTCATTTTGTAGCATCTTGTGGTGGTACTCTTAGAGGTAAGTCGGGTCAGTTGCATTGGTCCTCAACCAATAAAGGAGTATACCAAAATAACAATTGTACTTGGCACATCGTGGCACCAGAAGATTACACATTGAGACTGAAACTCAGTGAACTTCATTTCTTCTTGAATTTCTTAAGATGCAGTAAAAATTCGGAAAATATATCCATTTATAGCGTCGACAGCCTACAGAGAACAGGTACGTAGAAAATGGAAGCTTCGAGATTTCCACGTTCTATTAACGCTCCATTACTTTCAGAGACACTTGTCAAGAATATTTGCAATGGAGTAGGACAACCTGATTTACTGATCGGTGGAAATGAAGCAATTATAAAATTCACACACGGATATCCGGCGCGATCTCCACAATTGAAAAGCTATTTCACAATATCTTATACAGCAATCGAACAGAGTGAGTGATTAATTTCAATGGTAGATTAGTTTCAAGCAAATAAAAACATAATAAAACGAATGAACTCGAATAATAATTCATTATTTTTTTAGAGGCCACCCAGCACAAAAAGCATGTGCACGAAATATAGCTATGTATTCGTCTATAAGATGTGGAGGTGTGCCTTCGATGAATTTTCACAGACTACAGTTTCTGTATGAGTTTTCCTGCTCTTTCTAACAACTGTCAGAAATTTAGAATGATAAATTGTAATTTGGTTTGCATCCCTTAAAATATAGGGTGAGAGCACAGCTACAGCTGGAGGATTTGCACAAGAAACGTGCTAGCGTTTTTTCATTTCATTTGCTTCGTGGAAACGAATAGGAGTTATTGCAGTTTTACTGGAGTTTTGTTTTTTGTGTTCTTAGTCGTTTTGGCTTTCTTGCTTCTTGGTTAATCTTCTCCTGTTCCTTCTTCGCTTTCTTTGTCTTCATTCATTTCAGCAATAACTTCATCCATTCATCAAGTTTTTCCATTGATATAGCAATCAATTGATATACCAATCAACTGGTGGCCAATTATATGTTCATCCCTTTGTAGCAAAGAAATGTAACTGGAGTATCAGGGACAGGTAAATCTGTGAGCACCCGATTGTTTGAACTACCATGTTTTAATGATTAGCTGAAGTTTTCACAGAATCTCTTCATGTCATAGCTTCAATTTTTACAATATTGACTTGTTCTTCAACCTCTTCTTCAGGTATCAACAAGACCTGCTTTATTATATTTTTTTATCATTTTAATTGGATCAAGGGTTTACTTTTTCCACTGCTTCCAGATTGCACTTTCAATTTGGACACATCCAGCGGCACAATCAAAACTCCCAGCTATCCAAGGCACTCATATTCCTTGAAAAACTGCAAATGGTATGTCAAAGTTCCCGAAGGTAGACGAATAACACTGAGGATGTTAGATTTGGATTTGGATGAAACTGCTTCACCCGGTAGTCCTCGAATTATATTATATGACAGCAATATGAGATTGGCGATAGCTAACATTCGCAATAATAATTTAACTACGGAAGAGCAAAGAGTATTCAAATCGAGTTCGAACACAATGCTTATCAATTTCTGGTGTATCAATTGCCACGGCAGAGGATTTTCAGCGCGATATAATTCTGACGAAGAAACAGGTAAAATTGGATACTGCTACAGGTTTTTCATTAGATTATGTTCTTCTGTGTAGAGGTTCTCAATGAGATTATGTTTTTTAGTGTGTAGAGGTTCTTTCAACGAATCTAGTGGTTTAATACCCATGCCTACAGAACCGAAATTCTCTTGTTCTTGGAAACGCACTCAGGATGAAGGCAATACTGTGAAGATGTCATTCCAAATGTATTCTGGATTCAAAACCTTATATTTCACCTCTTGCTATTCTTTCAGTGGAGGTGCGATACTTTTCTCTGGTGCGTACAATTTCATTTTGATCTTTCCTGACTAAAATGCGATCTGAAAATAATGTTTTTAGAATACGGGCAAGGTCGTTCGAAGTTTTTCAATTTATGTTCGAACACAACCAACCCAGTTGTTGTGACATCATCTTTTCCGAAGCTCAGCTTACAGGTGAATGCAAATTTATCAAAGTTTCCGCCGTGTGGATTTATTTCGAATGGTTTAATTTCAGGTATGGGGCAAGAGGTCTGTGTTTAATTATTCGATCAGCTATGATACTTACAAATGTGGCGCTATTAAAACGACCGAAAATGGCGTAATATCTTCACCGAATTTCCCAAACAAACCTTCCTCTTCAATGGAATGTAGCTGGTTGATTGCATTATTCCCAGATCAACAGATAAACCTAACGTTTACTAGTTTCGATTTGGGAGACGATTGTGACAAGAGTTTCGTCGAAATATACAACGGAAAGAGACTATTCGCGCCGAAAATTGGGACATTCTGCAAGGACAAGAATCCGGTAGTTATTCACTCGGAAAGGAATTTCTTGCTTATTAACTATCACTTTGAGGATGGTAGCAAGGGAAAGGGTTTCAACGCAACCTATCAGCCAATCATTGAAGGTAACTTTCATTTCTGAATAATGATTATAGGACAAAAAATTGAAAACAACAGAAAACTTCGAAATAAATTAATGAAAAATTCAATTGAATTATTTTAACACTTTTTGCTTCCTGAGATAAAGACATATGAATCGAGATTTGAAAGAATAAATCAAAATAAATCTCATTTATAAAATTTCTTCTTCCGGTTTTGAATTTAAAATTTGAAAATTCGAAAGAAGTTGAGATGGCTGTCAGCATTTACGATGTGGTGCTTCCATCCTTCAAGGGATAAGGTTAGAGAAAATTGAAATCGATGCCAAACAGGATGGAAGCACAAGTAGAACTGTTTCGTTCTACAATTTCGCTATAATTCGAAATCTGTAGTATTTTCGAGGTTATTAAAAAGGAAATGTATACAGGCTGGTCCACTGTTTTTTTCATTCAGAAGGGAAGATTTACTTGAAAATGTACCTAGTGCTATCTCGATGAAAAACAATTTCGTTTGGGTTTTAAAGAAAAATGTTTAATTTTTTTCAGGATGTGGGGGTATTTTCCACAGCAAAAACCGAATTATTCAAACTCCAGACTATCCCAACGATTATCCTAACAATACTGAATGTGTTTGGGAAATTCGGGCCGATGAAGGATATCACATCGGATTTTCCTTTATTGGAAGATTTCATTTGGAGGAAAGCGACGAATGCGCCGATGATTATTTGAAGGTGAATATTTGACATTTTCAAATTATCATTATCAATGATGCATTCGTATTCTAGATATGGGATTGGAAAGATGATCAATGGGTTCATTTGAAAACGCTATGCGGAAGGGAAACTCCGAATCCTGTCAATTCAACTGGAAATAGGATGAAAGTAATGTTCAGGAGTAACAACAAAATACGGGCAAGAGGATTTAAGGTATAAATAACTCATTTTTCCATGCCATTGTATAAATACCAATTAAATTATTATGTGTACGTTGACGGTACAGAAAACTTTCATTTCTGATTTTGAACCAAATTGACCGTACAATATACGATCACAGATAGGTTCGAATCATAGAACATACCTCATTCTTAAGTGGAAACACTCCATTCAGTGGTTTCGCTACGGTTCAAAAGTTGTCGGCTGTAAGACACATTTTTATAATACTGCGCATGAGCGGGATTTTCTGTAGGGTTGGAACAAATCTGAGATTTGGAGATTTAAAATCTCAGGTTCTTCATCTGGTAATTTTGAAGATAAAAAAACTATTCTCCAAAAATCAGGTCTGTATAGAAGAGAGAATAAATGTGGGAATTAAATAAGTATTTTCATTTATTTTCGAAAAAATTTTCTCTGAGCTAAAATAAATTGTTTGGCAAGTAAACTTCTTAATGTTTGGGTTTTGGTAGAGTTCTTATAGTTAGAATTTTTTTTTTATTTATGTATTTTTTTATATTTAATAGTGTTGGCGTTCACTTGATGTAAATCAATTATAATTGAATATAAACTTAAATTCAAACACTTGAACTTATGATTTACATATCTTTACAGATAATATACATATATTTACAGATAATATTATGATATACAATTATTCTGTTAGCATCTGAAGAAGTCGTTTGTAACGACGAAACGCGTCGTGCTATGTGGTCAATAAAGTGTAAATCATAAGTTCAAGTGTTTGAATTTAAGTTTATATTTAATTAGAGAGTTTTGGCCAATTTATAAAGTTATTTTCATTTCACCTAAGACTAGAGTTTCTATATTTCCCTTAGCATACCTGAATTATTTTTCCGTTGCAGGCAAAATGGGACTTCAATTGTGGCGGTACTTTCGTAGCAACTGATATTCCTCAGTATATAATGAGTCCAGGATATCCTCTAAAGTATCCCAATAATATCAAATGTGAATATATATTAAAATCATCTTCTGCCGATCAATATGTTAATGTGCAGTTTACCGATTTCAGTTTGGAAGATGGTAATATAACAAACACTTTATCCTCAACAAACCTCCACGAATTTAAGGAATCTTTCGCTAATTTTTGCTATGTATTCATTTTATGCTTGGTAAATCTAGAAATTTACCAAATATATTCGATATAAACAAAAAATTTTCGTATAATCTTAGCTTAGCTCATATTTAGTTCGGTTAGATAAGGAAAGCTTAGATTAGGTTAGGTTGAGTTATGTTAGGTTAGCTAAGTATAGGTGGGATTAGGTTTTGTTAGGTAATGTTAGGTTAGGTTAGGTTGAGTTCTGTTAGGTTAGGTTAGCAAAGTTTAGATAAGACTGGGTTATGATGGGTTAGGAAAGCTTACATTTCCTAAGTAAATTTCGGAAGATGCGGGTATAAATATCATCAAATAAGCGTGAACTTCTATAAAGGGCAATTAGACGATTCGCGGTTACTGCTACTTGAAATGAAACTCCTCCCTTAAACTTCGCGAAATCGTATATAATATAGATAAACATACAATTTTCTGTTCTCTAGGAATGCCCAGCTGTGTGTCTGATAACATGACGATTAAAGGTTTATCAAGTTATTACTTGCCTCATGTCAGGTCACTCTACTGTGGTGATGCCAAGCCATCAGACATGCGCCATAAGGGCGGTGCTAAAATCACGTTTATTAGTGATTCTTGGGTTGTGAAAAGTGGATACCGATTTTCATTCAGGAATGATGGTAAAATTTCATTTCAGATCGAAAATTGTAGATAACGAGTATATGCTCATTTTCATATCACATGAGTAACTTTTTTATTGTGGAAAAATATTTTTCTCCTTTACAATCTATGAAGTTGTAAAAGAAATATAATGAAAAAATTATCTTCATTCGAGGGATTTAGCAAAATCAAACATAAATTTCACACTTTTTGGTCATACTATTTTATGCTTTTGTTTTTTTCCTAGAAGATGAATGATTATTGTGAAAATACCACTTTTATTTTCCTTCTTATTTTCAAATTCAATTTCATTTTGCTGTTGATTTCAATTACCTTATAACAAATTGTTTTCGGTTTTATAGACTTCATAAAAACTACTCATACTAGTTTAAGTCAATATTCGAAATTTTGTTTCGAATATAAAAAAAATTCCTAAATTGCCAAAACTTCTAGACTTTGTTCAATATGAAAATGAGCTCCTTTTATAATCACGAAACAATTTCCATATTGAAATTTTGAATAGGTTGTGGAGGCAATATAACTTCGCCAACAAAGATTTCAACATCGATGTTCAAGTCATCAACTTCATTTGTAACTTATGGCAGAATGAGATGTCAGTGGGATATAACAGCTCCAAACAAGAAGATAATAGTTTTAAGGTAATACCAATCGGAATATGTAGTTAAATTGAAGGTGTAGGTTTTTCTTATCACTTTTGCTTTGATTTTCCGATCTCACTAAATGGAACAAATATATCGACAACTGTAGTGAGAGTAAAAAAATTCACACTTAAGACCAAAATAATATTATTGCTAGTGGAAAAAAAACTCAAATTAAATGTTCACGTACAAAAACATTTTCCCTGTGCCTGGTTCTTCTGTTTATCTGGTTCCTGCGACCCACCACAAGGGGTCAAAAAATCAATATAGACTCCCATTCTAATCGAAAATTCGGACAAGGCTACTGGGAAGCTGTGACGAAAGTGAAAGTGATCTGTTGTCCCTGGTGGACACTTAGCTTCAAGTACAATATTTTAAAGAAATTATAGAAAATTATCTCGAAGTGTTCACGTTAAACCTACGAATAAACAATTTTGTTTTCAGATTTGAGTCACTTCAAACTCCATACACACCATCTTGTTCATATGACAATGTTGTAGTTTACGGAGGTCATATAATTCAAAAGGAAAATAAATTAGCGAGCTTCTGTGGCAATCTAAGTCAGAGTTTGCCAACAATCTCTTCAATCAATAACACAGCAACAATCCTATCATTCGTCGACCCATTAAGTTCGACTTTCAAGTTCTCAATAGATATCTTCTTCACTGCAGGTATGTAATTATTCGAATTTATCGAGATGCACATGTATTCTAAGGAAAGAAGAAGATGCCCAAGACATATCTTGAGCATTTTCTTCTTCCATTTTCCAAATAACTTTCAACTGTTAATAACGTTTATTATCAACAAGGGCATTCTTATTTAATTCACGGTAAAATACAAAATAAACACAAAAAATGTATGCTTCAAGACGACAAAGAAATCTTAAATAATTATAGTTTGCAATTTATTCAATCAAAAATATATTATTTATAGCTTTGTTCATTATGATAGATGCTTATTACTCGATAAATTATTGATGAACCAATCTTATACAGGCCCATTGGAAGGATGCGGAGGTACATTCAATTTAACTTCCACTAAAATTATTCAGTCTCCGAGCGTTGATGAAATAGTGGACTGCAACTGGAATTTCATAGCTCCTGTTGACAATCAAATTGAATTCGAATTGTTAGATCTGAATCTGCCTGGTTGTAAGAAGGAAGCAGTCTGTTCCTGCAGTTTCATAGAGGTACGTGTGAATTGAAGATTATATATTTGTTGATATCGTCCATACGTCTTTATATTATGACAAACTCGTTTAATTACGTTGTTGAACAATGCGCATTTGTGGAGGAGATCTAGTAAGGATGTAGTAACTTGTGAAAGATTTGAGTTACATGGATTATCACGGTACATGATTCCTTCTTTGTGAACCTACAATGGAATACTAATTGAAAAAAGCGGTTATCTAATGTAGCCACATTCAAGGTACCAAAATCATTGCGCCAGAAACCACGACAACCAAATACCTTCAATTCAACCAAGTAAATTTCCTGTGATGGCAGAATCCACTGAAAGAAACTTAGAAGCTCTGTAGCCAAATCGTTTATACCACTTTCGGTTTTGAGTCGCCTTTTAGTTTTCTATAGAGTTGGTGGGTTCGAGTTCAATCGTGTTCTCGAGAAATGTTCAGTGGGCACAATAGTCACTTGGCATCTGTTTGTATTCCAAAACTGTGAGAGAAAGGAGGAGTACAAAGTTCAAGTTAACTGAGAATAGGCAAAAAAGCTTCAGAAAGATCTGAAAGTATTCAACCCCGAAATTCAAAAAGCTATCAGCATTTGAAGAATAGTCTGTCTAACGATGAAAAGTAAAGCACCCTGGCAGTCTTTGGCCTTCGACCAGAAAGGAGAGCGCAGTGGAGCATAAAGGTCATTTTTGTAACGGAGCTCGCCCGTTGTATAATTTTACTTGAACTTGAAGTGGCTTCTATAATGATAAATAATAATAAATTTTATTCAGCATCAATAGTTTACATTCTTCGTCAGAAGAAAGTTACATTCAATCTTTTAGAAATTCCCCCAAGGTATATATTGTATTCTGTAGGAGAATATCTTTAAGACATTTCTTGAATTTTTTTCCAGCCAGTTGTTTGATGGCATTGGGAAGCCTATTGTAGACTTTAGGTCCCCAGTAGTCTACTCCTTGCTGCGCATATTTCCGTTCATGGTATGGGATGATAAGTTTGTTTCGTCTTCGTGTATTAAAGTTGTGGAATGTGCTATTAGTTAGAAAGGTGTCTAAGTTCTTGTGGACATATGTGGAGCACTCCAATATGGCTGAGTATGGTGAGTAGGTTAAGTGTCCGAAACACATCCCTACAGCTATCTGTCTGTTTGACTCCTACTATCCTTCTCGCCGCTTTCTTCTGAAGAATCAGGATGTCGATGGCATGAGCCGATGTACCCTACAGAAGAATTCCATACGTTGCCAGTGAATAGAAGTTGGCAAAATAGGAGATCACTGCCGCCTTCCTATAGGAAACAACTCTTTTTACAATTGAGATGGTGTAAGTTGCCACTGCAAGTTTTCTTTTCAATGAATCGATGTGCGGCTCCCATGAAAGAGCAATTTGATGGTCTCATTTTTGTTGCTCTTTATTTTCAAGATTTGTGTTTTCGATTCATTTATGGCAAAACAGTTACAGCTGAACCAGTGCTTAGATGTCGAAAGCACATATTTCTGCAATATCCTCAGATTTCCCCCATCTAAGGCCTTTAGGGAAGAAAAGTATCATCTGCATAGAAAAGTGTTCTTAGATACGTGTTCATATCATCCTTCTCCAGATTCGGGTGGTTTACAAATATTATAAAAATTAAGGGCCCCAGCCTCGATCCTTGCGGAACTCCAGCCGTTTTGTTTCTGCTCTCAGATAGTTGGTTATTCCATAGAACATATTGTTGCCTATTCGACAGGAATGAACAGATGATATCAAGAGCAGCACCTCCTAATCCATAATATCGTAGTTTACTTTGCTGGATATCGTGGTCAACAGTATGAAAGCCTTAGATGAATCCTGTGAAACAATCTCCGATGGCCATTTGCCCTCCAGGGACTCGACTATTTTGTTCATGACCTCCATCAGCAGAGTTGTTGTTGATTTGCTGGTCCTGAATCCATGTTGTTGATTACTAATGCGATTACTTTCTACAAGATTCAGTGGTCTTCAAATTGAGGCTTAACACATTCTGGCATGGTTTTTCCAATCAGAGACTTTTTCCCTCAAAGGAAGGCACCTTCGTTTGTTTCAAGTTTTGGTTGTAGTTCTTGTTCTTCTCCGAAGATCACTCATTAAGCCAAGTTAAGTTAATAACCAAGTACCCTAACAATGAGGTACTAAGCTATCACCTTCACTTCACGTGTACTCTATCAGATAAGTACAATTCGTTGCATTTTGAAGGATAAAAACAATGTTTCAGCTTCGAGATGGAGGTAGTGCATTGGCAATTCTCATAAAGAAATTATGTAACCATGACAACTTGTCAAGAACGAAATTCTACTCTTCTACGCGATATGGTTTCCTCAGGTACCATCAGAAAGGAATGGCGAGCAACGCTTTCAGAATTTCCGTGAAGCCTATACCGTGTAAGTACTCGTCGCAAAAATCCTATGGTGCAACTATAATTGGTCGTCTTTTACAGCTAAATGTGGAGAGTCTGTATTGAATGTTACCAGTGAAGTGAAGACATTGATTTCTCCCAATTATCCCAATCAATATCCAGAAAACATGAGATGTAGCTGGCTCCTTAGAACAACAGAAAATTATAAGAAGTTTGTTCTGAGGTTTATTGACTTCGAATTATCTGAAGAGGGAACGGAATCTATAGCGGAAAATGTTTGTAAAAACGATTATTTGGAAATCGAAGATGGAAATGTAAGTCATTCATTAGATTCAGATTTTTCGACATTGATTTTTTTTCATTATTTTAGCAGTTTCAGTCTTACGCCCAAAGCTTAGGACCATCCACTATATTTGCTGGAAGAGGAAAAACTTCTTCAACCTATGTAAGTTGATTCAGTACGTAGAAATATTTCGTCTTTTGCTGTTCTGAGTTTTCACGAAATGAAATGTGAATTCCCTTCTAGTCTTAATTGTATTGGAAAGAAACGATTGATGTTTTTCATGAAGCGTGAAACGAAATTTTTTTTGCTTCATGAAAAACACGTTTCTACGCTTTCATTTTATTAATTTTCTCATCTTCAAATTGGAATATTTGTATACCTATATTGACAAAATTCATGGTTTGGTAGACTTTCATTCATATCTTTGAAAATTTATGTTTTCTTCGCTGATTTTCTTACCGACATGTGAAATGACCTCAAAACATGAATTGAAGTTCTAAATCAAACATTTTTTTACTGAAGGAACTCAACATGAGGGGCTTCCACACTTTCTGCGGAAGAAATGGTAAACCTTTTGACTATTTTACGGCGACCAGTGCAGTTACCTTGATATTGCAAAGTAAATATGGCAATAATAGAGGCAAAGGTTTCAAGGTAGAATATCAGTTCGTAGGTAAATGCGATCGATCATCTATTAAAAGTAAAAGCAATTCTAGTATTTTAATTTTTAGGTTGCAATCGCAATTATACAGAGGAGTCAGGTAAAATAAGAATATCTGTAGGTGCAAACGAGGATTGCATTGTTGGAGTTAATACGACGGGCAACAGGACAATTTCATTCTATTTTTCACAATTCTACTCATCGTACTCAACAGGATGCACTGATGATTCTCTTTCGGTAATGGGTTTTATTTTAGACATCATAATTGCCACATAAAGTAAACTAAAATCATACAATTTATCATACGATTATGATAATTATTAAACAGATGATAAGAGAGGCTTTTTATATATGTACGGGTAGATCCGTTTGTAGGACGTACCGTGTGTGTATTCCTTTATTCAATACTTCGCATTTTAAATTCAACATGACAATTATCGATCGATATTTTTACAGCAAATGGATTTGCGTAGTTTCCAAATGATTTGATTTCTTGAAAAGGTAGAGTTGGAGTTTCTAGAAAAAAAAACGAATTTCAATATTTTCAATTTCGAATTTCAATATATCTTTTATTGAATCTATATCTATATCTATTCAATATCTCCGAAACGATTCGGAGAGGAATTTCTTTCTCTTTGAAAGTATGAATAAAATGCTAAAGTACCTACTCATCAATGCAATAAATACAGAGGTTCGACATTTAAGCCTAAATTTTAATTGAATATTTAAGAAATTTCAATTAATTTTCGGAATTCATGTTTTGTCCAATAAAAAAAAGTATTATTTTTAATTCCGTCCTAATAATATGCAGCAATTGAATATTCAATTTAAAATATTAATGTAATTTCGCCTTCATCAGGTTCTCGATGGTGATCTTAAGACTGGAAAAGAAGTAGGTAAATGGTGTGGTTACGATTTGCCCAGTCCAGTGTTCAGCAAAACAAATATGCTGTGGCTTAAAGTGAAATCGAAGAAAGATTATTCTTTAGTTAATGTTAACGTGGAGTACACAACAACAGATAAGGGTAGGGGTTGTGGTGGAAGCTTCTATGATGTATCTGGAAAGTTCAGCAGCCCATTGTATCCGAATGATTACAGAAATGACACCCTCTGCAAGTGGCAGGTCAGGGGACCTAAAGGCTCACGATACTACATACATTTCTCTAGTAAGTATAAAATACCTGAAACGATTTATAAAAGTTACGAATCTAGAGAATATAATAGTTTTACTGAAATATAAAAACACTTTGTTATCGATTTGTACTGATATCGTTATTATTTTCTGTTTTTCCCGTTTAAAAGTTTATAATAAGTAATTCCTCGTTATTCGTTGGTTAGATAATTTCTTCTTCTAATATATAAAATATTCACGCGGAGTTTTAGTTGATATTTTCTTCCGAAATTTTTTATTTTATGTAGGAAAAATAAATACTACCCTTAATTTTCACTCTTCTATCATCAACCGCTATTTTTATTAGTGTAATTATTAGTGGACAATCATATCAACAACAATTATGAATTGTTATCAAAGTAAGCTCATCGTCTATCTATATATTTTCCATATCTTCTAGATATAGAAGATATATATATATATATATATATATATATATATATATATATATATATATATAAATATATATATATATATATATATATATATATATATATATATATATATATATATATATATATATATATATATATATATATATACGAAACCGCCTGGTCTCGTAGACCGAAGACTGTCTGTTCTGGAGATGAAAGTGGAGCGATGAGTCATCACTGACACTCATGATAGTGTGAGAGCGGTAATCTTTTCTCCTTCGAATTATATCTAAATATTCAAAAGAAAGGCGTGTTGGTTATACGTTTCACCATTTATAAATTAAGAACGCTTAGACCAATCTTCATGATTTTTGTGTTTTTGGATTGGTTCTCTTCCGGAATTGAATATTGAATTTCAAAATTCATCATCAAAAAAGTCGAAATCATTGAAAAAAGCATGTCATGCTACTTGATTAATGCCTACGTAGATCGGTGAAGTAACAATAATATGTATTCGCTAACTAAACTCGCCCGGCGTCGTAGATGAAAAACTCTTTTGTCTGGAGATGAAATCGAAGTGATGATTCATTACTGATACTTGTCATCGTGGGAGAGCGGTAATCTTTTCTCCTTCGAATTATATCTAAATATATAAAACGAGGGCGTGTTATTTACACCAATTTTTTTATTATAAGATTGTATTCATTTCATTACGTTAATTAAAATTATTATGCGTTACGAAGTTCGCCGACTCAATTAGTTCTTATATAATTTATTATCGAGAAATTAGTTAACGAAAGTAAGGTCTTTTCCGATTTTTAAAGAAACGCATTCGAGTTATATGTTGTTTTCTTTATAACTGATTCGTTGTTTTCTTTTTTAGTGTTCGATATACAAGCTCCTTGTCAGATAAATCACATTGAGGTAACAACTTATGAAAAAACCCTCGGAAACATTCACAGGTTCTGCAAAAATGTAATTGTTTTTTTTTTCGTAAGAGAGGAAATTGCAAACGCGGTATTCTGTTCAGAAATTAACGAAATCAAAGCTGAAACACATGTATCAGAATAGTAAAAATTGAAACAGAAGGTCAGTCACAGTATATTATTTCGAGTATAATCGGAGTTTCTTTTCATTAATTTATTAATTTACTTGAAAAGGTAAATGTTAAGAGCACGTTTCACTCGGTTATTTTAATAATGCACTTACTATGCAATTGGACTTAATCGAATTGATATTATAGCCATTATATCTATAATTAGATCGAACGAATATTTTCTTTTTGGGGCTTCGAATAGAATTTCCAGTTGCATAAAGTAGTCAACTGTCAATTAAAAAATGTCTTTGAAATTATGTTTCGAACAGAACATCTATTTGCATTTCTCTCTCAATTTTATTCGAATTGAAACAACGATTGAATATGCACTATTTATCGACCTAATTATCTCAAAACTACAGGACAATCCGGCAGATTTGTATTCAGATGGAAAATTCGAAGTCAGTTATTTATCTTCGATTCACAACGGTGGAAGAGGATGGGTTATCGAGTTCAAAACAACTGATACGGACAACATTCCACCATTTACAGGTGATTCATGATTTCTATCACGTTATTTTCATTCCATTTAAAAACAATGTATTATTTCGATACCAAAATGACGTTACAAAGTTTAAAATTAGCTTTATCGTACTGTGATAATTTTATTACGAGTACGTTTGTGATATTCTAAATTGTTACAATGATACAATTTTCTTTTTTTTTTGATAATTCATTGAAATAAGTTATTTATTTTATGGTTTTGAATCGACGGTATCTTTCGCTACTAGTACCCAATTTTTCTATTGATATTTGAACTGAGATATTTCTGATTTTCAGACGAGTTTCAATCTAAGGAGCCTCTTGAAATACTACGTTCATTATAATGAATGAATTGTAGAATTCATAAAACAACAGTTAATATTGTAGTTACGCAGTCACTATTATATTTTACCATTACTTAAACATATATACAAGTACTTATATATACTATTTATTTTTTCTCGACAGTATTTATTTTGTTACTATTAACAAAAAAATATATAACTAAAAATTGATATTCTTAACAAAATCAAGCTTGTAAAACGATAAAATTCATTTAAATTTGCTGTGGTGTCGCTACAAATTGTAACATTCGAAATGAATTCAATTATATTCATACCGATATGCATGCTTATATAAAAAACAAGAAAACCAAATTTCGAGCATATTATTTTTCTGTACTTGTCAATCGATATAAATTATTTATTTATATTTTTTAGATTATATAAAGAAATAATATAAGAAAACGATGTTCGCAAAATCCTAACCTTGTAAATATGATGATTTGAGTAACTTCACCTTCACAATATCTGTTCAGTTTGGGTGTTAGAAATCGAATTTATTCAATATGAGGTTTTTTATGATTCTTTCATCTATAACGAAATAACGAAAAATCGATAATAGTTGGAATCAATACATCTGTGTGTGGAAGTCCACATGCAAATGTTGTCTGTATAATGCATTCCACGACATTTGAGAGAGTTGCTCTTGTTTCGTCGACAGATGGAGGCACGGGAGTATTGAAACTCAGTTGATTCCATCGTATGAAGTGATAGGACTTTGGTTTGTTTGGAAAGATCATCGCAACTCAATTGTTTAGGTATATGCCACTGATGGTTTCCAAAGTAAAATGAAGCAGTGCTGATAATTCTAAAGAGCTCGATGCTTTTCTGAAAGTGAATGAGTATTCACTCTCGAAGTTTGATAATTTTTGTTTTCTTCAACAACTTTTAAGCAGACAGTTCCTTGAGAGTTTTATTTGAATGACTTAATTTTCTTATGAAAGTCTAAAAATTATATATTTATATTTTAGTATCACATTTTTTGAGTGAGTGAAATTCAAAGATGATAAAAGTTAATATTTTTGGGATGTCTATATAGTAATAATTTTCGAGTGGTAGTAGAATGAATCTCAATTGATTATTTATCAATTGGTTATATGATCATTAAGTAATGAAATAATTGTTTTCTGGATGCCTCAAACTGAGCAATTTAATTGTAAGGTAAGGCACTCAAATCATCTAAACAGGAACATTTTGAGACATATTTGAAAATAACTTCGCGTTTGAAGCTCCTATTCTTATCGATTTTTTTCAATTCACAGTTTATCGAACTGCCTACCGTTTCGGTTGATCCTATAAGAATCAAAGATACCCGATTAAAATTAGATATAAACACGCCGAAGACATAATTGTTCATGCACTTTACAGGCCATGAAGCTGTATGAAAATGAGGATCCTGTTCATATCAAAGCAATATGAAAAACTATTGAAAAATGTGATAAATTATATTCTCAAACCAAATATTTGTTTCATTTCATTTCGTAGTGTCCTAATATCCAGAATATATCTGTACTCAGGTAAGTGGTTTTATTGGAGATATCTGAAGTGTATATCACGAAAATTTTTGCTACTTTTCAAGAATCTTTGCTGAGAAGAGCAGCAAGCTCATCTTCTCAAAAGGAGTCTATTCAACAATGGCTTTAAGCGTCAATCTTTCTCTCCGCATCCGAAAATAAGAAGGTGTCGTTTGATGCGGAACAACGTGTAGATTTCGCTTTTCAACGTGGGGCTCACGTTCCACAGGGGGGCAATTTGATTGTTAAGGGGGAAATTCGAACTCTTTCAACTCCTGCACTTTATTTTTTTTTCGCCTTTTTAGGGGGGCATAAGAATTTCAGCAAGGTTAGGATGGGGCAAAGCACAAAAATCATTGGACAACACTGCTGTAGATAATTTTTTTAAAGAATTCAATAACGTTTTGGAAAATTTTCGATAACATTTTGGAAAAATATATAGTTATAAACAAATACCTGGAAGAGACAAATTAATGGATTAGTTGTTTGAATCTCGAAAATACATCCCAATGTTTGTATTTGAACAAAAAAGAAAAAAATTTGCAAAAAACTCTTGAAACTCTAAGACCAATTCCTTAATTCTCCAGAGGGTTGAAAATTCGACCGAAAATATAGAATCTGCCGAATTTTTAACCTTCGATGAATTGATATTATTTAAAGTCATTAAACATTAAAATGAATAATTGAAAGAATTCCTGCATCAAAAAAAAGATAAATAATCCACTGTCCGGGAATTTCCATCGCGATTGTTATATTAATTATGCAACAGTTAATTAACGATCATTTACCACTTGAAAAGAACACTGCAAGTAAGTTAATTGCTGAAAGATCGTTCTGAATTTTTTTTTTGTAGCTATTTTTTGAAATTTTCAGAAGCGATCTCCGTTGGAAGAATTTTTATTTATCATTTTGTTTTAAACAATACACTGAGGTTGAAAATTGAAAAATTTCTATTTCAAATTTCAGCCAGTCAGGAATTGAAAATAAATTCATTCGTAAGTACTTTTTTCAGTTCGAGGTCTCTTATATAAAAATTATTTTATATTGTTTTCAGTTGAGTTCAGATCGCGTCGAGTAGTATTGGATTAGATCGGATCTGATTATCGGATAATTATTTTTTTATACGTTCGGTAAAATAAACTTTTTAAATTAATTTGAACTTATTGTAGTACTGTTCACTAAATCACAATATTTTTGAGTCAAGAGATGTAAAACGACAAACTTGTAAGGCTGTAAATGTAATTTCCAGAAATTTTTGGGTAATATAATATGGCATACTCGTATTCACAATTTTCACTCTGTTTAATTTTTTATATGTTAGATGAAAACGTGCAATTATAATCGACTATTTTCTTCACAGTTTTATATCGATTTATAAGTTTTGTTTCTCATTTAAAATCTGTGGAGTGATTCGATGGAAGCAAACTAACTCTCAGCAGAATGTACATTTTATTTGGATATCATGTACATAAATAAGTATGTATATATATGTACGTATGTACTAAAATTATATTAACGTAATATACACAAGAAGGTTATAGAAATTGAAACTTCCGTTTATAATTTACAATAGCAAGAAGAAGAACAAATTACTTCGCAATACATAGAGCATTTATGTAGTGACGACATATTTTCTGTCAAAGATAAGGTGTTTTCTGTGTCTGTTGAACTATGTTTTCAATTCATTTGTTTTCTCGTGTCCTCTCATTTGTGTTTTCCATGTCCGATTTGAAATATACATTTCCAAAAGAAGTTGCATGACTGCTTGCAACTCCGCCTCTTCCTGTGCTAAAACTGTTAGCAATGGCTGTAGCACCCCCATCCAGACCACCGTCTCCTTCGGATTTTCTTCCTACTCCTGAGTGTCCTCCCATCATGATTGGGAAAAAAGCATTGAAGACGCTTGAACCTCTGGAACCGAACGGAAAATTCGTGTTTGACAGTTCATCTTCATCGGACTTCTTTGGAATCACTTTTTTGGTTGCAACTGTTTCTTTTGATTTTAAAACTTTGTCTGTGTTAGTTGATGGTGTTGAATGTTCACTTATGACTTTTTCTTCGTCAGAGACAATAACTAAGCCTTCTGTAACTGATTCTTTCTCATGCCCAAATGGCCTTTCGTTTGATGTCGGAATGTAATTGCTGTTTTCCTGAGGTGGGAAATTATTTTCTGGGTATTTTAGAGGGGGCATACCATAATATCCCCCCATTACAACTGTTCCAGGGCGCAAATATCGGTACCCTAGAAAATATGAATAATGATAATATAAATAAGAAATTCATTAGTAATAAATTGAATTAAATTCATTAGAATTTTGTTAATACAACATTAAAATTCATTTTCACGAATACATTTCAGAATTTTACACATATTGTTTATTTTGTGCTTCATTATTATGCATAGTAAAATTCCAAAAGCCTGTGCTGAATGCCTCAAAATTGATCTCGAAACATTTGTCGGGCAAATAACTCATTATCAAGAGTTCATTATTCACACAACTCTTGATGAAGAAATATAAACTCAAACATAGGTAGGGTCTATTAAGTTTTGGTGTACTTTAGCCAAGTTTTTCGAATCAAATTATTGCTTTTTTCAGTGATTCATCGAGTGTTGCGAAAACTGAAAACATTCAATTCGAAAATATACGAAATCATCAATATAAAGAAGGAAGTTGTCTCATTAAAATGAAAAATATTCTCTTCAAGACATTTTCATTTTCAGAAAGACTTCGACTTGAACAAAATGTTCGTGTTGTTTTACCTGAATTCGGGAGTCTTTATAACGTGTGAAAAGCCCGAAATATTCATCGAGATATTGAATCGTTAAACTGAACTTCAGCCAAGTGATGGAATTTAAACCATTATATTTTCCTACCATTAAATTAAACAATGCACTTTCTTTGAAAAAAAATGTGATTTATAAATGAATTTCATCATAAAAATTTAAAATTCCTCTAGAAATTCTGCAAATTACAGTTTAGAACCAAACTTAAGAAAATACCAATTTTGTATTATATATATATATATATATATATATATATATATATATATATATATATATATATATATATATAATGATAATTATAATAATGATATGCTTTATTTCTGGGCACATAACAAATTTCCAGATGTATAAATAAAATTATCGGTTCGTTTAATATTTATCTATTCTTATTCTATTTCATTTTAAACTTGAACCAATATAGCTATTACTTAAGGACGATTTAAAGTAATATTTCATTTATTATTCGAATTCAAATTATCATCAATATTTTATGTAATTCTGTATGAATTTGCACGTAATTTCGACTTAAAAATTTCATGGAATTTGGCATATGAATTCTGTGTTAAATTTCTTACGAATATCAATGAGATTATTAACACACATTTCAGGAATACTTATGACTCACCATGATTTTCAAATTGAGCACCTGTAACTAAAATCAACCCTAAAAAAAACGTACATACTAATGTCGACATTTTGCAAAATTTGAATTCAAACTGAAAACCTCTACTAGAAATGTCTTATATACATAGCACTATATCCCCACCTTTTTTCTACCCTGTGTTCATCTATGAAGAATGAGTCGAATTTTCTATTCATTCTTGTACCTCGTAATTTATTCCAATTGCCTTCGATTGAATCATACCATTCATTTATAGAGCTGGACTTATAGTAATAAATATTTTTAAAGTGTTAAAATCGAAAAATGTCATCGTAATGTTTATTCCATCTTGATATCACATTTGTATTTGAATCTTCAAATATGTAAATAGTTTATAGTCAACGCAAGGAAATGTAATGTATAGATAACGTGACAACTGGATAAAGGGCTAATCTGTCGACGTTTCGAAAGAAAACTGATTCTAAAAATTAAATT
This sequence comes from Henosepilachna vigintioctopunctata, assembly GCA_030704895.1. Lineage (NCBI taxonomy): Eukaryota > Metazoa > Arthropoda > Insecta > Coleoptera > Coccinellidae > Henosepilachna > Henosepilachna vigintioctopunctata. The sequence goes on along the minus strand of JARQZJ010000122.1, from coordinate 3,508,356 downwards.
GATTGAAACCAATAACAAAGAAATATACTGGTGAATTTAAATTACTATTTGGTTGGTTCTTAAAATAAGTATCGACACACGTTACTGAGATGTCATAGAAAATTATCGAATAAAATGATTGGTGTCATTGAACGAATGAAAAATTTTGTTGAAGCAAAAATTTTACACTCTTCGAAAACATAACAACATTGATTTCAAAGAACAATAGAGCAGAATAATGCCATTGGTTTGTTACCTTTCAGTTTTTAAAATAATGTTTCATTTTTTATATGTTAATTGTTTTTTTATATTCATACATTGACGAGAATAATTTCATTCGATAATATCTTATGATTTTTTGAACGTATGTCAATATCTATGGAAGTATAAACGAATTTCTTCTCTATTCGAATTCTCTATAGGAGATATTTCTCCATTACAAAGTTCTTATACATATATATATATATATATATATATATATATATATATATATATATATATATATATATATATATATATATATATATATATATATAAATATATATATATATATATATATATATATATATATATATATATATATAATGAAAAGTAGTCTCTTGACTGGAATTGTTATAAATCTTAGTTTTTGAAAAAACAACTATAGGTATTTTTTCTGAGCTTGCAGTCAATTGAAGAGTTTTTCCTTATATATATATATATATATATATATATATATATATATATATATATATATATATATATATATATATATATATATATATATATATATATATATATATATATATACCTCATTTATTTGGTCAGCAACCTTCATTCTTATTGAGAATTGGTCCCAGTGAAAAAGTGCCCAAATAACAGTAGGTACCTATAATAGTTGAAAAATTCGCTGCGGAATTTAATGAGAAAAAGTATTCGCATTCCAACGCTTTGGTGGTATAATTATAATTTGTGATTAATTTTGTTTCTGTTTGGATAACCATATAATGCAGTTGATAAGCATAAATTCCTTTCGATACGTGTTAGAATTTTAATATATTTATTTCTCGGAATGACATTTATTTGCATACAATCGACAGGTATCCGAGGCCGATATAGATTTTATATGAAATAAAATCATATTTCAAAAATGAATGCTTATTTTGGCTACCCAAATTTGAGAAAGTTAAGTTCACTCTGAATTCAGCCAACTTGAATATATAATATTCATTTTCCGAAAACTAGTTTTCTAGTCTGTGAAACTTTTTGATTATTTTCTATGATTATTTCTAAATTTGAAATTAATGAAAACTTTTACAAATTTGGTATATTATTGTTCCGAATTATTTAGTTAGATGGTAATAGTTGAATAAAATCTGATAAGATGTATGTTGTATGTATGAATTTTGTATATACCTATGTCCTCTCATTTACGGTATTTTATAAATGTGTATTGATTCAAAAATTTTTTTCCAGATTCTCTGAATGTTTTGTCCTTTGCAATTGCTGTAATTTTTGTATTTTTATAATTGAATTCGACATGAAAAATTTAGATTCAGTCAACACTAATTCAATTCATTCAATTAGAACCATCTGAAATAATAATCAAAATACATAGTTTTCATATATTTAAATAACGTTTAGAATAAACCACAAATCTCGTGAGTTTCTTGAAATGATAAGTACGACTATGTTATTGAATGACAACCTTGTTTGTGTAAACACTTTGAAATGCAGTTTCAATTTGTAACTGAAGTTACTTTAGTTTACACATAAATTTATTACTATAATGGAATTTGAGTTCATGAAATATCTCCATTTATTTGGATGCTTTTCTTGTATTTTATTATAAAATGGATTCACATGTATCTCGATTTCATTTTCACGAAATATCCAGTTTCATAAAATTCACACCAACTAACGATTTATATTTTAATAATTGAAAGGAGGCATCTGTCAATTTGTTGAAATAAACATGTCAGCGGGACTAACTATGTCTCATTCTGAGGGAGGTTATTCAAAAAATCTTACGTTAAATATCTATTCAAAGAAATTATTTCGAATATATTTCAATACTACATTTGTCAAAAAAGCTTCTTCCTTAAATGAGGTTAATTTTGTCATGTGGTAGCTTGTTTTATTTTATTCTGTGAATCTTTGGTGTAGGACATAGAGATGGGATGGACTTGCAATGTGTCATCAAAGAGCAAGGGGGTTCAAATTAGAACATTTTCCCAACATCGATAATGGTAGGTTCAAAGTACTTATTTCGAAAAAAGACGGAGTAAGGTATAATTCGGACCTCCTGTGTATTAATTGGGTTCCTATCGTTCATTGGATGATGGAGCAGACAGACTAGCTCATTACGATGGAAGCAGCGTATTATCTACGTTAATGTAATATGACATTCGGGCAGTACAATATATGTATTAACGTACGCATCGGCAAAGTGTTAGGAATATATTAATATGATTAAATACACTAAACCTAGTCAAGTAGTATCATTTTGTCTCATTTACAATTTTCTACAATTCTGTCAGCATAGCGTACCGGATATTTATTTACGTCATACGTGATAAGCACATCTGTTCACGGAATAACACAGAAGAATTGCAAAATTCACAACTAGAGAACTTGAGAACTAACAATAGACAAAGTACTGTCTGGGTGGGGCTACTTTGACTTGTTAATCTGAAGAAGATATAATAGCGGAAATTCCTGTTATGAGACACCGTGATGTACAGGAATAACAGCAAATCATCTGAATATTTCCAGAGAATGATTTGGAACGCACTTTTTATATATTAACTGAATTGTTCATTCGATATTACTGAAAAGCACGTATGCTGTTGAATTTGTTTGGTTTTACCTGTACGTAAATCTTTATTTAACAACATGGTTTAGTAAGAATAAGCGTTCATATATACCTAGTGATAGATTCATTTTTGGTCTTCTACCATATGAATTCGAAAAATTAGCGAGTGTTGGTGTTACAAATATAACTCGAGTGTTTTGGTACCTAATTATCTGGTGCAATTAGCAACATCATCAAAAGTATGTGAACAATTTGACAAATTGGCGTTTCAATTCAATTTCCAATTGTCTCAAATAATGTAGCATATATTTTTATTTATAGGGTGATTTTTTTAAGAGTTAAATTTTTCGGGTTGGCGGCACTGGTTGGTAGTGGCATCGAAACGTCATCTGTTGAAATGAAAAGTTTTCAGTGTACTCTGCCATTTCATCCTGGAAAGACTTACAAACGAGCAACGATTGCAAATTGTTGAAATTTACTATCAAAATTCGTGCTCTGTGAAAAATTTGTATCGTTTGTTACGACCATATCATGGTCGTCATAATCGACCTGGTGAATCAACAATTCGTGCTGTTATCACCAAACTTTGCACCAAGTTTACTTTGTTGGGCAACCACATGGAAAATTTTACGTGTTGATTTGGGTTTTAAAACCTATAAAATTCAACTTCTGCAAGAATTGAAGCCGAATGACCTACCACAACGTCTAATTTTTGGTTAATGGGCTTTAGAACAGCTTAATGGAAATCCCCTGTTTTATCGAAAAATTGTGTTCAGCGATGAGACTCATTTCAGGTTTAACGGATATGTAAATAAACAAAACTGTCGCATCTGGAGTGATAAACAGCCACATATCATACAAGAATTACCGATGCATCCCGAAAAAACGAAAAAAAATTGGTGAGCAGCTTATCTCTCGAAATGGCCCTGTGAATTAACCGCCAAGATCATGCGATTTGACGCCTCTGGATTATTTCTTATGGGGTTATGTAAAGTCGTTAGTGCATGCGGACAAGCCAAATACGATTGAAGGTTTACAGGATAACATAATACGCGTGGAATATTCGTGGAATACAGGCCGAAATGCTCGAAAAAGTGACGCAAAATTGGACCTTCCGAATGGACCATTTGATACGGAGCCGCGGACAACATTTACATGAAGTTATCTTTAAAATGTAAATGGCAAAGACCAAGTTATCAATTTCAACGAAAATTTTGAATATATGATGCAACTTGAGTGTTTTATTCGATTAAAAAAAATTACGCTTAAAAAATCACCCCTTATTTCAATTTAATACAAAAACATGATTTCAGACCAAATGCGTATATGTATCGGTCCTTGATAGTTCTGTTGTTTGACGATATTTCAACTGATAATCCTTTTTTTAACAACCAACAGGCAATATAAATGGCAAAAATCATTTCTTACTGACGTTTCATTACAAATTGTAGCTTTGTAATAAATTGTTTTCACTCTTCGAAATTTAAAAAAATTATAATAATAATACTTCTCTTTAGATGACCGTCCGACTTGGGGGGCTGGTCAACTTGACCGAAGTCGGCCACTCCCACCAGCAATCTGCCAATTAAACCCAAAACTGAAAGATGTGAAAAGAAAACGGAGTTGTAAAAAGTGGAAAGAGTTGCAGTCGGGTTTTGTCGTATAAAGAGTTATTTCATAATATCACAGTGGATTGTAGTCAAAAATGTAAATATACGGAAAATATTCATCAAAATGTTTCTAGTGAAGTAATTCAAAGTAACTAAGATTTATCTGCGTTTTTCTATTTCATTTTCAAAAAAATATGTGGATTTTCGTATTCTTGTTTAATAAATGATTCATTTTAAATATCTTTTAGTATTGATCATAGTTTATATTCTGCCTGTTCGAATTCTTGATGAAAAATTCGAGAAATTGATGGCATATCTGCATTCTTAATACGAATACTTTAAGTGGCTATCATCATTGCATTTTTGATGTATCAATGAAGCACCTATTATGATGCATCAATGTATGACAATACATTAACTAATTTGTTATTTACGTATGAGGAATGAATTCTTTATTAAATAAGCGACTATTGCAATATTTGATGTAGATAACGCACGTTCAGGTTGCATTGTAAAAATAATAAAAATGCAGATACTCCATGAACTATAAATTTCGATTTTGAAAAAATATTAGAAATTCAATCGTTATGTGAGTTGATATGTGTCAGAATGTATAACTTTTAAAATCAAGACTATATAATATAAAAAGTTGATTGAATGTTCGGTGATCTCTTGGTGAAACATTTAAAAACATGTTTCAGTTTAACTTTTGAAATAGGGGTAACACTCCGAAACAATTATCAAGTAATTATTATGAATTTTTTGAAACCAAACCAAGTGTTTGTTAAATATATATAATATATAGTCAATATATTCTGATATATTATACCAAAATCAGTATGAAGTCCAAATCCAAATATTTGAAGAAATATTTACGAACTTTTAAATCGACGAGGAATATGAACCGTTACTTCTTTTTCGTGAAAATTCATTTAATTTATATATAACATCGATTATTATAACCAAATATTATCAACAAATATTATAATAATATTATTAATAATAGATAAGTATCACCAAATAAAACTAATAATACACCATATGTCGTGCTTATAACAAAATAGTACGAGAGGAGTTTCAATCTTTACTTTGTAGAGAGTGTACACCAAATAATTAATTCTATAATTCGAATATATATGACCACGAATGTGTCTTACAATCTATACCAAAAATAGTGAAAATGTGTAATTTTGGGAAGGTAAATAAAGTATTTGAAAAATATCGTTAGATGTTTGAAAAATACAGGTAGTTGCGAAGATGAAATAACAGTCAAGATAGGTACTGAAGGATGCTTTTGACATTTCTGAAAATAGATTTTTAGATTTAGTTAACACATCACTTACACATGGCGTATTTACAAAAGATTGGAAATGTTCATTAATAATATATGTGCCAAAAATTTGCAATACTGTTAAAATAGAGCAATTTCGACCTATAAATTTACTACCACCTTATGAGAAAATTTGAGAATTAGTAGTAAAAAACCAGGTTCCAGAAGTATTTGAAAAATTTTCAATCAGGATTCAAAAGGAATTGCTCTTGTGAGACAGCAATATTGAGCATATGTGAGGAATGGTATAGTGTTATAGATAAAGGAGAAACGGTTATAGTAGTATTATTGGATTTTAAAAGAGCTTTCGAAACGTTTTGTGGATCATTAATATTGAAAAAACTGAATAAACTTGGTTTTGGGGGGGTAGTAACTGATTGGTTCGGATCATACTTGAATCCGCGAACACAAAAAGTTGAGTTTAATAGCATGCTGTCCGATAGCACGAAAGTGGATGTGGAGGTATGGAGTACCTCAAGAAACTGTCTTAGGTCCGTTGTTGTTATCCTTATATATAAACGATATTGTCTCCCACGTGAAAAAATGTTCTAACGTTTATTCGCTGATGATTCTATGCTCTATGTATGTGGCAAAGATATTAAGAATATGACAGAGGGGATCAAGAGAGACCTTTCTGCAATTAATGAATGGTTATGTGACAATAGCTTATCTCTGAATGTTGAAAAATCTAACTTGATAGTTTTAGGCACAAGTAAAACCCTTAAAACCAATAAAAATGAGGATATAACTATAAAGATTAATGAACAATAATAATAATAATAATAATAATAAATGTCTTTATTAAAATAAATCATAATATTTTACATCAACAAAAACAAATCATTCCTCAGGGCGAGATTCAGTATGCACGCAATCGTAAAACAAGAACGTACATCTGCTCTTCCATCTAACCCTTAGATCCACTATCATCTAACCCTATCTAATAAATTAACCAAGTATACCTTAAATCTACTAAATAATATCTATAAAATTATCTATAAAATAATAAAGTAACCTAGTGTACCTTAAATCTATTAAAAGACAAGATGCGATAAATCGACTTCAGAATAAAAAAAGAAAAAAAACTAGCCTAAATTAATGGTTTCCTATACTAAAAATAAGGTGAACACTCCAGAGCAGAAACACACATTCATCAAGTGAACAAAATACTTCACTGAAAGCAAGATCAAAACTCGATGGTAAAATAACTACAGAGGCACAAACCATAAGAAAACAACCAAAACACTGCAAGATTACATCGATAACAATTTCTCCACAATTTTTTTTTTAAAACGCAACCCGGACAAAACACGAAGTTCAACTGATAAGCTGTTCATAGAATCCGCTATACAAAAAGAAAACGACCGTCTGAAATACTGTGTTGCATGTCTAGGTATGGTGATAGTGTTCTTATGCCTAACATTTAAATTATGAATATCAGTCCTAAAACGTATCTTGTTGTACAAATATGGAGGTACTCGATCCGTAATGAGCTTGTTATAAAAACACAGTGAGTGCAATTTCCTTCGGGACCGCATATTCAACCAATTATTAATTTTTAATGTGTGACTTATACGTTCATATTTCCTTACTCCGAAAATCAATCTCAAGCATGAGTTCTGCAGTTTCTGTATTCTATTAGAGTCAAACTCAGTTAAACATGAATTATACAGTACGTCACAATAATTCAATTTCGCCAGCACCATAGCGTTGCACAACAAAGACTTAGTGGACTTATCAAGAATATGCCTACCATGATACAACAATTTCAAAGATGCGTAAGCCCTCTGTAAACACATGCTGATGTGATCTGTGAATCTTAAGTCCTGGTCAATCCACACAACCAAACTCTTCACCTTATCATTAAATTTTACAGCACTGTCGTCCAAAACAATATTATCACGATACTGCTGCAGAAAATATTTCCGTTGTGTTGGCTTACCAAACAGAATAGCATCAGTCTTGGCAGAATTCAGCTTAGGCAGTGGTTCTTTGAAAAAATCTGCAGATTACATAAATCAAAGTTGAGAGCCGTTATCATTTGTTCAGTTTCATCCAAAGAGAAATGTACATATAACTGAGTATCATCGGCATAATAATGCTGAGAGCATGTTAAAAAAGCAGAAGAAAAATTTGAGGTGTAAATTGAAAATAGTAGTGGGCCCAAAATAGAACCCTGAGGTACGCCCGCATTAACATTCATGAAAACAGATACGCCATGCTGGCATTTAACGGCCTGAACTCTGTTGGACAGATAGGACCTTATTAAATCTATTGCTTGCTCCCCCAATCCACTGAAATGTAATATCGCGTATAAAAGCTTATGATTTAACGTATCAAATGCTTTTGAATAATCTAACAAAATCAACATTGTCAGTTTACTCTTCTCTTGTGCTATGAATATATCATCTGTAATTTTCAGTAATGCAGAGGAACAAAAACTTAGAAGAGTGGAAACAGTAAAATATTTAGGCTTATAATAGACGAAAAATTGAGTTTTAATGATCATGTTGATTTCATATCATCTAAAATTGGTGAAAAAACAATTTTTCGAAAAGAACAAGAAAAACCTGTCGACATATGTGAAATTATTATTGTTCAAATCAATATTATTGCCACATTTTGAATATTGCTCCACATTGTTATTTGGTTTGATTAAAGAAATAATTCAAAAATTACAAAAGGTACAGAATAGTACCATACGAACCATTTTAAAGTGCAATAGATATACCCCTGTCAAAATTATGCTGAACTCTTTGGAACCAATGTCTGTTAAACAAAGAATACTCTTTGCTTCATATATATTCATAGTTAAAATCAAAAATCAGTTGCATGCATGTAAACATTATTAATTTTTTCCCAGTTTAATTATAATTATATGATAATAATATGTGTTTAATCACGTATTGTTATTGAAAAAATTATGAAATTTCAGTGCTCAATAAAAAAATATCACTTTCATTTCTTTCTTTATTATATAAATTGAACAACAATGAAAATTCTTGAGATTATCTCTCAAATATACAATACGAAAAATATATAAAATAGTACTAGAACTCATTCATTATTATGGCAACAACAAACAATCTTGAGAACAAGGAATAAAGAAAAATTTAGACAATACACTTAGTAACAATAACGTCTTCAAATAATTCGCTTCAATCATACTTTTTTCTAATCCTATCATTTCTTTCTCTCATCGAAGAACTCATATAAACATCACCAAAAGAAGTTGCATGGCTGCTCGCAACCCCACCTCGCCCTATACCCCTGTCAAAATTATGCTGAACTCTTTGTAACTAATGTCTGTTAAACAAAGAATACTCTTTGCTTCATATATATTCATAGTTAAAATAAAAAATCAGTTGCTTCCATGTAATCATTATTAATTTTTTCCCAGTTTAATTATAATTATATGATAATAATATGTGTTTAATCACGTTTTGTTATTGAAAAAATCATGAAATTTCAGTGCTCGATAAAAAAAATCACTTACATTTCTTTCTTTATTATATAAGTTGAATAACAATGAAAATTCTTGAGATTATCGCTCAAATATACAATACGAAAAATATATAAAATAGTACTAGAACTCATTCATTATTATGGCAACAACAAACAATCTTGAGAACAAGGAATAAAGAAAAATTAAGACAATACACTTAGTAACAATAACGTCTTCAAATACGTCGCTTCAATCATATTTTTTTCTGATCCTATCATTTCTTTCTCTCATCGAAGAACTCATATAAACATCACCAAAAGAAGTTGCATGGCTGCTCGCAACCCCACCTCGTCCTGTACTGAAACTATTAGCAATAGCTGTAGCACCTCCCAATGAACCATCATCACCTCCAGATTTTCTGGATACTCCAGATCTGCCACCCAACATAATTGGAAAGAACGTGTTGAAGAAACTCGAATTTCCACCACCAAACGGAAAACTTGAACCTGCTGAGTCTTCTTCATCTGGTACAGGTTTGTTCTTGGATTTTTTGGTGTTGATTTTTTTAGTAATGGTGGTGTCGTTTGATCTCAATGAGAGATCGATGTTCTCTGGTGATGATGTGGAGTGCTCTATGACGTGCTTCTCATCATCAGGCAGAACAGCACTATCCTCGATATCAACTTCCCTTTCATCCTGAAATTCTTCTTCAGATGCAGAAGGAATAGGTTCATCATTTGGAGTAGGAAAATTGAGATATTTGAAGAGAGGCATCCCATAGTATCCTCCCATCATCACTGATCTAGGATGCATATATTGAAAACCTGAATTTGAAATGAAAATTATGTAAGCGTCAAATCTTCTGTTCTAGCAAATAAATCGTTATACATATTCTAAAAAATTGTGTTACGTATTATACTTTATTTATGCTACGAAAAATAGATAGAATGAAGTTCTTTGTGAAGAAAAATTAGATTGATTCGACTACCGAATATTCAATTCTTTGTTACCTTGATTATCTTCTGCATTTATTACAAATGCCAAGCAAACAGTACACACTAAAGTAAACATTTTGTTTGATTTCGTATTCGAACTAGAAATGAATTCACTCAAAATTCCTTTTATAATAACAAGACATCCCCACTTCAACAACCCTATAAAGATCTGGAAACGTGCAGAATTGTCTGTGTTCTTGGTGTTAATTATATATTCGAAGTGTGTTCAGGTGAATCATTCCTGTATATAGGATGGGTTAATAGTAATTGCAAGTTTTTAGATTTTGGTATTATTAAATTTGGTCTTGAATACTTTGTGTGTTTCCTGAATTTGAAGAAAAATAATTTCTCTTTTTGAGTTTTTTTGGTATTTACTCATTTAATTTCAACTTTGAATATATATATAAACCTTGTTAAAATAATGATGAATAATAAATTGTTAATTATATTTGATTTTGCCAATCAATACAACAATTAGGTTGATTCTTCCTGATATACCTAGTCAGAATTTCTAGAATACCTAGAAGTCACATCTATTTTTAATCATAAAAACCTCACGAAAAGGATAATGAATGAGTTTCGGCTACCGCGTGAGCTCCTCGGATTGGAAGAATTGAACTTTGCTTCACACCGTGGCGACTTTCATCAGTTATCTCCAACCAGAGTGGTTGAATTAAAATGATCATAAGTAGTTTATCGCAGAAGTAACTACGTAAAGGCATGAAAAACGGCACAGTTAAGCAGCGAAGGGAAGCAGATGTTGACCCGTGTTTTGAACTTGTTGAAAGTCATCAGAAGGGCAGGATCATCATGAGTAAAATTCGACTTCGCGGCGAACCGAAAATTGAATCTTGAAATTACAATTTGCAAAAGTCGAAACTGCTAGCTGCTTTTTGATATATATATATATATATATATATATATATATATATATATATATATATATATATATATATATATAATAATAAAAATAAGTTCTTCTCAACAGGTATAATACCGAATTGCAGAAAATAATAACATAATGTTGAATAATGACTGAATAAATAACAAGAGAGAAATATAACAAAGAGCTCAATCTAATCTACGAAAAAACTAAAACAGTAACAAATAATTAATAATAGAATTAAATGAAAATTAAAAAGAACTCGATCTAAATCAATTCATTTTAGTCAATTTCCTTTGTTCTCATAACTCCTAATAATAACTTCTATGGAGTCAAAGAGAATGTCACAATCATTGGCAACTCTATTGGATGTAGACTCTATACACCAAATGGGGGATTGTATTAGCGAGTTGGCACTTTTTTTTTCCTAGGATCACGAAATTTCAAAGCGGACAAGAGAGGCGGACAATCAGTACTGTTGTGCAGTAATTTGTTCAACAATTTGAGTGATAAAGTTTCTCTCCTGTCCTGCAATAGATTAAACTGAGTCGATTCAATAATTCGTTATGATTGGCTCCTCTCTGAGAATAAACTTTATCCTCCCTCCAAACTATATCTATATATATATATATATATATATATATATATATATATATATATATATATATATATATATATATATATATATATATATATATATATATATATATATATATATATATATATAATATAATAATAATAATAATAATATGTCTTTATTGTTCTTAAGCGGCAGTACAAAGTATAACAAAATAAGAGAAACATAAGAAAATATGTATACAGTAAGAAAAAAAGAAAATATTCATTACATACAAAATGATATAAGCTAAAGAACAATCACAAGGCGCAATTCAAATAAATTGCTCTTCTATTGAACCTTGAAATAAGGATAATTTGTTTATGTTTAGAGAAATGCCTACATACAAAATGAAACAAATATTTATTTTACAAATTAAAGAAAAAAAAATAAAATCAATAGGAAAACAAAATAAGAACTGGTTCGTGTCGAGCATGGCGCGAGCGAGCACTCAGGAGAGCTTCGTGATGCAACAGAAGTATGAATGAAAACATGAGCTCATCTTTGGCAGCCTAACAGATGATTACGGATTTTATTAATTATAGTTGCGGTTTTCAATTTTTTATGGTTCGGGACAAGGGCCTGTAGGTTGTTTATTAATTTGTACATGGTAAAAGAAAATGATCTTTCAAACAGAGCTGTAGAGTGAACAGGAGGAGAAATGAGACCCTTGAACCGAACGTTGATATTGTGTACATCCTCGCGGAAAGTTATTTTATTGTATAAATATGGTGGTTGTTTGAATGCAAATATATTTAAAAATAGGGAGTAAGTTTGCAGAAGACGTCTATTACTCATGTTCAGCCACCCTAGATCGTTTAATTTATGAGAAACATGATCAAACTTCCTTATACCGAATATATATCTAATACAAGAGTTCTGGACCTTCTGCACTAAGTACGAAGTTTGAGAATCAAGAGAACTATAGAGAACTGGAGCACAGTAGTTGAAATTGCTTAAAACTAATGATTCGCAAAGTAAAATTTTGGTAGACCTAGGTAAGCTATGCCTATGAGGAAATAGGAGCTTTAAGGTGGCATAAGATTTTTTTATACAATTAGAGATATGACTACGGTAACGATGGGTGTTGTCGATTATTAAGCCTAGGTTACGTGCACAGTTTTGTAGAGAGATAGTTGAGCCGTCTATGTAAAATTTAAGGGCGTTGCTAGATTGGGGCACGAGATTAGAGTTACCAAATAACAAAGCAGAAGATTTAGCGGGATTGATCACTAGTTGGTGTTCCTTAGAAGTACCAGAGATTTTATGAATATATATATATATATAATTCAAAAAGATTTATACAGGTACATTTTATGAAAATAGAAAAAGAATTTTTTTTTATAACAGCGGTTGACATATGTTTCGAGCTATTAGCTCTCTACAGAACGGCGCAGTTCAAGTTTTAGATGTTCGAACTTGGAAGTTGATTAAAAAAACCGGAAGCTTCCTTTTCTATTTTCATAAAATGTACCCGTATAAACCTTTTTGAATTGTCTAAATTGTCGGTACAGAATTTCCGGAAGGCATAAATATCGCCTCATTGGCAGATAAGTGATTCAGTTTCCAGAATAGAGTCAAACAGAATTCTAACAGAGACATTCATTTCAAGCCACAAAGAAGTCGAATCTTCACGTAGAATTTTGTGTTTTCTGTTTTTTTTAATTAACTTCCAAGTTCGAACATCTAAAACTTGAACTGCGGCGTTCTGAAGAGAGCCAATAGCTCTCAACAGCGATGAGACTCATTTCTGGCTTAACGGATAGGTAAATAAACAAAACTGTCGCATCTGGAGTGATGAACAGCCACATGGCATACAAGAATTACCGATGCATCCCGAAAAAAGCGAAAGTTTGGTGTGGTTTATGGGCTGGTGGCATCATCGGTCCCCTTTTCTTTCAAGACGACCGTGGAAGAAACGTTACCGTCAACGGCGAACGATATCGAGCCATGATACGCTACTTTTTTTTGACCCAGTTGTCCGAGTTGAACTTGGTTGACATGTGCTTTCATCAAGACGGTGCCACATGCTACACAGCTCGTGAAAGAATGGACATGTTGAAGGATGAATTTGGTGAGCAGCTTATCTCTCGAAATGGCACTGTGAATTGACCGCCAAGATCGTGCGATTTGACGCCTCTGTATTATTTATTGTGGGGTTATGTAAAGTCGTTAGTGTATGTGGACAAGCGAACACGATTGAAGCCTTACAGGATAACATAACACGCGTAATTCGTGGGATACAGGCCGAAATGCTCGAAAAAGTGACGCAAAATTGGACCTTCCGAATGTACCATTTGATACGGAGCCGCGGACAACATTTCCATGAAGTTACCTTTAAAATGTAAATGGCAAAGGCCAAGTTATCACTTTCTATGATATAAATTTTGAATATATGATGCAAATTGAGTTTTTTATTCGATTAAAAGAAGAAACTACGCTTAAAAAATCACTCATTATATAGAGGGAAAAAGAAAGACATACTTCCATACGAACAGACGGAGTTGCGCGTCAAATTCACTGATAAGATCTCATCAGATCAAGACAGCTCTGAAGCTGCATTGTCTAATTAGCATTCTGAATCACTGCAATGAGCTCAATAGTTCCAGCCAGTTGAAAATTATATGTAATACGTGGTTGAAGACATGCACGCTACTTATACTTACTTTTCTGAAACGACCAAAAAATACCTACAACTATTGGTGTGGGTATTATTGTTCTTTGTAAGATAATAACGTCTTTCTTTGTTTCAAATACTGATTTTATACCAGAGTATCCTGAATATTTTTTCTCGTTGACTTCTTTCAAAAGTGTACTGGTTTCGGTAGTCCTCTAAATACTGCCATATTACCCCCAAATCTAGAAAACTCGTTGAAAAATGTAGAGATCAAATCTGACTATGAAACGCTCAATCTCCAACCCTTAATTTGGAATTGTGAAAATAAAAAGAAAATGCTTATTCTCTCGTGAACTATCATTTAAATAATATAATTGTACACTCAATAAAGTGAAAACTAAACATTAACATTGCAGCGTTAATTCAACAAAGCAAATCAACAATTATGAAAATAATTTCAATATGAGGATTGTATTTATTGAATTGGTAGCACATAATCAATATTTGGTTCCAATTTTGTGAGTTATAATCAAAAATCTCCATGTTATGCGATACAAATTGCTTTTCTTTCATTAAAAACTGTCAAAAATACCGAAAACCTCGAGGTTTCGACCACATTAATTTTTTTGATTATTGTATTTAAAACAAGCCAACACGTTTGTTCTTTACTATCGATTCAAAATATTTTCAAAGTATACCCCCATGTTGGGTCTTCATAGAACTGGGGTCCACTGCGTCAGTTGGAACACTACTATAGCGAATACTGTATATTAAATCCAGGAGTTCTTTAGTAGATCAGACAAATTTTCTCATTATTATGGACTGATTGTATCATCTACTGCTACGATAATATAATATAATATTCTGGCAATACAATATAGGTATTAACGTACTCATTGACAAAGTGTCAAGAATATTTTAATATAATTAAATACGTTCAAACTCAGCAGTATTTTTACATCTCTCAAAAATGTCTGAAATTCTGTAGGCATAAAATACCGGATATTTTTTTACATCATATGTGATAAGGACATCTGTTCGCAAAATTATACAAAAGAATTGGAAAAATCAGTGCGACTAAATAACAATAGACCGGTCTATTTCAGGTGGGGCTATTTTGACTTTTTAATCGAAACTAAATGTATAATAACGGAACTTGTCTCTGAAGACAATGAGTTTGGAATAACAGCAAATACTGAATATTTAACATATCGTTAGCACTACACAAATAAGAAAATAATTCAATGAAACTTATTCGAATTTAGACACACGTAGACGTTTGTTCCTCTTTTGCATTGATATTAGCTATCTCAAGCTAATTAATTCAAGCTATCTCTTTCTTGCAGTACATATTTCATGTTCTTGTTCTCAAATGTCACAATACGTTTATTTTTATCCATTCATTTGATATTAAATCTGAGTGGTATTTTTAAATTCTTTTTTCTACTTAATAATTTAATGCTCAAAGTTTTACTTCCAATAGTTTTTGTATATTATTTTGTTGACAATATCTCTTACAAATGCCATTTCAGTTTGTGCCTATTTTTTCCGGTTTTGTCAACACTTACATAAGTATTAATCAGCACAATTCACTTTCGAGAAAGACAGAAACAGGGGAATACCCTCAAACCAGCGAGTTACGATCTTAGGGTTAGATGCTATATTAGGGTTCGATACTGTTTACATTCTTCCTTCATTTTGAATCCTCCAGGTCAAAAATATTTGAATATCTTCCTAGAAAATATATTTTGAAGATAAGTGTCCAGTAGAAATATTCTATTTCCATATCATTCAAAAAATATATATTTTATATCGGAAATAGTTCAAAACATACTCCAAGAAGACAGATCTCATCTATTGATTCGTCCTTCAAACAGTATGAATAAAATATCGATACTGATATCGACAGAATCAGTAAGAAGACTGAATAATTCAAATTCGTTGAAGATTCAAGTAAATATTAATCATCGTCTGCTCATTTGAGTATAAAAAAGATAAATAACGTTAACATGTATCTTCAAGGTAACTTGAATACGAAATAGCTCATTAACCTATAATCGATAAGCATACCCTGTACAGATAAACAATGAATATGCGAAAACTTTACTGAAGAATTACTTTAGGATGTCAATGAGGCTCAACTGACATGAAAAGTACAGGGAAATGATGACACAGAAATGAGGAAATTCAATTTATCGTTTAACTTTAGTTTCTTCTTGTATCAATCTCAACGCCATCATAATTGTTTTTATGGATAAGTTTCAAACCACTCTAGGTGTTAGCTGAGCATAAAATGTAATAGCAATTTGTTTTGTATCATTTTCAAACGTTCTAGAACTGACTGATGCATGGTAGCTAATGGCTTCTGCGTTTGGCAGTCTAAAGTAGCCAGAGATAGCCATGGCTATGTAGCTGGCGACGTCCCCATGGCGCTCCACTTCGGTGAGGCGCGACTCTTAGTAGTGATCCACAAAACCCTTCATAAGTCTGGAAAAAACGTCACAACGTAACGTGACTTTTCTCATTTTCCAGTCGATTTCTATTACTACATAGCTTGCGACTTCCTCTGTTCATCTTTCACTTAGAAATCTATATTGATATTCAGAATTAAGGATAAATCTAAATGAATCTTTTTCTCAATACTTCTTAGAAAGTTGTACGTTTAGCTATTGTTGTGTAGTTACTTATATTTTATATTGTACCTGTTTTAAATATCTGGAGAACCTTACCCAAACTGCAGCCTTCAGAGACGTCACCAGTTTTTTTTTTATTTTAAATAACTTTATTTACGGGAGGAAGAAATTTCTCTTTAATTATTTCGTATATAATTTGTAGGTATATTATAGACAAACCTTCTAGATTCGAATCAATATAAAATTAGTTTCTTCACGACGGTGCGTTGCAATTTGAAGAATTTACTAAACAAAAACAACTATCCTGATAACAAAATTATTTCATTGTGTTACACTACTTCAGATATAACTCATTGTGTTTATACTCTGGTAAATTGAAACTAATACCTCCATTATTTTTTCGATTCCAGGATTTCTTGCTTACTCATTTGAGTGGGGTGGGCTACCATTTTAAAAGGCATATAAGTAGAGCATATTGTCGTTATTCGCCTATAATTACTTTGGTTAATTTTATTATACATTGTGATAGTGCGTACTTAAAACTCTTCAATCATGAAACTGATGATGAGTAAGTTCAGTTACGTACTTTAGTTAATAAAATTTGAAAATTATTTTGAACTTTTTGAAAGTTTTTGGGAACTTGTAACAGAAATATTGAGCAGATACCAATTCAGACGAGATGTTTTGGTTGGTGTTTTTTAAATATGAGGCGTTTTTTAGATTAGATACTATCAGTATTTTGTACGTTTTTTCAATGGTAATTTTGTCCAAATCAGTGAATTTATATTTTTCTAGTGTTTTGATAATTTGCTTTTATTATCGTTTTGCAATATTAAGTGAAAGGATTGAAAGATGAGAATTGATAATGCACTATGATGTACTACTACTGTTTGGTATTTCTATGCTTGTTTCAAAGGAATTGTGATGACTCCCATTATATAATTATTTCTTATGGAATAATAGCAACGATGTCTCAATTATTTCGAATGGTTATATGAATTTACATAGAAGTCAAACGTTTTATGAATTTTTTTTTGTCTTAAACTAAACCAACTTTACCTATATCATAAACTAGGTATATGAATTTTATTATTCTTTGAAAATATGGAATAAAACTATTTACAGACAGAAGAGATATAACACTGTGATGTGTTACTACTGTTTGGTATTTCTGTGCTACTTCCAAAGGAAGTATAATAACTTACACAATATTATTATTTTACTGGAGTGATAGCAACAATTATATTGATTATTTTCAATAATTTTATGAATTTTAGATAAAAGTGGGACGTATAAGTTTCTATAAGTGTTAAACTAAAGCAGGTTTCAAATTGTTAACTAGATAAAATGCGAACTGTATTGAAACCTACTTAAAATTGATAAAGCTTGTTAAATCATTGAAATTGAGAAACTTCCTTCATATGCACTTAGCCTTATTTTATTTTTTATTAACCCCATTTTCATTCACAAATCTCTATTTCCAGGAATGGAATACTAATTAAAATAATAGAAATCCATTAAAAAACGAAAAAGTGAATGTTTTTGATTTGCAAACCGGAATTCATGATTTCAATCGAATATAATAATTTATTTGCTCGTTAAGTACAACATTTTCAATGACTTTTATTACTAGGGATTTGTCACTAGGGACGATCTGCGAATATCTAAATTGAATAAATGAATAAATAAAATAAATTTATTGAGAAACATTCTTCACATTGTAGAATGACATTCATTTCAATTGATACAATAATTACAACTAGGAAGAATGCTCTCAAAACGACTGAATTCAGTTTTGAGTCTGATCTTCCATTCAGCCCTCCAGCAAAAATATTGGTTAAATTTATATTTACAATAATATACAACTTTATTTGGAAAGAAAAGAAAAAAATTACCTCAGAAATATTAAACATTTGAGACAATTTCACATAGTGAAGAACATTTGTGTTAAAAAAGATGTAAAAACATATGATACAAAAAATTGATTCATACATTATTGCCTACATTCGAATCATCGAAATACTCTGCCACACTATAGTATGCCTTTGTTAAGAGCAGAGATTTAACTCTCATCTTAAACAAATGAGCTTTCAGTACTTTCAAATTCCATGATAAATGGTGGAACATTTTAATACTCTGATAGTAGAGAGAGTGCTCAAATTTAGCTGTTTTATGCATAGGAATAAGTAGTACATCCCTGTTCCTTGCTGAATACTCATGATTACTATTCAATTTAATAAACCTATCTTCATTTTCTTTAACATATAACAAACATCTATAAATATATAAGCACGGTAAGGTGAGTATGTAATTATTAATGGAGATAGGTTTACAAAATGTTCGTTGATGAATATTGAATATTAATCGAAGTATTCGCTTCTGTGTAATAACATCCTATTTATTTCTGTAGAGCAGCCCCACAGCAGAATATTATAATTTAGATGACTATATACAAGACTGTAATACACATTCATCACACTTTCTAGGTACGATGTTCTTAATTCTACAGATTGCAAAAAATGAGTTCCTCAATTTTTTACATAAGACCTCAATGTGTGATGTCCACCTCAAATTTCTATCTACATATATTCCAAGAAACTTTGTTGATTGGGATGTAGTGTTGTCGCCTTATTGAACATCATAGGTACTAACTCCATTGCCCTTCAGAAAAATAATAATAAACTTATTATTTAAAAATTAACGCGGCTGGGTTCCACAAAGTAGTTTGTTCAGGTACTCATTCAGTTACAATTCTGATTAAGTAACAGTTCATTGTAACAGAGTTATTTGAGTTCACTTATTATGCCATCAAGTAATCAATAGCTCGTTTATAATCTCTGAAGTTTTCGAAAATGTGGGCTATATATGAGCTACGCGGCAGACGAATCTAAATAAGAGTGAAATGAAGCCACAATGTTTGGGAATCTGATCTAGAGAGTCAAACACATCATCCAGGGAAACAATATTTCTCTAGATCCTCCAATACTACAGCTCTACCTTCTTGTCTTTACTTCATAATTCAATATAAATTTTACTTTTAGTTTCAAGGGAACTAACCCAACTGATCATTATAGATTCTTCTGGATCATTGAAATCTATCAAGATAAGACCATTCTCAAACCATAATCAAATGATGATAGGAATTAGAATGCTCCAAACATAATATATTCAAACTGATGCAACTTTGGTTCATTAAGAATGGACGACGATTTGAAGAATTTGCCAAACAAAAACAACTGTGATAATATAATTATTTCATTGTTTTACTGTACTCAGAATGCTATTCATTGTGTTTTCGTTTGGTATTGAAACTGACACCTCCATTACTTTTTCAATTCCAGGATTCTTTGCTCATTAAAGTGGCATGAGACTATTCAAACCATTTCAATTAAGGCATACAAGTCGCGCGATTTTTCGATATTTATTCACAACTTCTTTAATTGATGCAACATTAATAGTTTTATTGTGCCTACCAAATTGAATCTCGAATCATGAAACTGATTGCACGTAAGTTCATCCACATCAAGTTCTTTTAAATGGATAAACTGAATTAGAGATATTGTTCGCAACATAAAAACAAATTAATATATATATATATATATATATATATATATATATATATATATATATATATATATATATATATATATATATATATATATATTTCTTGAAATTGATTTATTGCCTGTTTAAGATATTTTATTTTGAAAGTTTTTAGCAATAACAGGCTTTTTTTGATATGAAAAAGTTTATTTTTGTTGACGTTTCGTTGTTATATTACAACTTTGTCAAAACTAATGAATAATTGGATATGAAAAAGTTTATTTTTGTTAACGTTTCGTTGTTATATTACAACTTTGTCAAAACTAATGAATAATTGAATTTATGAGTTACTATAGATATCAAATGTTGAAGTTATTTTTTAGAAAAATCAAATTGGTTTTTTTGTATCTTCACTCATTGATTTTCATTATCAGACGAATATTTCTGGCTTAGCATTCGCTTCGGAAGTTTTAGTCTTCTTCACCATGAGGAAACCTCTGAAAAACTCATGGTAAGCCAGGTGATTCTAATAAGTGTGATTCATATTTACATATATATAATTACATATAGTTTTTTATATACTTATCCAGAATATGTATATTGTTGGTTTATGTGTGTGAAACTGAAACCTTCAGTTTCACAACTAATGTAATTCTAAAAAACTATATGTAATTATATATATGTAAATATGAATCACACTTATTAGAACACCTGGCTTACCATGAGTTTTTCAGAGGTTTCCTCATGGTGAAGAAGACTAAAACTTCCGAAGCGAATGCTAAGCCAGAAATATTCCTCTGATAATGAAAATCAATGAGTGAAGATACAAAAAAACTAATTTGATTTTTCTGAAAAATAACTTTGACATTTGATATCTATAGTAACTCATAAATTCAATTATTCATTAGTTTTGACAAAGTTGTAATATAACAACGAAACGTCAACAAAAATAAACTTTTTCATATCAAAAAAAGCCTGTTATTGCTAAAAACTTTCAAAATAAAATAATATATATATATATATATATATATATATATATATATATATATATATATATATAACTGTACTAAATGACAGTGAGATTACAATGACATAATGAGAATAATTTTTATAATGAACAGAATTATAAATAAAATATTTCAAAAATTCTTATTGATATTATAGCAAGCTATTCAGGACCACCAAGAAATGTCAGAATCACAGTGAGCATTCTACTTCTGATTTTGGATATATATATATATATATATATATATATATATATATATATATATATATATATATATATATATATATATATATATATATATATATATATATATATATATATATATATATATATATATATATATATATATATATATATATATATATATATATATATATAAATATATATATATATATATAAATACCTCTTTTGTCCTTTGAAGTGCTTGTGATAGTTACACATTATATAAATTTCTTTTTACACCACAAATGTGTATAAATGTTTTCAGCAATTTTAGGAGTAGCTTTCTGGAGCTGCTACCTCCTCTTCGACATGACAACCACAGATAAATCCTGCAAAATTGGTACTGAGAGTTTGTATTGCCCTAAAAACGTAAGACTAGCGAAAGGGGAAATACTTTTCTATCACACAATGGCTGTAACTGCTCTTATTATCTGCTTTATGTTATCATTGCATGCAATTTTCTTGCTTTTAACCCGAGTTGAACTGAGCATCTTCATGATGATCACCACCAGTCTCATATTCGGTTTGATGGCATATGGTCACTATGATGTGGATAATTTCGGATTTCATGTTTTGGGCTTCCTAGTTGGAGTATATGGAGCAAACTCATTGGTGAGTATTTTGTTTTCTACATAATTTTTGATAATAAATTGTTATTGAAGCAGTGCAAGAAAGTATTACAGTGTTTTCAGAAGATCGACAGGAGCAATCAACAAAATTTCTCATTCAATGTCAGTTTTGTAGATATCAACCAAACAAAAATTTTGTTCATAAGAATAAGAGCTATATTTTTCAATGAACATGAATAGTGACTCATTTTTATATGTGCATATATCATCTGCAATATTTTGTTATTTTTTTTAATCATAACACTGTTTGTATGTAGAAATTATTTTCCCAACTAAATGCTATTATGTTGTAGATTTTTGCTCATCTTCTCTTTATTCATTTGAGAAACAAACTGTTGATGGTTCAAAGACAAAGAAGTTTGAGTGATCCTATAGATTACCCGACTGACATGCATCCAGAAGCAATTGAGATGAGAAATGAGCAGCCAGGATGCTATTTCGACATAAACACTAGAACTCATATTTACAATTTTGATCATGCTTGTTGATGTCGTTGACAAACATCGAACATTCACAATAATTGGTATTAGTAAATTTAGAGTTAGTTTAATTAATGGGTAATTGTGTTCCTTATTTACTTAATTAAATAAATAAATTATTGACCTTATCATGGAATGTGGTTTCATTATTTGACATACAAAAACTGCATAACTTCTCTATCTGCTCTAAGAGGAATAAATTTAAAGCCATATTTTCACATCTGTAAATAAAATTAAGATAAATTATGTTTCAAAAAAGATCCTGAAGAGTTATCATTCTAATGAACATAACAAGTACAGTGCAACCAAAATTCAACATTTTATAAATATCACACTATCAAGGTTCAATCTCATTTCCAGCATTCTTGTATTCATGCATCTGCTTCGTTGATGACTGCACAGAATCTTGTGTTTTCTTATATTCTCCTACTTATTCACAATTCAACAACAGAAAATATAATGTAAAGGTACTTATTCCTATTGTTTGCAAGCAATACTTGACTGCATGACTTTTCATAAAACATTGAGGAAATATTTCTTCTACGTCTTCTAAAAGAAAAGCATTGGATCATTGTGAAATAAATCAATATATAATACAAATTTCCGACTTGGTGATCCGTAATATTACATTGCTCAATTTTTTATTTATATTCTAAAATATATAATAAACTACCAAATAGATTAATTATTAACCTGATTCTCCATATGCAAACCACTCATTTCTCCCAACATCATGGTTCAAAGTGATAGCTCATTCTAGTTAAATTTTTAATACAATATAACAAGTCTTAAAAACACCCAAATTGGTATTTTTCCAATACTTTCGGTTATAAAGGCATTATCAACTTGATACATATTTAGTTTTGTGTCCAAATTCGTATGAAAAGTGCTTGTATTAGCAGTTAAAATATATTCATGTTCCTTTAAAATAGGTAGCAATGATTGTATTAAATGAATCTTGAACTTCGAGAATTCATACTTCATGCGTTTCCGAATTGTCTTAGACCGATTAACATCATGCTTATCATTATAAATAATTTGTAACAGGGTCCCCAGGGAGAAAACATTAATATATTTTATTTTAACCTATAACTCAGTTGTCAACCTCAATACGCAATATAAGCACGTAAATAATCACTATATTCTATGGTATGAAGCTGTGGTTGATTTACTGTCACGAAAAACCGTTTTCTAAACTCTGTGGTCAATTATTGAAGGTGAAATTACCACTTTAGTTTGAAATAAATATGGAATAGGTGGAAAGTTATGGGAACGAACAAATTGAATTAACATCAATATTCAAGTGATAATGGTTGTATCAATTCAAATCGTGTATTAAATTGATGAGAGTAGTCATGTTAAAATATTTGACCAGTAAATAATTTTTATAACAAAGCTGTAGACGAACTTATTCATAAAGTGACATTTGATATTGATAATAGATAAAGTTTCTTACAACTTCTTTATAACTGAGTTTACTGAGGCTACTGGCAGCTATGAGATGTATTTTATTATAAGTGACAGACTATTTGTAACATCAATTTTTTCAATGAGGAAAAAATTGTTATTTATTGATGGGAGGTTATACTTATTGCTTGACAAATCTAATGGTGTTCAGTAATGAACTTCTACAAAGCCATCAATAAAATGAAGGTTGCGTTTATTTGTTCTTGAATTCTTGCAATCAGTAACTAAGTAGATGTAGAAAAAGAGTAGTAGAAAATATAACTACGAAGAAAATATCTTAATGTTCTAATTTCTAATGCTCTATTTCATATATAGTAGTAAGGGAAAATGAAAATAAAATACTATGGCAAATATTCTCAAATTAAGAACATATTTGGATGCAATCATCAGTAATGGTAATAATAATAAGCCTCCATAACTTTAGAGTCAGGGAAGTTTCAAAAAATGTATCAGTTGCACTATGGTGCAATTTGAAACTTTGTAAACACCAAAATTTACATGATGGCAAACTATAAAATATTACGAAATGTGAATCAAGTGGTCCTGTTAAACTTACCAAGAAGATTTCAAATAATAATAATGAGTTTATTGTCATTACAAACAGTAGTTTTACAAATTTTAACAAATTTCAATTATTCTATCACAAAAAACCATAAGATGCACCCAATATAAAAACAATGATAGTATTTAACAAAAATACAACACGATTAAATCAAGCTAAACATATCATAAATTTGACAGTTCCCAATATAAATGCATCTAAACCACAAAGCCAGCGGCTGTCTGTGGTCTACTCATCAATTCACATTTATCAAATATACAGGTTCAACACTATAAAGAAAAAGTAAGTTCAACCAGAAATACAGAAAAAACAGAACTCAAACTCTGCATCGAATTACGTCATGCAACTTCTCACTATCAAATTGCATCAAAAATTTTCTGACAGCAATGGTAAAACTCCTAATATTTCTAATATACTCCTAATTTATAATTTCTCCCTATACTCCTAATCTCTATCGGTAACATGTTGCAAATCCGAGGCCCAAGATTGTCTGTGCTTCGTTGACCAAATAATTTGAAGGAAAATGGGTTTTCGTACCGTATACCTTTCTGGCGAGTGCTATAACCGTGGTCCACAATTGACAAATGTTTTGAGTTGTGAACTGTCTTCAACAGTACCATTACAAATTTTTTCTCAGGTTCAATTCTCCAGTTTCAGCATATAGACTCTCTGAAGGGTAGGTATCTGGTTCCTTAAAAATAATTTTCAGGAAATTCTTTTGCAGTACCTCTATATTATATATGTATTCGTCACCAGCCGATCCCCAAGCCAGAATCCCGTAGGTTAGTCTCGAAGCCCATAGTATATTCTTAAAAGGTAACTGACGTCAAATACATCTCCGAGTTTTCTAAAACGGTATATCATGCTGCGTAGTGTACCTGCAACATTTTTCAGGTGGCTGTTCCATTTTAAATGCGAATCGATAGTTACTCCGAGATATTTTATCGTATCTGATATATGAATATTTCTATCTGAATCCACATCCAAAGTATCATTAGGCGGCAAATTACGAGAGTAGCAGGTGAATGCAAGAAATTTCGATTTATCGTAATTTATAGTTAATCGCTTCTGGTACATCCAGCAATCTATTATTTTCATATCAATTTCAGCTTTTGCTTCACATCTTCCCAACTGTCTCCGTTAACAACTAATGCTATATCACCAGCAAAACTTATGATTGATCCATTTAGGGTAATATTTAGCAGGCTGTTCACATAAATCGTAAACGAAAGTGGTCCCAGAACAGTGTCCTGGGGAACCCCGCACAAGATGCTGCCTCAGAGCTGTAAGAATCTTGAACCCTTACCAACTGTTTTCGATTTCTCAGATAATTCCTCAAAAGTTCCTGAGCACCACCTCTGATTCCCACCTTCTCCAATACATCGAACAATTCTCCATAATAAACCATGTTAAACGCCTTCGCAAAGTCTTAGAAAATCACAATAACTTTTTTCACCCTTATCTATTTCAAGGCATATATTCGACTTGAGAAAAATCAAGGCATCTTGCGTTGATAAATTTTCACGAAATACGAATTGGTTACCAGAAATGGTTCCGTTAAATCGAAAGAAACCACTGAGTCTAACCTTTATTACCTTTTCAAATATTTTTTCAAGGCTCGATTTAAGAGATATAGGCCGATAATTTGTTACCAAAGTTTTATCTCTGGTTTTGTATAACGGTTTGACAATCGCAAGCTTGAAAGCATCCGGTTCCATTTTGACGATTCCAAAATTTTATTTATTAGAAAACTTATTTCATCAGCAATTGTTTCCGAAGCTTGTTTCAAGCCCTCGGCAGTCAAACCGTCATATTCTGGTGCTTTATTTTTTTTCAATATCTTAATTATATCCTTTATTTCAGCGGCATCAACTGGATCAAAGAATATACTGTTACAGTTTCCGTATAGCCGCCATTTAGTGAAGATTTGAATGGCTTAAAGAAAACTCTAAATGGCTACAGACTCCCTTCACTTAAGATATTGAGCAACATATATCAATAAAGAGACCCGGATACTAAGAATTCATTGAAATCGAAATTAATATTCCTTGAATTCCAACGTTCGTAATATTGTGCGGCAGCTGCAGACTTTCTTTATATGTGAAGGATACTAAAAGAGACAGAAGACAGTTTTGGAGCAAAATTATCTAGAGATAGTTTTTGAAAGGTAATAATCTGATATTTCAGTTATATAATAACCTGATTAACAAAGTTGTTACTGAAGATACATTTACAAATATATTGCAGCAATTAATCAGGAAAAATTTTATATTAATCCAACGTTAAATTAAAAATTACCCTCATCCAAAAAAATATATATTGGAAGTAATGTTATAACTTTGAGCTCCCTGTATAAGCCGTCCTATTAACATCAGTAGAAAAATATGAATTTTCTGACAATTTTCGATAATTTGGTTTCATTCAGTTCAACATCGACATTCTTACATGCAGATACTCCGCAATTTGTGGTTTTTCTGTTTTCACGCAATACATTTCAATTTTTTCAAAGACGAATTATATGATTTCATCCTTACTTCAGTATGTTTTGATAAGTGTAATGGTAAGTGAATTTCTAAGTTTATTATCATAAGAAAACAAAGTCCTATTTGCTGGTAGTACGTACCTTACGTTGGAATAAAATATATAAATTAACAGGTATAAACTGTATCAATTTTAATTTAATGTATATCCTACCAATAACTAAGTTGTTATTGAACATGCATTTAGAAATATATTGCAGAAATTAATCAGGAAAAACTTAATATTAATCGAACGTTAAATTAAAAATTACCCTCATCGAAAAAAAATATATATTGGAAGCAATGTTATAAATTTGAGCGCCCTGTATAAGCCGTACTCTTAACAACAATAGAAAAATATGAATTTTCTGACAATTTTCTACAATATGATTTCAATTCAGTTCAACATCGACATTCTTACATGCAGATACACCGCAATTTTTGGTTTTTCTGCTTTCACGCAATACATTTCAATTTTTTTAAAGACGAATTATATGATTTCATTCTTACTTCAATATGTTTTGATGAGTGCAATAATATGTAAATTTCTAAGTTTATTATCATAAGAAAACAAAGTCCTATTTGCTTCTAGTACGTATGTACCTTAGTGTTGGAAAAATATATATAAATTTACAGGTATAAACTGTATTAATTTTAATTAGATGTATATCCTACCAATAACAAAGTTGTTATTGAACATACATTCACAAATATATTGCAGAAATTAATCAGGAAAAATTTGATTTTAATCCAACGTTAAATTAAAAATTACCCCCAACAAAAAAAATATATATATTGGAAGTAATGTAATAACTTTGAGCGCCCTGTATGAGCCGTACCCTTAACAACAGTAGAAAAATATGAATTTCCTCACAATTTTCGACAATTTGATTCCATTCAGTTTAACATCGACATTCGTACATGCAGATACTCGGCAATTTTTGGTGTTTCTGTTTTCACGCAATACATTTCAATTTTTTTAAAGACGAATGATATTTCATTCTTACTTCAATATTTTGATGAGTGCAATAATATGTGAATTTCTAAGTTTATTATCACAAGAAAACAAAGTCCTATTTGCTTCTAGTACGTATGTACCTTATGTAGGAATAAAATATATAAATTTACAGGTATAAACTGTATTAATTTTAATTTAATGTATATCCTACCAATTACAAAGTTGTTATTGAACATATATTCACAAATATATTGCAGAAATTAATCAGGAAAAATTTGATTTCAATCCAATGTTAAATTAAAAATTACCCTCAACCAAAAAAAAATATATATTGGAAGTAATGTAATAACTTTGAGCGCCCTGTATGAGCCGTGCCCTTAACAACAGTAGAAAAATATGAATTTTCTGACAATTTTCGACAATTTCATTTCATTCAGTTCAATATCGACATTCTTACATACAGTTACTACGCCAATTTTGGTTTTTCTGTTTTCACTCAATACATTTCAATTTTTTTTAAGACGAATTATATGATTTCATCCTTACTTCAATATGTTTTGATATGTTTGAATGGTATGTAAATTTCTAAGTTTATTATCATAAGAAAACAAAGTCCTATTTGCTTCTAGTACGTAGGTATCTACCTTATCTTGAAATGAAATAAATAAATTTACAGGTATAAACTGTATTAATTTAATGTATATCATGTTCACATTATACAATCTTGAGCTTTATAGCCTCAATCTATTCCAAAGTGGACAGTTCGTCTTAATCAGAACATATTTTATTTCTTTCAATGTCATGCAAATCGATGCATTCTTAATCAGATTGTAATTTGGTCCCGGCATACCATAACTTTATATTTCATATAATTGCCTTCAAAACCTATTTCACGAGTGTTTAATAAAACATTGTTTCCTCTCATTATTTCATGTTTCCTCGCTATTGTGGAATTTCAATTTAATTCGTTTTGATGCACTTTTGACAATTTTAGAACGTACAAAATATTTTCCTTCTGAAATTATATTCAATTTTCTTTATGTCTGTGTTTTCATGTCTGCTTACCGGTAAAGTTACGTATCCGTAAACAAATCAACGTTAACGTACCTCTCAACGAAAGTAAAAACCAATGTAGAGTCCAAGTGGGAGAAATTCAAGAAAGGTTATATGACCATCACTTTCTTCAAGACATAGTGAATTCAGGTCAGAGTTTGAATGCAGTAAATGTTCACGAATGTTGTGTTAGTGTAGTTTAGGTATTATGCGCTCAACTTGGATAAAAGGAATAAGATTTGGCGGTGAGTCGCGCAAAGGTTCTTTGATCTTTTTCTATGCACAATTTGCCTGAAATATGTCAATTTTATTTTTCTCGGAAAACGTGAAACTATTTTCTATGATAATGAAAAATTTACCGGTGCGTATTGTGTAGTTTTTTTTTATTCTTGGTGGTTAATCCAAAGGTGACCGAAACTTGGTAAAATTATTTTCAATAAATTTTACTTCTTTCCTTCGTTATTTTTCATTCTACCAAAAAAGTCTCTGGTACTTTTTCGAACTCAAAAAAGTCAGAAAAACATGGAAAAGATCGAAAATTTTGTCTATAACCATTCAAAATTACCACTTAAATATTAAATTACATCGAAACAGTAAGTTTGAGTATTTGTTTGCCTTCGATTATTTTATTACTAATCGATTATTTTTATGAACACTCATTTTCAAGTTAGCAGAATTCAATTTGCGACCTCAAATTTTGATTATTCGTTCGAAATGTTATATAATATTATTCATGATCTTGGAAAAAATTAAAATTGCCTCTTGTTCACAATAAATTCATTTAGTATCTTACTTTCATTTTCACTTACCAGCACTTAGTTCCGTTCGCATTCTCATATTAAATGAGATGTGAACATTTCTATTCAGCCTGTATCAATATAAATCACTTCAATAATTATTATTTTAATTTAAGAAATTATAAAGCTGCCTCTGTGAAGTTATTATATCTGTAGAACAAAAAGAAATTTGACGAAAATTTATGTGTGTAATTACAAATTCCCCTTTATAATTCAATGTTTCACTCGTTTCTGCAGGATATATGCAAATTTATTGGTTTTCACTTTCTAATATTCATTGTGTCTAGATTCATTGAGCTACAAGAATTTCTTTACACTTCAATACAAGATATAAATCTTATCTGCTTCTAAATAAGTTTATTAGAGTCATAAATATGATCTTCGACCGTAAAAGATACAAAAATTACTATATACAACAGGATAAATTAATCAACTAATATTAATTGAGAGATTGATTTAATTTTGATTATAACAACTAATTTAATATTAAACATCAACTAATATTAATTGAGAGATTGTGTTAAGAGAAGATATTAAGAGAATGTTTAATCAACGTTTATATAGCTCACGATAATTAATTAATTTAATTTGAAGTTAAAGTGGTTTTAAAGTAGGTGAAAAAATGGAGGCGATAAAAAATAATTTATTCTCAAAGTGGGTAGTAGACAAAATAAGTTTGGGAACCCCTGATTTAGATGATGATATTGTTTATATGTTGAAATGATGCAGTTAACACTGATTCCTAATGTTTTTCGTAGAACAAACTTACCTTTCAGTTAAGATTAAACTCGGGCAATAATGACCACCAACTAGGGATGTTTTTCATCTGGATTTAGTTGTATACTCAGATGATATAAATTTAGAAGTTGTAGAACAACTTCTGGGGTTAGGATATGCATATATTCAGTTTTAGTTAAAACATAGAACACTGATATTGATCTATTTGCACTAGAATAATCGTTGGTGACAAAACAGAACCTAGAGGCACTCCAACATCCGAAACGAATGTTGGAAACAAAAATCCTTTATTTCAAAAACAACTGCTGTCGTTCATCTTTGCTGATATGCCCCATTTTACTCATTTATGTCTTTTCCTTCAATGTTTTCACTATCATTTTCATAGTAGCGTGTCCTATGTACTGGTTACGTCTATCCCATATACCAGCGGTTCCCAACCTGTGGGGCGCTGGCAGTGTGGTACTGGGCCGCGGCTTTTGGTCAAAAGAGTAAAAAAAAAACTGTACAGTTTCAATCCCGATATTGACTCTCTCGTAGGTGACAAACAATGTCAAAAGTCCCATTGAGTTTTTTTCTTTTCGCTTTGAACACTTGTATTCAAGGTTTTGTAACAAAGTAAATAAAATAAGTAAGTTCTTTCATCTATGAATTCTTAAAACTGTTCTTTGTTTAATCCTTGTATAGATATTTAACTAAGAGTTTCACGTCATAGGCCATAAATAGGGTATATTGGTTATAATATATATTCTTCTTATCCGTTACAGTTTTTAATTATTTTTCTTGTGTATTTAGTAAGTGGGCCTCAAAGTTTAATGTTCAAAATAGGTGGTCCCACCAATTAAAAAGGTTGGGAACCGCTGCCATATACAATTCGAGAGAAACTATTAAGTTTTCATCATTGAAACAAGCTTTCCATATCATGTTTCCTACATAAATATTTCTACAGTCCGGAATCATAATTTCAGAACAACAGCTAAATGAAGATTATTTGCGTATTATTCAACGCGTGGATAATACGCATAATAATTTGGGTTTGTAAACTGTATAAATTACTCAGATCTGCTTATGAGAGATCTTCACTCCTTTCCCCTCAATTCTTTTTGAGTCATCCTTTTTAAGGCGAAATCCAGGTGAAAATAAATGAAAAATATTATACATATCGTATAATGAGCGTTTTATAATAATGTTGATATAACTCGTGGATATAATGAATGAACTGTAGCCTACAGCCTTCGGAATCCGTAAACTCTATCGTAACAATGTCAAAGTCGCATTCACTTTCACCGGCCAACTCTCTTCACATATCCGTTTTGATGTAATAGGAGATCCCGAAGTTTTTCGTAAGACGTGATCTACCACTTTAATTGTTTTTAGTCATCGCGGTTTTGATTGGTGTGTCTAGATCTCACAGATAATTTGATTTAAAAATATTTACGAAGAGAAATTGAAATTTCTATTGTAATAATATGAATCAAACGGTGGATTATATAATTACAATTATTTGATAATTCGAAAGACAACATTAATTAATGAATATCCTACCACTAATACTGAAAAGTTTGTCTACTTCATTACGTAAAACACAGCATTAAGGTTGCTATGGGTGGAAAAATAAAAAATAGATATTTATACTGTTAAAACGTGAAATTTTTATGACTAAATTGGAATGTTTCAATTTTTACTTCGCACATAAGAATGTCCTTCATTTAAATTCAAAGAAAAAAACTCTCTCGTAATTCTACTTCGCAATAAAACGCAACTGGAATTCTTAACCAGTTATTTAGTACAGGCATTCTAATAACATGGACAATTTTGTTGTAATATTTAGCAATAATTGTTTACGATGACCATTTTTCAGAGGTAACGGTGCTCCTTTGCTTCTTATGTCATGCAACATTGGAACAGATGCAATATAGACAATATTACCATCCTTGGAACAATGAATATTATAGGAACCCTTGGAGTAGAGCACCCCAGCAAAGGCACGTTATTCTACGTAGACATGAAACACCCCAAGCTGTCGAGTCAACCAGACATTTTAGTCCAGATACTTTACACAAAATAACTGAAACTTTGGGAGCCATTAACACTGTTGGTAGATATATAGTTAATATGACCATAGGGGAGGATGATGTGAAGCTTTCGAATGAAGTTCCAAGTGCCATTTACACCATAAGTAAAAATGTCCTGGGAAGAAACGTTACCGATACAATCGCTCCTTTAGTCAGGGAAGCTTTGCCTAATGTCATCGAGACCAAAGATGACGAGATAAAAGACAAAGATGACGACAATGATAAACCTAGCAGTTGCACTACACCGGGAGGTTTACCAGGGTGAGAAAATTTTGAATCGTCAGATTGAAAACATTCTATAAAAACATAATTTTGCAAATGTTGAATTGTTTTGTTACGGCAGGAATCTTAACACCTCAATTCCCCAGCAATTGGATGATGGAAAATCTTAGCAATCTTAACACTCAACAATAATAGTTATTTTTTTGATAGCTTCACTTCAGATGAAACTTTTATCATAACAACTTATGCAAAATTGTTTCAGTACACTTCGAGGTATTCAAAGGAATTATTACCAATTGGAAAGATTGAAAAACACATTTAATTTTGTATGCAATTTAGAAAGTATCCAATCAACTATCAGTTAAGGTTGATTTGTTTCGATGAAAGTGGTATGTGTGAGTAGTTCTTAGAAAGTGAGATAGATGTTACCCTCAATCAAAAATTGAATACCTGCTCTTAAATGTGAAAGAAAGATTATTTAGCCAAGTGTTTAATTTAATTGAATATTTAAGTATGCTTCACCAAGAGTTAAGCGAGAATTCAATCTCAGCCATTGAAAGATCATTTTGTTACGTTTTGGAATGTATCGTTGAACTGTTTGATACTCTCGGCATATTATTCGGGCTGCTGACTTTAACTAATTTTAGTAAGACCCTTGTGGATGTACCATGTCTTCATATCTTATTATTTGTTTTTAAAATATTTAAGTTGTTTATTTTTAAGAATTTTTTTTCGTAATTTGCATGATCTAATTTATTCGAATTCAATTTATTTCTACAATTTTAGGCCTCTATTGAAGGAGTTTCAATTTCTTCCCCTCAATAAATGATTAAAACACTAATTTCTTCATTAGGAAAAATTAAACTAATTATTCACAGGTCTTGTAAGGATCTGAGTGACTGTCCACAACTCCTTTTGAATTTAGGAGCTCTTCGACAATCTCTCTGTTTCAAGAGTCTGTTCGTACCAGGAGTTTGTTGTCCTACTATTCAAGGAACTAAATTAAAGCCTGTGGCATCATCTTATACCTCCACCACATATCCATCTATAGTAATATCTTCAACAACAGTGAGGCCTTTGAGGCTTACACCTGTAACTACACCTTCACGTGTTACTAAGCCGCCAATTAATATACCCAGCTATCCAAATAGGCCGAATTTATCTCCTGATTTGACAGAAGTTCCACAGTTTTCAAATTTTGTTGATCCAGAAGGTGAGTGTCTTGATGCTTGATTTTGATTTTCAAAATTTTCCTCGAATTTCAAGTAAGATTATCATTTTTGTATGTCTTTGCCATTTTGCTTGGTTTCACAAATATTATGTTAATTGCTTGATAATTATTTCGAGGTGTTACCTTTTTCAAAACTAAACAGCTAACTTGAAAGCTAACTCCAGTTAAGCTTCTGAAAAACGCCTGGAAACAATTGTCAAGCAAGTAATAATTCTTGTGAAACCGAGCCTAATGTTTTTCATTTAATACCAGTATATTGCATAATATTTCATTATTATTATTTTCCTTCGAAGACAAAACTACGATTGGCTGAACCTTTCACAGCGAATCTTCTCCCTTAAAGTTTATCGATCGAGTTCCATCGATTTGTTTTTAGACTTCAATGTTGTCGAAATTGAATCAGAAAATACGAATTCAATTTTAATTCCACTTAGAGCGAG
Source organism: Henosepilachna vigintioctopunctata (assembly GCA_030704895.1). Lineage (NCBI taxonomy): Eukaryota > Metazoa > Arthropoda > Insecta > Coleoptera > Coccinellidae > Henosepilachna > Henosepilachna vigintioctopunctata. The sequence continues at coordinate 3,473,516 of JARQZJ010000122.1, read as the reverse complement.
TAATGATACGTCTCGATAAATTGAATGATTAATATATATTTCAACTAAATAGTTACATTTCATTTCATATTTATATTATAAAACCCTTGAAAATTCATAAGTTTTTCAGTTTCCTCGTGGTAAAGATGACTAATAAATTTCCGAAGCGAATGCTAAGCCAAAAATATTCGTCTGAATACTAGAGGGGCAAGAAAGTTGATTTTCAAAAAAATTACATTTGACGTTTTGAAATCCATAGTAATTTATGAAATTCAATTACTCATTAGTTTTGACACAATTGTAATAAACAATGAAACGTCAACATGAACATCAAAATGAAGATTTTTGCATTAAAAACAGCCTGTTATTACTTTATATTATAATCAGAACTATATCGAACAAGCAATAAAAAAAATGTATATATATATATATATATATATATATATATATATATATATATATATATAATTTATTCGAAATTCAACTAGTTTCAGAATAAGATTGGAATAGATTATAATTTAATTGAATAGTAGTTTGTTTCTCTGTGGGAAAAACCGATACCTCATCAACTCTAAACAGTTATTGATCTCTTTTTCATTTTCTCTTTTTAGCCAGTCAGTAACCTCAACTTTCATCTAACGTATTGTAGAGTGATGATGAATCATTTGTATAACTTTAGTACCAACCACTATTTGTTCTTTAACAATTAGAGAACGTGAAACAAATGGTCCATGATTATTGCTCTTATTCTATCCGAAAGTGGTCTGCGCTGTGTTGTAGTCGTAATTTAAAAAATAATTAATCAGAGCACGATTAACACTGCAGTTGCGAATGTTACATCGAAAACAATGCTCCATTTCATCAAAAGCATAGGTATATCATCATTTCCTCCAATTTGTGCTTTGTATATAAATACAAGGGTGGGGTGAAAAGTTTCCGGCCTGACCAAGAAAAACGAAGTTTTAAAATATTTTTTTGCTTTATTTTTCAACATAATCTCCATCAAAACTGATAAATTTCTCATAACGGTGTTCTAAGTTAGTTATACCAGTTTCAAACGTAGATTCGTTAAGTTCCTCAAAATACTGATTTATAGTTTCGATAACTTCTTCTTTGCTCTCAAATCTTTTACCGCCAAGCCATTTTTGAAGTTAGGAAACAGGTAATAGTCGCTAGGGACTGAGCCTGGAGATTAGGGAGGAGGCGGCATCAATTCAAACTCCTATTCGTGGATTTTGACATGTCAACAATCGACGAATGCTCTGGTGCGTTATAGTGATGAAACAAATTTTTTTTCTTCGCCAAATGAGGTCGTTTAATTTGCACCTCGTCTGTCGAACCCGCTTATTCAACGCCAAATTTTCGGTAGAAATGTGTTTTCGACCGAAAGTCGAAAGATCAGTTTTTGGTCGAGCGTGAGCAAACGCGGCACTCATTTTGAACACAGCTTTTCCATGCTCAAATGGTTGTGCAAAATATTGCGTACACGTTCAGTTGACATCCTACAGGTCTAAGCTATCTCATGCACTTTCAATCTGTGGTCCTGCAATACTATTTCATGTATTTTCTCAATAATTTCTGAAGTTGTGACCTCAATGGACAGTACTGAGCGAGGCTCGTCAGAGGTGCTCACACGACCAATTTTGAATTCAGAAACCCACTGCTTAATAGTTGAATATGATGGAGAGAAGTCTCCTAGTAATGAATCCATCCCTTCTTTCATTTGTTTTGGTGTAAAACCTTTCAAATAGAAGTATTTGATGACAGCACGTCTCCAATTTTTCCATTTTCACGAAAGCAACGGAAGCGTCTCGCGTAATGTGCTTTCAAACGCAAACTAAGGTAGCGATTGGGTTGAAACTTTACATACAAACTCAGTAGAAATGGTACTGTAGGACGACACTCCAAAAGTAGACCTAGTGGCGCCATCTCTTGGTCAGGCGTGAAAAGTTTCACCCCATCCTCGTATATATTGTATACAATATCAAATGTATACTATAACTTTCTTTCGATAATTTTTTTTATCCATTATCCAACGCGATTGTCCATCAAGTGCGACTGACGAGTTCCTTGCAGAACGAAACATATATGTCTCGTACTTCCATCAGGTGTGGCATTGATTTCAATATTTCTCTAACATTTATCCCTTGAAGGATAATGGAGACATCACATCGTACACGTTCACATATTTAGCTCTACTATAACATTCTCTTAGTTAATTTGAATTTTTCAAATGAATGTTCTAGTGTTAGTTTCCTTAAATATTTCATTCAGTCCCATAAGCACAAAAAAATTTAATTTCCTTATATATATATATATATATATATATATATATATATATATATATATATATATATATATATATATATACACGATAATATAAGGAGCATTGTCGTATGATTTTAACAGGTAATAGATGAGTTCTCGGCAAAAGTAATTCTCGGTAACTATAATTGATACACAACCAATTTATTAACTTTATCTATATTTCGAATATGTTTATATTCTTGATCAGGATTCTGATAGAATACATAAGTGTAAAACAAAATGTTTTAACATAGCCATAAACAAAAAATTGTTTATGGCTATGTTAATGGCAATAGCATTAATAAAAAACAGGTATTGCTGGCTCAGTTGCATCTATAGTTATCTACTCTCATAGAAAATTCGATAAGCTCTGCTACAATTCCTGAGCTCCGATTGACGTTTTATATGTTTTCACTTGTGTTGACAATTGACAGTTTTACACTTGACACTCTGTGATCTCTAGTGACGTTCATCTATGTTTTCTGACAGTCCGGTATTTATTCCTATATGATTGTTGTTACACTTGATTTTTACTTAATGATAATATCTAATTCTCTAAGTTTCAGCATTTGTTTTAGCATCTGTTTTCACTGCTAAGTACAGTCTGGCTACATCTTCAGCCTAGTTAACCGTAATTGTTTGATGTAATTGTTTGTTTCAAACATTTTGTTTTACTCTTTTGTATTTTTTCAGAGTCCTGATGAAGAATATAAACATATTCGAAATATAGACAAGGTTAATAAATTGGTTGTGTATCAATTATAGTGGCCCTACTTTTGCCGAGAGCTCATCTATTACCTATTATATATATATATATATATATATATATATATATATATATATATATATATATATATATATATATATATATATATATATATATATATATATATATATATATATATATATATATATATATATATATATATATCACTGATTCGTCAGTGGAATGAATCATATTTACAGAGATTTGCCGATAGAGGCATTATACGGGAGCACATGTTTCGATCTTGTTAACTATCATCAGAACTAAGTTACCCAGTTAATTGGTAGATCAACCAATTAAGTTAACCAATGAGTTAATAGCTAGATTGTCAATTTCTCAGATGAAATGTTGAATAAATTAACGAAATTTCTTATATCGGATAAGTCTTAACATTTGCCTATGAACAGGTCATGAGTTTTTGTATCAATTTGGATATGTGATATTGTAGGAGACTGTAGTAAACTGCGACCTGCAATTGGTCCAGAAACTGAAAAACTTATTGCTCATCTTATATAAGGAGTGTCCTTTGTTTAATCAACGTTTATTTCTACAAATTAACTACAGCGGCAAAGGCTACAACATGCTGATGAAAGATAAAATGCTCTAAACGAACTTGATCTGTATACTTATATAGTTGCAGTTAACGTTGCGTCATTGCCTTACAAATTAGAGGGAAAAAGAGCTAAAAGTAACAACTACGATGCCGGTCTCCGTGGCTTAGTCGTGAAAACACCCGACTATGGTGCGGTGGAACTCGGGTTCGATCCCCTGTAAAGTCATGAGTGTATGTGTTTGTCTATGATTTGAAGTAGTTCAAATAATAATGATACATTATGGGTAATTTACATTGATTACAAGCCCAATTGCCGTTCGGAACCGGCGTTAAACTGTGGGTCCACTGAATTAAAAAAAAACCACTACAATTATTCAACACTCAGAAAATGTCATAAACTGACAGCAGATTATAGACAAGTTGTCAGTGTCACATTGAGTTCTCATTGGGTATGTTCCTTAAATCTACCAATATACTGGCCAGTATAAAATGACGTCACGATTGGTCGCCATATTGTACTGACATGCCGCCATATTATACTGGAGTGCCGCCATTTTTTAATGTTGTTTATTGTCAGTAAGAATTGTTACTCGGTGAGAATATTTCATTATAAAAATAATAAAAATGTCAACCCTTAAAAAATTAATATTAGTGGATGATGCTAACAATAAATCTTACACGCTGTTTGTACCACCTGATGAAATATCCGCTATACTGGCCAGTATACTTGTAATGTTTTGGAACACGATAACAGTATGGCGGCGACGGATGACGTCAAATCGTACTGGCCAGTAATACTGGTGTAGTTTAGGAACACATGCATTATTTATGGATGATCAATAATTCGTTACTACATATTTAATAATTTTTTGGTTGCTAAATATATATCAAACTTGATTTCTGGATGAATTTCTTGTATAACCTTTTTTTCGAATTCATTTTCAATTGAATGATTCTTGTTTTGGTTTTCAACTGACAAATGAATTGAAATCGTATAATTATATTAGTGTGCAGAAAGCATGACTTCTTTTCACATCAAATTGTTATTACGTTCTTTGACGTTTCTTGTGAAATAAATGTTACTAATAAATATTTATTCCGAACTATATGACAGAAGATGAATTATTTATTATTTCATAATCTTGAGAAAGAAATCAGATTTTTAGGCTTTGAATGAGTTGAATGATAGAAATATGTTTTGTGGCTCCCTCTATTGACATAATATATTGTGAATTATGCAGTTTTGTCATTTCTACAGAAAATTCCAATCTTGGGTGCTTCTTACTCTTAAATTTTATTTTACATTTTTTTGCAATATACAAAGTCAATAAACACAACGTTTACCTTTTTTATATATAGCCTTGATAACATATTCAATAATTTAGGTTTTCTAATTAGTTTTAGAGAAGTTTAATGGATCATTCCAACTGATTGCTTCCTATCAAACTTTTCAATTATCTCGATCGGCAGCGTTCTTTAATTTACGTTTCGACATATTCATCCGTGCGATCATACAAAATAAATAAAAATTTCATAAATTTGTCAAATACGCCATCAAAGTATAAATTGTCAGTTTAGCCAAATGTCAATACAAACTTTGCAAAATGGAATGTAATATATTAAATCTATTCATTGAAAGTAGCTTCGTTATGAGATGTTTCGTTTTGAATATCAAAGCTAATAAACGCCCAATTCAAGGAATTCAAATTATTCGAAAATGAAATCGTTTAGTAACGAATTGTATTATCATGAATGTTGGTTGATTCGTAGAAAACGTTCAATTACTCTCATTCAAAAACTTTTTTATTTACTTCGTATTTGGAATGAAGTTTTCGAGAAAACATGAAATAAATAATAATAATAGTTCTTTATTCTCAACAGGTATAATACCCAATTACAGAATATAATAACAAAATGATGAATAATGTAATGAAACAATATTTAGAATTTTCTCATAATTTAATACAAATAGGTACGCGTGACGATGTTTCGAAGTTCTACTTTTTATCAAATGCTGGATTAATACCAGGTGTAATTTTACAAACTCAATACTTATAACTATTTTCACAAAACATACCAGGTATGTTATATGACTAACTTGGAAGTTCCAAGTCATTCCAAGTTAGTCATAGAACATAATTTAGTCATAACATACCTGGTATGTTCTGTGAAAATAGCTATAAGTATTGATTTTGTAAAATTACTCCTAGTATTAATCCAGCATTTGATAAAGAAGTAGTACTTCGAAACGTCGTCATGCGTATTTGTATTAAATTATAAGAAAACTCAAAATATTGTTTCATTATGGATAATAATTTTCTCCAAGTATCGGCCTCATCAATTATGAATGATGAATAATAACTAAATAAATTAATAAAATGAAAAATATATAGTATCTGGCTCGATCTAATCTAAAAAATTCAAGAAAGTAACTAATAAATAAATAATAAAATTAAATGAAATATTACAAGGAACTCAATCTAATTCAATTCATGTTCACATAATTCCTAATAATAACTGCTATGGAGTCAAAATGAATGTCACATTTATTAGCAACTGTATTGAATGTAGACTCCATAAACCGAATGGGGGATTGTATTAGCGAGTTGGTCCTCGGACTCTCTAGGTGGAATAATTCTGTAGTACGAGAATTTTGCCTAGGAATACGAAATTTCAAAGCGGACAAGAAAGCAGGACAACCAATATTGTTTGAGTGATAAAGTCTCCTACCCTGCAATGAGTTTAAATTATCGAATAAATAATTCGTCATTCATTATTGACTCTCCTCTCTGTGGATAAACTTCATCCTCCCTTCAAACTAAGAATTTCAAGAACCTTCTCTGAATGGCCTCAAGATGTCGTCAATGGAAAGTGTTAATACGATGCCAGATTATGCTGCCATTCTCCAACTTGCAACGGAAATAATGTTGCTACGATAAAATGTGATTAACGAGTAAAATTTCATCCCCTTATACAGGAACGTAAAATAGAAGCGAAAAAATTTCGCCACAATGTTAATATGTCAATTTTCAATCAGTTATTTAAGCTGAAACGTAATGTCAGCAAATGTCATTCTCAAATAAAAAAAAAACCTCAGCTGAAAGATACTTTACCCCCTCTAGACAATGCCCCTTATGCTAGGATAACTATTTAGTTTGTTAAACAGTATTCACACAACTTTTGGCGATAAATACAACAATACGCTTATATAAATTTGCTGACTTTGAGTCACTGTGTAGCATATGAATTTAATTCAATACGAAATCTGTAAAACCATTTGAAGTTGACAGACGTTTTGGTTTTTAGAATGTGGTCAACCCGAGTTTGCAAAGTTCAGAGTTGTTGGTGGTCAAGAAGCTCTTCCAGGCAGATGGCCTTGGATGGCAGCAATATTTCTGCATGGTTCCAAAAGGACCGAATTCTGGTGCGGAGGTTCCTTGATCACAGCAAAACATATCTTAACTGCTGCTCACTGCACAAGGGATTCTAGACAGAGACCGTAAGTATAAGTCAAACGAAAAGGGGACCCAAAGATGAATATTTTACTGAATTTTCGTTAAATTCCTCAAATGTATCTGGAAATTTTCCTTTATCTGAAGCATAACCATTGAGTGGTTATGCTTCAAATTGAACGTTTAACATCTTCTATTTCTATTTGGAACAATGCAAATTTCACTTTCTGAAGCAGAACATGCACATGCTGTTATTTCATTCCAAACACCTCAATTTTGTGAGAACGTTTTGTTAACTGATCTCTGCAGTACTCAGCAGCACATTTAGGACTGGAAGTATTTCAACATGTTGGTCGTGGCTAGTGCTGTTCTTGTTTTCATCCCAACTAAATCCAACACTCTCTTCAAACAGGATATTTGGATGATAGATGGATAACTATCTCTAGAACTGGCTGAAATTAAGCTGCAACTATTTGCAATGTTACCCGCACTGCCTGATATCCTGCCTGAATCTCTCATGCCGCCACGAAGCAAGTCACTGTTCACAAGCGGTAGAGGCTAATACAGATGATTCGTGCTGTAAAATCAGGCTCATAATGGGAATACCTGAAAAATTGTTCTATTTGTTCATCTTGTGTGAGCCCTCTTTCAATTTTAAGTTATTCTTCAGGCTTGTAAAGTGGAGATTATGAAGTAGTCCTTTGTCCTTTTTCAGATTTGCTGCTAAACAATTCACAGTAAGACTTGGCGATATAGACCTTAAAAGAAATGACGAACCATCTGCCCCCGTGACCTTTAAAGTTTCTGAAATAAGAGTCCATCCTCAATTCAGTAGAGTTGGTTTTTATAACGATATCGCCATTTTAGTACTTGATCATCCGGCAAGGAAATCAAAATACGTTATACCTTTATGTCTACCTCCACCAAGTGCTTTAAGAGAAAATTTCGCTGGGAAAAGGACAACAGTTGTTGGTTGGGGTACCACTTATTATGGAGGCAAGGAAAGCACGGTACAAAGACAAGCTATACTTCCAGTTTGGAGAAATGAAGATTGTAATGAGGCCTACTTTCAGCCCATAACATCTAATTTTATATGCGCAGGGTATTCAGAAGGAGGAACTGATGCGTGCCAGGTAATTCAACTCATTTCTACTTGTATTTATTCGATATTTTTCCTCAGACGATTGTCTAAAAACATTTGAGGAATCATGAATGAAATATGGACATTGAAATTTATTTATATCCATCAGATTTTGAAAGGTTCAAATTATTTCTAATCGTACAACTATCAATGAACAGTTAAGTCTTACTTATTAGGAGAGTATGTAAAGATTCTCAAGACAATTTCAATTCTAACGGGCTCATTAGTGAGGACGTATCTTGAACAATCCAAATTTCTACCAATTGGGTTGAATACGTCTCCCGCAATTTTACTCTAAAATACTACGTCTCCCTTGTTCCAACTCAACTACTATACAAACAAAACAAATAATGAAAATTCTTATGGCCTTCAATGATCATGGACAATAAATACCTAAGACCCTCGTCGCGCATCCCTTTGAAACACCACTCAAGTGGAGCGGTCCTCACTGATTGGGAACCACTGCAAAGGAAGACTGAATGTTGGAAGAACATCGTCACGGTCTGGGAAAAAAGGTATACATGGAAGCCTAGGAAAAAAGGCACTTGCTTCCGAGGGGCTTCAACTTGACGCATTTTATACTGCTCATACTGGAATCATCACAAGAGTTTAAAAATATTGAAAATCGGCAACGTTATTTTCTAGTTGGGAAAGGAACTCTTAATGTGGTAGAAAGTTTTTGAATAAATATTTTGATGAGAAAATATTTTGGCCGGTTATTGAACCGTGGTTATTGAATCATAACATGGGTGTTTTTTTAGAGGTATAGAACTTTAAATTGCAATAAAACAACGATGGATCATTCGATTGACAAGAATTTTTTTTCATTCTAAAGATAATTTTGTGGCATTACATTTTGAATATGATTTCTGGCATATGACCGCCACGACTGGCTCGGATGTAGTCCAATCTGGACGTCCAATTTTCGATGACTTTTTCCAACATTTGTGGCCATATATCGGCAATAACACGGCGAATACTGTCTTCCAAATGGTCAAGCGTTTGTGGCTTATCCGCATAGACCAATGACTTTACATAGCCCCACAGAAAGTAGTCTAGCGGTGTTAAATCACAAGATCTTGGAGGCCAATTCACAGGTCCAAAACGTGAAATTAGGCGGTCACCAATCGTGTCTTTCAATAAATCGATTGTGACACGAGCTGTGTGACATGTTGCGCCGTCTTGTTGAAACCACAGCTCCTGGACATCATGGTTGTTTAATTCAAGAATGAAAAAGTTAGTAATCATGGCTCTATAGCGATCACCATTGGCTGTAACTTTCTGGCCATCATCGTTTTTGAAGAAGTACGGACCAATGATTCCACCAGCCCATAAAGCGCACCAAACAGTCAGTTTTTCTGGATGTAACGGTGTTTTGACATACACTTGAGGATTATCTTCACTCCATATGCGGCAGTTTTGTTTGTTGACGTAGCCATTCAACCAGAAGTGCGCTTCATCGCTAAACAAAATTCGCTTATGAAAATCGGGAACAACGGGAATCTCGTTTTGGAATAAAATTGCACTATTTGCAAGCGTTGTTCAGGCGTGAGTCCATTCATGATGAATTGCCAAACCAAACTGAGAATAAATCGTTTCTCAGCTGTTAAATCGATCGCCATCTTCAACAGTAATGCCAACTTAAAGTTCTATACCTCTAAAAAAACACCCGTTAGAAACTTCACAGATTTACCAGGTGAAAAATCACTTTTTTCATATTTCACTAGGAGTTATTTCAGAAGGGTCCTACGTGCCCAACAGTGGAGGCATTAGAAATTAAAAGCTACTAACATCTGCACGTTGTCATATTTCATATGAAATAGCATTCGTTTATGGCATCTAGAGTTTCCGAAAAATGCGTAAAAACGAGTAAAATGCATCAAACAAATCGATATTAGATTCCACACGTTGTTTATAGAATGATTGTGTTTGGGAAAGATGAACCACAGGAAATGTTCGATATTGGAGCATTTAAATGATTTTAATCGACCTTATAACGTTCGATTAGGCATTACAGTTTTAAATTTCCAGGGCGATTCTGGAGGACCGCTGATGGCATTTTGGGATACACGCTGGATACAGGTTGGAGTTGTTTCATTCGGGAATAAATGTGGAGAACCCGGATATCCTGGCGTTTATACAAGAGTTACAGGATATATGAATTGGATAAGAGAAAATACTCGTGAAAAACTGTGAAAATCATCTTAGCTGAGCAACAATATTTATTATATTTATTTTTTATCGTCAGTCTATATAAATTTGTCAATATTTTATAACAAATTTTTCTCAATTGAGTGACGTTATGATAGAAGATATAAAATTGTTATCGTCTATTTTATTATTTTATATTATCTCATACTATTTTTTGGAATACTACACTTTAAAATCTGAGTATTTATGTATCGAAATGAACAACTGAATATGTGTTAAATATGCATTGATTAACGTCAATGCATATTTGACACCCTATACTTTAAAATGTTGAAATCCTGTTTCATCGGTAATATTCAACAAAAGTGATATTGTATTATATTATGTTTAGAGTAGTATAATTATGAACCTATCAAATAATTAAATAGTAATTAATCAACTCATTTTGTTTTTTTTCATATGAAATTTAGACATTATTCATCAACTTGAGTGATAATTACTGTTTCATAACGAAACCTTGCGTTCTCTTCTCAAACAAATTGTTTGATACACTATGATTGTTGAATTCATCTAAATTCTCAATAGATTCTAAAATTGAAGATTTCGAAATGGTTGGTGGTAACGGAAGAAAAAACCGAACATGTGTGTCCCCCTTTACTCAAAAATCGAAAGTTTCATTTTTGTGAGCAACCCCGTATATATCCATGTCGTTTATTTATATGATTATCACTTATTCATGATGTAATGAGATGAAGTATTGCTTGGCTTTCTCAACAAAAAGTAGATTCTAACCTTTCATAAAAGTAAATGCTCAGTTAGCTGAGTTGAGCTTATTCACCATATTCCTGTGAGAGACGATTCAGTGTGCATGTATTATATGAATTTACATGAATATAGGGTAGATACAGAGGAAATAAACACATCCTTGTAGCTATTTGTGCAGCAATTCTCGTTTCAAAGCGAGCAGTTTGTCCTTTGAAGGATCACGGAGATTAGCAGGACTCGTATAGCAATGAAAAGCGTTACGCAGGAATCAAAGGTAAAGCTCTGGCAATTATTGTAGGTAGCATATTAGGGAAGGTCCATTTGGTGGCTGAAGAGACGACAGCACGAGTGCCTGCGCGCTGATCAATTGTGCGCTTAAACGATTCACTTATAGGGCTACTGATAGCGAGTGAAACGCGTCTCCTGGCAAATGATAGTGACAAGTCAATTTGTCAAACGGTTCAATGAAATGTAATCAAGTTATTTATTAGAAAATATGGATAGGCTTTTATTGAATGCAGGTGTGGATCGCCCCATATAGCAATTTTAAGTAAAATTTATGAAATTATTTATAAATTCTTAATAAATTGCCAAAAGAGGTTGTGAAAGAATTTATGTTACCTATATTCGAATGATGGTTCAGAAATTTTTAATGAATTGGAACATCAAAATCATTGATTGTAATTCCAAAGTTGAATGAATGTCATCTGTCATATTGTAGAATGTAACATATGAAAAAATTCTGTCAAAATTATTATTTATTATTATATTATAATTATTATCATTATTATTTATATTATTTTCAACCCTTTTATATAATTTGAATTGAAATATATATAATAAATGTTGAAAAACAATTTACAACCACAACTAAATGATATTGATTTAATTCAATTTAGGATCTTTGTCATTCATTTCTTTTTATATAATTATTTCGGTCAAATTCAGGTTTTTCTGGTTTTGTTTCAGGTTCAACATTTTGTGAACGTGTTTGTTGTTACAACTGATTTTTTTATTTGAGTTTTTCCATTTAAGTTTATGATTAGATGTTTTTCTCTTCCATTCAGGCAATGGTAAGAAAAGTTGGCAATTCTACTTCAAAATCAATGAATTCTCGAAAAATACCTCTTGATACTTGCAAAAGAAAGCCATCTCTACTATCAAATACAAATTAATTGTAAAATTGCAAATCCTTAGCTTAAAAATTGTTTGATACGAACAAGATATGTTAGGAACTATTAATTTTTTGTCAATATTTGATGCAAGCTGTTTAAAAAAGTGGAAATCTATTTTTTTATAATGTTGAATTAAATTTTATTCTTCATAAGGTGGAAATCTTCCGTTGAAAATTTGAATACCTCTTCCAAATCAAACATATTTTATTAAGATTGATTTGGTCCTTTGTTGAAAAAATTGAACATCTTCACAAAAATCGTTGCCCTTTTGGAGAAAAAGCAAGAAAAATTTGCAAAACTCCTCAATAACAAATCTAAAACAATGCTTATAATTCTCAATCAAAATATATTACATAAGGTTTTGTAATAAACATGTTATTTATGACTTTCCCAGAAAATCACATTTATTGAATTAGAGTGAATGAAACAAGAGTCTCCACATGTAACACTACCAATATAATGGATAAACACATCAAAACTTCCATATTGAATAGTCTGTTATCTCGTGGATTACCTAATCCACCCCTGCATCGATTACGTACAAGTTAAATGCTTTTAATCTGAAGGGTTGAAGTGACAGCGTGAATAGCGGATTCCTCCTTTGTATCCCTGTAGGAGCCTAGTTACACTCGTTCCGCTCGACCCAAGTTTCAGTTTAGTTTCAGTATTGTTCACAAGATCGTTGAGCTTTCGTTTTGCGTGCTATATTCGCTCGCGTTTAGACGCATGGAGCTTTTGACAGTCCTGCTTTAATATGGCTTAGAAGGTTCATGATACGCGTGGTCTTGCGAACACGCGTTCGTCGACGCTCGTCCACCTTCGGATCTGACACGAGCTAGACACGAGGTTTTTGCAGAAAACAACAACAAAGTCTGTGGTGTATAATACTCTGTATCGTCTACCGGGACTGCTTTGCTAATTGCCCTATTCCAGGCGCGGAAGTGATTTTTATCTGGATTTCTCATGACATTCTGAAATGTTTTCAGAGGATCCAGAAAGTGCCAAACTGTCCCATAAAGACGATCTCCCACCGCCAATTGTACAAGATTTTGAAGTTCTTTCCCCAACAAAAGAAAGTGAAAGTGCCGGTATCGAGAACGAAACTTCTGTCAAAAAGAATGAGGAAATTAATATTTTAAAGACATTAACTTGGCATGAACACGTGTATAGAAGACTTTCGTCTAAACCTACACCTCATTATATAGAAAATATTCTTGGTATACAGGATAGTAAGTCAGCTGATGTGGGTGAAACGGAGGTGAAAAAAATGTGCCTGTCGGGTAGTTCCGACGACAGTTTTGTGAAAATTCAAACAAACTTGACAGACGTCAATGAACCTCTGAATTTGTCTATTCGAAGTATTGCTAAAGTTAAGACGAAAACTGTCAAAGGTGAGTTAGCTTATCTCATTCTGTATCCAGCAATTCCGCGATATTCAAATGAAGGATACCTACTCAGTCATTTTATTCCTAATATTCAATTGCAAAGTCCAGTCTAACTGTTCTTCTGATTCCAGTGAAGGTTCCAAGTAAAAAAAACGGGAAAATTAGGGAAATATTGATTCGATTCGATTGAGGTGATTCCAAAATTAATTATGAACAATTAATAGGTTGCTGTTCTATTTACTGTAAACATAATTGATACTTTATCAGGGTACGTAATTAGTACATGAAAACACTCTAGTATTAACATTTATTGGTTTTATTCTATTGTTTTTCTAACAATCAAATAATGAAACGAAATTGGAAATTATCGACTTACGAAAATTTTGTTTGAAGGTGGCACTTTCAAACTACAGAAATTCTTTTTCGAAAGATATATATATATATATATATATATATATATATATATATATTTATGTATAACTCAATATTTCTGAAAATATGGTCAACATTTTTTCTAAAGTGACCAATAAAAATTTCTTTCACAGTAGTTTAAAAATCTTCAAATCAAAATCGTGTCACTCTTGGCATTGCTGCTGATTGTACTTTCGAGTTGAGGGAAATAGTGTTTTTTATGAATACCACGTGGAAGAAGAATGAAACAGAGCGCACTGAACAAATAAAATGTGTTGAATTGAAGTAGAAGAATTCAATCTCAAAAAATCGATTGTTATGAACATTGTCGATCTTGAAATGAACATTGATTTCAATACAACTTGAAGTACAGAAATTTTTTGCTGAAAAACTGTTCACTCTATATTCTTACCGTCAGTAAATATCAATAAATTGAATGCAAAGTTTTTGTTTTTACTGATAATTGGGAAACTTCGACTGATTGTATATGGTTCAATAGAAAATGATTGAATTTTACAGTAATTTCATCTCCCTATTCATTATTTATAAAGTAATGGTTAATAATCTTTATTCAGGAAAATTTTGATTAGTTTTTCATTGTTACAATACGAACAATTTAGTAATATAAGTGATAATTACTAAACACCAGTGTTATATTTCATTAAATACTTGTGCAAGATGCGACAGTTATTTTATAAACCCATTTTATTTATTCAAATCGGGATTATATACATATAGCGAACTCCTACGTTTTATTGGCGTGATCTACTGTTTTTCATTTCACGCTAAGTGTGCAATTTTCCAGGACAAAAAATTGACTATATTCTATTCTGAACAATAATCTCTGGATGTGCGAGATTTCATGTATGTTTGTTCAGTTCTCGAACTGGATTAAGTAATAAACATCCTTCCAAATATCTAACCATCAAAACTGTCACATTTATAAAATAATAAATATAAATGAATTGAAAGAAAATGAATAGTAACTGTATTTTGACATTGAAAGAATATATTATCAGTTTCATTTTATTCCATTTTGAAATATTGTCTCCCAAATTTCGACAAAGTTGATGATATGCGTAAAAGAACCATTCTGTAAGTAACTCATGATAATAATTAGAGCAACATGTTCGGAAAATCCACAAAGAAAACCCAGTATTAATCTGAAATGGGATTGTATATTAATACTTATGTTAGATAGCCTTAATAATTGGCGAAATCGATATAATTTTATCAGAATCGCGTTCGTTATTCATTGAACTAATTAGTTGCGGAAATTTTATCGAAAAAATTGGTAAGTAGTCGATATTATCCCCAAAATTCAGAAGGAAAAAGAATATATAACTTAGAAGAGTGGGTCAGAAAACTTGGTGATAATCTATTGGAATTCCCTCTTATATTTCTCTTCATACCAATACTGATATAATGTATAAATTATTTCAAATTCATCACATAAATACATGAGTCAAGTTCAATATTTCTTTCCAGTTACTTTTGAATAGAAATGCTTTGAATTTTTTGATTTCGACTTTGACAACTTTTTCCCTACATTGGGAGATTGTAAATAAGTATGCCATGAAAATCATACTTCCTTTTTTTCAATGATTTTTCAACTCATTTTGAATTTGATCGTCAAGCTTGAAACTGTTCGTAACAAATAAATATTCAAAGTAACTACCAATGAGTAATAATGAAGCAATTAAAATAATTCATAATTCATTCATTTTTTCTAACTTAAGGGGGTGTTCAATTTATCAGAAATTTACTATTTTATCAACAGAAAATACAAAAGTGTATTCAGATTATAGAATCTCCTCATGTAAGTACAAACATTTTTCCTTAGCTTTTGCCCCCTTCCCTGGAGAATTTTGTACACTTTAGCCTGCAAACGTTAATTTTCAATAAATTTTTAATTTGAAATCAATTGCCAAGCTGTTCAGTTCATTAAAACAGCCCAAAATGAAGAAATATTCTGAATAATTACCTCTGAGTGTTAACAATATTTATAGAGTATCCAAAATAATCAAATCGACCTCTTATTCAGTTATTTATTGAACTCAAGAGCTTAATCGATTTCTCTGAAATTTACGTGTATCAACAGAAAATTAAAATATCATCCCTTCAGAAAATACCCCCTAATTATATCAATTTTTCCGGATAGTGCCCTCTCTAAAAAATTCTTTATATACCCTGAAAATCGTACTGCCTTGAAAAAATATCCTTGATTAATTAAAATAATAAAATCAGTTAATTATTCATTTATTTGTTGAAACTGAAGGCGTTATTTGAGTTCTCAGAAAATAACGTATATCAACAGAAAATTACAATATTTTCCAGATGTTTAGAAAATGGGATCCCCAGATTTTCCCAATTTTTCTGGATAGTGCCCCTTATCCTGAAAAATTCTCTACATACTCTGAAAATCATACTTTCTTTTTCATTGAATTTTCTATTTGTTTCGTATTTGAAACTCAATTGCCTAATTTATAACTGCTCGAAACGAATGGATGTTGTAGATAATTATACTACAGAGTGTAAAAAATATCCTTGATTAATTAAAATAATAAAATCAGTCAATTATTCATTTATTTGTTGAAACTGAAGGCGTTATTTGAGTCCTCAGAAAATAACGCATATCAACAGAAAATTACAATATTCTCCAGATGTTTAGAAAATGGGATGCCCAGATTCCTCCAATTTTTCTGGATAGTGCCCCCTACCCTGAAAAATTCTTTATATACTCTGAAAATCATACTTCATTTTTCAATGAATTTTCTATTTGTTTCATATTTGAAACTCAATTGCCTAAATTAAAACTGCTCGAAATGAATGAATATTGTAGATAATTATACTACAGAGTGTAAAAAATTTCCTTGATTAATTGAAATAATAAAATCAATTACTCATTTATTTGTTGAAACTGAAGGCGTTCTTTCAGTTTTCAGAAAATAACGTATATCAACAGAAATTTACAATATTTTCCGGATGTTCAGAGAATGGAATTCCCTCCTCATACTTCCGGAAAGTCTGCCCCCTACCCTGTAAAATTCCTCATTTGCCCTTAGAATCATACTAGCTTCTTTTCAATTCGTTTTAAATTCGAAATTGAATTGCCAAGTTTAAAACTGTCCAAAATAAAAATCAATGTATAATTTATACATCTGTATGTTCTGAAAAAAGTCCCAAATATGCTCGAATGACTTTTTTGTAGCGAATAACCCAAACAACTGCCTCAGGATGTTTTCCGAAAGTAACTCTCGGCTACACGGAAGCCAAATGGTTCTGATCCAGCAGTAACAAGCTTGTTATTTCACGTTAACATCAATTATTTTAATGGATAGAGTGAAAGGAGAGTGCGCTATAATCGTGAGTCTAGGGACGATGAGCTTAATCGATTTGCCATAAAGACTTGTAAATACTGTGTTGTCAGTCACACTCGAATATAATTAACTAGTCCCAAAGTGTGGGCGACAAATTTGAGTAGAGAACTTTTAGGGTATACATGTTGTGCAGTGGACATGAGTTTGGAAAATCTGTTGTTGTATTTCATGTTTCGAATATTGCCTCCAACGAATTTTGAGAATCTCTATATATCGTATCGTATATATGTACATATATTATATCGTATACGTTTCACTAAATTTACTTAGAAATCATGAATCCGGCTCGAGGGACCAATAAAATACATCCTATTCAAACCCTACACTACAATGAAAATTCATATACATTCGCCCTGTAACATTCTTCAATATGTTTCGAACAAAGAAGTTTTATTCCAATATTCCTGCGTAAAACTGGTATTTATATCAAGAGTATCGTAAAGATGGTACTTGTACTTTGAAAATATCACGTTCGTAGTGCTCTACTCGTATTCCACTACAGGAAATCGAAAAAGTTTATTATAAGGATAATCCTTCTAAAGAAAATCGTAGTTATTTCGTACAAAACGATCAATATTGGGAAAAACTTGCAGCAAAATGGAAAACCCTTGTTTTATGGCGTATATGGTTCGAATTCAGCTTCGAAATTAGTCACGAAAAGATAAATTATTAAGTGAATACGGTTTAAGCTCATCGGTATTCTAATGTGATTTTGAAATGTATCGATTTCCTGCCAAATTTTCGAGTATGAAGATTCAAGTGGAAGTGATTTACTAACATAAACTCAATGCTCAATTGCTTGTAAGTGAAGGCAATCGGCAAAATTGCCTTTCCATTACGATACTACTTGAAGCGATTTATTCATTTAATTTCTATTTCCTTCACGAACCATCATATTCCCAGTTTCTCATAGGAAGCTCATCATATCTTTCCAAACCACAATGTAAAAACTGATTTATTAAAATTTTTAATTAATTCCTTCCCATATAATCCAGTTTGACCTTGTGGTTCACAAATCATTTTGAGAAACAGTGCTGAATGAAATTCTCACAGAATTCCCAGACCTGGATATAGAGAAGAAAAATTGATAAATATAGATACTATTCACTTAACTGAAGCACTACAGTTGAATTAATTTCTAACATATAAAAAAAAATGAACGTATATAAAAATGAAATAAACATGTATCAAAATGGAGTCGTTCTGAAATATTTTTTTTTAAATTGATAGAGGACCAACACCTTTTTCGAATAATTTCTATATCATGAAATATTATGCAAGTGAATTTGAATTAATTTCATGGATAATAATTTAAGTGGTTGTAAAACTCGATAAGAAAAAATTGTTATATTCCAAGTTGTAAAACTGAGATAAACTGGCCACATAAAGTGTTTATTCAATTAGGTATCATTTCTGGGAACGAAGAACAACACTTTGTGGCAAATAACAGGATATTATTGGTTTTGTGGTTTAATTATTTTTTGACAGAAATTGTGATAGGAGATAGGTATTCTTTCTATTGTCGATAACTTGCCTTTGATAGTACTGAAATTGAGCTATCTGCATTCTTGCTAAGCCTATCGCCAAATTCAACACATAGAAACGAAAATAAACATCCATTTTAAAAGTGGAATGTTCAATTTGTATTTCCTAACTT
This sequence comes from Henosepilachna vigintioctopunctata, assembly GCA_030704895.1. NCBI lineage: Eukaryota > Metazoa > Arthropoda > Insecta > Coleoptera > Coccinellidae > Henosepilachna > Henosepilachna vigintioctopunctata. Next base: position 3,454,394 of record JARQZJ010000122.1, on the reverse strand, counting down.
TCTATATCATTTCCGTCATTAAATTTATTCCGATGAACTTACGTAACTAATTTCATCAACAATTAGAAAATCTGCTTTCTTTACCAAGCATATCATTGACTTGGAGTAGTAATAACATTCTTCATTTTATCGAAATCGCAATTTAAAGAGTCTTTTATATTTCGAAACGATTAAGACAGTTCGATCATTTTCTTTTCAGACTCCAGTAAAAAAAGGAAAAAAGGCAGAGACAGAGAGGCACTCGACCTCAAATTCCCTCCATTAACACCACATCCCGCCGATTCTGTGGCGGAAGATGCAGATGCGAAGAGTAAAAAAAAGAAAGCGAGGACGACGTTTACTGGTAGACAAATTTTCGAATTAGAAAGACAGTTCGAGCTTAAAAAGTACCTGAGTAGTAGCGAGAGATCTGAAATGGCAAAACTTCTCAATGTAACTGAAACCCAGGTGAGTAACAGTAGACCTCAGGTTTCATAAATCTGTACGTACATATATATTGGCATAATGACGCTATATGACTACTAAATGATGAAGATTCTTCCAGATATCTTCTTTGACGTTGTTCAGTGAACCACAAGACATCATTTCATGAACTTCTTCATCTACTAATAAAACAAATATATGATGTTCAATGCTTTGTTTACTGTTGATAGTTGGTATACCGATGACAGTTCACTATGAATATTTTGATATTAAAATTTTATTACTATTATTTCCTATTTTTATTCGAACACAAGGCCATAAATTTTTAGATACGGGACTCCATGGGACTTTATTTTCCATGTTTCTTCAGTTTTGGTAGTGTTCTACAATGGAATGATTTTGAAATGTGCATGATTTTTTCAATAATGAATAATCAGATTCAAATTTTCAGTTTCATTTCGATGAATTTCATTTTATCCTGCAATGTAGTACTATATTATGTCTTTTGCAGTACTCATTGCAGTTAAGTTTTTTCATATTGAATTTTATGATTGTATATTACTGATTATATGTAAATGTTGGTTCTGGTAATTAAACTTTGATTATGAAGTTTATTGCAAATAGTATTAACCAATAAACCATTAATAAAATAGTTAATAAATTAGCTGAGTAATTACGGTACTTCTTAAACAAGGTTTACATTATTATGGTCAATTTAAGCTCACTTCTTCTAGCCTTTTTGTAGCTAGTGGTAATTCTTGAGAATTGTCCTTGGGTCAAAACGAATTTTGCGAAAAATTCCCGAATATTCTTTAAGGAATAGTTTGAATATTCAAGTTGAATTCAATACCAATTGGTAGAATTCGTTCCTTATACATACGTATATCCCAAAAATAAGGTGTATAGATTTGTTTCAGTCCCTTTCAGGCCCAGTCTGAAATGTTGGATAAGTTTTCCATTATTGATTGATATCCAAATTTGGATATCAATAGGTGGACCTCAATTTTCCAGGATTTTTTTCCTAACCAGAATTATTGCGTTGTTAAATTTATGAGTTAAGATAATATTGGAAACCACAAAAACTTAACTTATTTTAGAGTTGGTGAACCCCAGATTTAATTTTCAAATCGAAATCGAAAAGATAGCAGAGGAAACAACAAATCTAAGAGAAAGTTCAACATTCCTTGAAATTGCCCATTGTTTCTGTTCTTCTTAATTTTTCGCTATTAAATGAATAAATGTTATAATCATGATAAATGATTAGTCAGGTTGAATGGTTCATCAGGCAGATAAGTACAATGGAGAATTATAAAACAAGAAATATATAAACTAAATTGAATCAAATTACTTACGAATGGGAGGTTAGTTTTCGAGCACAACGAACATTTCGAAAAACCAGGCATAGAGTTTCTGTTAGCCCTTTACATACCGCTTTGTGGGGGGATAGAAGGAAATATTTTACATTTGTCTCCCTCTTCCATTAAAAGGAAGTCCTATGAACATATTCGAATAGAAACAACCAAATTTGGTCACAAGAAAGGTTTTCCTTTTGACCATATTCAAACAATGATTGCGCCGTTATGTCTTATGCTGATCTGTGCCATATGCACAACTATATTCAACTGGCTTGGCAAATCATCTTTGAGCTGGCTTTGCATCAATCAGGCAGCTTATTTGTCTTATAGAAGATCAATCATATTTTTGATCGAATCACATAATTTTAAGATCTGAATGACCAGCTCAAGAAAGAGCTGGTATTGAGTTTCATTTACTAGATCTCAGAGCACTAGTACGAAGAAAATGTCAATGATCTCACAGAAGTGAAGAAATATGGATTGTGTTCATTGTGCTAAAGAGGCATTACCGCAAAATTTGAGCGGGCAAAGACCTGCACTCCTTGCAAAGACAACAATAATTTCATATGTGATAGTTGTTTTCCGATTCTCATAGTGTTTCTTTAAAAAAGTATCCAAATTTACTGCACAGGGACAAGAAAAAGTCGAACCGAATCATTACAGTATTACGTGACTGAAAATGGATTTATTAGCGATGAACTTAGAGAAAATATTGTCGTAAAAATTCTTAAATAATGGTTCTGTGCGGAATACGTATCGCGCACTACGTCCATTTTTTCGTCGACAAAATCGTCCATCAGAGCGGTTAATTCAATTAACCATGGAACGTGTTCGCACCACGTTTACTCTTATTGATAACTCGCATCCCCAGAAACGCCGTACGGTGCGTACAGAAGAAGCTATTGCTACTGTAGAGCGTAGCATTGAGAAAGACCCGAACGATTCCATCTGCCATGGAGCACAGGAATTGGATCTGTGTCCATCCACTTTATGGAAGATTTTGCGGAAGGTTCTTGGTTTGCGTGCTTACAAAATCCAACTCGTGCAAGAATTGAAGCCAAACGATCACCAAAAGATTCGTCGAATGGGCCCAAAACGAGTTTGCCGTTGTTCTCGAATTTCATAAGCGAATTTTGTTTAGCGATGAAGCGCACTTCTGGTTGAATGGCTTCGTCAACAAACAAAACTGCCGCATTTGGAGAGAAGATAATCCTCAAGTGTATGTCAAAACACCGTTACATCCAGAAAAACTGACTGGTGCGCTTTATGGGCTGGTGGAATCATTGGTCCGTACTTCTTCAAAAACGATGATGGCCAGAACGTTACAGTCAATGGTGATCGGTATAGAGCCATGATTACTAACTTTTTCATTCCTGAATTGAACAACCATGATGTCCAGGAGCTGTGGTTTCAACAAGACGGCGCAACATGTCACACAGCTCGTGCCACAATCGATTTATTGAAAGACACGTTTGGTGACCGCCTAATTTCACGTTTTGGACCTGTGAATTGGCTTCCAAGATCTTGTGATTTAACACCGCTAGACTACTTTCTGTGGGGCTATGTAAAGTCATTGGTCTATGCGCATAAGCCACAAACGCTTGACCATTTGGAAGACAATATTCGCCGTATTATTGCCGATATACGGCCACAAATGTTGGAAAAAGTCATCGAAAATTGGACGTCCAGATTGGACTACATCCGAGCCAGGCGTGGCGGTCATATACCAGAAATCATATTTGAAATGTAATGCCACAAGATTATCTTTCGAATAAAAAAAATTCTTGTCAATCGAATGATCCATCGTTGTTTTATTGCAATTTAAAGTTCTATACCTCTACAAAAACACCCTTTAGTTATATTTTAGTATTATCTTTATGCATATATCTTTCCATGCAATAATTTTTCGGCACTATTTAAATCAGACGCTTTCGAATATCAATATCCTTCAAGCGAACTTTCATTGTTCCCCTAAATCTGTAAAATCTGAGCTTTAATCAAGACATAAAACTTGAATCTGAACTCAACAAATCAATTAGATCAGCGCCGTAAATTAACCGCCGCACCAAATTGCTGGGCCCGATTGAGTTGAGTATTTTAGTGTTTCACCAGCAGAAAGCAATAAGAAATATAAATTTGTCTCGGATATTTCCTATAATTTTTACGAGGTAGTAAGTGACGAAATGCTTTGAAATGATGCTTTAAATACTCCTTAACAACTGTCTTGTAGGCGTATAGCGACTGTTAAAGAGAAGTTAATGAGCTTCTATTTACAATTTGCTCTTAGTTGTAGCTCGGCTCCTCTGGCAAATCGACTCCTATAAATAATATCGCAGCATCACATTTGTCGTAGTTAATTTTGGGGAGGGATTTAAGCGGACCTTTTAAGCCACCAAGACACGTAGCACATTTCTATTGGAAGTACAATGCTGCGTGATGCCTTAAGTGTTTATTCAATTTTCATTAAAGCTTCATTACTTCACAACGCAAGTGAAATATTAATTGATTCCGATCGTTACGTCGACATATTTGTTTTCGAAGCAATTATTTGCAATTAAATTATACAATTTATCGAATAAAAAAATATCGAAAGTCCAGTCAAATCTAAATGAATCTAAACATCTTTTAAAGCTCTACCTATTCACGAAGCCCTGATTTAGAATTGTATATTTCAATTTTAGAGATACAAAGTTATTGGAAGCACAAGAAAATCAATATGATATTTTGGCGTACCTCAGGGTACGGTCTTAGGTCCACTGCTATTCTCATTATACATTAATGATATTGTTTTTCGTGTGAAAAAATGCTTTATACGATTGTTCACAGATGATACATTGATTTATGTTAGTGGTAAAAATATCCGCAGTAAATGAATCGCTAAGCGATAACAGTTTATCGCTGAATTTATAGTTTTTGGTAGAAGTTCAATTCTTAAGGTAAATGGTAACGAAAATACAAATATTAAAATTGAACTCCAGAACATTGAAGGGTGAAACTTGTTAAATATTTAGGCGTTATGTTAGATGAGTTATTGAGTTTCAATAATCAAACATGTCGAAGTCATATCGTCTAAAATCTCCAAGAAAATCAACTTTCTCAAAAGAACTGAAAAAAATTTGGCGACATATGTGAAGTTATTGCTCTTTAAGTCAGTAATAATGCCACACTTTGAATATTGTTCCATTCTGTTATTGGGATTGTGTAAGGAAAAAACTCGACAGCTACAAAAGTTACAGAACAGAGCTATGCGAACAATTTTGAAATGTAATAGGTATACTCCAATCCAAAGCATGCTAAAGTGTTTAGAACTGATTTCAGTTAAACAGAGAATACTTTTTGCTACATATATATTTATATTTAAAATTAAAAACAAATTGTTCCCATATAGAGCAATAAACAATTTTACATGTGTCAGTGATGTGCACGGTTATAATACAAGAAATGCTGACAATTTCTACAAGCAAGTTTTTAAGCTTCCTAAACCTAGAAATAGTATATTTCATGAAGGATTCAACGTATTTAATAAATTGCCTAGCTCCATAAAAACAGTTAGTGACCTTAAGGTGTTCAAGCGTAAATTAGCTAAGTTCGTCTTAAACATATAATTGTAAATAATATATATTGAACCTAAATGTATATCTGATTAGCTAATAGCTAAGGCTGAATAAATATTATTATTATTATTATTATTTTAAAACTTGTTTCTTTTAATTTTTATTCAATGTTTGTTATTGTAATACATGATCTGTAAGTAGTTAAAATTATAACAAGTTATAACAATAGCCGACGATATAGTGGCCTTTTACGCCTTAGGCTTACCTACTGGTGCTCATGGGATCGATTCCCACCGTGTTCTAAGGTCGTTCAAAATCGACGGCCTAACTGCAGGCCCAATCGAAAGAGGTCTCTGACCTCCGCTCTTGAAACAATTATAATATTATTCTAATATTGTCATGAATAAATTAAATTAAATAAAATACAAAATTTAACTCAAATTTTTCGTCAATATATTTTTAATTTTTTTCACGTTCTCTGTATTTCTATTCGTGAAAAAGGAAGCTGCTTTGGATAATAAATTATTAATAAATTCAATAGACGATGAATCTACTCTGTGATAGTTCATATTTAAATGTGAGGAAATAATAAAAACTTGTCTAAAAATCACTGATTGAACAATTTTTTATTCGACTATTTTCGCCTTTTACGGCATTATCAAGAAATGAAAAGAAATCGCCTTTTACGTCATTTTTTGATAATGCCGTAAAAGCCGAAACTAGTCGAATAAAGAATTGTTCAGTCAGTGATTTTTTGACAAGTTTTTATTATTACCTCTCAATTAATAAATTATTGTCACATCACTACTTTTCTTTAATTAAAAAAATGTCTCTCTGTATCAGTCAGAAAAATGAATGAGTTTTTCGTTTATATTAATTAATTATAATCTCTTCAAATATTAAGTAGCAATGATTCGTTCTATAATAAATTTAAAACTGATATTAAACAACTGAACAAGAAAAAATGTTCAAATTATTGTGGTGCGTCTTCTGGTTGCCTGAAATTAGTGATTAATATTTCACAAAACCAAACTTTACAACAGTGAGTTGACATTTGATTGTCAACTTACTATTGACATTCAAATTGTGAAGTGTGCGTATTGCTTTAGACTTTTTGAATGGGGAGCTAAACTTCTGAAAGATCACCTAATAATGAACTACACTCCGAATAGTCATATCTAAATAAACAGTTGCAGCAGAATTATTTGAATTATTGCTTTTCTTCGAGGATGTCGTTTATCAAAACGAAAATTAAACCATCACGTGCTTCATTTAAAGTCATCCTTTGGAATGTATAGTTAAAAATAATAGCGAAGCGGTATTTTATCCGATAGAGTTGATTTGTTTTTGTCTTGTAAATAGGGGTTGCTGTTGACAAAGTTCTTGTGCTGGGTTTTGTGCAAAGGGTTTTTTCTTTTTCTGTTTTTTTTTGGTCTAGTTAGTAGGAGCTGATGTTGACAAGGTTTCCGTGCTGATTTTTTAGCATTAGAAAACTAAACTAGGGGTTCTGTAGGGATATCAGAAAGCCACAATTGTGCCATTGTATTCGAAACGTAATTCATTTCTCTATTGCTCTCTTGTATAGTAAATTGGAGCTGCTGTTGACAATGTTTCCATGCGCATTTTTTAGGATTAGAAAACTTTGCTAGAGGTTCTGTAGGGATATCAGAAAGCTACAATTGTGCCATTGTATTCGAAAAGTTTATTCTTTTTTTGATATTTTTTTATCTTTTCAATTGGAGTTATTTTTGACAAAGTTGCTGTGCTGGTTTTAGGATTAGGAACCAAGGTAAGGGGTCTTGTAGAAGGTATTGGAAGGCCACAATTGTGACATTGAATCCGAAACGTTATTCCTTTTTCATTGTTTTCTTGTCTACTCAACAAATGAACCAATACCTAAATAGATATATATATATATATATATATATATATATATATATATATATATATATATATATATATATATAAATATATATATATATATATATATATATATATATATATATATATATATATATATATATATATATATATATATATATATATATATATATATATATATATATATATATATATATATATATATATAATGGCGTAGTTTTTTTTAAATCGAATAAAACACTCAATTTGCATCATATATTCAAAATTTCCATTGAAATTGATAACTTGGGCTTTGCCATTTACATTTCAAAGACAACTTCATGTAGATGTTGTCCGCGGCTCCGTATCAAATGGTCCATTCGGAAGGTCCAATTTGGCGTCACTTTTTCAAGCATTTCGGCCTATATCCCACGAATTACGCGTGTTATGTTATCCTGTAAGGCTTCAATCGTGTTGGGCTTGCCCGCATACACTATCGACTTTAAATAACTCCACAAGAAATAATCCAGAATCGTCAAACCGCATGATCTTGGCGGCCAATTCACAGGGCCATTTCGAGAGATGAGCTGCCCACCAAATTCACCCTTCAACAGTCCATTATTTCACGCGATGTGTGGCATGCGGCACCGTCTTATGTCAACCAAGTTCAAATCGGCCAACTGAGGCAAAAAACAGTTGCGCATCATGGCTCGATATCGTTCGCCGTTGACAGTGACGTTTCTTCCACGGTCGTCTTTGGAGAAAAATGGACCGATGATGCCACTAGCCCATAAACCACACCAAACTGTCATTTTTTCGGGATGCATCGGTAATTCTTGTATGACATGTGGCTGTTCATCACTCTAGATGCGACTGTTTTGTTTATTTACATATCCGTTAAGCCAGAAATAAGCCTTATCGCAGAACACAATTTTTCGATAAAACAGCGGATTTTCATTAAGCTATTCTAAGGCCCATTCACCGAAAATTAGACGTTGTGGTAGGTCATTCGGCATCAATTCTTGCAGAAGTTGAATTTTATAGGCTTTCAAACCCAAATCAACACGTAAAATTTTCCATGTGGTTGAGTAACACATGCCCAATTGCTGAGAACAGCGACGAATTGACATTTCACGATCCTCTGTACTCTGTACGCTACGGCTGCAATATTCTCTTCAGTACGCACTGTACGCATGGGAGACAATGATTTAATGTCCAAGAAAGTAAACTTGGTGCGAAATTTGGTGATAACAGCACGAAATGTTGATTCGCCAGTTCGATTATGACAACCATAATATGGTCGTAACAAACGATACACATTTTTCATAGAGCACGAATTTTGATAGTAAATTTCGAAAATTAGTAATCGTTGCTCGTTTGTAGGTCTTTCCATGATGAAATGGCAGACTATACTGAAAACTTTTCAGTATACTCTGACATTACTTCCATATATAGTATATACTTTTTGACAGAGGACGTTTGGATGCCATTACCAACCAGTGCCGCCAACCTCAAAAACTTAACTCTTAAAAAATCGCCCGTTATATAAGGCCGGCAGAGTAAGAATATTGCATCTCCTAAAAACTCCCCTGCATAATTCCCTGAAAGACATACCAGTTATAAATTTAAGAACTATTTTTTGCAAAACGAAAATTCTCCCACAGTGACCACCAGCACCCCAGAAAAGATGCCAGAGCTGAAAAGTGACTGAAAGCAGGAAAATAAATGATTTTTAGTTGTTGAAATGATAAATATCTTCTCATTACACATAATTAATAGCCAACTCTACTCAGTCTACCACATAAATTGTCAATATGTTCCGTCCAATTTAAGGTATCACCCACATGGACACCCAATAATTTCGTGAAACTTGACAATCATACATTTTCACCATTTATACAGAATTCCCTGCAAGTTTCATGTCTCATCTGAAACAATATAGTGAGTCTTGGAATCATTTATAACTAGACAATTTTTTAAAAAATATTCATTCAGTTTCTGCATAGTTTTACTTGCCACACCCTAATAACAAATATGAGCCTTCATGAATTTAATGATGTTTCTATTCCCTATTCCATTGACGAATAATTCATTTGACTCAAAACAGATTTCCGAATTTCCGCCAGCATTTTCATTTTCCCTCATAGACATTATAAAAATTCTACATTAAATTCCTGTGTCTGTATTATTAGAGATATTGAACTTCGTATCATATTTCACCTTTGTTTCTGAAACCGAAGACAATGTATTTAATGGCTGTACTTTCTCGGAAATTCTCAGTATTTAAAAGAGCAATGATCTAAAGAGTCTTCTTAAATATCCTTATTGATAATAAATGGTATGAGAGGTAGGATATTACCTTATATGAGTTCCTTGACTATCAGTTGTTTACAGTAATCAGAAACCTTTATTAAAGATAAAAGCCTATTTGTACGTGCATTTGAATATGTGAAATTCTTATCAAGGTTCTTCAATTACAAAGGCAATGACATCATTATACGACATCAAATGATTGCTTTATATGCTCAAAGAGAAAAACATTTCTTTCGTTGCAAAAATTGAATATTTGGTTTGACAATACAAATTTAGCAAAATAATCGATATATGTAACTACTATATGCTTTTTCTTCGAATAATAGGTATTCAATGGCTATGAAAGTAATTTTTCAGTGGAAAAAGTAGAAAAATCTACTAGCATTGAGGTCCTATTTTTTTCATATTTATTCGAAATTATTCGCAACTGTTTACCTTTCTATTGAAATATCAATGGAAGGAATTCTGATTTCGAATTAGAATTAGGAAGTTGAATGCTATAAATAACAGCAAAAATCAGTTCCAAATCCTACAAAACTGAAATCAACTATGAGAAAAAAAAATCGGAAACTTCGTGCATGTTTCCTAAAAGGAACGTAAATTATGTATCTGCCCAAAATCAGTGTTTTAACTTAAAAAGTCCACTAATCAATTTTATAATTCTTCTATATTTTTCACCTCAAGATGAACGAAGCAACATGAAAAAGCACATTTTCTTTTTCATTAGTTTCATCAATGAAGAATACGAATAAAGTTGGAAGAGCTTATAAGACATCATTGCCATAATGTGTTTTTTTACTGCTTTTTACTATTTAAGGACTGTTTCTACAATATCCGAAATGTGATCAGTTTAATTTATTTCGTTATTTGGATTGAATTTATTTTCTTCAATTTGAATATTTCTTCATTCTGCAACGTTGGGCAAGCTCAAATGTTTTGTCCCAACTTCGAATGAAATTTTTTTCATTAAAGAACATCAGATACTAAGATCTTTAAACCTATGCTTCAAAAGGTATCATAAACAGATTTAAAAAGTGCAGTTTCAGAAAGGTATCACTAAATATTGGAATATATTTTGGTTACATTGTTGCAACACATATCAGGTAAATACCAAAGACCGACATTCTAGGAAATAATTCATTATTTTTTTTATGAAATCGAAGTAGGTGAAACCAGAGTTTAGCAATTTTGTTACGTTAGTCACGAACTACGAACTTTATGAAACAATAAATGAGATTTAGTAGAAAACCAATATTTCAGGACTTTGTTGGAGAGCATTCCCAGAAACTTTGAAAACTGTTCAATTTAGTTGCATTTATTATTTTGTTTATGTTAACATTTCTTTGTATATTTCTAGTTAATATTTGTCGATGGTAAAAAAATTTATATCGGTGTGGAATAAACCTAAAGTGTGGAATAAATTAGTTGAACGATATGCACGCACGAAACGTTTGTACCCGACGGCAATCCTCCCTTACAGAAGATACACATAGCGCGGCATTCTTCCAAAACCTACCTCGCGAAACTCGAAAGCGGCACCCAAAAGCATGTTAATTTATCATCGGATTAATTGTAGGTAATCGATGGTTAACAAACGAATCTAGCGCGAAACAGCGCAACCTGATCCTTTTCGTTGAAACAGCTGCGGCAAATCATGGAGATGAAGGATGTTAGTGGATGGCCAACCAAAATAAGGCAGGATATTTGAATTTCAAACGTTTAGAACGAACCGACCGGAAACTGCTAATTACGTTTGACGTGAGCCACTCAACTGACACCGAAGACGTGTGCCCAATGTTTATAGTCTGTTGCCGCAGTTTTAAAAGCCGAACACTCAGATATAACTAACAGCTCGTTTACAGCTTGAGCGATATTGCCATTGATGATACAAAAATATACTAGGAGCGTCAAAGAGAGTAGGTGATGCCGAAAGGCGTAGTAATAATCCATGAATAGCCTGTTGAATTTTTGAAAGATACGGTGGGCGATCAATATTATGAGAGCCTCCTTTGAAAATTGAACAATTCATTGAAAAAGGGTTTTTGATTCAGCTACAAAAGATTCTATATTTTCTCCTATTCAATTATAATGTCAAACTATATTCAATTGTAGAAAATACGGTGGAAACACTGTTGACGTGCAATCACCCAACTCGGTCGCCACTTTCTGTCAATGTTGTTATTTTGAGGTTACCAGACACCGTGTGCGCCCATCACGTTTTGTGGACGTTATAAACTGTTTTTAATGCACAAGGTGGATTCTCGGGTTCTCGATTTCGGGTTGTTCCACCAAAAGACTGACTAAGTCTTGACGTCACAGAAAGGGCGGAGCTATTATTGGTTCTAATAAAAAAAGTTTATGACGGTAAAGTTCCAAAGGAAATATTATATTCAGTGTTTCTGCATATTTGGCAATAAAATAAGACTTCTCCTTTATATTTTTTGGTTTGGAACCTGTGTTTTAAAGAAAATGTTTTCAAGCCGAATTTTTTAATTGAACTAAGTAGCCTTCGCAATAATGGATATTATTCGCTTGACGGGCTGGCTCTTCGATGAAAATACCTGAACTGAAGGTCTTATTCTATCACCAGAACCAGAAAACACTTAATGAAACTATTCTTTTGGGATTTTACACTAATAAACTTATTTGTTTGGAGTCAATAAAGCACTTCTTTCATTGCAGTGACGACTTAGGCAGTTCATTCTATCTTTTTTATGGGGAAATCTAAATGAGAGAAGACTATAATAATGAACACTAGTTACTCCAACATAAGAGTATATCCTCAAGTGTTTAAGTGACAGTGAAATTCATGAAAAACTTCATCAAGTATTGGATATAGCACGAAGGGAAATTTGGTCAAAGAAAAGCAATACTCTTCGTGGTGAGAAAAAAATATACGATATTGTTTTGAAGAAGAGAAGACAAGGACAAAACTGGTATTGTCTATTACGAGGGTATGTCTAGGAACGATGGGATAAGGCGAGTATTGAATGGTACTACAAAACAAAAAGGTTTCCATGAATCCTAGCTTCACGCAAGACTCAGTGTCTTGTCGTTAGGTCAAAAAATAACTCAATTATTCTCAGACAATCAAGTGAAGTTGCTCGATTGGCCTGTAAATTGACCAGACCTCACCCTATCGAGACTATTTGGAAATTGATGAAGACGAAGTTTGAAACGAAATTTTAACAAGCAGGCTTCGATTGATTGAACAGAAGTGTGGAAAATAAACGAAACCATCGAAGAAAACTGCATGAAATGCAAAGAAATCATGCCAATGAAAGGCAGGAGAGTTATAGACAAAGTCAAAAGTGACACTGCTTAATATTGGATATAAAATATAAATTCGAGTATTTTCCTACCAAAGTTAAATTTTTCTCAAACTTTCTCAAATCTTTCTTATTAAGTTTAACATTTAAAACAGAAAAATTTAAACATAATGCACCAACGTTATTACTTTTTCGTTACTACTACGACATTTTTTTCGATTACGACTTGGCGTGTTCGAAAATATTCTTTTCTAAAAAGCACGATTCTGTATGCGGCATAAGAATTACGGGAATAAAGCAAACCCGGGATACATCCACGTGCCTGTTGCTGAAATATTTTATTGTCTGATATGTTGTTCTCATCTATAACACGCAGATATATTCCAGGAAAATATCGTTTCTATCAGCTGAAACAAAATCACCTCAAAAGAAAATATCATTTCATTTCCCTATTGAAAAATATTTTCTGGTAAAATTGGCATATAGAGAACTGTGTCTGATGTAATAAGTCAATTCCGTGTAAGACTTCCAGGGAAATATTTTTCTCGATAGAAAATTCTCGGAATTATTCTTTCAATATAAATTGTTCATTTTTTGTTCCTTCAGAGAATGTCGTAATGTTTTCATGCGGAAAAACTTGTTTGATTAATTTTTCACGAAAACTTCAATGCAACGTGCAGTTTGGCGATATTGATACGCTTGTTAATATGGTTCATTAGTTTTTTGAAAAGGATGCTTTTGAGTTTATTATACACTAGATTGTCACGTAATTCGAAGAAATAGATAGAATAATTTCAATTATCGAAGTATTTCATGTCGATATTCCAGACTTATCTTTTATATATATATATATATATATATATATATATATATATATATATATATATATATATATATAATGTATTATTAATAAATGACACGAAGGTTTATCTCTTGGTGAAACATTATGTAAAAAACTATTATTAAAATTAAAAATTAACACACTTGACTTAAGTTTCACTGAATAAATTAAAAACTCTACATATGTTTCGGGTGGTTAACCCATTATCAAGAGTATACAATATTACTGAATTTCAAAATGTACAACTTTCAGTTATATATCCTAAACTACAGAATTTAAAACTGGTTTCACGGAAAATTCTACCTGTTCTTTACAAATAGGTAAAATCTTCTTTTTCGCTATCGAAAAAATGAACTTCTTTTTGTCGGTGCATATTGTATTCACATTATTTTTAATCAATTATTTTAATTATTCAATTTAATTATTTCAATCAAAAATAAACAGAGAAAGATACTATTACAAAGAGTTTTTCCTTTTCAATCAGAAAAACAACAAAAATTATTTCATTCAATTAATTATATACCTAACTTGAGCAATGAAATTTGTAGAAGATTACATAAAAATAATGTGAATACAATATGCACCAACAAAAAGAATTTGGGTTCATTATTGGTGAATAACAAGGACAAACTTGACTTATTTTCGAGAAGTGGCGTTTATAAAATATTTTGCAGTGAATGTGATAGCTTATACATAGGTCAAACTGGACGTTCTATACAAAAAAGAATCGATAAACATAAAAGATCAATACTGTTCAATAAATCTAATACGGGTTTTTCTGAACAATGCATTAAACATAATCATTTCTATATATATACATATTCATTGCTATCTTGAACCATTTTATTTATATTTTCAGAAAGAAATTATTGTTTTTGTTTGTGTGGTAAGTTTTAGATCGTGTAATGTTGTTTACATGCCTGTCATTTTCTCTTTTTTTTAGTTGATGACAATATATTGATGAAACTTCATTTGAAAAAGGCCCAAGAAAAGGACCGAAACGTTATGTGATATAGATGTTTAATAAATATTTTTGAGAACCAGAAAACCCAATAATTTCTTTCTGAATATATATATATATATATATATATATATATATATATATATATATATATATATATATATATATATATATATATATATATATATATATATATATATATATATATATATATAAAATGAACACTAGAACATTCATTTGAAAAATTGAAATTAATCAAGAGAATGTTATAGTAGAGCTAGATATGTGAACGTGTACGATGTGATGTCTCCATTATCCTTCAAGGGATAAATGTTAGAGAAATATTGAAATCGATGCCACACCTGATGGAAGTGCGAGACATATATGTTTCGTTCTGCAAGGAACTCGTCAGTCGCACCACGTCCATCGAAGTGAGGCAACGATTTCAACCTCCAAGCATCTTCTTGTGACTTCAAGTGAAAGATCGTAGAGTAATGAATACTCTACAATTCCATCTATGGAAATCAGTAGAAAACACCTCTCTCAGATTACAGAGTCACCAAGCATCGAAATTTCACATATCTTCTATACCCGTAGGTATCTACTAAATTGCAACGTCTATTTGACAAATATCATCGAACGATGTTTTTAAATGTCAATATGTTGCGTTAGTAGTACGCTCGCGTTTATTCCCGTGTTTCAGGGGCCTATTCGGCGATATTTTTAAGGAAATGACATTTTTTGTGCTTATGTCACTGAATGAAATATTTAAGAAAATGAACAATAGAACATTCATTTGAAAAATTGAAATTAATCAAGAGAATGTTATAGTATTTCAATATTTCTCTAACATTTATCCCTTGAAGGATAATGGAGACATCACATCGTACACGTTCACATATCTAGCTCTACTATAACATTCTCTTGATTAATTTCAATTTTTCAAATGAATGTTCTAGTGTTCATTTTCTTAAATATTTCATTCAGTGCCATAAGCACAAAAAATGTCATTTCCTTATATATATATATATATATATATATATATATATATATATATATATATATATATATATATATATATATATATATATATATATATATATATATATATATATATATATATATATATATATATATATTTATAATTGATTTATTGCCTGTTTAAGATAGTTTATTTCGACTGTTTTTAGCAATAACAGACTTCTTTTAATATGAAAAACTATTTTTTTTTCTTTCTTTGTTTTCTGAGAAATTAAAAGAAAGAGAAGAAATTGTGTAATTTTATTTTGAAGCAATTCCAAAGAATTGCTTTAAAATAAAATTATTCTCTTATAAGATCTAATTGATCGCTTTAGGTTCATGTTAGTGTCTGCATTATGCCAAAACCCACTCATACATTGGGTGTGTGTACATGTGTAAGTCGACGTAATATTATCGAATACTGATATCCAAACTCTACCAAAATGAATTAAATTTTCCATTCACATTTCAAAGCCTCACCAGAATATTCTATTTATTTGAAAACGGAATAAAACGAAAAATATTACACCAACAACACAACCTTGTGGCAGCCCTCAACAGTTTCAAAGCGTTATATTCGCAGTTCTTTGAAGAGGTATATATTACAGATGACATACTGGACTTTGGAGATATATTTTGACATGTTTTCTTCAAATGACTCCTTAAAAACCTCTAATTGTTAGAGAATTTCTGTTCTAAAATTCTGGTCTAAAATAAAATTCTTTCTTCGCTTATGCTTTGGTTTGTCGATTTTCCACTTTGATTATGTAGGTATTTAGGATGCTAACTCACATAACGGGCACAAGAATGTTATAAATGATCTTTTGTCTGTATGTCGCTCTTCATTTCTTCACTGTTTTTTGAGACTTGATGTCACAGAAAAAGAGAAAATTACATCCATTTCACTTTATGTCGAACTTATTTACCAAATATGCGTAGATGATGTTGGATGTTATTGATTTCACGTTGGGTAAAATTTTTATAAAGCTAAAATGTTTATGAAGCTTTGAAATCTTCATTCAGTTATTTAATAAATATTCAAAATATTCAATGAATAATAATAATCCGTTAATTTTTTCATTTATGCAAAACGGTATGCCTGGATTCTGCAGAACTGTAGTTAATATACGATAATCGCTCTTATTCAATAGCATTACGTCAATGCAGTTAGCCTATTCATTAAATTCGATTAAAAATAACTATTGGGATGTAACAATATTGTTGCGTTAAATTACGCATAAGAACTAATTTGCTATATATTGAAATGGTTCAATTTAATAGTCGGAGGACAAATTAACATCCGAAATTGAGTTAATGCAAATTTACAAACAGATAGGTATTTATAATATTCCATTTCGTTCCAAACGTTTCAATTTTTGTAAATGAAATTATTTTTGTTTCTGTGATGAAAAATGAACTCTATTCGCAATATTTCGAATTGAAAATGGGTGATTTTTTAAGCGTTGTTTCATTTTAAATCGAATAAAACACTCAATTTGCATCATATATTCAAAATTTTTATTGAAATTGATAACTTGACCTTTGCCATTTACATTTTGAAGATAACTCTATGTAGATGTCGTCCGTGGCTCCGTATAAAATGGTCATTTCGGAAGGTCTAATTTTGCGTCATTTTTTCGAGCATTTCGGCCTGTATCCCACGAATTACGCTTGTCATGTTATCCTGTAAGGCTTCAATCGTGTTCGGCTTGTCCACGTACACTAACGACTTTACATAACCCCACAAGAAATAATCGAGAGGCGTCAAATCGCATGATCTTCGCGGTCAATTCACAGGGCCCTTTAGAGAGATAAGCTGCTCACCAAATTCATCCTTCAGCACGTGCTTTGTTTCACGAGCTGTGTGGCATGTAGCACCGTCTTGATGAAACCACATGTCAACCAAGTTCAACTCGGCCAACTAGGGCAAAAAAAAGTTGCGTATCATGGTTCGATATCGTTCGCCGTTGACGGTAACGTTTCTTCCACGGTCGTGTTTGAAGAAAAATGGACCGATGATGCCACCAGCCCATAAATCACAGCAAACTGACGTTTTTTCGGGATGCATCGGTAATTTTTGTATGGCATGTGGCTGTTCATTACTCCAGATGCTACAGTTTTGTTTATTTACATATCAGTTAAGCCAGAAATGAGCCTCAAAGTTGAACACAATTTTTCGATAAAACGGGGGATTTTCAGTAAGCTGTTCTAAGGCCCATTCACCAAAAATTAGACGTTGTGGTAGGTCATTAGGCTCCAATTCTGGCAGAAGTTGAATTTTATAGGCTTTCAAACCCAAATCAACACTTATAATTTTCCATGAGGTTGAGTAACACATACCCAATTGCTGAGAACGGCGACGAATTGACATTTTACGATCCTCATTAACACTGTACTTTAATGCAGCAGTAGTTGCTGCAATATTATCTTCAGTACGCACTGTACGCATGCGACACAATGGTTTAATTAATGAGATTGAATTCTCGCTTAACTCTTGGTGAACATAATTGAATATTAAAATAAATTAAACTCTTGGCTTAATGTTTCACGATTTATTTGACAATATGTATAGTCAACATGTTTCGAGCGTTAGCTCATTTTCAAGACTGAAACGTCTTGTCAGACACAAGACAAACAAGACTTGTCAGTCTTGAAAATGAGCTAACGCTCGAAACATGTTGACTATACATATTGTCAAATAAATCGTGAAACATTAAGCCAAGAGTTTAATTTATTTTAATATTCAATGGTTTAATGTCCAACAAAGTAAACTTGGTGCGAAATTTGGTGATAACAGCACGAATTGTTGATTCGCCAGGTCGATTATGACGACCATAGGTCGTAACAAACGATACACATTTTTCACATAGCACGAATTTTGATAGTGAATTTCAACAATTTGCAATCGTTGCTCGTTTGTAAGTCTTTCCATGATGAAATGGCAGAGTATACTGAAAACTTTTAACTTTGACAGATGACATTTGGATGCCATTTGAATATTTTTTTAAAAGTTTATTTAATATGGAAAAGTGGGAAAATCGGTAATTGATACAACTTTTTTATTATCATTTTCGGAATCAGCACATCCAATAACATAGCGATTAGATAAAATTATTGAAAAAATTTTTTCATCGTTGGCCTGTTATTGATAAGCCATGCTTAATAATGTTGGTTCCTTCACCATTTTGCACATATAATTTTAACTTATCGCATGTACCTGGTCTGCATTATTTATATTTTATATGTGAAAATATGTTTCGAATATACATGCAACAATAAAAAATAATACTTATCGAGTGTTTTTCATTCGCAACAGTTAATAACGTAGATTTTGCTCTAAAATTTTGCTCAACTTTTAATAGCAAAATAAACGCACAAATGGATATTCTTGATAATATAGAACCTAAAATATATGACATTCAGCGATATTAACTGAAATATACACTTCATTATTCATCCAATTCTGTTATATTTGAAAAATCCACTGGCTTATCTACAAATATTGCTCCGGTAAGAAAAGTAATATTCAGATAAAAAACCTTTTATGGACTTGCGCTACCTGTGCTATAAACATTCTTTATAATTTGAAATATTGCGTAAATCAATATATGATATAAATCATGTTTCAGTTATTTCATTCGACTACTGAAAAAACATATGCAAATTTATGCAAAATTTTGAAATAAATTAAATCATAACTCAATAATTATGATTCAATTTGTTTGAATATTTAAAGATAAATTAAATCCTAATTCCATAATTAAGTTGAATGCGACTGTATTACTCTAATGTGAGGATGAATATACGCGCCACCTACTGTAACTTAATGTTACTATGCATAATACTTTTGCACAAGTGCAACATCAAATATGACGAAATTTCAGCCAGATTTCGGAGCCATCACGCCTCTGGTAAAATAAATACGAATTCAAATTCAAATTGTATGATACTTCCGCAATTACAATCAACAAATTGACGAGTCGTTATGAATACCATCCGAAAGTTGATTTAAATTTGAAATGTATTGTATAAGTAAAATATACGTAGTGAAGTCTTGATAATAGATAAGAAGCTCGAAACACGTGTCACCTGTACTAACCAATTTTTGTGGTATACAGCATGTTTTTAATTACTCAAAACGTTTGATTATATTTCACCGAGTGTTGTTGGATCAGTCAATTGATATCATTCAATTGACTGATTTCAGAGAATTTTTATAAACAAATGCGTCCAATAAAACCTCTTTGATTTGCAGACGTGAAGAACTAAGTCGTATCTATATCAGATGTTGTCGTTTTAAAAGTTGACGAGCTTCTCAGATGCATGGATGATTTTCAAACACCACTTATCTAACCTTACAGCGGAACTTAATTATTCGCTTAGGGGAAGTTCCTATTCGAACCCTTCGTTTGTGTATACAACAGATAAATTACCCAATGGCGGATATGCGAGTTTTATTTAGTTCGAATCCCCATGACAATACTTTCAAAAGTAAGGGATGAGAACTCGTCCTCGATGTAAGTGATAAAAGCTATTGCTAATTGCCAATTAAAAACCATTCCTTTTTGGAATCAGCATAATGAAAGGTGTAGAGAACGAACATAAGGCACTCAGAAAATTACATTTTCATATAGGAGAAAATTTTGTAGCAGTGGAACTGCATCTATAACTTCAACTATAACATCTATAATTTTTCAATTTCCAAGCATTATGATGAATGCTAGTTTACTCTGTGCTTGTGCGAAAGTTGGACGGCCCAAGATCACGGTGGGAATCGAACTTCCAGTATCAGTAAGCCGAAATCATCATAGGGTATGCTCGGTTACTGAGCCTCTAAAGCAGTATTTGTTGACGAGGGCCCCATTCGGAACAGAGGGGCAATTCAACAATGGACTCGACAGGAGTTTGGCACTTTCGCACATCTTCATTTTCATTCTTTTCGGGGGGCATGAGAATTTTAGAAAGGCTAAGGGGGCATGGTACAAACGAGATTGGGTAACACTGGTCTAAGGTTTGATCAAGTTAATTTGAATTCCGAAAAGGCAGCTCGCGTTTTAAAATATATGAAGAGGAATTTGGAAAGTACGAAGTACAAAGCTTAAGGAAACTACATCGAAGTTTCAAATGAAATTCGGCCTTGAAACTGAGATTCAATCAGTGAAAAAAATTGTGACTCATGACACGGTTCAATATTGATTTTCGGACCGCTAATAATATTTGTAAGATTATAAAAAATAATTAATCAAAAATTCACAAGAATGAATTTGGGTGCTGAATAAAATTCACTGTGATAAGCTTTATATAAGAAGAAATTTCAGGAATTTCCAAATAAGAATATCCGGACATAAAGTAAGTTGTGAACAAAATAAAACCAATTCTCATTATGCCAATCACTTGAGAAAAAATTAACACATTAAGGTCAGAATTGAAAATATTGAATAGACAGATCGAAGGTTTCAAATCAAATTTTCTATCGTTACAAATCAATGAATTGAAACATCGAAGAATTTTATTTAAATAATTAGATGTCAATAATATATCTTTACTCAATATTTTCAATAATAGAATTCCAAGTAGCAAGTCAGAAGGATTATCCCCTTCTAGTTTTTGTGGAAAAAGTCAGAATAGGTTTAGGTCAGAATTGAAAATATTGAATAGACAGATCAAAGGTTTCAAATCAAATTTTCTATCTTTACAAATCAATGAATTGAAATATCGAAGAATTTTATTTAAATAATTAGATGTCAATAATATATCTTTACTCAATATTTTCAATAATAGAATTCCAAGTAGCAAGTCAGAAGGATTATCTCCTTCTAGTTTTTGTGAAAAAAGTCAGAATAGGTTTAGGTCAGAATTGAAAATATTGAATAGACAGATCGAAGGTTTCAAATCAAATTTTCTATCTTTACAAATCAATGAATTGAAACATCGAAGAATTTTATTTAAATAATTAGATGTCAATAATATATCTTTACTCAATATTTTCAATAATAGAATTCCAAGTAGCAAGTCAGAAGAATTATCCCCTTCTAGTTTTTGTGAAAAAAGTCAGAATAGGTTTAGGTCAGAATTGAAAATATTGAATTCAAATTAAATTTTCTATCGTTACAAATCAATAAACTCAAACATTCAGTACTTCCACCTAAATGATTAGATGTTAATAATAGCATGTACTTAATATTTTCAATAATAGAATTCCAAGTAGCAGGTCTAGTAGAAGGATTATTCCCCGTCAGTTTTTATACTAACTCTTTATTAACTTACTTATTTATTTAATAGTGTTGGCGTTTACCTGATGTAAATCCATCATAATTGAAGATAAACTTAAATTCAAACACTTGATCTTTTGATTTACACTTTATGTGTTAACATAATGTGTTTTACACGTAAAGTGTAAATTAAAAGTGTTTGAATTTTAGTTTATATTCAATTTAATTAATTTGTTTTCTATGTTCTTATGTCATTTTAATTATTATACTTGGCCCTTATTACTTGGTTTAATTGATCAGTTTCAATTTTATCTTTTAGATTTTATATTTTCTCTTTGTTATTTTAGAATATGTATAAACATCTGTATTTGTAAAATTGTACTTCGAAACGCGAATTATGCGTTATTATTTAATATATGAGATAACTAAATAAGTGTTTCACCTGGGTGATTGTTTCAATTATAATAAATTTCGATGTTTTTCAGGATTACTTTGATTATTTCATTATTTCCATCAATTTCGATTTGTTTTAGGAATTTAAATAATGCAAAATTGAACCGTAATTCTTATTGGATAAGTCAATAAAATAAAACGTTCACTTCATATTTCTGTTTGAGAAATAACCATAATCGGGACATTATAAAAGACAAACAAAAGATTAGTAAACTACATTTTATAATGATTATATTCGTGTTCGCAGAACTGGTGTAGGTACCCAAAAATCGTTAATATTTGTTTTAACAAACATCATTACCAGTCGGCAGGTCATTCAGTGTTTAAATCGAAATATTCCCATCTGTGACAAAAATATTCAAGTGTTTGTTTTTGTCTTTAATTGGCAATTATAAGAATCCGAACTTGCATGAGAAGACATTTGAAGTAGTTTGAAACGAGGGCGCTATTTATACTGGGGCAATATGATCTGTTCGAGGCTTGAAATCGGTACCGCCCCTATTAAATAATGAAGTAAGCGGATTGTCAATAATTTAGTGTTTATTTTCAGTTTCATTTGGTCATTGTAGTCGCGATATTGTTTCCGAATGGACGGAGATGAATTTAATGTTGGTCCGTGCTCAGGCTGGCCTGGATAATTGGTCGAACAATAACTGTTGGCCAGCTTAGGGTAGGTATCTCATAATGAATATTGATAGAGATATGTGTGCTGCACAATTAGCAGGGCGTTTGGTATTACAATGAGTATTGATCGGCCGTTGGACTGGGGAAGACTGGCATTTGTGATTTGTTGTGGATTGTCAAACAAGCTCCCATTTCAAGAGCACCCTTCGCAAATTCACCCTGTCACTTATTAAAGCTCTCCTGCTTCAGCCTGATTTTATGATGTGCTCTGCAATTCATTCTTCCGTTGATATAAAATTCATTCTTTTGAAATTTGCCTCAATTTTATCGGACAAACTCCTCAATTTGTTACCCGAACTTTCACGAATGAATATTGATTCCAATTCAATTTTTAATTTATCCGAGATTTCTTTCCACTTTGAAATATTTCTGGTTCATTTCTCTTAATACGTTCATTGATGAAACTTTCCAAGAAGAGATTATTGGTTTCTCGTGACAATTTTATTGTTTACTTCTGATCACCATTTCAAAATACCTCACGTATTGGAGATTTGAAACTTATTATTCGAAGGATATCTGACAAGTTCAATTTGGTGAAGAATTATATAAAAGCTCGTACAGTACCCAGAAAAATATTTTATGTACTTCCTACGCATATTGGACTATGTGTTCAAGAGTAATCGCTTAAAATGAACCAGTGGCGTATCAACAGTTACGGCATGCAGAAACCTTTAACCTGGATTTTTTCAGTTTCAACAATTTGAAAAAACCACAGAAATTCCTAATTTGAATAAAGCTAAGTAGTTTTTTGATTTTCACTATAATTCAGTTGAACATAACAATATTGTTTCGCCAACACAGTGGCTTCATCAGATGTAGATGATAAACTGAAGAAGCTGATGAAGCCACTGTGTTGGCGAAACAATATTGTTTAACTAAATTATAGTGAAAATCAAAAAACTACTTAGTTTTATTCAAATTATGTAACTATTTAGATTTTAATTTTATTTTAGTCAGTCTTATACTACGTATTTACAGTGGAATTAAATAAATCATTTGAGCTTAAAATGTATATTTCTCTTCAGACAATGTTATGTCAAATTATACCGAAAAACTGATCAATGAAAAAATCTTGATTTAATGTACATTTTTTCGATCATGCTATTAAACAACCACAGAAAATATCAACTGTAAAAGCTTGCAACTAAATGAAACATCTTCATAGTATCAGACAAAGTAATAAAATAACAAATTTGTTTCGAAATGAATTGAATGGATTAATAGAGGTGGAGAAATATATTTTGTGTATTGATATACTTTTTAGTGTATTTTTATATGACAAAATATCTTGACAACACAACAACGTCCTCATTTTCTGCGTCATAATGTCCAATATTCGAAAAGGGAATAATGAGAACACTGAAACAAAATAATATAGTAATTATTTCTCAAACAAACACAGCAACTCTCAACTGAAAAGCTTGCAACTAAATAAAATATCTGTAAAGTCTAAGACAAAGTTCTAAAATAACAAATTCGTTCCAAAATAGATTGAATGGATTAATGAAGGGGAAGAAATATATTTTGTATTTGGATATACTCTTCTGTGTACATTAATATGTCAAAATATTCCTGACAACACAACCCTGTTCTCATTTTCTGCGTCATATTCTCCAACATCACAAAACGGAATGTTGAGAACACTGAAACAAAATAATATAGTAATTATTTCTCAAACAAACGCAGAAAATATCAACTGTAAAAGCTTGCAACTAAATTATCTGCTCTGTCTTTGACAAAGCACTAAAATAACAAATTAGTTCCAAAATGGATTGATTGGATAAATGGAGATGGAGAAATATATTTTGTATATTGCTATACTTTTCTATGTACTTTAATGTGTCAATATGTATCCTGACAACACAACCCTGTCCCCTTTTTCTGCGTCATAATGTCCAACATTCGAAAACGGAATAATGAGAACACCGAAACAAAATAATACAGTATTTATTTCTCGCATTATATTCATTTTACTTCTGCATGCCGCATTTGAGTTTAATTCTTAAATAATTCTACGTTTTCTTGCAATTTTTAGGCGATCTGTAAATACTGAACGTTTCCAAAGGTCCTTCTTTCCTTTCGTATTTTTCGAACCGTGGTTTTTTATCCGCCTTGGGAATATAGGTTCGTTGCTGATAGATAAGCCAATAGCTTCACACCACCTGACGTTTTTCTGTTTTCTTTTTTCAGTTCAATGTTTTTGACTGATCTTTTTACATACAATAAAAATTGTTGATAATAATAATAATAATAAATCTTTATTTTCCTACAGGTAAAAACACCCAGTTACAGGAAATATTCAAAAAAATATATATACAGTATTAACACCTAATAATATAACACGAACGTTTAAAAAATGATTTTCAATAAAAAAAGTAATTATAATAAATATTAGACACTGAGATTATGCCTTACTTCATAATTCACTATACATGAAAAGAGTCCAAGTAAACCCGACTAAAGAAAGCAAATGAGTCACTGTTGATATCGCATTTGTATGACACATCCTCGAATAGCGAACATATATCTAAAGAGTGATTGAAAAAAATTGACTTGAACATGACCATTGTCTAAGAACATGAAAATTATTAGAGCCAATAAGGGTAGGACAGTCTATATTACCATGTAAGAGGTTTTACAGAAACTTCAGAGACAACAATTCCTTCAAAATTCGAGTGATTTAGCTCCAAACCGTTTAACACATCTGTTTGGCTATATCCTCTGGCCGGATAAACGTGATCTTCCCTCCAAATTAGATATTTGAGAAATTTTCGTTGTATCCACTCTAAATGATTTTTATGAGAATTGTAAATGGGACGCCAAATCATACACCCGAAATCTAATTTACTCTTTACAAGCGCATTAAATAATTGTATAAATGTTTTTGAATTCCAAATGTCTACAGCATTACGCACAATAAAACCATAAGATTTGAATGCTCTTGAAATTGTTTTATTTATATGAGGTAGAATGAAGTGAATTTCTGATCAAATATTATACAGAGGTCTCGATTTTCGGAGACCCTGGCCAGAATGGTTTCGTTAATTGTGTAGTCAAATTGTATAGACCGTTTCTTTTTAGTGAATATGACAACGTTACATCTAGTTACATTAATATTCAGTTTATTGTGGTAAAACCAATCAGAAACAGCGGTGAGGCCATCCTGTAAGCTTATGCAGTCCTCATATGTTTCAATTTGGGATATATTTTCAAATCATCAGCATACATGAGACTATGAACTGCTAGACAGTCTATTAGATCATTTAAAAGAAGAAGAAGCAACAGTGGGCCTAAATTAGAGCCTTGTGGTACACCCGAAAGGGATTATGAGATTGACTTTCTTTAAACCTTGGTATTATTATAGTTATTTGAGTGTATAGGTCAACGTCAATCACATAAATAAGTCAGACTTTTAGATAGATGAGTTAATTATCAGATTGTCTGAATTAACGCAGTACTTCGAAGTACTGGTTTTGGTTCACTCAAATATTACGCAGAAAAGCAACCCAAGGAATGAAGAAGAAAATTGTGTGATCCAGTTCAACGAGTGATATATTTATCATGATGATTTCATTTCTTTAAGTTTATATAGAAAGAACCTGCCCAGTAATTGGGAGAAAGTTTAGTGTTTCGGTATAAGAAGTTGAATGATATATCACAACACATTTTCCTTCTAAGTAATTTCTTATAAATGTGAGGTACAGTTTAAAATAAAGCGGAAACTCACGAATGAGATACGCAAAAAGGAAAAGATGACATTACGAATACTGCTTGAATCTGAATAAAGAAGGTAACTGTCATAAATGAACCTTCCAATCGTTCACTCTTGTTTCAAAATGTTTCCATATACATATAGCAGTATTGTATATAGTTAATACATAGCAGAAATTCAATTTTACGATGAATTTTGAAATTAGAAAAGACAGTAAAACCACATTTCAAGACAAGTTGCTTGAATCTTTTGGCGATGTAGAATGAGCAACAACAAATGAGGAGGTGGTTTGTGTGTACAAAGTCACATTTCAATGCTTGTTCATGATTTTGTCCATGGACAAAAGCGCCATCAATTTTTATAATTATCCTTTAATTGTTATAACTTTCCTTAAACCAAATACATCTTTGGTATTTTGTGATCAACATTCGAGATAAATTCAATTTTTCAAAATTGTCAAAATCCTGGATTTATGAAACGATGAATTTATAAAAGCTCCAAATGAAATAAAGGATTGATAATAGTTTTCGATAATTTTCACATCAGTAGAAGATCAGAATTCAACGCAAATTTGATAATCCCAATCAGATTCAAAGTAAATACTGCGGAAACCAGGGAATAAGCGTCGATTTCCGGAATTTCTACAAATCAATAAATATCATTCAGGCCTACTATTTGATAGCCAAATTGACACGATCGAAGTCCCTTGCTTTTATTTCTCATTTGTTTAAATTTTTTCCATAGAATTTTGTTACGACGCGATTGTTCGAATTGCTCTTCTATTGAATATAAGATAAAATTTAAAAACTTGAACTTTTGATTTAACAACATAGCATGACGCGTTTCATCGTTACAAACGACTTCTTCAGATGCTACTAGAATACTGACTAACAAATTTGTCATACAGGTTTAAAAAACAAAGGAACTTTAGGTTTCTATGAGTCTGGGTTTTACTCAAGATATTCCTTTATAAAATATAATTTTATTGCCTGAAAAGGTTTAACAGAGGTGAATTGTTCAATTGTATTTCTTCATTGGTCAAAATTTCCAGAGTTTTTATGACGATTTATTTCTACTATTTACCAAAAATCTAATTCACTACTTTTCTGTATATTATGAAAAATTTTGAAATTCGTATCGAAAAATTGGTTTTATGTCAATAAATGGTTTGTATAATTCGAATTGCTTTTATTATATGTGAAACTGTATTCATGTTCATGGATTGTAGTGCCGAAATTTCTGCTGGTTTTACCTATATATATGTACGTATCTATACCGGAACATGTGCCACAATTCAACTAATAAACACCAGATTTATCTTCTCTTTTGATTTTGCTTCTATTGTTTTTGATGTGTCTCGATAATTTATTGTTTGTTCTTAATGAAATATTTGAAATTATGTTTCTGTAAAAAGGTTTTGACTTTTTGACTATTGTTCCAAAGTATGTTAAAATATGATATTTCCGATTTCTATCAGACTGATAAGGAAATACTAATAGTACAGCTTTCTGATAAAGTTTTTTGTGGAGAGTTTTTGCCATTAGATCGCTCTCATAATTATTATTAACAGCAATCTGTTTAATGATGTTAAGCTCTTTATTAAAGTTTTCTTCTGATAAAAGAATATTTGTTAGTCTATGTATCATACTGTGTGCGAGAAGAAGTCGTTTGTAACGACGAAACGCGTCATGTTATGTTGTCAATAAAGTGTAAATAAAAAGTTCAAGTGTTTGAATTTTAGTTTATATTCAATTATAATGGATTTACATCAAGTGTGAGTACATTCAATACTCTTCTATTATTGACATTTCTTTTTTAACTTCTGCACATTTATGAGTAGTTACGCTTGAACATCAATTTTTTTAACGCTACATTATTGAAATATTTCGTTCTAAGCGTTTCGGTAAAATACCCGGAATAAACTGCAGATAATTTCTAATGCTTCAGCATAAACGTTAAGTGGTCTCCATCTAGCATTGTATTAACATTTTCATATGATCTATTACAAAGCAACGTAGTATATTATATTACTTCTTGAACTTCCTGAATTCCCTGAATTAAGAATGTTATTATTTCATCTGCTTTTACAGCACGTCTAGTGCATATTTCTCATGGCAAACTAACACTGCGCTAAAGAACTTTATTCGTGATAATAAAGTTCATTGCATTAAGTATTGCACTCCTGGGGTTTTATTGTTTATGGGATCACGTATTTATTGTAACATCGGCAATTAAAAGGGTAGGAATTATTTCACTAGCGAACTCATTATGCTGAATCAATTACGTGTGAAATGGAGAATGTCACCTGCCTATTTAATGACGAAGTGCCTATTGTATTGGAAACGTAAATGCCTTAAACTTATTCAAATGAGTAAATTATGAATCTTATACTTTAACGTTATGATTTACGTACTGCTGCAGTCACGTTGAATTTGATGAAGAATTCCATATTGGAAAGCTTTTCTATATTCCTTTCAGTAATAAATAACTTAAATTGTGTCGTACGCTCGTTCATTATCGGAACCAGTGGTGTATCCAGAATTTGGATCAGGGGATACTACTCCCATGAGATTGAAGAGCAAGGGTCCCACACACTACCCTGTGGAACCCCATATTCAACTTCAACATACTCTAGTAGTAGTAGTTTATTTCTGTAAAATAGATAACCAATTTACAATGTCACATACTAAAATTGAAATTAAAATCGCATACACATACATATTAATAGCTATAAAGTTGAATAAAACTTGGTCATGAAATTACCAACACTACACACAATACATCACATGACAACACAAAATAAAATCTGAACAAAACGCACTTTAAACTAGTAAAAATAATTTACATAGTTGTACTGTCACATAAAATCAAAATTGAGAAATTCACTGAATGTGTAAAATGGATGTAGTATCAAAACCATCCTCAGTCTTTTCAACACAATAGGCATTGACCGATCCCTCCACTCCACTGGTAGTTTGTTTTAAAATTTCTAGCACCAATAATTTGTTCCCAACTAGGTCTTCTTTAGTCGATGACGTTCAAGAGCCAAATCGTTTTTTTTCTTGTCTCATAACTGCGTATCATGTCGTTCTTGTTGAATATCGTTTTGTTGACTATAATATGTTTAATACAAGCGAGTATGAACACAGCCACAACAGTAAGTATACCTTCTGTTCTGAACAAGGTCCTTGTTCTCTTTGAAGCACCGCAAATCGCACGTACTGCTGCCCTCTGTCTTATCAAAATTTTTTGTAAACCAGGACTGTGTCCCCACAAAAGAATAAGAATACCATAAGTTGCAACGCTATGAAAGTTGGAATAATATGTGAACCTACAGATCTCTGGGGTGCTCAGCTCCCTCATTCTTATTGCGAACAATGCCATGGACAACTTTTTTGTAAGACATGTTATGTGCTCTTTCCATGTAAGTTCGGCATCAAACACAATTCCTAGTAGTTCAAGACCACTCCTATTACCCCCGCCAATGCTCAATCTTCCTGTTTCACTATTATTTAATTTCAGTCCATTTGACAAAAACCATCCCCCAGCATCCTCCAAAGTCTTCTCGGAGAGTATATTTAATTTGTCTTTCCTAGATGTGACATTGAGGAAATTGGTGTCGTCAGCATAGAGGCATGTTTGTTTACAAGTTACATTATTTGGTAAGTCGTTAATGTAAAATACAAACAGGATTGGTCCCAATATTGAACCTTGGGGGACACCATAATCCATTATCCTTGCAGGAGGCATCCTTCCACTCAACTTGCTGTTGCCTGTCAGTAAATATGAAGTAAATAATTTCAAGGCAGTTCCTCGAATACCATAAAACTCCATCTTCTGTATTAACAGTTCTCTTATAACACAGTCGAAAGCCTTGCTCAGTTCACAAGCTAAGATCTCAGCGTATTGATAGTTGTCAAGAGCTGCTGCGATGCCATCTAACAGATCTGACAATGCTGTAATCGTGGATCTCCCGCTTCGAAATTGATGCTGACAGCTGTTCAGCACTG
Source organism: Henosepilachna vigintioctopunctata (assembly GCA_030704895.1). Classification (NCBI taxonomy): domain Eukaryota; kingdom Metazoa; phylum Arthropoda; class Insecta; order Coleoptera; family Coccinellidae; genus Henosepilachna; species Henosepilachna vigintioctopunctata. Next base: position 3,423,727 of record JARQZJ010000122.1, on the reverse strand, counting down.
AATTTTTTCCAAGAAATCAACCAATCTTCTCTTAATCAAACCTTTCCAAGATCTTTGGTATACCGGTAGAATTGAAATGAGAATTGAAATTAACGATACTCTGAAAGAGTATCGTTGAGTTTGGTTTTTTGAAAACGGTTTCTTTGATAATTACTAAGCCATTCGAGTAGTGTTCCCATAACGTGAACACATTTCAATAAAATTTTGCCGATCCATAGTTTCAAACGCAAGTTTCTAATCAACAAAAATTTAATTATAAGATTTAAGTGTTTTTTTGTCTTTTTTTTTCATTTGTAATTGGAATTTGTATGAAGATTAATTTCTTGAAATTCAACCACAATGAGACAGGAACCCTGAGGAATGCCTCAATGATCTAGCTTTTATCCTTTTAAAAGGAGTTCTATAGACGAAGTTTTTCAAGAATTCTAAAATTTCAAAAAACTGGACAAAATGTAAAGCGAATGGGATTTTCTCTCGAGTTTGTGAAATAAAATGATGATATACACATGATACCATAAATAGATGTTTTATTTCAATATTTGGATTTCGAAATATTATATTCAAATTTTCAGTAATGTAATACCAGGAATTCAATTTGAGATAATTCAAAGAAATAATGTGTTTTGATAATATCTTATTAATCATTATTCCATTCAACTAAAGCAATATCTAACCAATAAAGTTTCATGGTTCTTCTCAATTTTAGCTGAATTAATTTAATCACAAGGAAATTAGGGCAGTTACGTCAAACTCCGAAGTTATAGAGACCTGGTGAAAGGTAACATTATTCTGAAGGAGTAAGTACTTCATTCAGACCGACACAGAAATTCAGGGACTATTTCCTTCTTCAGAAAATACCGACAAAATTCATCAGTTTTTTAACGATTTCAATTTAGGATATATTTGTATTCGATAGAAACGCCCATTTTTCTTTTATCCTGTTGAATTTTCACAATCAAATTTTGAAATGATGAAATAAGTTTTCGAAAGAAACTTCAATATATATCCTATATTAGAAGAATGATTTTGAAAGTATCAAACCATTAAGTGGAAATTTGGAAATATCGGACAAAATTTGCAGTAAATTGTTTTCAACCCCAAAAAAAATTCCCTTTCACAAAAGTAGATAGGTAACACTCAGTTCAAGAATGCATATATCTTCAAAGCCATCTTCCTTCTGAAACAGTTTTCGTATAACCAGATTCTTGATCATGAAAAAGTCTATATCAGATCCAGCGGAATCCTAAGAAACTGCAAAACTTTCATATAGAAGTTCGATCAGGGGCATATCTACCGCTGTATCAAATATGCGAGACGACCTTGGTGCATCGTCCAAAACAATTGTAAGCAAAAATTCTGGAAAATGTGGAAAATGTAACGTGACTTAACAATTTTCTTTGCTAAATCTAAATTAACATTTATTGGTCTGTGAAATATCCTCTATTTTTGAATAATTACCAAATGTATTGGATATAACTGTATTATCGTGATAGTTGGATATTTTTCCAATTCTCCCAAATTTGAACGGGAGAATTGGCTATCTTGGTTGTCAAATGGTAGACAACTCAAGGCAGCATGGCGACGTTTCCATTTCCTCTTAAGTCTTTCACATTGATGTCGTACTACAATACTATAATGAGATATATTTTTAAAACACAAATTAGTGAAAACTCACGATAATACAGTTATATCCAAATGTATTGGATATAACTGTATTATCGTGATAGTTGGATATTTTTCCAATTCTCCCAAACATGAACGGGAGAACTGGCTATCTTGGTTGTCAAATGGTAGACAACTCAAGGCAGCATGGCGACGTTTCCATTTCCTCTTAAGTCTTTCACATTGATGTCGTACTACAATACTATAATGAGATATATTTTTAAAACACAAATTAGTGAAAACTCACGATAATACAGTTATATCCAAATGTATTGGATATAACTGTATTATCGTGATAGTTGGATATTTTTCCAATTATCCCAAACATGAACGAGAGAACTGGCTATCTGGGTTGTCAAATGGTAGACAACTCAAGGCAGCATGGCGACGTTTCCATTTCCTCTTAAGTGTTTCACATTGATGTCGTACTACAATACTATAATGAGATATATTTTTAAAACACAAATTAGTGAAAACTCACGATAATACAGTTATATCCAAATGTATTGGATATAACTGTATTATCGTGATAGTTGGATATTTTTCCAATTCTCCCAAACATGAACGGGAGAACTGGCTATCTTGGTTGTCAAATGGTAGACAACTCAAGGCAGCATGGCGACGTTTCCATTTCCTCTTAAGTCTTTCACATTGATGTCGTACTACAATACTATAATGAGATATATTTTTAAAACACAAATTAGTGAAAACTCACGATAATACAGTTATATCCAAATGTATTGGATATAACTGTATTATCGTGATAGTTGGATATTTTTCCAATTCTCCCAAACATGAACGGGAGAACTGGCTATCTTGGTTGTCAAATGGTAGACAACTCAAGGCAGCATGGCGACGTTTCCATTTCCTCTTAAGTCTTTCACAGTGATGTCGTACTACAATACTATAATGAGATATATTTTTAAAACACAAATTAGTGAAAACTCACGATAATACAGTTATATCCAAATGTATTGGATATAACTGTATTATCGTGATAGTTGGATATTTTTCCAATTCTCCCAAACATGAACGGGAGAACTGGCTATCTTGGTTGTCAAATGGTAGACAACTCAAGGCAGCATGGCGACGTTTCCATTTCCTCTTAAGTCTTTCACATTGATGTCGTACTACAATACTATAATGAGATATATTTTTGAAACACAAATTAGTGAAAACTCACGATAATACAGTTATATCCAAATGTATTGGATATAACTGTATTATCGTGATAGTTGGATATTTTTCCAATTCTCCCAAACATGAACGGGAGAACTGGCTATCTTGGTTGTCAAATGGTAGACAACTCAAGGCAGCATGGCGACGTTTCCATTTCCTCTTAAGTCTTTCACATTGATGTCGTACTACAATACTATAATGAGATATATTTTTAAAACACAAATTAGTGAAAACTCACGATAATACAGTTATATCCAAATGTATTGGATATAACTGTATTATCGTGATAGTTGGATATTTTTCCAATTCTCCCAAACATGAACGGGAGAACTGGCTATCTTGGTTGTCAAATGGTAGACAACTCAAGGCAGCATGGCGACGTTTCCATTTCCTCTTAAGTCTTTCACAGTGATGTCGTACTACAATACTATAATGAGATATATTTTTAAAACACAAATTAGTGAAAACTCACGATAATACAGTTATATCCAAATGTATTGGATATAACTGTATTATCGTGATAGTTGGATATTTTTCCAATTCTCCCAAACATGAACGGGAGAACTGGCTATCTTGGTTGTCAAATGGTAAACAACTCAAGGCAGCATGGCGACGTTTCCATTTCCTCTTAAGTCTTTCACATTGATGTCGTACTACAATACTATAATGAGATATATTTTTAAAACACAAATTAGTGAAAACTCACGATAATACAGTTATATCCAAATGTATTGGATATAACTGTATTATCGTGATAGTTGGATATTTTTCCAATTCTCCCAAACATGAACGGGAGAACTGGCTATCTTGGTTGTCAAATGGTAGACAACTCAAGGCAGCATGGCGACGTTTCCATTTCCTCTTAAGTCTTTCACATTGATGTCGTACTACAATACTATAATGAGATATATTTTTAAAACACAAATTAGTGAAAACTCACGATAATACAGTTATATCCAAATGTATTGGATATAACTGTATTATCGTGATAGTTGGATATTTTTCCAATTCTCCCAAACATGAACGGGAGAACTGGCTATCTTGGTTGTCAAATGGTAGACAACTCAAGGCAGCATGGCGACGTTTCCATTTCCTCTTAAGTCTTTCACATTGATGTCGTACTACAATACTATAATGAGATATATTTTTAAAACACAAATTAGTGAAAACTCACGATAATACAGTTATATCCAAATGTATTGGATATAACTGTATTATCGTGATAGTTGGATATTTTTCCAATTCTCCCAAACATGAACGGGAGAACTGGCTATCTTGGTTGTCAAATGGTAGACAACTCAAGGTAGCATGGCGAAGTCGCCATTTCCTCTTAAGTCTTTCACATTGATGTCGTACTACAATACTATAATGAGATATAAAACATTAAAGATTTTTAAAACACAAATTAGTGAAAACTAACAAAATATAGTACCTCTTAAATGATTTAATTGTGGCCTAAGGATTTGTAGAGGCGGGAGAATTTATACAGCCTGTTGGGTGCTAATGCGAAAAGCCTATTTTGAGGTCAAATCTGAACCAAAGGATGAGAATTTCAGTTGGTTTCAATAATAGATCAAGGAGTTGAAAGCTATGAAATTCGTGGTACTGAACCGCATCGTTAATAAGAATTTCCAAGATTCTTCCGTTCGCCCAGGTAGTTTTAGTAGTGAAACTTCAAATGAACCAGTAATCGGGTGTGGAAACCTTCGAATAATTCCGGTCGTGACCGAATATAAAGTGAATTCAGCTTCAAACATCTACTAATCGTTTCAATCTAACCGAAGGTATTTCTGATGGAGTTGTATGATCATTCGGGCGTACACAGTGTAAAGCAGAACGGCGAAGGATCAGGTGAATCGAACCGAAAAGAAGAGCGATCGGTGCCCACACAATTTTAGTGGCTATTTCCAGCTGAAACGCTAATCGGCGCCCCGTTCGGCATTAGCATATACGCTAAACCGTCCCCCTCATCTTCAAACAATTCAAACGCTTGCCTGGAAATTCCGACGGAATTATTCTACTCGAAAGCCGGCAAGAAATCTGCTACTAACAACTTGTTAGCATCGATTAAATTATCAGTGTATCGTTATTTACAAGACGAATTCTAATATCTAATCTACTTATACTGAACGCTTTTTTTGAAATTTATATCAGACTAATAAGTATGTCTATATATTTGTCTTATAGAAAGTACACTTATAAAGGGTGTCACGTTTGTTACTTATATCAAGAGACTTTCTCACAAACTTTTGATGGTTAGTTTTTATTTTTTTTCTTTTTATTCGGTTTAACTTCTTTTTCTTTTTATTCAGTTTAACTTTTTTTTCTTTTTATTCAGTTTAACGCCGGTTCCGAACGGCCATTGGTCTTGTAATCAATGTACATTACCCAGAATATATAATGATATCGTTTGTTTATATTAGTAGTTTGAATAATGATTCCGACTACTTAAATCATAGACAAACACAAACACCCATGCCTTCGCCGGGGCTCGAACCCGAGTTCTACCGCACCATAGTCGAGTGTTCTGCCGACGAATCCACGGAGACTAGTAGGATGATTAGTTGATACGGAAGAGAGTATATTAATTCCGAAATTCGTGAGAAATTGATCAAAATATTAAACACCCACCGGTGTATACGGACGCAGTAGTTTTTTGTTAGGTACTGTCTTTCCTATATAGGCCGAGTGAGAAATTGTTACTTATGTGAGGTGGTGAGGTACCACCTAAAGGGTGTTCGCGCTAAAACCCCTCTTCAGAAGGGTGAAACAAGTTTTCTTGTGCATTCACTGCTGAAGAAGAGTGAAAATGTCGTGTCTACAAGATCCTCTCTGCTAACTCTGTAGAAGGTTTGTTCTATGCTTTGACCAAGAATCCGTAGAGGTTTCGCTTCTATAAAATTGACTAATTGAAGCCTTGAGAATGGCAATAAAATTTGACGAAGCGTTTGCAAATAATAGGTTTTCTGATTGCTGTCCTCCTCAATAAAAATTACATATTTACAATAATATTAAAAGGCAAGGTAACTACTTGAAATATGCATATAGTTCTGACTCTATATACTGAGACTCTTTATCAAAATATTTCAAATAAAACTCTGTCGATAAGCGTACTTAATATTCATTCTCTTCGAGAGTGAATATTAAGTGCGCTTCGAAAAATCATCGATCTTGTTGAATGATAATAGGATACAATTGTTTAATTTTTATTATGCACACTCAGTCCTGATTCAATCAATCAATCAAGAATCGATGACTTCCAGAACGCCCACAGGTTCTATATCCGAATGAGGAGAACATCACTTTGTGAACATTCACGTGAGCTCCCTCTATCGAAGAAAAGACGTATAAACTCTCCCTAGCGTTCTAGATTCCTACTCATGTTGAAGTTTCATGCTTGTATTTACAAAATACAACATCCCAGAAAAGCACAAAAACTACCCGATATAATAACAAAGAGTGAATGCGACACAGAATGGCAGAGAGATGTCCAAGAAGATCTACAACAGATCAATATAGAAAATCTCGATTATCGCATGGAGTGTCGCTATAAAATCGCACATGTGAAGTTTGAGCCGAATTAAATGGACAGATGAACGAAAGAAAAAACATTCTGAGAGAGTGAAGCTTTTTTGTGAGGCAAAAAAGCAAAGTAAAAATTATGATCTCACTATTCGCTTTCCTATTTCGGAATAATCGCTATAATAATATTAATATACCTTTCAAGATAAAACGAAATTGCATAAGATGAATCATATCATTCGTTATTTCAATTTGAAAATGTGCTTGTAATTAAACAAATTTAGTCTTCATGTGAGAATAATTTAACGTACTTGCACCATGCTTATGAATGATTTATTAGAGGTCTTGGGAAAATGTCAGTTTGTAGTTCAGAAATAATTGGAGGCTTGGAACTTGTCCTAATTGAATCAATTTATGTGATTGAATAGGATACCTACAGGCAAGTACAAACATATATGTATGATGTATGTAAAGTGTATCCTGAATGTCTTTGATGAAGGTAAACGATATGTGATGACAAACTAGATGAAGCTAGTACATTAAACGCTTTTGTCTTTGTGCAGGTACTTCAAACCGAAAACGATTTAATTCAGTAAAATCGCTAAATTAGTGGAACTGCTTTGGCAGTAATTTCATATAAATATACTGAATGATCATTAAATTATAATATATATATATATATATATATATATATATATATATATATATATATATATATATATATATATATATATATATATATATATATATATATATATATGCAATAGTGGATTTGATTGACGAGTTACTCATGGCAGGCGATAAAAGAGATTTTATTTCAATTGTGATACCTCTGGACTACAGTCGAGCTTTTGATTCTATAAATCATTGTATTATGTCCTCTATCTGTCACTTTTTAGGTTTCACGAAGGATGCTTGTTCTCTGATTTATTCATACTTGATTGGTAGTAGTCAAATAATTAAGGTAGGAAATGTTATTTCGAGCTTTTCTTTCTTGGAGAGGGGAGTTCCACAGGGGTCCATACTCTGGCAATTGCTGTTTATTTTGTATACATCATCTTTTCACAGATCCGTTGAGTATTGCCAAATTCGATCATATGCTGACGACACTCAACTTTCTCTGTCTTTTCCCGCTTCGGATTTGATTGATGCAGTTGGAAAATTGAATACTGACCAGAATGCAATTTTCACTTTTTCGAGAAGCTATGAATTGAGTTTGATTGCAAGTAAGACCAAGGTTCTTGTTTTTGAATCCGAACGTAAAAGTATTCCATTAAATTTGATAGATCTTTACATTAACAATGTACGTGTAGATGTTGTGAGGGAGGGAAAAGTTTTGGGTGTTACTTTTGATATTTCTTTGCGATTCAGTACTCATATCTCGAATGTTATAGCTAGAGCGGTTTCCTGTTTGAATGTATTATATCACAATCGATTTTATCTAGATCAAAGAATGAAGATTTCATTTTAGGTTTTGCCTTGCTGCTTACGGACCATGCTTAGTTGAACGGGATTTGTATCGCACGCAAAAGGTTCAAAATAACTGTATACGCTTCATTCACTGACTTAGAAAGTTTGACCACGTAAGTTCAAGATTAAAAAATATGAGTTGGTTAAACATGAAAAATAGAATATGTTTGCAACTAGCGTGTTTGGTCCACACAGTATTATTGTGCGGAAAACCTCATTATTCACGCAAAAAATCCTACTTGCGAATCAAAGGCATGATATTAACATTAGGCAAAATTTGATCTCAGCACCTCGTCATAGTACCTACTAGTGCTTTTCAGAGAGCTTTCTCTTACATAGGTTTCAAGGTTTTTAATTCTGTGCCATCCACTTTTAAGGGAAATTCGAGATTATCTATTTTCAAACAAGAACTGTCTCGCTGGCTCCTAATACAACAAGTATCATTAGCTCAGTGGGTTTCAATAAGAAGTTATTTTTGTACTGTTTTGCTATATATTTTTTGTACTATATAGTTTTGTACTATATTCATTTATTTTTGTATGGTGTTCAGTGCCTGGGAAGTTTTAACTGCAGTTAAATGAGCCGAACCTGCAGAAATCTCAATTTTTTCAGCTTTCTGGATTTCGCTCCTTTTGATAATGTTTAACTGTATTGCTATCTTGTATTTTTTCAGAATAAAGTTATTTTTGTTATATATCGTTCAATGATATATTTTATATAGGTGTTCCAAATAACACTGTACACCCGAATGTTTCTGATGACACATTGCATATTGTTTTTGATAAATACTTAATGTACATTTTCATCGAAAAGGTTGATAGACTCTGTGGTTACTACGTGATAATGTATCATAATGAAAAATAAAAATGATTTGTTGTTTACTTCGTTTATCGTCACAAAAATCTAAAATATCAAAGTATGTGGTAATAAACGGATTCAAATCAAATAATTTCTTTCGACCTGTTTTGGTCGGTTTTTGTGCTAGTTTCAAAAAAAATTATATCTGTTGGTTCTGATACATTCACAATCTAGCTATTGCATGTGCACGTTAAATTGGTGTATATGAACATTATTTTGTCCTTACATAACAAACAAGTTGAGAGTATTCAGTGGCGAAAAGACAATGCTTGAATTCAAGAACAAGATTGATACTCAGTATGTCAACTCCAATAAAATATTTGAATCTGCCACTTAGAAGAGTTTCAAAGTTATATTCGTAGCTATGCTTAAATATCTCTCGTGATATAGTATGTTTCAAATTCTGTCTCATTTACTTAATGTCGAAATAATTCGATACAACTCTTAAGGGACTGTCTACACAAATGTTGTCAACGAAAACGCAACCTATCACTTTTGAGAGTGATTATTTAGTGAGTTCCAAAGAACATTGACATTGTTGGAAATACCATACAGCGCTGTTTCATCCTATTATGGGAATCATCAGTGAAATGTATGCAAACAATCGAGTTTCGATGTTTGTTTTCTAAACGCTCTAGGGCCATATGTCTTGAAAAAAAAAATATATATATATATATATATATATATATATATATATATATATATATATATATATAAGGAAATGAAGTTTTTGCGCTTATGGCACTAAAGGAAATATTTAAGAAAATGAACACTAGAAAAAAAATTTTGGTGCGACTGACGAGTTCCTTGCAGAACGAAACATATGTCTCGCACTTCCATCAGGTGTGGCATCGATTTCAATATTTCTCTAACATTTATCCCTTGAAGGATAATCGAGACATCATATTTTACACGTTCACATATCTAGCTCTACTATAACATTCTTTTGGTTAATTTGAATTTTTCGAATGAATGTTCTAGTGTTCATTTTCTTATATATATATATATATATATATATATATATATATATATATATATATATATATATATATATATACATATATATGTGTATCCTTAAGGTTTGTGAGCCGATTGTAACATTGGACTTTGTTCATTGATTGTAATTCATTTTGAAAGTTGTTTCTCTTTATATATTAAATGCTGAAGAAGTGAATGTACCACGGACACGTTTAATCTCATCGTTTATTGCTACTTAATGCTATATGAATAGAAGAAGGCATAGTTTTTTATGTATTTTCTATGCTTATTTGACATTTTGAAGTTAAATTACTGCGTTCCATTCTGTTCTTCATCGTGGTAGTCCAGGCGCTAGAGGTAGTTGAGTATGCAAAATCCGAGTAACGGCAACTATGACCGGATTCTTATACCTGAGACCCTCAATAATAACAAAACACATCTTGCCGCCCAATATAATGGTCCATTCCCGCTCCCTTCACATCCCCTCTTCACCCATAGAGTAAGCATAAGGCAGCTGCGTGTTTAGTGCGTTTCTACATCTATTCACGTAAAGACGTTGCTTTTTTAAGTCGTATTTTTATATATACATATAAAAAATAGTATTTTCGTGAGTTCTTAGTATTGAAAAACATTAGAAATGTCGTTAGAGGTGGTTAATTTGAAAAGAAAAAAAACCTAACGAACAATTTTGCTTATTTTGCGATAATTCGAGTGGTTAGTGAAAAATCCAAGACCAGAGACGCTGCTTAATATTAAAGAAGCAGCAAATAGAAGAAAAGACAGCATTAGTGAGAAGTTTTCAGAACAATATGATCCAGACTCCACAAAACAAGAATTTTCATGGCACCAAAACTGTTTAGCCACTTATATTAGTGAGGAGAAAATACGGCGTAGAGAAATTGCGTTGCGTAAACAAGAAAAAGTGTCTGCTTCAACTTCCAAAGCAAACGTGGAGGAGCTTACTCCAAAATCTCGTTCGTCATCAAGGCCACCGCCAGCGTTGAAAAAAACGTTGAAATGCATATTTTGTAAAAAGATAACGAGAAACAAAGATAAGCAGCTACATTTATGTTCGGAAATTGTAGCAGCGGAAAAAATTTTTAGTACTGCACGTCGAAAAGAAGACCATGTTTTCACTGAACTTAGTACTTGTCAACGACCTGAAGATTTATTTGCTATCGAAGTGAGGTATCACAAACATTGTTACCTTGATTATTTAAGATTACCGCGAAGTTCTAAGATGCCAGCCGGTCGACCTTCAAATCAGATCCCGAAAGAAATACTCATGGATGCATTTGACAAACTAATAGATGAAATTAAAAACCAGTTACCAACACATTGTTTTGAAGTGGGCTCATTAGCTCAACGACTCGCTGTACTTACAACCATTGAAGGTGCAGTGGTCGAAAATCGTGTAGTGAAATCACTACTTATTGATAAATTTGGTGAAAACATATTATTTTCTTACCCGGTTGATCGATCAAAATCATCATTAGCGTTTATGGGAAATATACCATTGACGGAAATAATTGAACATGTTCAGAAAATCAATTCAAAAACTATCATCATTGAGACTGCGGAAGCATTACGTCAAGAATTATTAAAAACAGAATTAATACCTACTGGATATTTACGTGATGAAAATTTGGTTCAGACATTATTAGAAAATGGAAAATTGTCAAAAACATGGGAAATTTTTCTACAAGCTTTGTTTAATGCCAAAAATGCAAAGTTGAGCGCGAACTATTATAAAAGAGCGTTATCTGTATTTTATGACATATTTTTTACAGTTACTGAGAAGCAGACGCCAAAACATTTAGCTTTAGCTGAATCAATTCATCACTTAACTAGATCAAAACAGTTAATAAGTATATTAAATAAGTTAGGGCATTGCATTAGCTATAAAAAATTACAAGAGCTCGATTTAGAATTAACAATTTCAATTACGTGTGAAGATGCAGACAAAAATTTGATAATTCCTAAGAATATAATGAGAAATTCATCATTATTTCTTCATGGTGCCATCGATAATAACGACTTCAATGAAGAAACATTTGGCTGCTGAATCACTGGGTGAAAATATATGCGATATTTTGCCAGCATTACATGCTGTAAGTGGCTGCGACACTACTAGTAGATTTGGTAGTAAAATGCAATGGTTAAAAGCTGCGTCTGAAGATTTTGTACAAACAGCTCTTATGCCTTTGGGAAACCTAGACCTAAATAATGAGCAATTGAAACAGTTAGAAACAGTTTGCACATATGTATTTTCGAAGAAAAAAATATCTGCTGATGAACTCAGATTTATACTGATATCGCAAACTGTAGGTTTCAATTTCAATTTGATGAAAGTGATATGCACTTCAGATGCTTTGCATTTGCATTTATTAAGGGCTACTGTACAAACATTTATATGGAAAAATTCTCATCAAACACAATTACCACCCATTGATTATTGTTCATTTGGTTACGAAAAACTCAACGGTGACTTACTTCCACGACAAATGACGAAGCCGTCTTCACCACAGTCATTAATTCCACCATGCAAATGTACTGCGGATTGTCGCACAATGTCTTGTAATTGTAAAAAATCGCAATTGTTTTGTATTTCATTATGTAAATGCACCAATAACAAATGTAAAAATAAAAATGATTAATTTTTTACCTACTTTCAATACATTTATGCTTGGATTCGCTGGTTTTTCATGTAACTTTCAATTTTTTATTAATAAAAAAATATATTACTTTCATTTTTGATTTTTTTTTATCATTTAAGAATCAATCCTGACTTTAACCATTACAAAAACTATAAATTATCACAAAAATAATCATTAAAATGATTTCATATCATGTACTCAATACATTCCCTTTACGAATAAGAGAAGAGGGGGTAAAAAAAATATGGACCAAAAAATCGACCGGCAAGATTCACATTATTATTCTTTGACCTTTTCTTTACTTAAATCCGTTGGCGGAATTCGGTACTCACATTATGCATACTCACTTACCTCTAGCGCCCGGTCTATGGGGAATGTTTCAAGAATTTATGTACATGTTTCAGGAAAAAAATGCCCGTTACCATTTTAATCAGAAATGTTTTTTTTTAATTAAAGTCTTTGAGATCCTATATAGGATAGGTAGGTACATCTGAGGGCCTGTAGAAATGGAAAAGAATACTCAAATATATTTCTGAAGAAAAACAGGAGAAAACGTAATAGGAAATTGCTTGCGGAGAATAGCCGTAAGACCCAAATCTGTGCAACAGTTATCAGAAGTAGGAATTAGCGTCAATTCATTAATTAATGGCTTTTTCGTGCAAACAATTTGCCTTTTTGCGAGAAATGGAAGGTATTTTTTGCTTAAATAACACGTTGAGAGCATTCGAACTGTGCGGTAGTCACAGAATTAGAGACAACGCGATTACAGAAAGTAATGAAGCACTTAACAAAACATACGTCAAGTAAAACTTAGACTGGTAGGCGACGGAAAGACATCAAAGTTAGTCAAAACAGCTCCTGTTCATTTCGGCGGTAATTAGGCCTAATAAATAACGATCCATCAAAACGATTGCGGCTTGAAGTCGGCAACACGGCAATGTAACGGCGGAACACGAGAATAACGACATGATTTGTATACCGGCGAAGAAAGGCGGGCCAGGGACCGCAAAACGGCGATGCTCCAACGTGGGGCAGACAAGGATCGTATCCAAGTAATTTATCGAGCGATAAATCGTGCACTCTGACGGCTAAAGGAGTAACCGCGTTGACACAATACTAACAGACCACTTAGTAAACTGTGCATATACTGATATCATAACTTCCTAACAATTGAACTAACTGACGTTCAAAAAATATTAGGGGTTTGTGGAGTAAGATGTGTGAAGATTGAATAAAATTAACTGGTATACATCTCCAGTACATCTCCAGCAAGTTAGCGGAAACATATTGAAGCTATTTTTCGAAATATATAATTTTATGTCTCTACTTATCGTGACCATACGTCCCGCTTTGGGCGGGACAGTCTCGTTTTCAGTCGCCCTGTCCCGGTGTCTCTAGCGAGATCGACAAACTCCCGTTTTTGCGAATAGACCAATAATTTGAAATGTACTCTTCCTGAATTAAATTTTATTCAAAATTTAGGAATTACTCGACAGACAGCTTTATTTGAACATGCCCAAATAGTTCATAATGCGATCAAAACTGCCTCTGATAAGATCCCTGTTGATTTGGAAAGCATCATAGTGAAAAGCTACTAGTTTTTCTACATGTGCAGTATTGTGATTCTACCCGGAGTATCACAAACAACTGGGCTACAGTAAAACAAAGTGGCTTGTTTTGATGCCCGGCCTTGAGAGAGTTATAAAAATGTTGCACCCTTTGAAAATACTATTTTCTGGATATTAAAATATAATTTTATGCCTCTTACTTATCGTGACCATACGTCCCGCTTTGGGAGGGACAGTCTCCCTTTCAGTCACTCTGTCCCGGTGTCTCCAGCGAGCTCGACAAACTCCCACTTTTGCGAATAGACCAACAATTTGAAATATATTCTTCCTGAATCAAATTTTATTCAAAATTTAATTTTATGCCTCTTACTTATCGTGACCATACGTCCCGCTTTGGGCGAGACAGACCCGCTTTCAGTCACTGTCCCGTTGTCTCCAGAGAGATCGGCAAACTCCCGATTTTGCGAATAGACCAATAATTTGAAATGTACTCTTCCCGAATTAAATTTTATTTGAAATTTAGGAATTACTCGGTAGACAGCTTTATTTGAACATGCCCAAATGGTTCATAATGCGATCAAAACTGCCTTTGATAGCCTCCCTGTTGATTTCGAATGCATCATAGTGAAAATCTACCAATTTTTCTACATCTCCAGTATTGTGATTCTACCCGGAGTATCACAAACAACTGGGCTACAGTAAAACAAAGTGTCTTGCTTCGATGCCCGTGTTTGAGGGAGTTATAAAAATGTTGTACCCTTTGAAAAACTATTATCTGAATATCAAAATATAATTTTATGCCTCTTACTTATCGTGACCATACGTCCCGCTTTGGGCGGGACAGTCTCGCTTTCAGTCACTCTGTCCCGGTGCTTCCAGCGAACTCGACAAACTCCCAAACACCAATAATTTGAAATGTATTTTTACTGATTTTATTCAAAATTTAGGAATTACTCGACAGACAGGTTTATTTGAACATGCCCAAATAGTTCATAATGCGATCAAAACTGCCAGTGATTGTCTCCCTGTTGATTTTATATGCATCATAGTGAAAATCTACTAATTTTTTTACATCTGCAGTATTGTGATTCTACCCAGACAGAGTATCACAAACGACTGTACTACAGTAAAACAAACTGGTTTGCATTGATGGCTGTGCCTGAGAGAGTTATACAAATCTTGCAGCCTTTGAAAAACTATTTTCTAAATATCGACAAATGCCCAAATAATTTTATAAGGCGTTTTTGGAAAATCCCGACTCGAAATTGTGGTAACATTTTCTGGATACACACTCAACCATTTTTCGTGAAACTGTGTTGAAAATCAAATGGCAACATTTGTCCAGCCATAGAGTCTAGGAAATTGATCGTCTCAATAAAAGAGATTAAGATTTTCCTCGTCCCATCGTCTTTAACCTGTTAGTATTATGAAAGAAAAGAGTTGTTGAGTTTCATCAAAAAAGCAAAGAATACTTTAATCAATGGTGTCAATTCAACACTAAACTATAAGTGTTGAATGGGCAATTCTAACAAAATTTCTATGTGGGAAGAGGTAAAAAAAGTAGTGAATTTACAGGTCACGCAAGAACTGATTAGGAGCAGCTAATACGAAAGTCTTGTATTTACAACTTTGCGACAGATGAAAAAAATCTTTGGGTGAAATACTGAGAGAGTTTCAATTAAAAACCGTTAAATCGAATCATGATTGCACTTTCGTACTGACAATCTTCTTCTAAAAAACTCTTCCACAATCATTGAGTGTGCAAACGTAGAAATTTTTTCTCAAACGCAAAAGTCAAGTGTCAAAGTAATGGAAGCTAATCTAACTACTAGGATGAATATAAATAAATTATTCACTGACTACCACATTCATCTAAGAACATGACCCGAAACAAAAAATACAAAAATAGGACTTAAGTGACACTACAACTGGGGGGCAGAGTGTTAATGTATACGTAAAAAATAATAGATTCAACATAGATCAATAGAGAGGCAAGTTGACATTGTCGTGGCCACTTGCATCTGTGTATGTGAGCATAGATTCTAGATGGAGCTACATTTAAGTTCATAATGTAAATAAGTTTACATTAGAATAATGTAAACTTAAGAAAACTGTTTCATTAAGCATTTGACGCAAATAACAATTAACAAAATTGAACACAAATAAAATATTTCGAAAAGACTTGAACAAAATATTTCCTTCCGATGGTTTCAAATATTTTTCTACAGCAGAACAGAGTTTCCTAAAACAAGAAATGCCATATCCACAATTCAGCTATATCTACGTATGAGACTACATACACAGTGTATTCGAAAAGTAGGATAACTACTACAGTACTGTATTTTAGTCTTGAAAATGAGCTCACGCTCGAAACATGTTGACAAATTCATGTTGTTGAATATAATCGTGAAACATTAAGCCAAGAGTTTAATTTAACTTAGTACCTAGTAGTAGTATTTACGACTGTTTTGGAGTTCTACAAAATACACAAAAAAACAGGAAGATGTGAAGATTAACATATTTTTTGAACCAAGTTATCAATGAAAAGTACTAAGGAATATTATTAATTAGAAAATTTGTGCTAGGTAATTATTATTGCCAATAACAGATATTTTATCACACTGCTACTATTTTTTTTTAAAGTTCAGTACATTATTATCTTATGTGGCTTCAAGAACAGAAGAATGCATAATGACTCCTGAAAAAGCAGGGTTCATTTTGGTATTCAATTTTTGTGGTTTACGAAACCCAGTTTTTAAGCTTTCGTAAAATGAAGAAAACAAAATGCAATAAATAATTGCCTTGTTTTCTCTCGTTTTTTTCCATTTATTCTTTCGCGCTAAGCCGCCTGTGAGTTACTCTCACTTTCTTAAGAAGTACCAAAAGAATACGCTACCTAGAAGGATATCCTGGCCTATTTGCAGCCCTGTGATTTCGCCGCCTCTGACTTTGGCCCACATTTGCCACATAGTTGGCGCGGCTATGTCTTCTAGAACACATCCAGTTGATTCGGTGTTTTTCAGTAAGATCATCCAACCCGGATTTTCCATGCCGGTCAAAGAGTATGCGAAGAACTTTTATGTTTTTTAATGGACTTCCAGGACCGCTTACTTAGCTGCAATTTTCATAGCTTTAGAACGCTTACTCGGAGTTTTCAAATAACAGAATATTTCAAGAAAATCGTGATTAATGGACGAATCGACTTCTTTTATTTATTGATTGTTTGCCTAATTCCAACAATTCTGAATCAAATTGGCGGAGCTATGTTGTTAAAGGTAAATAGGGAGTACCTATTGAACTATTTGAGCTTCAAAGTCCTAATTACGATAATATTTTGATATGTTGTTTAGTCCCACTGTTAAAGCTGGGGCTTTGAGTGGGCTTACTGCCTCCTGAATTTGAAATTCACAATTTTTTCTGTTAAAAAAATTAATTTTTTAGGAAAGTTAATAGTGATAAATTAAAATTAATGTTCTTAGTTCATCAAATACCTTGCTTATTACAAAGTGTAAACATGACTTTATCTCTTATGAATGTTTACTACTGCAGTTCTCAATTTATTGTATCTTATTACGTTTGATTTTTGAAAACGTTTGTGATTTAGTTGACAATTCTTGAAAATTTAGGAAGTGGATTTGTTTCTTGGGAAGCAAGCCTAGATAAGCTTCCCAGAAATTTTTGTTTAAAGCCATCTATGCTTATATGTTCAGAAATTTTAGTGTAGTTATTTGCGATAGAACAGGAAAAAAACATTCAATGTTTTTTCTTGTAAGCAAATTACCTTGTGTATGTTTTAGATAGTATTAATTTACATTAAAATACCAAGAAGCCTACTAGACTTTTATTCAAGTCTTGCTGTCGGATTAAGGGTTTTCAAAATGGTTCATTATAATGGGTGATTTATTAAGCGTGGTTTTTTTTAAATCGAATAAAACACTCAATTTGCATCATATATTCAAAATTTTTATTGAAATTGATAACTTGACCTTTGCCATTTACATCTTAAAGATAACTTCATGTAAATGTTGTCTGCGGCTCCGTATGAAATGATCCTTTCGGAAGGTCCAATTTTGTGTCACTTTTTCGGGCATTTCGGCCTGTATCCCACGAATTACTCTTGTTATGTTATCCTGTAAGGCTTCAATCGTGTTCGGCTTGCCCACATACACTAACGACTTTACATAATCCCAAAAGAAATAATCCAGAGGCGTCAAATCGAATGATCTTGATGGCCATTTCGAGAGATAAGCTGCTCACCAAATTCATTCTTCAACATGTCCAATGTTGACCTTGTCCAGGTCGATTATGACTACCATAATATGGTCGTAACAAACGATACACATTTTTCACAGAGCACCAATTTTGATAGTGAATTTCAACAAGTTGCAATCGTTGCTCGTTTGTAAGTCTTTCCTGAAAAACTTAACTCTTGAAAAATCACCCGTTATTAGAATATATTGATATAAATTAAATAGTTTTTCAAGGAATGTTGTCCTGGTTTCACTAATATCTTATACCAGTTATTTTTCAGTTGGCTTTTAGTGAGTGAGTGTGTTTTTTCAAATTTCCTTTGAATTCGACCTTCTCCCCAAATTGTTTGTGGTCAGTAGCAGTCCTCCTTCGGTTATAGCACCAACATCGTTGCCCATGCTCAATGTAGTTTAATCAAAATCCTCAAGCAATAAATAAATTGACTTCAACTAACGAAAAATCAACAAAACAATTCAAGAAGAGGACGTATGTTCCTTTATTGCAATAGATTTTGATATATGTAAATACTATTACATCTAAAGCTGTTATTTTCATAGGATATACCTAAAATACGAACAAGGAAATTAGCGACAATAATTTTTTTGGGAAAAACATACAAACCCAATTAAGCTAATTGGTCATTAGGCTAACTGATGGTCATCACAGCGGCACATTATTTCAGGCTGAAAAGGGAGTGAATATTCAATTAAAATACTGTATTATAACCTCATATTCATTTGTAGAAGCAACAGATTCTCGTTTATTTTCGCAGCTAAAAAAGCGAAAATTTTATTCTCTAAAAGCATTGTCAAATTTGAATATAAAAGTTAAACTCGATCAAAAATTTCATGAATATCAAATAATGGTTGTGTTTACAAGTAAATCACTGGATAGAAATACGTTCGACAATACTTACAGAAGTATTGAAAAGAAATAGAGAGACCTGTTTATATATTATACCATCAGTTTCACAAGTACAAGCAGAATCGGAATACTGCAAGACATGTTAAGCGACAAGCATGTCTTGTTTCTTGCTTATAAAGACCCACTTCATAATCCATCGATATATTCACCACAATTTTAACTTTGTCATGATCATATTGATAAGTCATCTTACAATTTTGCAATTTCCCATTGGAGATGGAGATACGCATTTTCTATTTTTCTACTGTTCCTGCTTCATTCATGTTCATGTTCAACTCATTAAATCGAGGTGGTGTCTAATCACCTCAGTCACAATTTTTTTATTTCTCTCTGGATATACTGATTCTCAGTTTTTCAGCTGATCCTGCTTTAAGGCCTGCTGTTCCTGCTTCAAGGTCATTAAATCGAGGTGGTGCCTAATCACCTCACTCACAATTTTTTCATTTCTCTTTGGAGATACTGATTTTCACTTTTTCTGCTGTTCCTACTTTAAGGCCTGCTGTTCCTGCTTCAAGCTCATTAAATCGAGGTGGTGCTTGATCACCTCACTCACAATTTTTTTATTTCTCTTTGGAGATACTGATTTTCATTTTTTCTGCTGTTCCTGCTTAAGGCCTGCGGTTCCTGCTTCAAGGTCATTAAATCGAGGTGGTGCCTAATCACCTCACTCACAATTTTTTTCATTTCTCTTTGGAGATACTGATTTTCATTTTTCCTGCTGTTCCTGCTTTGAGGTCTGCTGTTCCTGCTTCAAGGTCATTAAATCGAGGTGGTGCCTAATCACCTTACTCACAATTTTTTTATTTCTCTTTGGACATACTCATTTTCTATTTTTCTGATAAAGCTGCTTTAAGGTCATTGCATTGAAATAGTACTCAATAACCTCATTGGAGATACTCATTTTCCATTTTCTGATGTTCCTGCTTTAAGGTCATTGAATCGAGGTGGTATTCAAACACGTCACATACAATTTTTCTATTTCTTTCTGGAGATACACATTTTCTAATTTTATGCCGTTCCTGCTTTAAGACCCGCTGTTCCTGCTTTATGGTCATTGCATCAAGGTGGTACTCAATCATCTGGTGGGTCCATAGTTCAAGATCTCATATCCTGGTCCCCTTATGCAAGTATTATTATTATGATCTGTAGAGCGGAAGTCAGAGACCTGTTTAGCACCTATAATCTGATATACAGTTTAATACCGATATCGAGCGTCCAAGAATACGTTTGGAATCGAGCTCGACTTTGAAATAGGTGTATAAAGTTTAAAGTATATAATGTTTTGTGGTAATTAAATATTTAAATTTCACTGGTGATTGTTCTATATATTATTTTTATAATTATAATTATTTTATATACAGAAAGCTCTTTGAGAAAAACTGCCTTTGGTACCTAAATAAAGCGTTATAAGGTCGCCATACCGTTTGGCTACTGAAGTTCTGTAAAAATCCGTATCCAGAATCCGTAAGGATTCTTACGGATTCGGTAAGTTCCAGAATCTGTAAGATTTTGGAAGGTTAAGCTCTCTATGTAAGACTAAATCAGTAATATCAGGTCTCCCATGGATATCTTGGTTACTATCGTCATTATCTAGTGACCCTACAAGCGTGTCGATCTTTTTATTTTCCACTAAGTAATACACAACTCATTCATAACTGATTCAATAATCAAAGGTAATTTGTCAGTGCTACAAACACCACTGGCATCAAGCATTGGTTGAATCTGCGTTTTAGGCAGATCGTCAGATCAAGTTAATAAATAATTCACCTACGAAGTTTACTGTGAGTTCAGTAAGTCTCTGAAATCAAACATTAATCGAATTTTATGCGGCTTCAACTTTTTCTCAACTTAATCATTCGTCAAAGTTTACTTTCACTGAATTTCGTTAACTTTTGAATAATATTTGTACAAAAGATTTAAGGATAGACGCCAGAGAAATCTTTTAAAGTATTAAGAGTTTAATCAATAATTTCTTTCAATATAATTCGCAAAATGTTCATTTCTGTGGCACAAATTATGTAGTAGAATGGACTGGTGGCAAATTATGCAATTAGGTTATGTTTGTTTGAGCAACAAAGGATAAATTCCATTTAATTCACTAATTGCTTCCAATGAAATATTTAATGGTAATTAGGAGGGGTTGCATACATCAATAAGGAAACAGAATACTCTGTGCCTACAGTATACCACCCTTTTGACTGTCAATAAATATATTCGTTAATAGACATTGAATATTTCTAGTAAAACAGACGTTTAATTACCCATTATACGCATTTTTACGACTTGATTACCGCTTCAACACTTTTTCATTTTATCGAGCATTTATTTCATTCCACACTCAAATTGCCAATTAACTTGCGTGTAGATTAATTCCACTACGAACGCATTGGCTGCTTTAATTAAATTGAATGTTTCTTTACTTCTCTAGAATTGTCGAGATTTATTTCGCTCAAAATGATTTAGAAGCATTTGTTCTTTGCTTTTCTGATTCTACACTTGAACATACGAGGTTTGTTCAAAAAAAAAAGGTGAATTTTGAATTTTTCCGAAAAGTATTTACTTATTCATGAATATCCATTTTGTACCATTCAAAGTAATCCCTCTTAGATATTAGCACTTATGCCAATGCTTCCTCCAATCCGCGAAGTACTTCTGAAATGCGCTTTTCCGTATGGCCATCAGGTCGTTTTTCGGTTCCGAATTTATCTCATCAATTGTGACAAAAGGCTTTCTTTTTATTGGTCTCTTCAGTTTTGGGAATAGGAAAAAGTCTGGTGAATACGGTGATTGAGGCATGGTTTTTGGCCAAAAAATCACGAACAAGTTTTGATGTGTGAGCTGGGCATTATCGTGATGCAGAAACCATGATTTTTTTTCCACAATTCCGATCATTTGAGTAGTATTGCTTCACACAAACGTTGCACAACTTCCTTTTATTGTTCTTTATTAACAGTACGAACTGTTGCCAAGAACTCATGCTGCACCACGCCGTTGTAATCGAAGAAAACAGTGAGCAACTTGGAGTGCCTTTTTCGATCTTGGCTCTTCTGGCTGGTTCCGATGTCACACCCATATACCCACCTTTCGTCACCAGTTATGACTTTTCTGACCAAATTTGAGCATTACTAATGCGAAGTTGCTTTTGACATTTTAAGTGATCTGGAGCACTTTATTCCATGTTTAACGCAATATTTAAATCAGATTCTTTGATCCATTTGTTTCAAAAGCAATAAATCGAAGAACACACAAAAAAGTGACTAACCTTTTCAGTTGTCAAAAACAAACTACTTATCCAAAATGGCTTATAATGTCAACATATGAGAAACGTATGTGTACCAACATAACAAAAAAATTTTCGATAATCGATTGTGCACAGTCCGCGAAAATTCAAAATTCACTTTTTCTTCTGAACAGACCTCGTATATCTCTATATAACTCATACCTGAGTTATAAAATCGAACAAAAATTCAGATTCAGAAAAGTTATACTCGAAATCATTCTTTTATTTTTTATCTATCAAATTTACCGATTTTCTTTTTTTAACTGGTTGTGATGTGCTTTCTAAATTGATGTTGATCTAAATTGTCGAACAATGCAGTTATAAAGTCTACTTTCTAATATTGTCTGAATAATAGTCAAATCTTCTCAACTATAAGCACTAAAAGCTGAAGAATCTGTTGAAAATTAAACGGAAATCAATCACGCTACGCCTATTAAATGGACACAAACAATAAGCGGACCTAAAATATGTAATAATTCTATATTCAGAAATGCCTTTACAAATATTGAAATATTAAACCGGTTGAAATCATTTATCCCGATTCTTGTGTACCTCACGTCCTGCTGCACAAAACGATGTGTGGATAATGAGTTTGGATAATAATTAAAGGGCATATGATTGTATCAAGGGAAGAGGGTTGTAATTGATCAATAGCGCATCACATCAAGGGTTGCAAAACAGGGCAGGCTTGGAAAATATCCATTCGAAGGCTTGACACTGGATTTTCAATTCACATGTCGATTTTAGAGCTGTACATTTATTTTGACGGTATTTGTAACTCCAAAAACGAAAATTTGAATGATAAAAATAGTTTTTCATTCAGCTAATTAACGTATTGTATAAAGGTTCATTACGTATTCATATTTTTAACCAGTAAAGTCAGTCGAATTTTCTGAAAACTACTATACTCTCCTCTGAAATGTCCAACAACTCAAATGAACTATGATACCTTTTTTTAAATATTTGCAGAGATAGTATGAAAAACGTTTTCAGTATAAAACTCCACAAAACACTTGTATTAACAAGTATATAGTGTGCTTTCAGCTAATAAAAATCACGAACCACATTGGCCTCAACATTTTAAATACCTGAAATGTTGTCGTCATTTTGAACGTTATGCACTAGTCTACGTGTTCAATCTTTATCAATTAATACAACACAATACAAACACCAAATGATATTAGTAAGAATTAGTTGGAAATAATATTGAATACATATTAAATAATCTCTAATTTCTATTGAATCAACACACAATTAACGAAATTGAAGATCTCAACATCTTAAATTTACTAGATTGTCATTCATATTTCTATAGAATTTTAGGTGCTCAAACTATTAGGTGCTACCGATTAAACCAATTATATTGATTGAGTACTCCATAGCTATCTATACCATACAGAGTTAAGAGTTCTTGACAAATTTCATTTCGTACGCCCGGTCTTTTGACCTTCAGTTAAAGCGTCAGATAAGCTTTATTTGCCTGTTGTAGTTTTGCGTATTTTCACTTCCATTCAGAGTAAACGCTCTGTACTAAACCGACAGTTAAGGCCATAGGTTCATTTTATCTTTTGGTCAGGTATCCAGAAGTTTAACCGAATATGAAAAGACCGGGTCATAGACAGGATTTTTCTGAAACTATTGGTTTATATAAGCTTTATTTTCCTACGGGTAGAAACTCCCAGTTAAAGGAAATATATCAAAATATACATTAGCCTAACACCTAATAAAATGAAAGTTATATAATAGAAAAAAGAAGAATTAATAAATTCCAACAGTCATGATAATACCGTTAGTTAATAATTCACATTAACAAAAATTAGTTATACATCTAGATATTCAAAATAAATTCGATTAATGAAAGCACATGAGTCATTGTTAATATCACAGCTGTCAGAAACCTCTTCAAATATCGAACACGTATATTTGATAAGTGATTGTGTTAGGGCATTGGTTCTTGGAGTACTCAATGAAAAAAATAGATTTGATCGCGAAAATTGCCTAGGCACATGGAAGTCTATAGAACCAAGAAAGACAGGACAGTCTATATATCCTGTTAGAGGTTGTGCACAAACAACAAGGGTCTGACTATTTCAAGAGATTTAGCCCCTAATCTGTTCAACAGATCAGTCTGGCTGGATGAACAGGATCCTCCATACTAGATATGTCAGAAATTTTAGTTGCATTATTTTAAATGATTCTCGTGAAAGTTGTAAATGGGACGCCAAATCATACATCCGAAATCCAATTTGCTCTTTACTGGTGTATTGGATAATTTTATTAGTGTTTTCGTAAGGAATTTCGTTTTTATAATGTAGATGGGAATCTTTTCAGTTGATGAACTATCTACTAATTGTTTACATGTTAACTTTTTCTTGTTTGAACATTATTTAAATAGTTTTGTTATATGTTTAATAAATTGTATCAATTTTATTTCCTGCTGTTTATCTATCTTATTTATTATCATTTTTTATTATTCAGTTTCTATTAATTAGTTATCTAGTATAATGTTGTTGTATAGTGTATAGTGTTGGCGTTTACTGGATGTAAATCCATTTTAATTGAATATAAACTTAAATTCAAGCACTTGAACTTATGATTTACACTTTATTGACTATATAGCACGACGCGTTTCGTCGTTACAAACGACAGAATAATTATTCTGTTAGCATCTGAAGAAGTCGTTTGTAACGACGAAACGCGTCATGATATGTAGTCAATAAAGTGTAAATCATAAGTTCAAGTGTTTGAATTTAAGTTTATATTCAGTTTCAAAGAAATTTGTTTCTTTTTTTGTGTACGTGGGTAGTATTTGCATAGGGCAATTTGTGTTTGCTGAGTACGGCCCTTATAGCACCACCCTTCTATCTATTCATCTCATGATATGCAATTCGTGCATCGCCCGTGGCATTTGTTATTGATTTTAACGTTCCTGAATTTGTTACAGGTGAAGATTTGGTTTCAAAACAGAAGAACAAAATGGAAAAAGATTGATAATATATCGAATGCAGAGGCCGCAGGGCACAAAAATCACTCAATCGCTAAAGATGGTTCGAAATCGAACGAGGAGAAACTGAGCCACTTTTCGAAAGCGATTAGCCAGAGTTCGAATTCTAGTTTAGAAAGTGACTCAAAGAGTTCCGCAACATCCGCTGTTACAGACTCCTCTCTCCCGCCAAAATCATTCAAAGATATTTTGAAAACTAATAGTTCACCAGTTGACACATTTATTCAAAATCAAGTGGAGTCAGCTAAAGATGTTTTGTTAAATCTAACTTTTAAAACTGCTGAAAATTCATAAATGTATAGTTTTGAACAAATACAAACACTGTTCTCACCAATGGTCCATGACATTAAGTAGCGGTTCTGTTATATATCTCCAATATTGTTTAATGTCATGGAATTTTAATTTTCTATCCATTTTGCAATTAACCCGGCTCTGTGTTCACCACAAAATAGATATTGTATTTATTCCAGCGACATCTAGACATTACTACAAATAACAAGTAGATTCTGCTGACATCTACAGAAATGTTGTATAACTATGAAACAGTTTAAGTAGAAACCTTTAGACATTAAATGTCTACTTTTTCAGGCCTCTTCAAAATTAGTTGCTGGATCTGAGTTTCCACGAATAATTTATGGACACTTGATGAGAAATTTTTTATATATAATTGTTATTTTTGTTGAAATCCATTATATTTATTTCTGAGCATTTGTTTGTAGATGTTATATATAAATGTACTTACCTTTTTTGTTGAATGTACTTCAAAATTTTAATCAATTTTTTTTTCTTGTGCTCTTCCTATTTGTTCCAACTCACCTGATGAATGTATAGTTTAGATTTTTATATACTTTAATTTTCTTGGTGCAAAATATGATTATATGCAGATCTCTCTATGTAACTTCAATCTCAAAAAGAAAAGCTACAATACAAAAAATTTACTTCATTTCATTGGATATTGCTATAATGATTTTTCTATTTAATGAACACAAATTATTGAATTCTTGTGAAGAATTTGTTGCTTTTACAAATGAATTTACGACCTTCGAATATTTCATTCTGTTGAAAAGCAAAGACGTATAAAGAATTAATATATTAAATTAAACTCTTGGCTTAATGTTTCACAATTATATTGAACAACATCAATTAGTCAACATGTTTCGAGCGTGAGCTCATTTTCAAGACTTAAAAATCTTGAAAATGAGCTCACGCTCGAAACATGTTGACTAATTTATGTTAAATATAATCGTAAAATAATAAGCCAGGAGTTTAATTCAAAATATTAATCTTTCACCAAAAGTTAAGTGAGAATTGAATCTCAGTCATCAAAGAATTTTATATTACTAATGGATTTTGTAGCATTTACAATTGATTTTTCTTTTTAATTCAATGATTTATCTGAAAAAATGTTGCTATTGTATAATTATAGTGCAAATGTATATCCAGATGGCATAATAAACATCTGAGGATAACCCAAACTTCAGTCTCAAGGTGTATATACAACTACATGCGACTTATAGAATAGCAATATTAACATTTTTAACAGAAGAATAGGATTTTATGTAGACTAGTTATTATGGAAAATGTTTAAAGACTTTGAAATGTGATAAAATTTCTAAGAAATCATAGATGTTTTCTAATATGAATGTAAAAATTAGATTTTATTTCCATGGAATTAGGTTCTCACTCAGAACTGTTTGAAGGGAATAAAAATAATGTCAACCATTTAATAAACGTTATTTCGAAAATACATTTCAAACAGTTCTGAATGTAGTGCTAAAAGATATTCAGTACAATTTTTTTGCACACATAGTTAGAAAGATATTTTTAATAACTATCTATTTTAGATGTCTATCCTGATTGGTACAACTTTGAGAGTGCCATTTGGTTTGTAACTTAAATGTAATTAATAAAAAGTTGATTTCAATATTTGTATTTTCTCAGAATATCCCACTTAGATGACCGATTTATAACTCGTTTATATCCTCATGAACTGTTTTGAGGTACATATATGTAACTTTTAGTAAAAATGGGTATAGCTGCTATACCTAATCATAAACATGTTGACATTTCAGTTCAAGATAAATTAGACTACTTTTTAAACATCGAACGCAAACCATTTAAGGTTGACGAAATATTTTTATTTCATTTTGTTAAATTGAGGTTGCTTAAAGGGCAGGCCTAGAAGTGAGATTACCTTCAATCTACTCTGCTGTTCCTCCTGTAAAAGACTTGTGCTACTAAACCTATATCCGACTGAGTATGAAGGTGTAAACTAACAATAATTCAAATAAAGAAATCGCATCCGTTTTTGTAACCAATTACTCGCCAAATTTTGCAAAATTTATATTTACCGTTCAAATAGTTCCAAAAGTTAATATTCGCTGATCTATTGTTGAATCATAAACAATTGCTTAGAACACTAAAAGCTTGTCTGTTCGATTCAACTATTGATAATTTATGAATAATTTTGTGAACGTACGCCAAGTGCTTTTTAGTTCTGAATGTGAGAATGAGATTATAATCAATCAAAAAGATTTTAGAATTAATATATGATCAATAATATCAGAATGGCATCAGTTTAAAATGATTTAAAAAAAACCGGATGTTAAATCATTGTTTTTTAAATATTTAGAACTGCTTGAAAGACAAAACATTCAATATTAGCGTCATTAGAGGCGATAAGGACAAATAAAACAACATCTGATTTTCAATTTTACTTAATAACCCTCACAAATCTAAAATAGAAAACCACACAATTAATATAAAATATTGTAACTAACACGCCTATCTATTGTAATATAAAAATATTTAATCACTTTTAATAAAAACAGTTATCTAATTATTTATAATGTATATATGAATAATATATAAATAGTGATGCAATTTCAACAGTGTATGTATATTTCAAATATTCTAATATAAATAACTTAATTTAACTCACAGTGTTTATAAGAACATATATAAATTATTTAAAATATCTTTAAATCATTAGATCAAAATTTTTCTTTCGAATTCTACTTTATTAAGGTATAAGAAAAAGATAAATTATAACAGTGCTATGATGCTTGATAAAATGGCCTACAAATTACAACCAGAGAAATAACTTCATAATTCAACATTTTAAATGCCTGAATGAGATTACTGAATATAATATGGGGAAAAATTGCAATAGAAATGTGATATTGTTTTAAATCCTATTATGGAAACAACATTGAAGTCAGTTTTCAAGATTTTCAATAAGACCTAACGCACCTACTGAATGATTTAAATTGATTTAATCTTACAATATTTTGCTCTGTATAATCAGTCGAACTTTATAAAGCTTTCATTACGCATATAATAGTGAGAGTGAAAAAACATGAAAGATATCAAAGTATTTATCCACTATATGACAAAAGTTCCATTAATTGTAGAATATTAAAATTTCTGATGACACAAAAAATAAAACAATTCCATTTTTCAAATAAATTTTCAGTTTTCCATTAAATGTTAAAATATGTAAAACTAATCATATATCAAATTGTGCAATAATAAATTGGATTCAGTCAATATTTATTTAAAACAGAAAATATACAACAAAAATCAAAAAACATTTAACAACAAAATGGATAACCAAATAGTATCAAGACAATGCATTCAATAATATACATAATATAATTAATATTGATGAGAAAACTAATTGACAATAATCAAATCACTTATTATGTGATTTATTTAACAATAACCATCTCAATTAATCAAAATTTCATATATCTGGCAATGAAACAATTTTCAAGGAATAAATAAATAAATTTCAAGGAATAGATTAGGACTTGAAAACAATTTAATTGAAGAAGCCATTGGATGAAACAAGTAGATCGAAGCAATTCGAATTGAGGATATTCTGAGAAAAAAAGTTGGTCTTGCGACTATCGTCATTTGAAGATATGGAATCACATATTTTCACCAAAAATAAGTAAATTTACAATTATCAAATATCACGTCTTGTTCAATAAAAATAAATATATTAGGCACTGATGGAGAAGTACAATGAAATTACTATTTCAATATTTATGTGAAAATTCAAGCTTACAATTCACATATGGATTCTGGAGAATTTTTGGCGTTGTTTCCATCACTCGAAGAAGCAGATCGTCAAGATAATCCTCCAGATCCTTCAATTTTTTCTTCTGTAAGTCCAGATCACTTTGTAAATTCACAGTCATCAAAATCAAGTCCTACAAGAATAAAGAACTAATCAGCATCATCTGAGTCAAAAACAATAATATAATTCTTAGTGAACATTTCCATGTCTTTATATATATGATACATTTCAGTGTTTTATATGTGCATTAGATTCAAGTGCAAGTAAACACACTACATGTTTAGATACTTTGTGTATAACACAACAGCTATGACTGGGCATGGTGTTTCAGAAGAAACCTAGATATTAATGGGCAACACAATGAGAAAAGCAGACACCCTCAGTCTAACATTTACTATAAAACTATGGAACCTTAGATCAAAAGAAGAAAGAGCTATTGAGCCCAAAATACAGCAAAAATTATAACATCCAACTGATGAAACATTATATAGATGAATACCTGATTCGAGAAAAAGAATGAGAGATTATGTGTTAAGGTTGAGCATTACTAGACAAAGAGATCACTATAGCTGATATTACACAGAACGCTAATGAGCTTCCTATATGTTCCAGAAAATCACTTGAAAGTTTGAATCCCATTTTCATAAAAACAAAACTCATTCCATATAACTAATAAAATTCCAAATATATTAAATTCAACAATAAAAATATAATGCAGCCTTCAGGAAATTAGCAATTTTAAAATTGAAAATTTCTTAGAAGGAAATAAATTGAAAAGATCAAAGAAAATTTGCAAAATTGATACGACTGCTTTATCAAAACTGTGGAGCACTTTTAAAAAGAAACCATTCATTTTTTAATTTAAGTGGCCTTGATCTTATGATAGCAAAATCTTTCCTACACCCATCAAAATTATAAAGAAATTATTAAAGACCTTCATTCCCCAGGGTTCAAACCCTTATTCCTCAGAATAATAGAAATATGTGCAGACTTTTATATAATTAAAACTTGTGTAATGGAATAAAGCAGAGTGGTTTCCTTTTACTTAAACGATCATTGGGTTAATGTTTTCAACAAGAAGCTTTTGTTTCAATTCAAAAGAAAATTTCAAAGAAAAAGAAATTTTTAAAAATGTACCTCTTTAGATTTGTCTTGGTATTTTTGCAATAATTCACTTGGTAATTTGCTTGAACTATTATTATTCTGTTGTATCACTGGGCCATTATTCTCACCACCTATAATGATGCGTTCACTTGAGTTACCAAGAGGTTTTTTAATTTCAGAAATATCTTGTTTTTCTGAAAAAAAATTACATCAATATTGACTGTAAATGAGAACAAAAACTCTGATGAACTTAACAAACCATTTAGAGTTAAAATGCTACCTCTACGTAGATTCATTAGTTTAGAAAGCATTCCCTCTTCTTTAGGTTTTTCCTCTTTTTCTGGAGTTTTCGTCACCACCTCCTTTGAAAAGTTCAATTCTAAAGGCTCCTCTTCAATTTGAGTGTCCAATTTGGATGATTCCCATGACCTTCGATTCAAGGATTCCGAACTATTTGGTTTTAACATACCTGAAATACATATTTCAACTGAAAATTTAGAAATATCGAAGATAAGTGATTAAACTGGAGTTATTCTCAGAAAATAGCCTAATATGAAATAAGCTCTAGCATTTTCAGAGTAAATAAAAATGAATTCTAAAACTCCACCCTGATGCAAAATGTGCTATGTACAATTTGTTATAAGATTGTATAGTAAAAGTTTGACAGACGTCTAATATCATGATTTGAGGTAGCTTGTTAAAGAGTTTAAGAAGTTAAAGCTAGATGAAATTCTTGGTTATACAAATACACTAAGGCTACCGGAAGCATGCTTCCGACATACTTCTGCCATAAAGTTATTATGAATAAGTTCCCATCATACAGAATTGCATTTAGATTACATTTACATAAAATATATATCAGAACAAAGGGATTACTAACTCCTCCCTCCCATAAAACGGCATATTTTGAAGGACTTTTTAATAATAATTCATAGCACACTGCCAGATTGTGTCAAGTTCTACAGTTAAGGGATAAATTCAAAAGAGACTTAATAATGTTGGCGATACTTTATGAAAATCCATTATAATTGAATATAAACTAAAATTCAAACACTTGAACTTTTGATTTACACTTTATTGACAACATAGCATGACCCGTTTCGTCGTTTGTAACGACGAAACGCATCATGCTATGTTGTCAATAAAGTGGAAATCAAAAGTTCAAGTGTTTGAATTTTAGTTTATATTCACTTATTTATATATTATTTCTATGTAATGTCAAATTTAATTACAAAATTACTTGATACAAGATCATGACAATCATTGTCATCAATTATTAATATTGATGACCATACATAACTCTATGACAATAGAACTGTAAAACCATCTAAACTTAACTGATAATAGAAAGTTTCAGATAAAAGTTTTAGCGCCATCTCTAGCGCCGATAACTGAACACAGTAATCGAATAATGGAAACAAATAAAAAGCATTAATTAATTGGTAGTTACCCTTTGTTTTTCCAAGTAACTTGGATTCCCACTCATCCTGTGGCTTTGGCTCTACTCTAGCGGGTTTAACAGGGGGTACATTGTCCCCATAATTTGTTGCATCACTCAAACTTGACGAATTGGCATTCTGGTTAATTGAACTGGCAGAACTTTTATGTGACAATTCGTCAAACTGAAAATGAAGAAATTGTAGAATTCAAATATCCAAATAATGAATATGGAAACTGTAAAAATTTACTCACTGTGAATTCATCTTCATCCTCACTAACTACTCCTGGATCAGCATCCTCCTTGGTCTGTTTACTCTTGACATTTGCAAAGACAGTGTTAGTTCGCCTTTGCAAACTTCCCACACTACCAACTGAAGAACTATCGTCAAGGTCGCTCTCCTTGCGACTTCTTAAGTGCATTTTTGATCCTATAGATTTTGCGAATTTCTTGATTCCTTTCCGTTTCTCTGCGCTACCCAAGCTCAGCAAGCTACCACCCACAGATTGTGCGACATGCGACAGCTGTCCCATCGAGGATTTATGTTTTTCTTTCTTTGTAATGTCAGTCAAACTACCTGATTTTACAGTGAAGCCAATTTTGACTTCAAGTTTACCACGATCCTTAGGTTTACCTTGTTTTCCTGAATTATAACAAATTGCTCAATATTTGATATAAAATCCGACGAAACAGAAATTACATATTATTGTACAATATCAACAACATATACATGAAATAAATGAAGTAAATGACTTTACAAGGAATATAAGGTAGTTCCACTAATACCAACATTTTGAAATATTGGTTTATATAATTATTTGTAAATATATAGATGAAATGAATAAAGTCTTTCAAATGAACACATATAAGTTATTGATGTTATACTAGCAGACGGTACTTTGCTGTTCTAATTAATTGGGACAAAGGATAAAAAACAATGTTTTCGTAAAATCTTACCTTTTAATGAAGTAAATACATACAAAATAGCGTAGATTCTTCATATTAATATGAAGTATGTCCTCCTTTCGCAGAAATAACTTCTTGAACTCGTCTAGGCATCGATTCCACTAGCGTAGCGTAGATTTTCTCCAATTCGTCATCATGAAACCACACCTGAATTGCACTTATAATCATTTTTCTTTTGTAGTGCAACCCATTTTTGCCAGTCGTTTCTTTAAAATATTCCATAAATTGTCAATGGGATTGAGATCAGGTGAATTCCCAGGCCAATCGAGTACTTTTATTTCATTCTCACACATAAAGGCCTGCACTTGTTTGGAATTGTGGCAGGGAGCCAGGTCGTGCTGAAATGTTCCATCAAACGTTTCCATGAATGGGAAAATCATGGAACTTCATCATGGACTTCAGCTATATCTCTGTACAGTTATTGATCGCGCATTAAGCGCGATAATTTTGGAACGCTTCCTCGGAATGATATCCATCTTTGCACAAGACAATACAGCACGTATCAAAATTGAAACCACCAACTGTCGCAACGGTAGGCTCACAACTGAATTGCTTGCGAGGTAAAACCGGTCAGAATGTAAATGATGGCCAAGGTCGAACCCTCACGTCACCTCAGGTAGTAAACAAGCAGGTGTGAGGGTGTTTGGGCCACCCTGGTACTCACATACTTACTACAGTAACTCAAACCAAGAAAAAAAAATGTTTGTCCCAATTAATTCGAGCAGCATAGTATATTGGTTTTAAAAATACTTTAAAAGGGTATTAGTTTAGTTGAAAAAACATAAAACTTAATCCAAGAAATCACAAAATACTACCTGGCTTGCTTTGTAAAGTGAACCATTTATTTTTAGGCCTCTCATAGATATCCAGCTCATTGAGAGGTATCACAATTCGTCCTAAAAATTCATCAACACCCAGGGAGTTATGGTGTAGTGCTGTGAGCACAATTTCCGCTTTGTTTCCTTGATCAGGAATGGCTCTGAAAGAAATTTTATATTATCTACTGAACAAAAACTAATGAAATGGACAAAAAAACATTGTGACTAGTTAAAACAACATTCAGTTCAACTGTTACAAGAATACATATTCTTCCGATTTGTATATAATTGCGCAGTAATTTCAACAAGCACCTATAAGTACTTAGTCACAGAAATGTATAAATAGCAGAACCTACCATAAATTGATTTGTTTTTTTTCTGAAGTCTGTAGATTTAGAAAATACTTTATTAATTTAGTCAATATAACTTCTTGCTAAAACATATTTTGTATTTTTAGTATTAGGATGAAAGATCTCAAAAACAGTTTTATTTTGTACAACTCTTTTGTAAAAGGTTTACTATACCAAAATATTATCAATTTGGCTCATTGTTTGAGATTTGTAAATTAATAATCTTGTCTGTTCTCAGAAAAACATTGTAAAAGTTTCATTTCATATAATACAACGAACTTTCTGTTTCAGAGATCCCAATAAAAAAAAAATAATTTCAAGTGACAATATTATATTTAAAACTCTATTATAGTTATACACATTTAAAACACAAATAGATTTACAACCAAAATACAAATGCTTGTCAAAGGTAGGATTATTTACATTGTACATTACCTGATTTTTACTTTGTGTTGTGTTCAGAGATGTACATATAAATAAGAATGCCCATTTAGTTATTTAAAAAAATGTGTAACTCATTTTATCTTCAGATATAGAGAAATAAAATATTTTTTGCCTATATATTTTAGCACTATTTAAAAGAATTTTCAACAAAGTTCACACTTCATACGAGATAGCATTAAAATATTATAATGCGTCAGAAATAAACAATCTTTACTCATGTATTTCAGATAGTGAGTATTCATATTTTCGGATATTAAATATGTTGGATTTTTCTGTGATTTAAATTGTAGTTCTGAATTGTTCTATAGAGATCAGAATTAGTTTCTTAATTATAACAATTAGTTTATATGGAACACTGTCACAATGTTATCTGTACTATTGTAATACTGACAAAAATTCCTTTAACCTTAACAATCGTATCTGTATATTTTGATAAAATTAATCGAGTCATAAAAATTTGTCAAATTAATAAAATAGAAACGAAGAATTAATTGGTTGTTATTAATATTTCATGCAACATTGACAATCAGAACTAGTCATAGAAACTGGTAAGTGCTTTTGAAAAAATCACCATTATAACAATCCTAGGTAAATTAAGGATTACTAATAGTCACATATTGAAAATCAAAATTTCTTTTAGCAAAACAAGTTGGATTTCAAAAGTATCCTCCTTAAGTATATTTTTCAAGATATTAGAGAAACTATGTAGTGATTAGATTGAAAATAAATTTTTGTGACAAAATATGATTTTGGAAAAAAATTTTCACATGAGTAGAACCAAATATTCACACGAGACATAAAACAAACTACTCAATAATTGATTATAAGTATATTTCCCACCAGGCTAATTTCAAAACTTGCATCAACTATAATATTATTATATTATAAAATCTAATTGACGGTAATTGTCCTAATTTATTTGAATACTTTAAGTAATTTTTCAATATGATTAGTTGAATTTGAATGCTTATTTATACTGCAGGCAATAACATGATGGAATAGGCAATGCATGATGTTTCATATATACAAGAATAATTAAAACATTTGAATGAAAAACCAAGGTCTCATCAGTCAGAAAATATCAGTAATATTATGTAGGAATTTAAACAATGTTTGTTATTGAAGAACAATTATTATTCAAATATATATGTCAAAAAAGTTAAAGTCACTATCATTTTTTTTGTTATCAAATGAGAGGTAATTTATTGCAAAATGATGATTATCTGCTAATTGAAAGTAAACAACGACTCTCATCACGTAAGTGAAGGAAATAATTACTTACAATTCACATTCTTCATGCCATTCTATATTTGGTGGAGCTTTTTCTTTCACAGAAGTTTGATATTTTGTTTTGCCGAGTGCTATAGTTACAAAGCAATTATTAGTATGATTTTTTCCTTTCGTCAACAACCCTGTAGCTTTTTGTACTAAAAACAATTTGTTTAGCAATAGATAAACACAAACGTCAAAGCACTATTTTATACCTGTAACTTGAACATGTGTGGGCATCCACATTTTTAAATATTAATTTCTTGAAACTAAAACTTCAACACTATCCACACTAACAAATATTATATTATCTTAAAGGTTTAATGGTGTAAATAGGTGATTTCACCGTTCATTTCAGCCAATGCTTGTCAAATATGTGAGTCAGTCAAGTCAATTGTTCCATCACACAACACATACATGACAATAGCAACGATAGTTCACAGAGCTGGATTCGAATTTCTACTTTTTCATGCGCCGTGTTCACCTGTATTACAAGCAGATTCGTTCGCGATATGTCAGGCGACGTTTGCGAGAATAGTTTGTCTGTGACGTCAAATAATATCAGTTTATTACTAATAATCTAAAACACTTTAAGGGAGTTCACGTGTTTGCAAAAACATGCAAATTTGAATTATTTTGGGTGTTACTTGATGACAACTCTATTTAAAACTTCAAACAATTACAGTAATTCTTCACACCTTTAGTAAGTTTAATAAGTAGGTAGAGGAATTATTTCAAAAATATTCAGAAGAAAAGAATTATATTACGTTGAAATATACGAAGAACTACACAATTACTGTTAGTATATTAATGTTTATCCACAATTAAAATTTTCTAATTTTCTGTTCTAGATTCCATAAACGATAAAATCACCCCCAAAGTGAAATCAAATCTTCGGAAATTCGGTCGGAATTTGCAAATGTTCGTTTTTCTACAGATTGTGTAGGTTTGTTATATTGAAATTCGCTTAACACAAACTTATTCGGGTTATTTCGTTCGCTATTTTCCTGTTTATTCATATTTTTCGCACGAATTGTGTTATAATGTGAATGCAAGTGTTATTATTTCTGAGTCTCATTCCGTTTATTGCGAAATAAAACATATCGGCTTCGTCTAAGTCAAGAAAATTTTCTTTTATAGATATATATATATATATATATATATATATATATATATATATATATATATATATATATATATATATATATATATATATATATATATATATATGATAATTTTGATAATTTTGGTTGTCAAGCCGTGATCTCAATTTAAAATTATTTTTTTTTTTTTGATAGTGTTGGCGTTTACTTGATGTAAATCCATTATAATTGAATATAAACTTAAATTCACTTGAATTCATGATTTACACTTTATTGACTACATAGCATGACGCGTTTCGTCGTTACAAACGACTTCTTCAGATGCTTACAGAATAATAACAACATTTTGAAAAACACAGGTATAAATATCAGGGAATTTTGCTAAGATATTCCATTCTGAAAAATAAATTCTATTACCTGAAGAGGTTTAACAAGGGTGAATTATTTAATTCTGTTCATTGAGCAAATTTCCAGAATTTTTAAGCCGATTTATTTCCACTATTTTCCAATAATCTAATTGACTATTTGTCTCTATATTGTGTAAAATTTTTTTTTGATACGAATTTCAAAATTTTACACAATATAGAGAGAAGTAGTCAATTAGATTATTGGGAAATAGTGGAAATAAATCGGCTTGAATATTCTGGAAATTTGCTCTATGAACAGATAGAATTAAACAATTCACCCTTGTTAAACCTTTTCAGGTAATAGAAATTATTTTTCAGATTGGATTATCTTAGGTAAAACCAAAACCATAGAATCCCAAAATTCCCTGATATTTATACATGTGTTTTTCAAAATGTTGTCATTATTCTGTAAGCATCTATGTAGCCAATAAAGTGTAAATCATAAATTCAAGTGTTTATTTCAAGTGAATTTAAGTTTATATTCAATTAAAATATCTTTTCACGCATATTTATTCTCATTGTAAAATACTCGTAACTATGATAACATGTCTTTTTCTATATCGAATTCAGTAAGACGGCAGTTTAAAAGTACTTGTTGAACTTCATGTCCGGTTTTAATCTTGACCTCCATAAGAACAAAGCAATCCTCAATATTTTATTGCATAGGTACGTGATAAACAAACTGAATATTTTTAACGATCCATTGCTATCTAATATTTGAATAGCAGATAAAAATACGGTTTCTGGTAGTGAATTGCTAATATAACATTACCGTTCTTATACATATAAGTTCTTTGTTTTAATGTATTCAATATTGTTGTTGCCGTTATAATCCAAAATCACTGGATTTAAGCATTGTTTTATTTTATCAAACATTTATTCAGCATGAAGCACCAGAATATTACAGTTCATCCAAGAATTTTGACATGGCATTGCTGAAAACAACAAAAAACAGGGAATTGACATTATAATGTGCAATCTTGCCATTTTAGATGCAATATTACAAAAATATAGGTTATTATTTTCTTGAACTAGTTCTATCAACTCTTGAAAATGGTTAGTAAGCCGAAACAAATGTCCAATGAATTAAACGATTTTCTCGAATTTTGCCAAGTATTTTGAATTATATTCTACCGAATAAATTACCTTTAAGCAGATAATAATATCTAATATAATACAATAATAAAATAAATTTATTGAGAAACATTCTTTACATCGTAGAATTACATTCATCTCAATTGATACAATAATTACAACTAAGAAGAATGCTCTCAAAAGGATTGAATTCAGTTTTGAGTCTGATCTTCCATTAAGCCCTCGAGCAAAAGTATTGGTTCAAACAAAAAAATTTGTTAAATTTATATTAACAATAATATACAACTTTATTTGAAAAGAAAAAAATTACCTCAGAAATATCAAACATATGAGACAATTTCACATGGTGAAGAATATCTCTGTTAATAACAATATAAAAACATATGATACAAAAAATTGATTCATACATTATTGCCTACATTCGAATCATCGAAATACTCTGCCGCACTATCGTATGCCTTTGTTAAGAGCAGAGATTTAACTCTCCTCTTAAACAAATGAGTACTTTCAAATTCGATGGTAAATGGTTGAAAATTTTAATACTCTGATAATAGAGAGAGTGCTCAAATTTAGCTGTTTTATTCATAGGAATAAGTAGCACATCCCTGTTCCTTCTTGACTACTCATGATTTCTATTCAATTTAATAAACCTATGTTCATTTTCTTCAACATATAACAAACATCTATAAATATATAAACACGGTAAGGTGAGTATGTAATTATTAATGGAGATAGGTTTACAAGATGTTCGTTGATGAATATTGAATATTAATCGAAGTATTTGCTTCTGTGTAATAAACGCCCTTTATTTCTGTAGAGCAGCCTCACAGCAGAATATTATAATTTCAATGACTATATACAAGACCGTAATACACATTCATAACACAGTTTCTAGGTACGATGTTCTTAATTCTGGAGATTTTTTTCTCAATTTTTTACATAACACCTCAATGTGTGATGTCCATCTCAAATTTCGGTCTACATATATCCAAGAAACTTTGATGATTGGGATGATGATATAGTGTTGTACCCATATTTAACATCCAAGGTACTAATTCCATTGCCCTTCAGACAAAAATGAACACATACAGTTTTGTCAACGTTCACCATCAGATTGTTCATTTGACACCAACTTACAAACTCCCTCACAATGCATTCACATGCCTCCAGAAGTTCTTCAGGAGTCCTGCCAGAAACGACCACCGATGAATCATCACCAAAAACCGGGACAACTTCGCAAGCAAATTTCTTGACCAGAAACTGCACTTTGTAGTTGAATAAAATTGAGGGCACTTATTTACAGTTAGCTACGAATAATGATAATTGGAAAGAAACTCGCTTATCAAACACTTGATAGATAGTTTCAAAGATTGAAAATGTTTGAGGCTTACGAGTATTTTAGCTCGTAGCACATTTCCTGTACAAATGTTGAATAAAAAATTTAACGAATAAAATTATTAAATTCAACAAACCTCGCTTAAGTTTCATTATGAAACTGTTATTATGTAATTTAAATAAAACTAAGTAGTTTTCTGATTTTATCTATAATTAAATTAAAACATAACAATATTGTTTCGTCAACACAGTGGCTTCATCAGATGTAGCTGGTAAACTACTGTGTTGGCGAAACAATATTGTTATGTTTTAACTTATTTATAGTGAAAATGAGAAAACATTTTTCTCATTCAAATAATGTTTTTCATTCAAATTTTTTTTATTCAAATTATGTATTTAGATTTTCATTGTTGGGGTTTGGTAGGAGATATGTACCCAAACTCTGTTCAGTATGAACAACTTTATTTATCATAACTAAATACAACTAAATACATTGAAGTGCACTAATAACGTTTGTTGATTACAGTCATGTTGACTGCTTGGCGACTAGCGCCGAAGTGGACGAGATCTTGTTGACTTCTCCTGAGGTTGCGTCCCGAGCATGCGCAGTCGTCTTTTCTTCTTCTTCCTTGCTGTGTCTTAGTCTATCGGTTGGTGCATCCAGTGGCAGGATGTGACTAGTCACCGCATACTCCCCCCGCAGTGTCACACATAGTTAGCATAACATGTGGGGAACGTACTAACCTCCCTGTTAATGTAGTAATGTAGTTGACAATGTAGTCCAATGTTCGATGCAATTATGGCTGATTTCAGTGGACGGTGGAATTCTTCGTTGAGGCCTTTCGATTGCGGATAGTAAGGAGTGGTCCCTATTTTTGAATCCCTTGTGCATGAGCTAATTGCTGTAAGAGATTGCTTTTGAACTGCCGTCCTTGATCCGTTGTTAATCGCGAAGGTTCTGCAATGGTAATATCCAATTCTCGTACAATTTTGTCGCAATTGTATCTGCTGTGATATCTGTAATTAGAATAGCTTCTGGCCATTTTATGATTTCATCTGTCATTGTCAAATAATAACTTGTATCTTCTGAAGAAGGTAGAGGAACTACTATATCGAGGTGGACATGGTCAAATCTTTTCAATTGGCAGTGAGTGAATTTACTGTGTAGCGTGAATTCTGCTTTTCTACAACTTAACATTGACTCGACCATTCATTGCAGTCTTTATTGATATAAAGTCAAGTGAAAAACAATTTGATAAATTTGTTCGTAGTTCTAATTTCTATATTAGAAACGTGCGATGTTTCGAAAACCTGGCGCCGATACCCCATTGGTATATATGGCTTTACTTACCGCTTGAGTAAACCAAAGTTTTGTATTAATTGACCAGATTGGTTGAAATTTTAATGAAACACGTGCAATTGACAGGCATCGTTTTCGTTATTCATATTTTTAATAAAAGTTTATGTAGAATAACTAGAATTAATGAAAGAGTTTTTTTTTTATGTTTCTTCTTGAAATATGTTCTATAAATAAATATTACTTATTTATGTGCGAAATAAGAAATATTCTGAACCATGTGAAATGAACTACAACGAATAAAGAATCAGAATAATAAAGCAAAGACAAAATAAGATACGATAACTTCAATACCTTATTCATGTCGATGGAAAATGCAATTTCTAAAAAAAAATTTTTTTTTTTGTGAATATTTCAGTATACAAATGACCAATATAAGAAGATTTGAGTAATTGTCCTTACCTCTGTACTATAGTAGGTCGTAGCGTCGATCACGTCAGGGGTCACCAATGTTGGTGTTTGGTAGGAGATATGTACCCAAACTCTGTTCAGTATGAACAACTTTATTTATCATAACTAAATACAACTAAATACATTGAAGTGCACTAATAACGTTTGTTGATTACAGTCATGTTGACTGCTTGGCGACTAGCGCCGAAGTGGACGAGATCTTGTTGACTTCTCCTGAGGTTGCGTCCCGAGCATGCGCAGTCGTCTTTTCTTCTTCTTCCTTGCTGTGTCTTAGTCTATCGGTTGGTGCATCCAGTGGCAGGATGTGACTAGTCACCGCATCATCAAGTATCGGCTCAATCGATTAATGTTATTGTAGGGGTACCACAATCTATGGGGTACCACAAGGTTCAGTACTTGGGCTACTGCTTCACTTGCTGTATGTTCATAGCTTGCGCCTGGTTGGGCTTGAAGCTCAATATTTCACATTTGCGGATGATACATTGTTTGTGTACACAGGAGAAAGTGAGAATGATTTAGAAAACCTGATTAATGAGGACCTTGACAGGTATATCGGATGACTCTATTTAAACAAATTGAAGATAAATGCGAACAAGACAAAATTTATAATTCTGAAACAAAAAAACAAAGC
Organism: Henosepilachna vigintioctopunctata; assembly: GCA_030704895.1. NCBI lineage: Eukaryota > Metazoa > Arthropoda > Insecta > Coleoptera > Coccinellidae > Henosepilachna > Henosepilachna vigintioctopunctata. The sequence goes on along the minus strand of JARQZJ010000122.1, from coordinate 3,381,562 downwards.
GGTGAATAACATCAACTTAAAAATTAATGAAATTGAACTAGATGAATATTTAAACTGGAAAGCACACACAAATAAAATAATTAGTAAAATAAACCCTATGATTCCCATTATTTACTAATGTAGAAATTATATATCCCTTAAGACAAAAAAACAAATATACGCTGCCTTTTTCTCATCGCACCTGAGGTATTTACTGCCTATATGGGGAACTTGTGGAAGTGTAGATTTTAATAAAATGCAGATTTTACAAAACAAAATTTTAAAAATTTTTTTCATATATGATTATCTAACGTCTACGAATATATTGCATCAGGAATTGAGCATCCCCAAACTAGAAGCCTTGTTGAAACTTGAACAGTGCAAACTTATGTATAAAATACTTAAAAATATACAAAAATCAAATATTGTTTTCAAATTGGTTGGCGAGGTTCATGGTTATGAGACAAGGTTTCAGACAGGGTTCTACATTTCCAACAGTAGAACAAATGTTGGACTGAATGGTCCTGCTAATATAGCAAGTAAAGTGTACAATAATTTGAGTGAGGACATCAGGTCAACGAAATGTTACTCCCACTTTATAAGAAAATGTAAGGCATGTCTGAATGCTTGATGATAAATATGTACCTGTTGAATTTAAGTTAATTTTGAATTTTAATTATATTGGAGAAAATTAATTAGTTTTATAAATCTTTAGGCCAGGGCTAAACAAAGCACTGATTTTAGATAGAAGGAATGGTTTTTATATTGTCTGTTCTCTAGGAACTTTCATATAGAAATGTTAATCCTATTTCGTTGTAATGAATTTTGTATTATGATACTATAAAAAATGTGTAATTTTGGGTAATCTGCAATGTATTAGCTGGGACTTTCCGATTCAATCTTTCCTTTCTTATTCGAAAACAACACATTTACTATAAATATCGAAAAGCTGGATTTATCTGGATAAACGTACGTAACATGTTTTTGTTCGCTTGGGGATAAAGCACGAGATGAAGCTATTGTGATTGATGTTTCAAATAGTGCACCCTTTCGTTGAAATTTCCCCTTTTACGTAAAATCGAACCCTCAATTTATAATAATTAGGTATTCTGATGTCATTTGGAAGCAGCTGCGTGAATTTCACGTACTGACACAAAAGATTTAAGAAAAATATTTTATTTGATAACGTCAGTGACAGATTTATCGAATACACATCAGGCTCGTGTCCTTATTGTTGATATTTGGGCATTTCACCCTTTTTGTTGGATTAACTGAAATTTTTATTTTGTGGAAACATGTTCAGCTGGCGTATTCGAAGACCCCATCGTAAATTTGTTCAAGTCCTTTCCCTTTCAATTGAAATTTTCTGAAGTTGTATTTTTTGTCAACTTTTCGTAATTGATTTCAGATTAAAAATGGTACCTACCCTATGTTTAGGTTATTCGGCACGCGTTATAACACCCGGTCGAAAAACATTCCTGTTTGAATAGATTTATTATTCTGCAATCACTTGCTATTTTCAATGGAACATCTAAAATTTGGCTATGGGAATTCTGAATTCTGGGAATAAAAGTACCTAATCGTATATAAGAATCTTGATTGCTTCAAGGATTCTGAAAATTGTATTCGTAAACTAATTTTAAAAATTACAGTAATTCAAAATATAATCGTACACATTGTTTTACACATTCTGTTTTGTTTTTTCAACTTATTAATAAACTAGCTGACCCGGCCAACGTTCTCTTGCCATATGAATTATTATATATATATATATATATATATATATATATATATATATATATATATATATATATATATATATATATTATATATATATATATATATATATATTTATATATATATATATATATATATATATATATATATATATATATAAATGGATTATTATTCTTTTCGGGTATTCGGTCTGTAACAACGGTACAGACCGAATACCCGAAAAGAATAATAATCCATTTATATCACTCCACGGTCGTGAGTAATTAGTTGTTATATATATATATATATATATATATATATATATATATATATATATATATATATATATATATATTTATAAAGTTTTTAGCAATAACAGGCTCTTTTTGATATGAAAAAGTTTATTTTGGTTAACGTTTCGTTGTTATATTACAACTTTGTCAAAACTAATGAATAATTGAATTTATGAGTTACTATATCAAATGTCAAAGTTATTTTTTAGAAAAATCAAATTAGTTTTTTTGTATCTTCACTCATTGATTTTCATTATCAGAGGAATATTTCTGGCTTAGCATTCGCTTCGGAAGTTTTAGTCTTCTTCACCATGAGGAAACCTCTGAAAAACTCATGGTAAGCCAGGTGATTCTAATAAGTGTGATTTATATTTACATATATATAATTACATATAGTCTTTTATACTTACCAGAATATGTATATTGTTGGTTTATGTGTGTGAAACTGAAGGTTGATATGGAAAAAATGAGTTTTGAGATGTGATGTTTGGTGATTGTTGTGTGTTTATTTTACGAGTGTTATTTGTAAGGTTTATTAAGTTGTTGTAAATAGAATTAAGATGTTTAATGTCTGTTCTTTCATTTACTGTGTTTTCTAAATTTTTACGAATGTGTAACATTTCTAAAATTTCTTTACTTTTTTTGTCCCTTTCAGTTCAATTTCAAAATTTTCGTATTTTTGTAATCAAAATCATGTTTTTCTGTTATTTTATATTTATGTAAGGCTGTTATTTGAGTTTTTGCGTATTTATGCGCTTTGATTCTTTCTTCGAGATTTTGTGCTGTTTGCTCGATATAGCTTTTATTGCAATTGTTACGCGGAATATTATAAACTGTATGAGTTTTTCTCTGAGTTACAGTTTTACTTTTTAATTTTGTATATATTTCTTCGATTTGATTTTTGGCAGTATGTGCTATTCTTAAATTATAAGGTTTTAATATTTTAGCAATGTTTGTACTTAATTACACAAGATATATATATATATATATATATATATATATATATATATATATATATATATATATATATATATATATATATATATATATATATATATATATATATATATATATATATATATATATATATATATATACACATATTTCTTGAAATTGATTTATTGCCTGTTTAAGATATTTTGTTTTGTTGAAAGTTTTTATCAATAACAGGCTTATATTACAACTTTGTCAAAACTAATGATAATTGAATTTATGAGTTACTATAGATATCAAATGTCAAACTTATTTTTTAAAAGCATTAGTTTGACAAAGTTGTAATATAACAACGAAACGTTAACAAAAATAAAATTTTTCATATCAAAAAAGCCTGTTATTGCTGAAAACTTTCAAAAAAAAAAAATATATATATATATATATATATATATATATATATATATATATATGTGTATTTATATATATTTATATATATATATATATATATATATATATATATATATATATATATATATATATATATATATATATCACTACATAGTATAAAACAATGTCGCTTTCTCTGTAAATCTGTAATATCTTCGAAAATATTCATTTAAATCATCTACTGTAAAGGGCCATATAGTTCTATATTAAATCACAAATGTATTTTAGGTATTTAATTGGATAAGGATTAATGCTGTATTGGTTAAAATCGCTTCGAAAATGAGCCATTATTTGTCGTAAGAAGTAAATGACAAAAAAATGTTATTGTGGGATACCCATAAGAGATAGAAATATACCATACGGAATTTTTCTGTAAACCTTTTCAATGTGTAAAATACTTAGTACATAATTTTGATAAATCTCGTAGGGTTCAGCCTGCGTTTGCAATGTAAGAGGATAAAATGTAATTGTTTACGATATCAAATTAGAAACCTCAAAAATTAAAGTATTATTATATGTACATATAAACCTTCCTCTTCAATCACTCTATCTATTAAAAAAACGCATCAAAATACATTGCGTGTTTTAAAGATTTAAGAATACATACATAGGGATATAGGGACAGAGAAAGCGACTTTGTTATATACTATGTAGTTATAGTAATTGAACACATTTTCAAAAATTCCAAAAATAATTCTTATGTTGTCCACTACAATAAGTATTGTTTCGGTATACAATACCTTCATCAGGTGGATGAAAACTAACACTTTTCTTATATATGTATATGAGATATGCATATAGGTTTTTACACACACATACACACACACACATATATATATATATATATATATATATATATATATAGTATTGAAATATTTTGAAAAATGTGTTTAATTTGTGTATAAGTTGACTTGGAATTTCAACACGTATCTCTCTCTTCATGAACCATTCTGTTTTGGAATATACCGATATATGAATATGATAATGGAAGTTATTATGAAGCCTAAAGCCGCCAACAGATCTATACACTAAGTTCATCGAAAAACACAACAATTTGGGATTAAAATTCAATATTTGCGGCTTATTAACCATTCAAACTCCCCAAAGCCGACTGGTCCTCGTGAGGATACATATAGCGATATTAAACTTTCGATCACTAGGAACCATGGAAAAACTAAAAAATATGGAATTAGCATTACACGAAATAAAATGGGATATAATTGGAAAATGGGACATACCTATGTCGAGAGAAAATATAGAAAAATGGAGTTGGTTAGTAACAGACAGGCTGTTCAACAAAAGTAACCAGTTCACTTTAAAGGTACACATTAGAATTAGAATGTATATTTAGTTTTTTAGCAAGTAGGGATATATCGAGTTATTGTAAAAAGAAAAAGCATATTTATTTTATAACCATTCAAATCTTCAAATATTTTTTCTCAATAATAATAATAAGTTCTTTATTCTCAACAGGTACAACACCCAATTACAGAAAATAATAACAATCTTGAATACTTAACTAAATAATTCAAAAAAAGATTTAACAAAGAGCTCAATCTAATCTAAAAAAAATAGCAACTCATAACTGCATTATAGCATTCGATGAAATATTACAAATAACTCAATCTAAATCAATTAATTTCAGTCAATTTTCGTTGTTCACATAACTCCTGATAATAAATTCTATGGAGTCGAAGTGAATGTCACAATTATTGGTAACTCTATTGAATGTAGACTACATAAACCAAATGAGGGATTGTTTTAGGTAGTTGGTCCTCGGAGTCCCTAGGTGGAATAATTCTGTATTACGAGAATTTTGCCTAGAAACACGAAATTTCAAAGAGAGGAGGACAATCAATACTATTGTGCAGTAATTTTTACAAAAATTTGAGTGATAAAGTTTATCTCCTGATCTGCAATGAGATTAAAATAAATCGACTAAATAATTCGTTATGATTGACTCCTTTCTGTAGATAAAATTTATCCTCCCTACAAACTAAGAATTTCAAGAACCTTCTCTGAATAGCCTCAAGAATGCGTTGATGGCAAGTGTAAATGGGATGGCAGATCGTGCCTCCATACTCCAACTTGCTACGGATTAGGGTATTCAATAGTTCTATGAATGTTGAGGAATTTTAAAAATATTTGCTATTACGTATAAAGAATCCATATATTTTCGCAGCAGATGAAATAAGTTGGGTGATGTGTGGGACAAAGGAAAGCTTCTGGTCGAAGACTACACCAAGATCTCTCACCTTATCAGAACGAGACAGAACCTGACCACCGACGCTATAATCACAGTCAATTTGGTCTCTTTTGCTTGTGAGAGAAACAACATTACACTTTGACACATTCAAACTCGAATAACTGTCCTCACACCAACTAGAAACATGGTCCAGCGAGAGAATGTTCTCAACATTCAAATGGAGCTTCATGTTGATAAATTCTACCAACAACCCAATTTAAAAAAATAAGAAATGTAAAACTTGGAGGCTCAGTAGCCGAACGGTATACCCATTAACGTGTAGTACACTATAACGCTTTTGGTTTACTGGTGGTGGTAGGTTCGATTCCCACCGTGTTCTTGGGCAGTTCGAAATCGGCGTTAATCTTTAGGTCCAAAGGTATAAAGGTCTCTCGCCTTCGTTCGAGGATGGTACACGGCTTCTAAAAATATTGCATCTATTTGAACCACATTGCAGGTTCAAATGTTCAAATGATTAAAATTATAATCATAAGATATAAACACAGTACCTAGAGACCCAAGTTCAACTGTAGCTTTGTCGTTAATATTATCAAATTCAATTCAAATTATTGTACATTTCTGCTTATAAAGAGAAATAGTATTATAATTCATAATGAACGCATTCAGTTGATCTCGGAAAATATCTCCCAATGTGCTGAAATATTAAATTTTCTCTAGCGGAAAATCCACATTTTCATGGTTTTCGAAAGGGAGGAAAGCTGATAAGGCTTTACGTGAACGTGAACAAATATCTTCTACATTAAGGACACCTAAAACTGCACCAGTCGAGGGTGGGACAATATCGAATCATGTTAAAAATTTATACAATCTTCCATAAACGCGAGTCATAAAAATTGACGCATTCCTTTGATAAATGGCGGCTTTTGTCATTTTAATTTTACTGAGTTGCGCATGGCGTCGAAAAACGACGCTTGCGATGGATTTACAGTGGGTTGAAAGCGCTAGTATCGTCTAGGTGTCCGCTATGTCTATTTTGTAAAATTCGGCAGTGGTCTCTGTAAGTATTGCTTGTTTGTCAATGTTTTGCAAGTTATGCTTCATATTATTGACTAATATAGAAATAATATCATCTGCTCTAAAGGATCTTGTACAAGATAAATTCACTTAGATATATCTCTATATTTTATTAGTCATATTCATGTTTTCTTGTGTTTTTCATGTTCAAAATTAATACATTTTTCAATATGTCCTCAATATCTCCTCTACATTTTCCCTAATGCTATGTAAAGGCTATGTCAAGTCTTGATACACCTGTTTTATTATGAAATCTGAACATAAAGAGTACAACTATTTGATGTAAAATTGTGTTTTTAATTGGCAATTATTTGATGAATTTGAACTTGACATCAATTCCAATACGTTCCAAAAGATTTGTGTGTGATATTCAAGATGAGATTCAAGAAAAACTGCGTTTTCCGTAAGGGTTGTTGTTGATTGTAAATTATGCAAAGGTGCAGAGGTTAAAATGCACGTGCTTGAGATAAATATTCCTTCCTTTTCTACATCACATTTGCGTACTGAGTAGTTGAAACAACGTTCAGGATTTTTAAATTTCTGTATCAAAATGGATGCTTATCTTAACGAGTTATGATTTGCTCTTGTTGGTTTGTCATATTTCTGAAGTCCATTTATTAATAAAGCATAACTGTTTGAGTGTTATTGGTTTATTGAATGTTGTAAATTGGGGTAGATAATTTTGCTCGATGTGTGTACACAAAATCGATTTCAATTTTGTGAAATGATAAATTATGCTAGGCGTGTCACTCCGATTCTTCAAATGAAATAAAACTTGCGCGTCCAGCCAACTTATTTGACCACTGGTCTAGTTGTGTGGGAGATATATTGATCGGCCAAGCACACGCATCCAACGCACATTATACTCACCCTACTTCTAGCGAGCTGCATTATTTTCATTCGTCACTCAAGTCGTCGATGTACCCCAAGTTTAATATTTTTATCTAATGATCAATAGTTTCCATCTCGTATTAAATACTCAGTTGGTGGAATTGAGAAGAACCTACTGAGATAGAGTTTTCCATTTTGCGTCTTTTGTTTTTCGTATTTGATCGCCATCTTGTGGATGCCCATATCACATTTGAAATTGGACAACACCAAAACGTCATTCACTCACTCTTCATGACCTACTGCAGCTGACTGGAGTAGGACAATTTGCATTTCCTTGGGGTGCTTTTTATCGTTGTACTTGCCGCTCTTGCGAGTGTCCGGTGCATCGTAACAACCAGACAATTCTCCCTCAATTGAACTTGATTATAAATGAAGAACGATATTCTATGGTATGTTGTATGAAATATCCTTCTAAAGCATGAGAGATATCTACAAGTCTATTAAAATTGAACTCAAAAATCGCCAATTCTCAACAATGACGAAATTTGGTTGATTTTCTGATCGTATTGAATGCTGATCGAGTTGAATAATACCTTGTTTACAAAGATATCATTAGGTAGTGTTTAAGAAGACTGAACAGTACCTACAAGTGACAAATTACATACGAAGATTTTCCTCATTTTCATTCTACTCTATTCAATTTCCAACAGGTTTCTTTCAATAGCTTTACTAACTAATATTTAGCAAACGAAAAAGATAAATAAACATGCCGTTTTATACACAGCCAATACACGCTAATGGAGTTGAATTCCTGAATAACCTTAGAAGGAATGAAAACTATCGAGCTTATTCAATAGTCATCAGTGTTGCAGATATTTTCAAATCTTATAAAATTTCAATAAAAATATGTCGATGCAACAGCTCAAATCACACATTCCAATTATTTCACATAAGCTTTTTACAATCAATTGTTGAACTTATAGTACTTAAATATTCCTCTTTTCTTCTTTTCTTTTAATTTCATCATTCTTATTCTTCTTTATTTGTACCTACTATTAAATTGAAAGCTGTTTGAAGTCGAAGTTGGTTACCACTGATTAGTTTGTAAATTTATAAAACCATAGAGGTTTTTAGGGCCCAATGCGATATGTCAACAATAGTTTAAAGACCGTCATTTGTTGACATTAGGTGTTAAAGTTTTCTCTAAAAGTGTACATTTATACCTACCATTATCGCTTGGTACATATTTCGAATGGAACCACCATAGTACAATTTAGGCAAACACCAAATAATAATTCAAATACAAAATTGTTATCAAAACACAAATATTTATATTTAACACGTCAATCATCTGACCTGCCAATTTTACTCGATCTTTCAGGGTATTTGTGCATATACCAGATAAGAAATTTCTTTCCAATTTATTTAGAGCTAAGCTAACAGAATAATTGCAGTTTTTGAAATGCAATTGGAATTACTACTTGTTCAATTGAAATGTATATTGAAATCTATTTTATTATTTTTTGTGTACTACTTCAGATATAGGGGAAATATCTAAACAAAATTTCATTATGCTTAAAAATTATTTGAATAACCTTATTAAGGGGTACATTTAGAAATATTCTCCGTGAATGAATATTCCATATGGTTGTTTATGAATTATTCATTATCATGGAACATTTTATTGAACACTTGTGGAACATTGCAAACTTAGAAATTAAATGAATTATGATCAATTTTTGCGACTACTAATAATATAAACTACCAATAATAGAAATTATCTTTCACTCGAGTTGTGCCTGTCAAAGCAAGTTCAATTTCAATTCAGTATCATGCCAAGGGTCTGAAAATCAATATATTTTTACTGTACATCATTATTTTATCTATACTTCATTTTAACTTTACATTTGAATATTGAATATACGAGGCTTATAGATAAAATTAATAGCAAATCAATAAAAGATAATATAAGATAATGTATCAGTTTCATTTTTTCAAATTTAAACCATATGGTCCTGATATTAGTATTATTGAAATAATCCACCTTATGGAACTGTGCTAATAATAGGGAAGCCCTTTTTCATAATGAGAATCAATAAAAAGTGATAAAATTGTCACGTAATTCGTTGGAATGGTGTTCCTGGGAATTATTGCGCAGTAATTAATTATCATACATAGTAGTATAGTATAGTAGTATATTGAATTGTGAATTATGCAAAAATTATCGTTGTGCTATAGTTTTAATACTGAACATTTGCTCATATGCATAAATTAAAACGAAAAATCCTTCGTTAAGCGATGCGAAAAAACTTATTTAAATAAAACTATGATGAATCAATAATTTCATAATTTAAAAACATTACATCTTATCACATCAAGTCAAAAATGCATACAACAACGTCTAGTATTTTTAGGAACGAATTTAAAACACAATGTTCAAATTGATTGTGTGAATATTTGTTGAACATATTTATCAACTATTCAAGATGAATCTCCATAATTAATTATGGAGATGAAAGTCAGTAGCTATCACACATTCGATGAGAGCTTTTTTTAGAATAATAAACAACATACTTCTGTCAAATTTTTCTCTAAGTGGGTTCAATATTATTCTGTAGTAGTATATCATTATGTGTGCCGCAGGGTACACATACTCGTATATTATGTTTGCCGCAGGGTTCTATACTGGGCTCTTTATTATTTGTTATGTATATTAATGATCTGCCAGGAAATGTGACCTTTGAGGCAACTATTCTTTATGCTGATGACACAACTTTCTCAATACAGGAGTGTCAAAGGAAAAACACATGACTCGATCTCAGCTATCACTGAAGCAATCGGAAGCGTGGTTAAAACCAACGTATTGAAATTAAATATAAATAAAACAAATAAATTATCCTTCAGTTCATCGGAGAGAAAAACTGCATCGATTAAAATCTTGAGAGTTACTTTGCAGAGTTCACTTACCTGGTCAGTCCATATTTCTGGAATAATCAAAAAGCTTTTCAGTGCCATTTACACAATCGGCAGAATGAGGTCCGTCACAAATGAGAGCATCGCTAAATTGGCCTATTTCACAAATTTTCAATCTATCAAGACGTACAATATCCTAGTTCGAGGATATAGTCCGGAGATCCACGGTATTCTGCTCAAACAAAAAGAAACGATTAAAGCGATTTGTGTTGAATCTAAGTTATCTAGCTGCAGAAAAATCTTCAAAGTCCTCAGGATAATCACCGTGTTTTCCGTCTTTATACCATCATGTCTAAAACACATGCGTACTAATAAGAAGCTTTTTCTAACAAATGCTAATATGCACACTTATAACACTCGTGGCGAAGACGATTGTCTCACCGAACATCATAGGCTCAAAAAACTCAAATAGGAGTTAATTACTATTGTATTAAATTTCATAATAGGTTACCTTCACGAATCAAGGAACTGCCGGAAAAAATTTTCTTGAAACGTTTGAAATCTGCTCTATTCAATCATCTTCTGTACTCTTTACAGAAGTTTATGTAATTGAGCAATGATGCTTTCTAGTCTAGTCTGACATCTGTATTATTATATATTGTTTTGTACAAGTTTTGTGATTATGATTTTGATTTTCATGTTTTATTTTGTACATAGTTCAATGTGAGAGTATTAGGTAATAAAATGTTGTTCTATTTGTATACATTTACAGAAATTTATTGGCATGCCATGTAATTATTTTGATGGTTATAAATTAATAATAATAATAAAAATACCAGTTTGTAGTTGACTGTTGACTGAACGAGATAAATTCAACATTGAAGATAATCTTTTTTTTTTTCTCGACTTTACTACATGTATTCTTGCAGAGGTTTATCTTTTCATGACCTCTTCATTTGTATCAAGCCGGTGCTGTTTGGAACTAGTAATGCCTTTATTGCCAGACTGTACTTCTGTGCATTGATCTGGAATACTGCAGTACTTTTTTGATGATCCAATTTTCACTGTTTTGTTTGTATTGCCACTTTTCTTCCAAGCAGCTTATCTTATACAGCTCCATTTTAACTGGGCTATCGTGTTCTTCTTCTTATATCTTGATATATTATACTATCAGAACTAGAAATTCTTAACACAGTACGCTCCATAAAAAAATATGATCAGCAGAAAGCATGTGTCATATTCTTTGTTGTACAGGTTCAATGGAATATCAGTGTTTGAGTTTGACAAAATTAGGTTTTATAGTTCTCTTGAAGACTTGCATTCGCAAAGAAATCATTTTATTGATATCCAATGCAATTTATGCATTGTTAATTAATTAATTCATGCAAATTAATTCAGTTTTTTTGCCATATGTATGGTTACTCAATTTGTTAAGTGTTAAAATATCAAAGAGAAATATACTTTGTATATTTGAGTTTCCAGATTTCCTCTTTGTTGAGATGATAATTTAAGACTGATGAAGATGGAAAAAAGTTACAACCTAAGAAAATTGCTTGTTTGTAGCTATAAGATTATAGTAGATGGGCTTCGGAAAGCACCATTATAGCTTTTCAAGTTGAAATTGAATGAATGTGAATAAACCGGGAATAAATGTTGGTAAATATCAAGTACGTAGAAGGTTTTTGTATAATTATCGTAACCATATAATAGAAAGCCAAATGTATTAAAAATTAATTGTGATACTTTCTTCAAATAACGTTTTGGAATATGAATGAAGTGATGTCTTCTGTATATCAATTTTGGAACAGAAGTCTGAAACTAAATGACTATTCGATGATTTGAATAATACGAAGTGAACGAAAAATAAATTGTTCTCGAGCAAATCAATTATGGTAATTTTATATTATACTAAATAAATTCGCTTTGTTTGAATCGTTATTGTAGACTGAAATCTATTATTACCCTAAAGAAATGATTTGGTCAATAATGTACCTCCTTTCTCTTGAAGACCTATCATTATTTGTTCATAATTTGAATGTCCATAAAACGGAACTGATCGTTTTCAAGTTCTCCATTTAATTGTGTGACAGTATAAACGACTGGAGGTTCGTCGCTTATTGATTTGAAACTTAAGTGTTCTATTCAGAAAACAATTCGAAATATATTTGTCGGGAATAGTTGAGTTTGGTCATTTTGCAGTTCAGTATATTCTGTGTATTTTTATTAATGTTTCAGTTCATGTAAGGATTCATCGAAGCAAAATATAAAAGCTCTGAAGACCTAGAAGTTTATTCTCATTGCCATTTTCCTTCAATGTCGCAAAACCAATTAATTATGACGAATACTCTCACAGAATGTTTCAAGATGTACAAACTTCTTGTAACATTAGAATCCGTAATTCGTAAATTAGTAATCCGTAAATTGTTGTTATCATGGGGTATAGTCTGGCGTGGACGCCTGCCAAGGGGAAGATCTGGGTTCGAATCCCAAACAAGACAAGTCCAATGGACCTTCTAAACTGCCGTTAAACTGAGTTCCACTGTAATAAGTCCCAAATTCTGAAAAAAGTTCTGTCTAATAGTTTCGAACAGACCCCTAAAATACACTAGAATTGTTTTTAAAATTAAAATTCAAAGAAAAAATATATATTAAGGTTATTTTGCAACTATAAGGTACTTGAGCGTTTTTTATTAGTAAAATTAAAATATTATTGAATATTTATTATTATTTAATATTATTGAAATATTATTTTATTTTATTAAATTTTTCATTTTTCATTTCAAATTTCATTTTTGGAAATGACAATATTAGGAATAGTTTCTAGGGTATTATTTCATACGAAAATTGAATTATTTATTTACTAATTATAAAATTCTTCATTAACCAACCTACATTAAGAATTAGTATTGAATATTGTCATCATGAAATGGATTTTTTTATTCGAATAGAAATCAGAATTAATTTCACTTATTTAATTATGATATGAAATATTTTGGATTACTTTAAAAATACCCCTAAGATTACCCTTGAAAATTTTAAGCCCCCAAAAAAGCCCACTAAACATTTTGTCCACCTAAATTTAGGGGGGAAACCCCCAAGTTGGTATCCCTGAGTTATTTATGCGAAGGGACATATAACTCAGCCATAACGCGCGGCCCCTTGTAACGGAAAACCTTTTTTTTCTCTCTGTAGGCCGCGTCGGTCAATGCTGCCTGACCTTAATTATTTCCATAAACAATAGCTCAAGTTTACTTCAGTTATAACCAAGAAACATTTGGGTAAAAGATAAACGCATATAAGCAAAAAAACAATTCAGTGAACTTTGAACAGATTCATGATTTTTAATAGGCCTAAATGGAAACTACACTGACGGTCAGCACTGACCGCGTTGGCAGAGAACGTGTTAAAATTTTTGGCGAATAATTAGATACTTAACGCTCATCTTTGGTATAAATATAAAAACCTTCGAATTTCGTAGTTTAGCTTTGTAATCTAAAATTGGAAGCATATACGATAAGGTTCTATCCCTTCTATTATAATCTTTTTCCATAAATCTAAGTCATATATCTCATATAATATTCCCATATTTGACCGAAATTCGGGCTTGCAAAGCTCGGAAACTTTTTATATAGTGATTGGTGGTAGGGGTAAACATCGGTGGGGATTCTATTATTGATAACATTGAGTAAGTTTCAAATCCACCCTATTTTGTGTTATTTTGCGTTCGCTTTCAGTAGACTGTACGGTTGGTGGTGATTCACAATGGCACAGAAATGGTGGTGGCTTTATGCTATGAAAAGTTAAGTTCGTTTCTTCGTGTGACAGACAGGTTGTGTGGAGGAGGGCCTTTCGCGTTGAACTGATGATATATGTACTGCTTTTGATGTTTGTTTAAATCGAGTTGTCAGTTTTAGTTTTCGATCGACTGCAATATAAAGGTAAAATTTGAAAAATATAATTGCTCTAATGTAGATATGTATATAAATGTATATTTTACGGACAATGACAATTATGAACTACAATATTTTTTGTTTTTTATTAATGAAACTTGTCGGTTTGATTCAAAATTTAATTAACAGTGTTTTTGACAAAAATATATAATTCAGTTTTCTATAATCATATTTGAGTTTCGCAAATGTTAATTGGCAAAACTATTTTCAAAAATGTTCTGATTATTCTTTGGAGATTTTCACATATCATATATTATACCATTTCTTGCTTCTTTGTAATTTTCTAATTGTTTACTTCTTTCTTGAAACAATCATATACATGTTGTATTTTGTGTGTTATTTTCATCGAGAATAATGTTTGATTTTTCCTTCATGGATTGAGAAATAATTTTTGAAATAACGAAACAAGATTTTGATGGATTGTTTTCATTTATTACAGTCAAAAAATATTAATAAATACATAATAATAGTCCTGTATCTATTATTTTACTTTTGACAGCTGAAAGCATTGACAAACAATCAAAGTCATATTACTTAATTCTTAGGGAATTTTCGATAAAAACAAAATTTATATCGAAATATTAGATATATTCAGATAAACATACAAACATGTATTGTTTCTTGAGAATTCTCTTTACTGGCAACACTAAATCATTCATTGCAAAAATTGACAGTTAAAATAAAAAATTCTTCCTATTCTTGTCTTCTTTACTCTAAAAATTATAGGTTTATATTTTTTAAAATTTAATTTAAATTTTTAAATGATTTTTCGTATTAATTTTTTTTCTAAGTTTTGACAAAGCTTCATTTTGTAGCAAGCTTTTAAAACAATAAAATTTTGAATTTTTCCGGCTATATTGAATATATTATTCAAACTCAATTTATTGCCTGTTGCAGATTGTTATACTTTCATTATTTTTATAGTTTTGACAACTATATTTTGATATACAACAAAACGTCGAAAAAAATAAAGCTCTCAACATTGATAATAGCCTGTTATTGCTAGAAACAATAAAAATAAGATATATATATATATATAGTTTATTTTCAATGTTTTTAGCTTATTTTAATGTGAAAAACTTTATTTTCGTTGACGTTTAGTTGTATATCACATCTTTGTCAAAACTAATGAATAATTAAATTTTATGAATTACTATAGATTTCAAAATGTCAAACTTATTTTTTAAAAAAATCAAATCAGTTTTTTTGTATTTTCACATATTGATTTTTAGTATCAGAGGAATATTTCTGGCTTAGTGTTCGCTTCGGAAGTTTTATTTTTTTTTTTGATGCTAAGCCAGAAATATTCCTCTGATACTAAAAATCAATATGTGAACATACAAAAAAAGTAAAAGTTTGACATTTTGATATCTATAGTAATTCATAAAATTCAATTATTCATTAGTTCTGACAAAATTTCAACGAAAATAAAGTTTTTCACATTAAAATAAGCCTGTTATTGCTAAAAATATTAAAATAAACTACTTAAACAGGCAATGAATCAATTTAAATATATATATATATATATATATATATATATATATATATATATATATATATATATATATATATATATATATATATATATATATATATATATATATATATATATATATATATATATATATATATATATATATGAAGCAACAAAAATAGTATTCATCCAAATGAAACAGAGAAAAATTATTTTTTAAAGAATGAAATTGTGAGCTAATTAATTGTGAGAATGATGAAATACTTCCAACAAGTATTCAAAATATGCGACCGCTGTTACATACACATATATGTTCACATTAAAATATATAATGGATCTAATTAATATAAAAATCTCTAGTTTTCAATTAAATTTTTTTTTTATTAAAACGACACCAAAATCGATGTCCTTGTTATTTAAAAATTGAAATAAATTACACTGTTCTGAATATTGTACATTTTCGTCCGTTTCTTTCTGATAACACATTAAATTAATGAAACAAAATATATATGTAATTTGATTTTATCATATAGTCCAACTATAATTTGATCGTATCACATTTTCGAATATGAATAATAATAATCAATTATTGATTGGCTTGAGGATGTAGTAATAATACTCTAGAAACTCTAGTCACAAGTATATAGAATTAATTGAAATGATAAGAGACAAATTTTATTTGTCTTAATAATAAAGTTTCGAATTGTAACTACTCATATTTCACAGTTGACACAGTTTACACAGTTTGATTTGAGTAGAAAATTTGATATTATATTTTGAATACCCTAACAATATGATTATCTCAAATAGAGGTTTTTTTTTTAAATAATCAATTATCATTTCAATGACTTAGATTGAATTCTCGCTTAACTCTAGTGAAACATAATTAAATGTTAAATTAAACACTTGGCTTAACGTTTCACGATTATATTTAACAATATCAAATAGTCAACATGTTTCGAGCATGAGCTCATCTTCAAGACTGAAGTGAGCTCATCTTCAAGACAGTGTTGAAGATGAGCTAACGCTCGAAACATGTTGACTATTTGATATTGTTAAATATAATCGTGGAACATTAAGCGAAGTGATAATTTAATTTGAAATTCTCATTTTCATAGTATCAACTAAACAATAAAATATTTTATAAATCTATATAAGGGTTGCATTGACGGTTGAGAACTGCATCATCAGCATGTAAAATGAGATTGTAAAAGCCATGATCACAATATTAACCGAAAAAAATAAATTACAATTCATCAAACAAGTCAAGAAATGAAAACAATAGGTATATGTATTAAAAGAAAAAAAGAAATATATATATATATATATATATATATATACATAATT
The DNA here is from genome assembly GCA_030704895.1 of Henosepilachna vigintioctopunctata. Lineage (NCBI taxonomy): Eukaryota > Metazoa > Arthropoda > Insecta > Coleoptera > Coccinellidae > Henosepilachna > Henosepilachna vigintioctopunctata. Next base: position 3,364,399 of record JARQZJ010000122.1, on the reverse strand, counting down.
AGGTAATTTCTCGACCTTACGATACTTTTATAGAATTTAGGCCTGGTGAAGTAACGGGTGTTTTTTTTAGAGGTATAGAACTTTAAGTTGGCATTACTGTTGAAGATGGCGACCGATTTAACAGCTGAGAAGTGATTTATTCTCAGTTTGGTTTGGCAATTCATCATGAATAGACTCACGCCTGAACAACGCTTGCATATAGTGCAATTTTATTTCGAAAATAATGGTTCTGTGCGGAATACGTATCGCGCACTAAGTCCATTTTATCGTCGACAACATGAAGCGCACTTCTGATTGAATGACTACGTCAACAAACAAAACTGCCGCATTTGGAGTGAAGATAATCCTCAAGTGTGTGACGAAACACCGTTACATCCAGAAAAACTGACTGTTTGGTGCGCTTTATGGGCTGGTGGAATCATAGGTCCGTACTTCTTCAAAATCGATGATGGCCAGAAAGTTACAGTCAATGGTGATCGGTATAGAGCCATGATTACTAACTTTTCCATTCCTGAATTGAACAACCATGACATCCAGGAGCTGTGGTTTCTACAAGACGGCGTAACATGTCACACAGCTCGTGCCACAATCGATTTATTGAAAGACACGTTTGGTGACCGCCTAATTTCACGTTTTGGACTTGTGAATTGGCCTCCAAGATCTTGTGATTTAACACCCCTAGACTACTTTCTGTGGGGCTATGTGAAGTCATTGGTCTATGCGGATAAGCCACAAACGCTTGACCATTTGGAAGACAATATTCGGCGTGTTACAGCCGATATACGGCCACAAATGTTGGAAAAAGTCATCGAAAATTGGACGTCACCAGACTGGACTACATCCGAGCCAGCCGTGGCGGTCATAAGCCAGAAATCACATTTAAAATGTAATGACACAAGATTATCTTTCGAATAAAAAGTTCTTGTCAATCGAATGATCCATCGTTGTTTTATTGCAATTTAAAGTTCTATACCTCTAAAGAAACACCCTTTATATTCGAAAACTTATTTATTCAAAACAATTCTCGATATTTCGACAGTTTTGTGCCTTCTTTAGGAGAAAAACGGGCTGCAAATTAATGAAACATTTGTGAATATATAAAAATAATGAATCTACTCACAATTAGAATAAATAAAATGATGATAACCGAACTTCTAACATAATTCGACAAATGTTGGGTAAAATACACGGCCAAATAAGGGACGTTTGTCAAATTATGCTGAAAGTTTTAGAAGATTTGTTATTTTCACACACTCACATATGTTTTGTCACTCACGATGTAATTTATTTAGTTGTAATTATAGATTTGATATTTGATTTTATATCCTCAATGTATGATGTGCACTTCGTTCAAAAGTTATCTAATTGAATCATGAGATTAAATCATAGTGGAGTATAATCATATACTCCACTCTAATCATGTTATTACTAATAATTATTATAATAATAATAATATGTCATCATTATGGTCAATAATTTGCAGCTCGTTTTTCTCTTGAATAATGCACAAAAATTCTGGAAAAATCAAGAATTGTTTTTAATGAATGGGTTTTCAAACATACTTCTCTACGAAAATTATCGGCATATCCCGCAGATTGGTAGCAGCCGTTGACACGTGTTTCGATCTTATTGGATCTCCTCAGAACGGCGTACCCAAGTTCTAGTTGTACGAACCTGGAGGTGGAAACGCAAAAAGAGAAACTAAGAAAATACAAACAACCTTTGAAGGAAGACGCAATGTTTCAGGCTACCGCGTTTGTTCTCTCCGGATTGGGAGATTTGAAAACTGCTTTGCTTAGTTTTTCAATTAATTTTTGACTTAATTTTTTTTCCTCAGAGGTGTACTAGAACAAGCCAGACATTTTACTTAAAAACCCACAGAACTAATCCTCTCTCGCAATCGCCGCTTAGCTTTGCATGTTCTATCGCAAACCAGGTATCAAGGTGCTGTCCTTTACACTGGGATCCACTTGTTTCCATCATTAATGTATATTTAAATCATAACTACTGCGGTATCTCCGTTTCTCTTCGATTTGAGTTCTGAGAGATTTGTTTTCTTGTTCAGTTATTAATCATTATTCAGAGATTCAGTTAATTAATTGAATTTTTAGATATTGATATTATAAATTTTGATTATTATATTTGATGTTTTTTATTATTATTTTTATTTTGGATTATGTATACCTATGCTATTATTGATATTTTTAGTCACCAAATTTTGCATTTCATTTATTCATTAATATATTTTCCTGTAATTGGGTAGTTATCAGTTGGAAATATATGCTCATTATTATATTATATTATATATATATATATATATATATATATATATATATATATATATATATATATATATATATATATATATATATATATATATATATATATATATATTTATATATATATATATATATATATATATATATATATATATATATATATATATATATATATATATATATATATATATATATATATATATATATATATATATATATATATATATATATATATATATATATATATATATATATATATATATATATATATAATTATATCGCAACCTAGATGGCATTACTTCATCAAATTAGATGAAATTGCTCAAAACCTAGAGTTGAAAAATGTAGTATCTAAATTGATAAGGACCTGTGAAACTTTCAATTTTAAATGTATTCATGTGCTTTTCACTGACTCCTAAGATTTAAGATGAACATTAATCTAAGCATTATTTATGCATAGGACTTACTGCATATTTCTGTTTTACGATCCATAACAAGGTATTTGAGGATTGAAGTCGTTGCCTTTCATTTGTTGGACGTGGCTGATGAGTACCTTGTAGTACGAAACAGTTAACGGTCTTACGCTTCCAATAAATGTAGGCATAGATTTCAATATTCTCCAACATTTATCCCTAGAAGGATAATGGAGACAGCTTATTGTCCATGTTTCAGATAGCTAGCTCTGCTATAATGTTCTTTTGAATAATTTGTCAAAAAATTATCGAAGTAAGTTATAGTATACTTTTAATATCGAATATTTAGAAGTGGGATAATATAGCACGAAAATTGCAGAATTCTTTTTGTTGTAGTAGATTTCTCTTATACTCTTATATATATATATATATATATATATATATATATATATATATATATATATATATATATATATATACATATATCCTTGTATGTGTAGAAGGTTTTCTAGTGGAATATAAGAGCAGTAATATCGGAATATCTCCATCCCTTGAAGAAATATCAGAAACATTCGTTTTCGTCAGAAAGTAGGAAAATATTAAGGGGAACATATTAATTGAGGGGACTGCATGATTCATTCTTGTCTCCTCAGGTCCTATTATTGTCGGTCCGAATATTCTAGCCTCCGAGCGCATTTGCGCAGTCACTGAAATTTCCGTTCGGGATCCCACATGCAAGGAGCTGACTATGTAGTTTGGATAGAGGATAATTGAAATGGCCTTCTATCGAACTGTTCTTGATGAATTTCCTCCCTATTTTACGATGTATTTCACATTACTGACATTATTCACTGATGATTACAACGCATTTAACGAAACTCGTGAATGAAGTAGTGTAAGAGACAGTTACAAAAGTAAATTGAAAGAATTTCATCGTTATGTAAAGTTTCGAACGTTTGTTTGAATACAATCAATTAAAAATCGATTTAATTGATCTCAGACTGAGAACTAACAGGTATAATTAAGATTTCCAATAAAAAGCATGGACTGTGATATCCTTGTGTTATCATGACATTTTTCTATGTCTTTGTTGTCATAACCTTGCTTCTCTGTATAATTTGTGTTTGTTTGTTTGTCTGATACACAATTTTCAATTATTTGCGAATATTTATAATAATATTATTTCACTCACATCTCGGGTTGGTTTACTTGTATATTAGATATGAATTCGAATCGATTTTAACTCAACTCCAATCATTTTCAGACTTTAAGCTTTCAACTTAATGAAAAAGAAATTAACTGTATTGTTGTTTGTTTTGAAAACGATTTGAAACTAAGAGGTATATAAGATGATTGAAAATTAAATACAGCTCTCAATTGCATGGCAATTCAATGTATCATTCATCAATATTCATGAATTTTATACCCACCCCGTTCATTTTACACGATTTGATTTCAAATAAGCCATTAAACTAAAGTGCTAGTCTTTTAAAATTCTCTGAATATATCTACTAATACCCCTGAATTCGAAAATGCTGCAGCAATTTAATGAAAACAGTACAAGTCTCATGGACTTTCTCGAAAAAAGAGAAGAAAGTTTTCCATATAAGAGTATATCCAGCTGTGAAAAACTATTTCGTTTCGAACATGGAATGAGGTATCGACATAAAATGAAAACCAAAGTTTTACCACATTTAAATTCCCACCCTAATGTATTTTAAATGTACATTTTTCTACAATCTATCATTGATGTATCATTACAGTTGTTTTCGATGTTCTGAAATTCCATATGTCCATTAGAAGCATGAACATAATGAATTGAAAAAAGTCATAGTACAGTGAAAAATTATATATATTTGCATAAAAAATATTACGTTAATATGATACAAAAATTTTGAAGATTGTTAACAAATTTCTTTCACTACAGCTATAACAAACAATTTATGGAAAAAAATTAAAGTAATCTGTTAGTTCTTGGTCCATATGCCACGTAAAACAATTGATAGAAAAATAATTTGAATATTCTATTCCAATAAAATGTATGGAATAGAGACAATTTTTAAAAATATCCACCTTTCAAATTATGTGTTTCGATTGATGTTCAAAACTATTACCGCGAAAATGAGAGTATTTTCTTATATTTATTTATAAGAAAATAATAGAACATCCCTTCGAGAAATATAAGTTAATCAATAAAATGTTATAGTAGATCTTCTATGTGAAGATGTACGATGTGATGCGTCCTATCCTTCGGGGGATAAATGTTAGAGAAATATTGAGGTTGATGACACAACTTAAGAAGCACAAGACAGCTGTTTCGTTCTACAAGGAATTTGCCAGTTGTGCCACGTCCATCCAAAGAAGGCAACGATTTCAACCTCCAAACACCTTCTCATGACTCCGAGTGACGAACACAATACTTCACAATTCCATTTATAGAAATCGATAAAAAACATCTCTCAGATCATAGACACATTAAGCAGAACACGCCTATCTATACCCGTAGGTATATACATTCGGATATATGTTCGGTGTTGATGTTTCTACGATCTGAAAGATGTTTTTTTATATTCCTATAGATGCTTGATTCCATTGCTTGGCAGTTCTTTATTTTGGAGTCATGAGAAGGTGTTTGGAGATTGAAATCATTGTCTCACTTTGCTAGACTTGGCAGTACTGATGAGTTGCTTGTAGAACGAAACAGTCTGTCTTCTGCTTCCATCAAGTGTGTCATCAATTTTAATATTTCTTGATATAACACTTGTCCCTTGGTGGATAGTGGAGGTATCATATCGTACAGGTTCACATAGCTAGCTCTACATGACATTCTTTTGAATGATGGATGTCCGAGTATTTTCCACTTTTATTTCTAGTATATATAATTTTTTATTATTATATTTTATGAAAATTGTTTTTCGTTCGTTTTAGGGGCCTTCAGAATTGTTGCATGTCGTCTACACGGCAGAGCCATGACATCTGTCACATTACCTTCAACTTCTGGTCCTATATATCGGGTCTATTCGCCAGTATCAGAAGAAATCACAAACAACGATTCCGTTTTCGACTCCACACTCCCCATCAAGCGGTGCTTGAGTACGTCAATCTCGTATTCCTGCAAGAAACGCCGCAAACAAGCTACTCCCATCCGAATCTCAGCTGCTGAATCGGAGTCTCAGTTAGAAGGTAAGCCATTTGCGATCTCTCCCGAGCCCGAACCACTGCAATGCCCCGTGTGCCAACTAAATTTCAACTACCCAGACCACCTACAGAACCATATCGCAACATCGCACTCGTCGACTGAAGTCAAGAAGGAACCACAGGAGGAATCACAGCACCAATTCTTTGATCCTTCTGGCACTATGCGTGATTTCAAATTTCCCCGACCAGAATTGCAAATGATGAACGATTTTCATACCAAAGACTGGATGGTTCGAACGCTTAACCCTTCTAATCCTGTATTCATGCATCTGCAGCAATTCCCTCAGTCTGAGAACATGCAGAGACAACCCATAAAAATTTTCAACCCAGATGCATATTGTGAATTATGTAATAAGGAGTTTTGTAACAAATATTTTCTGAAAACCCACAAGGCCAATAAGCATGGCATATATACAGATTCATTATCAGAGTCCTTTTCAAACGCAATTCCGTCTTATGTCAGAATACCCACATCAGTGCCAAGTGAAATCCCAATTAAAACTGAACCCCAAACTGCTTCAAATATGATCAATCCTGTTAGTGATATGTTTCCGAACCCATTTTCTAATAAGCTTTGTAGAATAAGTCAATTAACCAAAACTAATCCCGATGAAAAAGAATCAAACGATAATCCGCAATGTTTCAATGGATCTTCTAGTGAGAGTGATAGGGTCCCCAATGACGAATCACCAAATGGCGAGTCTTCTAGTCCAAAAACAATAGAAAACGAATCTACCTCATATAAAAGTGATCAAGAAGGCTTATATTATGTTCCCACAAGCAAAATGTCCCCAGGTCAAATCGGTTTCAACAAAGAAACGGAACTAACAACTCGTTTAAGAAAAATTGGAGTTATGAATCCTAAAGCTTTCTGCGAAATATGTTGTAAAGAATATTGCAATAAATATTTTCTTAGAACCCACAAAATGAAGCGACATGGCATATTCATTCCGGATGAGAGAGAAAATAAATCAGATATTCAAAGTACCCTTTGGAATCAAACAAATATGCAAACCAGTCCATTGAATTTAATAGTTACCGAACAATCGAACAGTGAAAGAAAAACAACCTCACCTGCAGATATCAGTTGTGATATTTGCGAAATCAAATTTCAAAATTCTAGTTTAGCACAACTACACAATATCAGTGTACATTCCAAGTTATACTCGCAAGAAACAGCTGAACCTACAGAACAAAATACCGAAGAGACCAACAAAGCCACCGAAACAACATTTACAACAGAGAAAGCCTCGAAAAGTGAAACTATAAGCGAGGATTTGAAGAAGTTACAAACTATGATTCTCCAGCTCAACGAGTTAGAGGTAGGAAAACTTCCAGCTACATGTAACGCTTGTAACAAGGATTTTGAGAGCCGTTATTTTCTTCACGCGCATATGATAACAGAGCATGGTATATTATTGGACGAAATTGGAGACATGGAAAGACCAGTGGACTCAGACACCAGTTCAAATAACAATACAATGTGTGATATCTGCGGAAAAGATGTCCAAAACGTCGATCAATTGAAGAAACATATTGTGGAATGCCATCCAAATCTGGATACAAACCTAGAAAACGTAAAAGAAGAATTCGTGCCTACCGCGGACAAGGTGATGGGTAGAATGTCAGTTTCCAGTCTTCATATATCTGAAAGAAGAATGTCTATGAGTTTAACCCCCACTAGCAGCTATTGTGACATCTGCAACAAAGAACTGTGCAATAAATATTTCATGAAAACGCACATGCAAAGGATGCACGGCATTGAAATTGAAAACGGTGCTCAAATTGGAGGTGTAATATGTGACATATGTAATAAAGAATTATGCAGCAAATATTTTCTGAGGGTGCACAAACATAATACGCACGGTATAGTTGAATATGGTACAAGTTTACTACAACCTAAGAAAATTGAAGGAGAGAATACACCATCGCTTTCTGCAGAATCAGACGCGGCCCTTAGACCAACAGATTTGGCCGATTTGAGTCATCGCTATTTCTCACACTTCACTGAAGTATGCAAAATATGTAATCGACGCTTCAGAAGTACAAAATGGCTGAAAGCGCATCTGTTAAGTGATCATGGTCAAGTTGGTGCTGAAAAATGGGCCGATATGGAGCAGCAAATGTCCCAAAACCTTGGTCAGCATTCTAAACCTACAGTTAAAGCCGAAAGCAGTAGTCCTACTCTAAAAATTCCAAACGGCGGTCAAGAAACCAGCACGCCAAAAATAGGTCTCCAAAATGTTTTATCTCTTTTCGGAGCGGAAGAATCTGGTTCTAAGGTATATAACTGTGGTGTATGCTCGTTCACAACAACACTCTTGCCGCTGTTATTTGTTCATGAACGCTCGCATTCTATTCACCTTACAGAATCCGACAAAATAGAATACAAATGTCCAGTATGCAATCAGATTTTCTATCAATCTGAATTATTTCAACATCATATGTATAGACAACATCCGTTGTTTCCACTGCCTCCAGTTTTCAATGGAAGTGAATCTCCAGATGCACCTGAAGTGACAGACTACGAAGTGAAACCTGAAGACGCAACATCGCAAGAAGCCACAAGATCATCTAAATCGAAAAAACCAAAGAAGAAATGGCGCAAACTGGAATTATCAACGGAAGTTGAGCAATCATTGAAGGACATTTCGAAATTAACCCAGATGCCAGTAACATATGCCCTGCCAAAATGGCCATCTGGAGAAGACCAGTCGCCCGGTAGGTATTTTATGCAAGCTTTTCTCATGGAAGAGGAGGCTGCTGAACGACGCGTTGTACCGTCAGTCGTTTTTTTGCCGGTACTCCAAAAACAACCAGCTCCGCTCTCGGTAACCTTCACCCTCACCCCGGCCTAATCAGTTCTTTACACATAGTTTGCATAGATGTGAAGTATTTTTTTAAAGAAACAATCGATGGCGATTCGACGACACCTGTGATTTTTAATATTTTATTTATTTGAATTGATTTATGTAATCATAAATAATATATAAGCGTATTCCTATATTTGCAAGATGCCTCGTATATTACGGGAGACATATGAGTACATATTTTTATGCAAATACCGGAAAGACTGAGTGAAATACTATATAGTCTGTTGATTTTCACTTTAAAATATCGAGATACTGATGTTTTGTATGATAGAAAGCTTTAGGTGATGTTTAAAGAAGTTCCTATTTTATCTCTCGACATTGGTTCACTAGTGTATATGTTTTAATTTCTTTGATGTAGCTTGCTCAACAGTCAGTTATAACCTCATACCCAGTCCATGCAACTCAGGGTTAGCTGAAACGAGTACAATCATACTTCTTGGTCTCGGCCATATTTTCCTTTCTCCAGTTCCTGAATAGTTAAGACTTACAATATCAGTCGACCTAGATAAGTGGCTACGTTTGAGTCACAACCGCCATTGCATTCATGATCTATTCGTTGATCCATATCTGTATTATATCAACAGCCTTCTTTGTTACTGGGCCGGGCATATGTCATGATCTATAAAGAATCAGCATAACGACTTTTTAGTGCACTGGACAATACGAATTGATAAATGACAATCCAATTGCTAAATATGTTCATTCCTTTAGAGCAGTATCAAGAATTATCTTCTAACATCTTGGCCTTTATGCTTTCTGTGGAAGAATTAAAATTTTTCTGTGCTTCACGAAAATGAGAACGAAGAACTGTTGCCAAAAGTTTTCTTTAAACATAACGGAAAATACCACAATTTTCTTCTGATTGAAATATTAGAAAAATTTATTTTCAAAATTAGCGCTTTATTTTTTCAATTGGTGTATATTTTGTCCTTGAGAAGAATATTTATATGGTAAAATATAACTCTAGAAGATGAATATTCCATAATATATGATATAGAAGGTGATTATAGAGAAATCCTATATGACGATTATTCCTTGTCACGGAATATTAAATATTTTGTTAATAATTGTTCGATAATAAAAAAATTATTTGGGTTATAGTTGAAAACAAATTGTGTATAAAAGGAATTCATTATGCTGCTCAAATTTTACAATTGTATATTACTTTTATATCTGGGTTTCTATAATTAATTAGTCTTCTAAGTAGATCTTTATAAAAGGCCATGATGTTCAAGAGTATGTCCAGTGCTATTTATTCACCAAATGAACTTGGGTTTCGAGTCGATGCTGAATATATTCAAACTTGTGCAAACATATATTATACAAAAAAAGATACCAACTGTTAGATAAGTTCTATTTTCAAGGCCCAAAAGCCCAAGGTGAAACTTTTCTATTTTCAGAGTCCTTTGTATAATTTTGAAAGGTGAAATAAAACGGATAATCCGGTATGACCGGGAACCATTTTCTAATGAAAGAACCTAAGTACATATTATTCAATATTATTCTATAGTACAAACTGAAAAACTTTTGCTAATTACTAGTAAATATACTATAAGCTGTGTGCCTTCAGTAATTGCAAATGACCTGCTATTTCATAATGTAACAACCTGGGTGCTATGAAATAAGTATATTATGTTAATGATATAATGCCCTGAAATGTATTTCAAGTTTAGCTAGGTACAATGGCTCTGAATATGACTATAAAAAAAACAAGTTATTTTCGAATTCTATACTATTTGTGTTTAATTGTTGTTAGTTGTTAATTCGAAAATAAATATATCCGTTTTTTCAAATTTCCTCACCCACGTTTAGTAGGGGTGTTTCAAAATCAAATCTACAATTATCATAAAATAACTGAGTGATTTGTAATTCGAAAAATACCCTTTCGTTTTATAAAGTGATCAATTTTCAAAAGATCCATTTTATGGAGTAACTGACTAAATATGAAAACTCAATTCAATCTTTTATTATGATACATATTTATTTGAAATTTTCACATTTGAAACTATGAACAATCAGGAGGAATTGCCAAGCATTCATATATATATATATATATATATATATATATATATATATATATATATATATATATATATATATATATATATATATATATATATATATATATATATATGTGTGTGTATGTCAAATAAATCTTGCAGTCACTATTAGTTGGCGTTCTCTCAATTACACTGAGTGAAACCATTTCTAACACTTTGTGATTCTTTAATGTCATTTATATTTCCTTGTATTTACATCGACATGAAAGGCAATTTATCTTGAAATTTATCAATTTATGTTCAATTACATTAATGATAACAATAATATTTATTTAGCTACATAATTTTATCTATATAAAAAACTTACATATTTTGAATGTCAATTTTAAATTATATACTTTTCGCTTTATTTAAAATACATTTTTTAGTTCACACTTATATATCTCTAGAGTAATACTAGTTTTCAAGATACTTGATCAATTATTGTACATTCACAGAAGAAATAGATGTTATGCATTGTAAAAATCAGTAACCATAGACATGTTTACCCGGGTAAATTAAAGATATGTTCGGAGTAAAAATCATTCAATTTTTGGTGATGTTTCACTATTCAGTTTTAGTGGATTGAATGAACATATTAATTTGACATTAACACATTAAATTTGAGTTCATTGGAATTTGTGATTTTAGAACTTTGTGGAATGATTCAGTTTGAAACGCGTATTTATATCATATAATTGAGGTAGTACTGATATTTATTAATGATACTGTGAGCGAGGCTATGAAATAATGAATATATATATATATATATATATATATATATATATATATATATATATATATATATATATATATATATATGCAAATTTAACATACACTTTGAATTCGAGGAAGAACAAAGCCAGATTTGGCATGAGCCTTGTAAACACCAAAATGCCCAGCATGAATAATTATTACCATTTAGAAGTCACCAGAACCATTGTGTCTAGGTCAGCTTGAAGTCAGAGGGAGGATTTTTTACACACATTGCTTTTGCTCATATTCAAATCCAGTTCCACACAAAAGAACACGTTGCTATCATCATTTCAAATGCCCTTCGAATAAATTTATGGCCAAATGCAAATAATTTCTCATTTCTTTAGAATTTTTGTTCTATTGTGCGAGTATTCCCCATTTTCAGAATTCTGTAAACAGCTGCCGGCGCGTGTCGTAAACCACCCCATTGCCTGTTCCCGTATGAGGTATAAAACCCCTAAATTGTATTTTTTCAAATATATGCATCTGCTCAATCAATATTCTAAATACGTTCCCTAACACTTGTTTCGTATCAGATTTCCTTCCGATGTACATGAATATTAAACTGATCGTGTACAATTTACTTTGAATAAATATTTCAAAAATACATTCACGTGAAATTTGATCAATATAGAAACTTATTATTATTATAAAATATATATTTATTTATATCATTATTCATTCATTATGATTTATTCATATTTTAAAATTCTATGTAGGGTTTTTTATCAATTACCAGGTATGATAACCACAAAGAACATCATTCTATGATGTTTTCCTGTTCAATTTCATCAAATGTAATTGGAATTAACTTTTCATTTCTTTAAGCCAATATTTCTATTTTGTAAGGATATGGTTGAATAATAAGTTTAGGTTACCTTTCATTGTAATGTTAACATATATTTGTTTATTTGGCATTTGAATGAGAATTCGACAACGTATTCCACTTGAAAATAAAGTTCCTATACTTATCTGAATTTGAGTATGAGCTAAAACAAGGAAAAATATATGAAAACTGTATAACCATAATATGTAGTGTTATCATTTATTACGAAAACCTCTGTCATAGTCGTCTATCACATTGCGTTCATGCAACTCTCGTTTACAAGACATCACTAATTTTGTTGCGAAATGAAGCACGAATTTTTTTTCAAAAGAACTCTTTTAACTGTTTTTCAACATGACAAAATGGTAGTGTTTTTCACGGAATTTTTTCATGTTACCTAGACACGCCACTGGAATTAATTTTCGTTATCTAACATCGATTTTTTCATTAAGGTTCTGTGAACATAGTATAATATGCATAATATGTTATTGAAATCACTCTCTATGACTTTTCGACCTATAATTCCGTTACACTGTACAAAAAATTGAAAAGTCTCAAATTTATTGGTGTTTGATTATGATAAACACGAAACAATTTGCATCTACATATAGATTTATAGAATCCTAATTCCATAGTTGAATATTTACTATATCATTTGAGTCATAGATAGCCATAGAGTCTTCACATACATGATAGTCAACGAACTTGATATATTATTTAACTTATTCCGAAGTCAAACTTATTCGAAATTCAAAAAACAGATACCTACCTTGTTTAAAAAGTTATTATTGAGGAAAATTTCTGTTGTATTACAACATTCAAAGGCTCAAAGTTTCTTGAATATTTATTGTCCAGAAAGAATAAGTTCCTAATTAAAAAGCTGTTAAAAGATCTCTCTTGATTGATGATTGAAAGGTGTTATGATAATTTCATTCAATAAAAATTTGCATATAATCGAATTCTGTCATTCTGACGAATAAAGACGCCATTCAAAATCACTGACTAGAGTGCGTTGGCTGAAGTCGATTCTTATCGAGTATACCCGATTCATTGTAATCGATTTCAGCGCAATGATTCACCTTTCACTGATCAAAATGTGTGTATAAGTAATAGATTTTACTCTTTTAAGTCTTGTAATGTGGAGCTGCATGAAATATCTTTAAAAAAACCGTTACAACCTTTATATATGAATAGACATTCGCACTTTGTCCGCCATGTACGAAGACAGAAAGGGCAACACTAGGTTAAGACTAGTTTAAAATGAGCAGAAATCAAAATCGCGGCTCGTATCTTGCAGAGATTCCATGTTAATTATAAATTGTTCGTAGAAAAATGTTCCAGAATTCTCAAGGTACGATACGCGCCATAAACTTCGTTAAATGTTTAATACGGGTTCTATATTTCGTTAGATAATCTTATGTGTTATTATATTTGAAAGACCGAGAATGAGCTTTTTTGAGTTATATAATATATATATTAGATGTATGTTATCTGGGTCAGATGATGTTTAATCAAAGTTGTGGTTTTATATTTTACCAATGTTATCCTGATACAGTTTCAGCAAAAAATTGACGTCCGATTTTTCATCCTAACAAATAGCAGATTTGAAATTGATATGACAAACTTTTGCCAGATTGCCAGAAAAATAATGAAATACAATCTACTGATATATGAAAGATTGTCAAAATGGTGAATAATCCCTTGATTTATATAAATTCTAATTTTTCTATAAAGTTAAAGTTTCTTTCAGACAATTGTTACGTGATGGTACTACATTTTCGAGAAGTACTTTAGCAGAATAAAAGCTTTAACTTTCAAAAAAAGGGTAACACCACGAATCAAAACTTGAACAGTTAATTTAATTCTGTGATCCGAGTGTTTTCATTAAGTTAATATTTCCAACAATTCAGATTTTCATGTTATATTTCTAGTGTTATTTCAAGGTAAAATATTAATTTTAGCGTTCTAGAAAACCTTAATTTTCATCTGATAAGTATTGCCATTTACTTATTGAACTATTTTATCTATTTAACTGTTTGAGGATATTTCAGTATTTATAGAAATTCTAGCCGTATAGACATTTTGAAGGCGTATATTAATAATTTTCCTAAAAATTAAAAATATTTCCAGAAGTTCTGAGAATTGATTTTTCAAAATGGCATTTAAACCATTAAACAACCAAGTTCTGAATTTGTTATAACTCTAAATGAACTTGAGCCACTAAATATAATACGTTTGTAACAAAATTAATAGATTTTTTAATTTACATTAATACTAAATGAGAGTAATAATAAAAACATGTCTAAAAATCATTGACTGAACAATTCTTTATTCGACTAGTTTCGCCTTTTACAGCATTATCAAGAAATTCTTAACAGCATTAAAAATTTTTACAGCATTCTAGATAATGCTATAAAAGGCGAAACTAGTCGAATAAAGAATTGTTCAGTCAGTGATTTTTAGACAAGTTTTTATTATTACATCTCATTTAAATATGAACTATCACAGAGTAGATTAATCGTCCATTGAATTTACATTAATACCTACTGTTCCAAAATTCTTCGTATTCTGATTAATTCATATATTTCTCGTTTATAATATTCAGTGAAAGTTAATGCCCTTTTCCCTCATATACTGAAAAATTTTATGATTATTGTAAACACGAAATACATGTTTGTTATTATATGCCATATAAAAACATTTGATTCGTCTGAATTTCTTGGAAATTGTGGAAAATGCCATTCACTTTTATCACGCAACATTGGAATTTGAATTTTAAATAACTTCTATTAGCGACTTTATTTCACATACGGCCAAATATAATATGTCTAATTTGTATGGTAATCACAAATATCAACGAATGGTATCTAAAGAAACTCATCCCTACATCTTATTTAGAACTATCTTATTCATTTCATAAATTTGGTAGAATAAATGGATTATCAGTTTTTATCAAATAAATTATTCATGGTAATTTTGTTGAACGACTTCGTAGTCAATTATTTTCCTGAGTAATTTTTGAATCAATAATCGAACATGTTCATAAATCATACAATATCTATAAGAAGGTTAATTGGAATATACCTTAAGCATAATGGAATATATTACATTTGTTGTACTAAATTACACAAAACATTGAAGACTAATCGAGATTCAACTAAACCACGATTTCTAAAATATTTTATAATATTACCAGCAGAAAACGAATTAGAATTGAAAAACAATTGTGAAAAGTTCAGAAATGAAGAGGTTGTAATATTATAATAGTTTTAATTAAAATTGGAAAGAGAATATGCAATAGAAGAGTTTGTTAAAATCATCAAGTCAGTATCCACATTATCAATAATTTCGAAAATGGTCGGAAATTGATTATCAGTTTTTGACGATTTTGCGTTGTATAGTCTTTTCTACTGATACAGTATTGAATTTAATCAGAATAATAACGCGCACATACGCTGAAATAACATAAATCATATGTTGCATTCCTCGTTATTGAACTTATTCACTTAATACTTTGACTACTGAAAAATCCAGAAAACTCTGTCAATCTGGCAACCTACAGACAGATTTTGAATCAGAATTGTATCAATTGTATTCTAAGTTAAATGCAGTAAATTGGAAACTTTGTGTGCAAATAAAAATTTCTTGAAGTTCTTGAAAAATCGGAGAAATTTAATGAATATATTTGTTGAAATTGTAAGTAGGATAGCCCCTGAAACTCGCAAATAGAAAACTGTACCCCGTAATGACTTATTTTACGTTAATATGTTCGAAACTTATAATTATACCATGAGCGCATAATGTAACATATACATATATATTTATATAAACATTTCTATATTTTAATATTTATTGATGTAGTGAATTTATTGTAGTCCTTGTACTAGTCACTTTTCGTATGGTTATTTCGAACTTTGGTATGAGTGAACTCATTTTAATTTCCAATTTTT
Organism: Henosepilachna vigintioctopunctata; assembly: GCA_030704895.1. Classification (NCBI taxonomy): domain Eukaryota; kingdom Metazoa; phylum Arthropoda; class Insecta; order Coleoptera; family Coccinellidae; genus Henosepilachna; species Henosepilachna vigintioctopunctata. The sequence goes on along the minus strand of JARQZJ010000122.1, from coordinate 3,348,065 downwards.
GGCTAATTGGGTATAAATTATTCAAAATTTAAAACTCATATGTTTATAAAAACTTCTCATTCAACTTACTATTGCGGGAAATATATTTCGAATCATCTTTTTCAATTATTATAGGCCAATTTAACACCAATACTTCATCAAGAATATAAACCAGTATTTTGTCAACTTTGACTGGTTCAATGAGCAAAAACGTTTCTTAATTTCAAAACTCTGTAATAGGGTAATAATGTAATAAGGTAGTAATGTTTCCTCCTGTCGCTCCTAGATGGCGAGGCCATCTGGTAGGCCATCTAGGAGGCCATCATATGTTTTAATACAAACAAAACACAAATTTAAGTTTGGTTCTTTATCGTATCACAATAATGAATAATTTGATTGAATCAACTGTTTTCTTTGTTTTGAAAGGAAACTTAGTATATTTCAAAAATTCATTATGGAACTACCACTTTTGGTTTTTATGTCAACATCTCTTTGAAATATTATCGATTGGATAATAAACAGTGAACAGGGTTGTAAAAACAGGCCCTATAGTAATATTTTTCTTTTAATATAAGTATATTTATTAAATTCTAAATTTCTAATTTCAATTTTGTTGTCAGTAAATGGTCTTCCTCAAAAAACATTTTTTTAAAAACAAATATAGTAACAAGTAAAGTATTAAATGAAAGTTATCGAAAACCTAGATTTCAAAAAGAATAAACAATATTAACAGATTTTTAATTCCTGTTAATAACAGGAACATCAAAAGGAAATTATGACCTACATTCATTGTAACTTCATCAAATTTTTTCGTATTAGTTGAGGATATGACTCAAATAATTGCCAATCATGAGTTTCGAATTTAACTTCTTTAGTAAATTTTACTATAATTAAAACAGGTATTGAATAGTTCACAATCAAATTTATAATATAAAACGAAAAATATTATTTCTCGTTCGAATATATTTTTTATAATCAAAACAATTAGCTCCAATACTTCCAATGAGCATATGAGTGTTAAATAATTGAATTATGTATACAAAATCAATGTGAGCCAATAACTAAGATACAAAAGCTGATATTTCGACTTCAATTCATCGATTTTTTCAGTGATAAGCTTCCATTTCATTGTAATGCTGAAATCTTCAATAAATCTCATGACGAACCATTTCAAGAAATAATATCCTCCAACCATTCAAAAGTAATCCTATAAATGGTTCACTCTGATGCCAAACATTCTAGTCAGAATATTTTACATATTGATATCAGTGAGTTTGTATGATTTAATAAATATTATATTTCTTCATTTTAAGTGAAATAAATGATTCAATTAACTGATACCATGTTTTATTTATTCATGCCTTTTCCGGATATGATGTTTATGTGTTCTGGGCAGAGAACTATGCATTTAAGTGGCATTTTCTATGGAAATCGATATGAGAAACAAAATAAACGGCGCCTAATAAATTTTTATCAATTTAGTCCACCAGGGGACCTCAAATTTAATAGGAATCGATAGAAAAATGGTAAAAGCACTTATGTCCAAGCATTGTCGATAATTCCAATAAATGTCGGTTTTTGAATATTGAAAATAAAGTATCACTTAACGACCATTTTCAGAAGTTTTCTACTAATAATTCATGACAATATCCCGTCCTGACAGCCTATTCACCTTTGTGATATTTCATTTTGATTTCTCGTTGAATTATTCGACTTATTTCATGTTTAAATGATGATTGCAGTTTGTTATGTCAACCAAATTACTTTCAAAATAAATTTAGTGAATGTAGAGGACAATTTGAATTGTAATTTGAAATTGTAATTGATAACGTTGAATCAAATGTACAGCTACAGTAGCAGTTATTCCCTTCAAATAATAATTGTCATTCGTAGATGTGTCAACATTTTTTCATCATATGTCGTTTTTTGCGACATCTATAGAATGCTGTTAATAGCTTTTATCCTTACTACTGCCGATAGATGTCTCTATGTTACAGTTTAAATCCACTTTTTGAAAGCACTTTTCACACAAAAGTGTAAAAAATGTCGTCGTACTACATTACATTGCAGCCGATAAGATTTCAACAACTTGTCCAACTAACGTTCAACTGATAGTGAGGTTCGAAAAATTGTTTTGGTATAACATTTTGACAATCTTTAAAAAAAGATTATTCGGAAAAGTTATCCGAAATATTGTGTTCGATCTGTCATTTCAATGTGGGATCAGCCTTACCATTAATGAGTTAATTTCCATAAATTTAATGTTGTAAATTTCCATAATAACCATAACGAATTCTTTTAAATCACCACAGGTTAAAGGGATTACAAGGTTTGTACATCTGTATCTACATGTTTCCATGAAAATATTCTTTTAATAGTGGCTTCCGTAAAATGATATACATTCTTGAAGATATAGATGAAAAAATATAGGTAATATATGAATGAAACGCAAAAATCTCCAAAGTTTTAAGTGATAATTATAAAGAAAAACTTTTTGTGTGAAAAACAGGAAATTTATATTCCTCAACGATTGATCTAATCCAAAGTGACACTTCTATTTTCGTTAATTTTAAAAAGGTTGGTCTGCTTGAGTGCTGCCCTCTGCAGCCTTCTGCAAAAGTGAGAAAATATTTTAATACTTTAGATCCCCAAGAGTCCTTTCCTTCAGAATTTCGTACCATTAGATTCAATAATAATAAATTTACATTATAATAAGTATAATCAACAGGTATAAAACCTAAATACAGAAAATAATAACATAATGTTGAATAATGAGAAAATAACTAAATAAATATCATGGAACGAAATAAAACAAAGAACTCAAGATAGCAAGCTGATGGTAATATGACGTCATATATTGGTATGAATATGTGAGAAGTGACGTCGAAATGTCACAGCCTCAAGACGTCATTTTAAACTGTTGAAAAGACGTCATTAAATTACGTTTTATGTCATTTAGAATTACAACATTTGTCATTCCTTAAAAAATTAACGGTCATAAATTGACGAAAAGAGTACTTTGCTCTGACGTCATTTACTGTTATCATATGAACGTCAGTTATCTGACGTTATAAAGACGTCATTAAACGATCAAATGACGTCGCTGACCAAAATTGACCGAAAATTGACTCTAATAAGACGTTATGTTACGTGAGCTTGCTACCCAGATTAGCTAATCTGAAAACTAAAACGTAAATAATAACTAAATAATAAAATTAAATGAAATATTACAGAGAATTCATTCTAAATTGATTAATTTTAATCAATTTCCCTTGTTCATAACTCCTAATAATAACTGCTATGGAGTCAAAGTGAATGTCACATTTATTGGCAACTGTATTGAATGTAGACTCCATAAACCAAATGAAGAGAATGAATAATTCTGCAGTACGAGAATTTTGCCTAGGAACACGAAATTTCAAAGCGGACAAGAGAGGCGACAATCAATACTCTTCTGCAGCACCTAATTTGTACGAAAATTTCAGAGAAAAAGTTTCTCTCCTGTCCTGCAATTAGAATAAACTAAATATACTCAATAATTCGTTATTATTGACTCCTCTCTATGGATGAACTCATCCTCCCTCTAAACTAAGGATTTCAAGAACCTTTTCTGAATGTCTTCAAGATGGTATTGATGGCAAGTATAAATAGGATGTCAGATCATGCTGCCATACTCCAACTTGCTATGGATTAGGGCATTTATAGTCTATAGGCAATAGTCTTATAAATGTTGAGGAATTATTGAAATATTTCCCATTTCGTATAACGAATCCATATATTTCCGAAGCAGATGAAATAAGTTGGGTGATATGTGGAGTGTAGGAAAGTGTCTAACCGAAGACTATACAAAGATCTCTAACTCTATCAGAACGAGAAAAAACCTGACTTCCGACGCTATAATCAATTCGATCTTTTCTCCTTGTGAGACAACATTACACTTTGACACATTCAAACTCAAATAATTATCTATTTAATAGTATTGGCGTTTACTTGATGTAAATCCATTATAGTTTAATATAAACTCAAATTAAAACACTTGAACTTATGATTTACACTTTATTGACTACATAGCATGACCCGTTTCGTCGTTACAAACGACTAGATTCACGTTTTCATTCCTTGTATGGCCCCTCTACTTGCCGAAGTACTGGTGTTATCTGTTCGCAGTTTGATGTATTTGGAGAACACTTCTTTCTTCAGACATGTTGTTAAAAACCATATATTCTGCGTGTTGATAGCACTTCTAAGTAACAACTTAAAGTACCATCGTGCCAAAAAGCTGTTATCAGCTTCTTTTAAATATTTAATAGAATTAGCGTTTACTTGATGTAAATCCATTATAATTGAATATAAACTTAAATTCAAACACTTGAACGTATGATTTACACTTTATTGACTATATAGCATGAACCGTTTCGTCGTTACAAACGATTATTCTGTTAGCATCTGAAGAAGTCGTTCGTAACGACGAAACGGGTCATGCTATGTAGTCAATAAAGTGTAAATCATACGTTCAAGTGTTTGAATTTAAGTTTATATTCAAATAATTATTCTCACACCAACTGGTAACATTGTCCAGAGCAACAGGGCTTGCTGTATTGATAAATAATTCAGAGGAAACGAAATGAAATAAAACTATGACACTTGGTTATCATCTTCGTATTTGGAAACTGAGGTAAATGCTGCTAATTTCATTCAATATTTTTACTAAGATTCTTCTTATTTAGCGAGCAACCTGTATATATATATATATATATATATATATATATATATATATATATATATATATATATATATATATATATATATATATATATATATATATATATATATATATATATATATATATGAATAATTCAAATAAAAAGTTCGAAAAAATATTAGTGAAGTTGAGAAGTATAGAATGGAATGTTGTATTCGTTTCAGATCTAGGTTGTAAAATGAACTGCAATTTTGAAATCGAAAATAAATATAATGATATGTATTAATAAACTATGCAATTTATTAAAGATAGGGAAAAATTCAGAATACATTGAAATATTAGACAATCAACATCTGACAAATAAATAATATTCAACTTGACTGATTCTATGTTATAGTATTGAATATAATCGTACCTACACATTATTCTTATTTACATACGTAATATGGATATGTAACAGCAGGGAAAACCAGAAAACAAAGAAACACTACTCAGAAAGACGATTTCATTCCAATCTTAAACAACAAATACGTATTAGGAATCCATCTCATACAGTAGAAAAATCTATCTGATAATTCTAAATTTCATATTTTTCATCATTTGTTCTCAATTTCCTTTTTTTCCACTGCAGTACCTTTATGCATCTTAAAATTAATTATTTGTTCTATATGGAAGACTTTGTTCACTGATATATGTACCCAATTCTCAAAGATAAATGAGTTTACAGTACCTAGTATAATGTTTACAGTGATTCATAAAATTATTACGAATATTATCAAAAATGTTAATCTTGAAATTACGAATAGCCTTAGTCAAGAAATCAAACTCTATGCTCAAGATCACTGGATAGTTTAAGCCCCATCTTTCCCAGAACCTGCTCAGAATTTTAATATTCTAAAGTTCCAGCCAGATAACTCAGTAAATGAGAAATTAATCTATGAGAAACTTCAATTCTCATTCTTGATAATATTTTCACCATTTTACATTTCTATTAGTTTTCTTATGCACACTGTACTTATTTACACTTTATAACATCATATTTGCGAATAAAAAATGGCTCTAATATTAACAATTATGTGTTTTGTATGCAAATCGTACCTAAGTAAATGCCATTTAATCATTTCATCATTAATGAAATACCACTTTCAATTTAATCAATTCTACACACAAAGTAGAAAAAAACATCCTATTTTGTGCAATAGCAATTCCAATGCTTCGCAGTTCATATTATTTTAACTTAAATTAAAATTTATTCTATAAGAAAGTAAATCAACCATAAATTTACCACTAATACATTGATGATGTGATTTTAACATTAGTTATATTGATAAGTACATTCAACTTATTTTGTACAGCTTTTCACACCATTAATTAGTAACTTTTGTTATATTAGCAAGTTAACATGTAGAAATCCTTTATGTTATAGATTATTATTTACAGAAGTGTTTGTCTAGATTTTAAGTAACAATTCAATAAATATCAGGAGTTAAATTCCTGCAAAATAACAATGTACAGAATGAAAAACTTAATTGAATCTCAATACATGCTAAGTATGTATAAAATTGGAAAATATGAATTTCACTAAACAATCTCTCAAGTGCATCGTTCTAATCTAAACGATTTGAAGTCAGCGACATCTATAATGGTACATCTTCTATATCGTCAATTTCGATTCAATAAGTTCGCACACAAATACTCAAAATAGTCACATTTTATTCACTAGACTATCGTAACTCTATTATCTGAAAATTTTTATTCCAAATCTGAAACAAATTATAAAAAAACTGACACAGAAAAGTCGAATAAAACAGTACTTTGAATCACAAAGAAATTATCAAAATTTCGAACCTGAAACAAAACAATAAAAATTGAACAATATAATTAGATAAATATGAATGAAAAATGGTAAAAGAAATAACAAATTCTTAGCGTTAGTAGGTCAGTAATTGAATTCACACAATGTTTCGGGGTTATTGAGAATTTAAAAGCATCATCATTGCGTTTCGATTTTGATTTATTTATTTTATCTATTTATCTTTCTTCGTCTCCTTTATTCATTTAATTTCGTGCAATTTTTAATGGTTTTGTTTTGCTTCAAGCTCTACATGTTACTGATTTATTTGTCATTGAAATTGCTGTTTTTTTCATTTACTATAATTTTTCTTCACTGTTCTTTAAGTTTCAGTTTTGAATCGTTTCAAATTTCGAAAAAATTTTACACTGAAAGTCCGACAGTCTATTGAAGAATACACATTGTCCAACACCTTCAAACTAGTCACATTTTGTTCAGTGGTTCATTCATTTTCAATCTCTAATTCGTTTTTATGAAATTTATATATTAGTCTGAAGATATATCTTTCACAGTCCTCTATTCATCGTTTATGAAGTTTACCTTTCGACAGGTGTCCATAAGATAAATTTGAAGAGGAGCACCCTGTTATTCATACATACATATTTTCTAGGTACAAAAATATATACACATCATAATTTCAACCTTTGCTTTTCACTTTAAGCAAGTTAAAACAGACTCCAATTAAGATTAGCTATAATCCTTTAACATTTACTGCGACTAGAAATACAGTGTCTTCGTTAAATAGCAAGCAGTAATTTCGAAAAACCTCTGTTTGTATGTAGATTTAAAATTCCCAAATATTTTTTAATCCCCTTATGCTATTTTCAGAGAGAAAAAAGTTAAAAATCATTACAATTTGCTATAACTTCTACAATCTGTTTTAAGAAAAAAACAATCTCTCATTTCATCAAAATTTTCATTATCTTATAAGTTTTTTTGGTCACATTTGAGTAAATTTTAAGCTGTCACTCAGTAATTGAAATTTTTAATGCCCGACGACTAAAATATCGATACTCGTTGTTCGTTTTCTTCGAGGATTTTTTCACATTATGAAACTTCGGAATGAAAGAAACAAAATGTCACTGAAATTTAAGAACATGAGGAACAGTCAATAAATTCGCAAAATTTAAAAATATGCACAGTGGAGTAAATAATAGATTCAATTTCTGAATATGTTAAAGGTAATTGTGCTATTTGGCTACACTGGTTCAGAGAAAATCGAAGATTCAACTCTAAATTTTACAATTTTCTCAAAAAATTACTAGGTTATCATATTTTTCATTTTATGAGAAAACATTCAAAATGCAGCATCCTTAAACAAAATACGAAAAATTGGTGACATTATCGAGAGATGAAAAGTATTGAGCAATGAAAGAAAAACAGCACTTATAAAAAATATGAAATTTTCTGTTTGTCACTCTTTTTGATAACAGCGAGTATATTAAGAATTATTCAATTGAGTGAAAGTGTTCTAGATTATTGCATGGTTAGTTGAATTAATATTGGACAGTATCCTTCTATTCACTGTAAAATATTATAAAAATGTTTTATTCCTGATATGGGGTTCAAGATTTGTCAAAATGTTATAAGCAATATTTCTTCATCTATAAATTATCTATCTTGTAAGTGCTGGTGTTATATACACAAAATACATCAAAATTTTGAGCACACAAATACCCTATCTAAATGTTAATCACATAAAAAATGATCAAATGATATTCTCTTATTGTCTCCTTTTTTACAAATTCACAAATTCAAAAAAAAATCACAGATAACACTACCAAATTTCGGATATATACAAATACATCGAAATATGTCAGAAATATTCAAGCAAAATTATGCGTGAGCTTGAGCTATATATTGTTTGTAAAAAAATGATATGAGCAACTTTTACCAATACCAATTTTATGATTATAATCCTGGAATTTTAGCTCTTAATGTACTTACTCATCGGTACATTTATTTACAACAACTGGTTCTTACATGAGAAATCACGAGGACATCAAGCTTAGGAATAATAAGTTTGACAAAAATGTGAGAATGTAAACTGCTGATAGACCTGCAGTTGCAGCTGATCCACAAATATGTATTTCAATTTCCTGAAACAAAGATGATCCATGAAATCGTAATCAACAGAACTAAATGATTACAGCCTGTATATTTACATATTTATATTTTCTAAGTCAAGAATCTAAGTCTAAGTCAGAAAACAAGTGAGTATTATACTCACGGGTCTCCGTCTGTAGGAGAGAGAAGCTCAACTCTCTCGAGTGCCTTAGAATAAATTCGGTGATACATCTTTAGTCCCTACTGAAAATCTGCCATCTATATACAGAGGTACGCATTAAAGTGAATGACCGAATTCATTCTACCGCACTTCAGAGAATTGATCTTGTTCGTTCCACAGAGGGTAGTATAGTAAAAATACTCGCTGACTTTTTTAACACTGACCTGAAAATGCTGGGCTATGGCGCGTTTTGTAAGACCATTGATGCAAAAAATTAAACTGTTTAATGTCCTAATTGGGCTATATGTATATCTTGTATATCTATGTAAATATGTAGGATGTACGATGTGATGCCTCCAGCATCCTTCATGGGATACATGTTAGAGCATATTGAAATCATGATTTCACTTAATGGAAGCACAAAATAAATAGTTTGTTTTATTAGGAACTCATCAGTTGTGCCACGTTTATATACATATATACAAATTTTTCGTTCAATTGTTAGGTTGATTCGTTGCATATTGATTATTGTTAATAAGTATTATGCATATGATTAGTTAATTAGGAATTAATTCGTTTCATATTGCTGGTGAACTCACTTCAGGGTGGTAGTTAATACATTTTGAAGGTCGCCTCCTTGGTAAACGATCTTTAGATTTCTGGATACACCCTCCATTACCAGAATCGTAAACTATCTCCTGTGGCAGAATACTAAGCTGCTTACTTCCACATGGACACGTGGTGTCAACTACTAATAGAATTAGGTTACTATGTGGTATCTTTTGCACACTGAATGGTCTGCAAAGAAATAGATGTTATCTTATATTTCTGAATTTTCGTCATTTTCGTATACCTTTCACATCCAGTTACGTGACAATTAGTCAGTTTTCCTTTAAGCGGGCTACTCTGGCCGCCAGTATTTAATCTGTCAGGTTGCAAAACGTACAAATTAACCTTTTTGTCGCAAGGTCTAATTCCAAATTGTTCCATTTCCACGCCATCTAGAGGATCAGATTCGAAGGGTGGTGTGAATGAGACTGGATTTGACGCAGGAGGTGGGGGAGCAATGGGCACATGATCCTCCATTCCTTCCTCTCCAGTAGGATACTCATAATCCGAATACATATCCATCAAGTCTGAAAATTAATTAGGATAATTCGTAATCAAATAAATGGTTATTCTCTATTACCATCCTCTGAATAAGAAAGGGCTGCTCCATACGCCCTTTCGATGTTCAAAAAGAAGAAGAACACTATTTTGAGTACCATATTGTAAACCAAATTCAAGGCTTTGAAGGGCTATAAAACGAAATTTAGTTAAACTTATCAATAACAATAGGTGGCGCAAGAGTGAAGTCATAATGTGAAAGTGGCATAATTTTTGCAACTGGTGCCAAATGTATCTATTCTGTGACATTCATGTTGTAGATATATAGAGAACTAGGTGACAACAAACTATTTTGCACCTGGTGCACCTAGTGCAAAGTGAGTCTAGTGGCACCTGCATCAGCAGTCATTCTTTGCAACGAATTTTGAGGAAAGATTTGGGAGCGCTTTTGCATCATTCGAGCCATAATGTTTTCTAAATATTGTCGTCAATTTCACTCTCTAATACAAACTTTTCATGAGAACAAATCTGATTTCTTTTCTAACTGAATGGCAGCCAATTCGAATTATGACATTACTTTGAGCTTGTATTTGTTTTTCAAGTGAACCTTCACCTTTATTGTAGTGGAATCAGCGCTGAAGTGCCCTCTGCTATTTGAACAAACGCCCTGATAATCGTATACGGGTAGTTTCTTATAAATCCTATCTTGAACTAAGGAATCCATTATAGTACCATCTATTTGTCCAAAAAACCTTCCAGTGTGCTCTCGATTTTCTGATATGATTATGAAACCATTATTGTCAAGTATATAACAGTCCAACTTATTACTTGTGCAAGTCTTATTGCATGATGTCCCAGAACACTAGAACATGGAATATGAATTTTCGACACTATGACGCCAATAAACCAGAAAAGTATATTTCTTACAGTTGAAGTGATGTTGATGAAATGTTTAGCCAGAGTTGAATGGAGATACTGAACACCGACAACTGCAGCGGGAGCTTTATGACCCTTATGCTCAACGAATACAGCATGAGTAGCAGTGATCATGGTGTTTTCTGTGGCTCCAACGTCGAACGGGACAGAAAACACGAAACTTTCATGTTCAATAGAGTGCTGATCAACTGCTCTTTTGTACCATGTTTCGTCCATAGCACGAACATTGTTCTCGCTGAAATGCCTGCAACATAATTTGGTTATGACATTCTGCCATTTTTTATGGAGTCATGGTTTCACCAGTCAGCATGTACAGATGGAGATTTTCCAATTCAATTTACTTACGGCTGGTTACTGAATTCTGGCTTCCCATCGTGGTCTGTCCAACGAAGTAAGCCACTTCTTGTTGCCACAAACGAAAGCGTCAGTCCAAAAATTTTATATCCGCCGCTGCAAACGAAACATAGAAATTAATAGTCATGCATTGAAGAATTCTATGTTTTTAAACCATCGAATTTCAATAAAATCTAAATTCAAATTATATTCACGTTGGGCTTACTCATATCAATATTGAAATTGAAAAAAGTTATAGGGAAATATACAGGGAAAAAACGTGGGTTAATCGGAATTATCCAAGATGAATGAGGTACCTCATTATTCTATTATTATATATGAATGTGTCGAACTGCAAATTAATTCAATTAAACGAATTTATGAACAGAAACCAATGATATTCATGTACAATTTTATACTCACCTGTCCAAGTATGCTTATTCACAAGTTTAGCGCAAGTTTACTGTTCTTTTCGAAAATAAAAGGCCGATTCATGCAAGAGTACCAAAATTTATGCCAAGTTATTAACAAGTTTTGCATCCGAAAATATAAACTGAGGAAAATGATAATTTGCCAATTGGTTCTATTGCGATATATCATTGAAGAAGGTAATGAAAACCTTTTTCAAATTTGAATTTGTTTCAAACAGAACAGTGAAAAGAATGTTAATCCATTTCATGTGAAATCAACATGAAATATAGCTACCAAATCAATTTTATCTGCAGACAGTTTTAGTCTTGTGGATAATAGTGAATAACTGGGATGATTTCTTATCACTTTACCAATAAAATTTCGGGGTTCGGTTAGTTGAAAACATTTTGACTGTCATTTTCGTCATCGTGTATACCAATACTCAAAATGAACATAGAAGACCTTGTATAAATAATGAAAATTTAATTTATATATATATATATATATATATATATATATATATATATATATATATAATTATGGAAAGAATACAAATCTATGACCTCATAATCCCAGAAAAAAATGCATTGATATGTTTCTTGACTCCTATGTTTCAAATCGAAATAATAAACTCCATTAGCATATTCTTTATTATATTATAAACGACAACGATTTCTTGGAAAAAATCAACAAATGGCTAAATCCATGACAAAAAATTGATGAAGTGTATTGAAAAAGCTACAATTCTTGTGAAGTGAGACCACAAAATAATTATTATTGCTCATGAATATATTATTAAATATATATATATATATATATATATATATATATATATATATATATATATATATATATATATATATATATATATATAAAATCCTTCAAAGGATAAATGTTAGAGAAACTTTGAAATCGATTCCACATCTGATGGAAGTGATAGAGAGCTGTTTCGTTCAACGAGGAACTCGTCAGTTGCACCACGTCCATCGAAGTCAGGCAACGATTTCGATCTGAAACATCTTCTTATGACTCCAAGTGAAGATCTGTCAAATAATGAATACTCCACAATTCCATCTACAGGAATCAATAGAAAACATCTCTTAGATCATAGACACACTAAGCATCGAGGGATCACACGTCTTCTATGCCCGTAGGTATCTACTAAATTGCAACGTATATTTGACAAATGTCATCATATGATGTTTTCAAATGTCAATAGGTTGTCAGTAGTACGCTCGCAAGTATATATATATATATATATATATATATATATATATATATATATATATATATATATATACTCGGAGAAGATTGTATTCTTTTTTTTACGAGCAAATTAGGAAGTTATTGTTTCACAATAAAGTTATTTATTCTATTAAAGTTTTGCTGCATATATGTATAATACAGTTCAGCAATTTCAGAGCGATCTTTGAATTAATCAAGTATCATGAACATCAACGTCATTCAGCCGATAATTGAAAAACATTGTTGTTGTCTCAAGCGAAATTGCGCATAATCCGCAACAAAACACTAAAGATACTACTTTTACTTTACCTTTCTAAGTAACTTTGGAAAAGGTTGCCAATAGGACTAATGTGCAAAAAATAAGTGAAGAATTAAAGAACTGTTAGTGCATATTTCAAATAATATTTTATACGGATGAATTCAACTTACTGGTTGTCAGTTTCCCTGGAGTGCGAATTTCTTTTTTGCATCAATTCTTCGGTAACTTTTGCGTCCAAAACTAATGATTGCAGAAGGGTTTTATCACCTGAAACAGTTACATTTGTTTCATTTATTGCCTCAATGATGGAAATTATTCTTTGTTCTACTGATGATTATAATATAACTCTGTGCCAATTTCTATCCATATCTATTTAGTCGTTCTCGATTTTTGAGTTACGAACATCGTTCTGATCGCAAAAAAATTCTAATTCTCCATTTCAGTTTTTCAATAACGTATTTATAACTTCGTATTGAAATTGTAAATTTATACCACAATTCCATCTGTGGAAATCAAAAGATAACATCTTCGGGATCATAGAAATGTCTGGCACTGATTAGTCATACGTCCATACTCGTAGGTCTCTACCTTTAAATTGCAGCGTCTTGAATTTTGACAGGCACTACCATACGATGTTTTTAATGTAGTTGATTGAATATTAGCTGATCTCATTGAAAACATTGTTGAATATATTGAAGAATCGACTTGTTTTCACGAAAATTTTGATATGATGTTCTATAATTTCATTACTGCGCAATAATATAATATGATGTTTTCACATGACACTAGGTCTCGTTAGTATTCTGCTCACGATCTTAGTAAAAACGAAATATGTATAGGTATATACTCGGATATGTATTCATATATATATATATGTGTATATGTCTGATGAAAGATATATCGTGTATACAAAACATATATGGTTGACAAATGTGTTATATTTCATATATAGTGACCTTATTGTGTAGTACTTACAAAAGTAGGCATCCCTGTCATGTTTGGTAAGAGTATAATGGTGTTCTCTTTGAAGTGGAGACCTAGGTCTTACCGACATCCACTTCCAGCCTGGACGCCTGCTTCGAGAAAGGAAATGAAGCACTCTTTCTTCAGCAGTTCTGAACCATTGTTCTCCAGACTCTCCATTGGTGTATTCGCAATATACCCTGTTTAGAAAATAATTGAATTTTGAATATTTCAAGTGAAATTGCACAAAAACATCTATTTTCTGAATTCTTCTTACCAATCTGGATGTACTCTCCAGTTATTCCCTTTGAAATAGTCGGTCACTGAAAAATGTTCAACAAATGAATTTTCAAAGAAGGGTTCAAAGTACTTTAGTTTCATGGAAAGATTCGAAAGTCCGTTTTGTCACACAAAAATGCCCTCTAAATTCAACCATAACAAAATCATTTCTTCAAGCTCTAGAGGAGGTATTGAGCTAATGATAAGTATACAAGCAACCTCTTACCATTTTTCTGGCTGTGTTTTATTTCTTGTTCTGCCAAAAGTTCCAGCATGCCATAACCTTCTGGTATAGCCAAGCCTAGGGAATATGGTGTCCCGTCAATTGGTTTGTAGAAATACTTATGCCTTCGAGTAGCTACTCTCCTCTGTGGAAAATAGAATTATCAAGACTTTTCAGAAACGTATGCAGAGACTTACCATAGCATCGTAATGAATTTTCACCGCTATCTCAGTCTCTCCTTCTTTCTGTTCGATCATGTCGTGTCTTAGCTGCAAGAATTATATTTATAAAATTAAACTGACATTAGTAACTTTCATTTTATGCAATTTTTGCTAAGGAATTTGAAGGATACGTCTGGATTTTTAATCGTGCAAACTATGTTGGGAATGTGTGCAAACACCACGAGCGGCAAAAGCATAGGTCGTTACAGGGGCAATATAGGCTACTAACACGTCATTTTCTATTCTAAGAAGAAATGAAGAAAATTATCGGGTGTCATTACCACCAGAAAATTTCTCATTAGATGGTAGAAATGGGAAAATTAGGTGAACCATTGAAAGAATATTTGAAACTGTTAGAATCAAGTGATACACAAACGCCCAAATAGAATGGAGTTGCCCTGCCTGTCTTTTAATTGTGATCCTTTCAATGAAACTGAGTCTGTTTGAAAAAAAATCAACTTACGTCGAGCAGAACAGAATGATTTTCTCGAGGAGCACTTTCATTTTCAACTAATTCAACTTCTGTTAAATCTACAGAGATATATTGAGGCTTAAGAGTGTCTTGATAAAGATCATTGTTAAGCTGAAACAAAAATCCAATTTAATCACAATCTTATTCAGATGACCACATCTTTGTTAGTAATTGGACATTCAATTTCAATTTTAGATTGGCTTACCATTGGTCTCAAATCTGGATGGTAAAGGACATGCCCATTATTATTCACCAGAAAGGAATACCCATTGACTCCTAGCTGAAATTGAACAAAAAAACATATTTTTTATTTTCTGGGTTTATATTTTTATGAAAGTTGATTTAATAATAGTGTGTTCAATTGTGGTTGATTCAATTATCAATAATAAAGACGAAAATATATAAGACAACAATTTATTTTCAATCTAAACTAAAAAACAATGTATCCCTTTGTTCATTCGAAAAGAAAAGAAAATAACACATGTATGTAGATGAAGATCTGACTGAAGACTAGTAGAAAAATCTATGAACTTGATTATTTTCTAGAAGAGTAATTCGAATATGAGCGGGATTTTTGTTGCTAAGCAACTACAATTGGCAGGGCTAGAGCCATGCTTCTCTAAGCAGACACCGTTTGGATCAGGAAAGGCCAACTGTTCTCCTTTCTAGATAATTTTTAACGATGTCAGAACGAGAATTACGCCCTGCATTGGGTGCAGTGGATAATCATGAAGTTTCTAGATGTGAATGCGTTTTATATTCCTCAGATATTGACTTCACAGTTTTTCGATAAAACTTTGTCAGGGATGTGCTTTTTTGCCTGTAATGAAGAGTTGAAGGAGAACAGGAATGTGTGGAAAATGCAAGGAGATCTCCGACCTCGCCTCAGTATTACAGGAGTCAATAATCGCGTTAATTGATTCACATTATAAAATTGATTAATCGTTACAAATGATTAACAGATACGCAAAGTGAGATGGCTCCCTTTACCTTTATAGTGAGAATAAGATGTTTAGGAACCTGTCAAAAGCTTACACAAGTGTTGCAGAAGAATGTGAAGCATTATTAAGTCGTAGTCACATGTGACAAAACTTGTATACACCATTACCCTTGTGAAAATCAACACAGAAATGGCATGGTAGAAGCTACCACGCCATTGAAGCAATGGAAGACAAGACTCTACTGTCATCTGGCACGATCTTTTCAGCGTTCTTTTCAACCAGCGAGGCATTGTGCTCTATAATTTTTGAATGAGCAAGGCACTATTATTGTTCGTTGAGAGGGTTTGGATGACGTTGGTTCCTAGTGTACTAAATCCGTGCATCTTCCGATGAAGTTATAACAAACTTTTCTTTGCGCTTGAAAGAATGTTTCTCCAAGGTGTGAGACTATGTAAAGAAACAATTCATATATCCCTCTAATAAACCTATCGAAAAAATAACGCTTATATTCGATTCACTCTCGTACTACTTTGAGTATTGGTCTCTTATTATTGTGTCACTTTAATGAGGAAAACTGGGAAATGACTCACCTTGTAAGCTGGGATCAATTTCTTGATTTGATCTATAGAAACATCCGTTCCGACAACCCCAAGTACATTTGCAACCCTTACCTGAAATTGAAATTTTATAATAGAAATTTGCTGAGATTCTAAACATGCTGCAGTTGGATTGCCTAATTATATGTTTCAATAACTGCACCACGAGCGTCAGAATTTGAAATTAGAATCCTCAATACGAAACCAAAAAATATTGTTCAGTTACTTTCTAAGACAGCCAGAAAATCTGCAACACATACTGGGCAATTCAAATGCGGCACATATATGTGTAACAGTGAAAACATATATACGAAGTGTTTGTTAAGAAATAACAAAAGCTTACGGAATGATTTCTACGATCAAATACAGGTGTAGTGACGGTCGTCATGAGCTGTCCTTTTTTAGAGCGATCGAAGCTATCGGCCTGAAAGTGTAAAGTTGAAGATACGTTTTTTAAAACTTATAGAAACCTACCTTGCCGCCCACGTAAGCCGACGTCCATTGTATGGGATGATCGTTTTGGTACATAACCATCGGGCGCGCCATGACCTCTGTATAATGTAGTACTTTTCTCCTAATTTCACTGGCACTTCTTATTCTACTGAAATATCCTGAAACAAATATAAATCCAATTTCGAAACATAAATATTCTGATAAATTAAATTGTATTTAACAACTATATTTAAATATTTCAAAGTTGAATTTCGAAAAAATGTAAAGCTAAGTAAGAGGTGACCCAAAATTAACGCAAATTTTGAATTTGCTGCCATGCAGTGTTGGCAAAAACAATATATCGACAGCTGATAGTTTAAGGTGAGTGAAAATGGAGCTTAAAACTTTTCAAAACATTTGGGTAACATTTTCAAAAATAATGAAAGATTTGCTGCAGCAGTTCGAAAATTTCATACGAATTTTCGTCGAAATAGTGTTCTTACTTTGTCAACTCTAAAGAGATTAATTGCGAAATTCTGAGAGACAGGATCGGTTGAAGACAACAAACATACTGATCGTCCAAAAACAAGCAAATCAAATGTCAATATCGAAGCAGTGCGTCCGAGTGTCAGTGACAATCCAGGAACCTTAATTCCACGTCGTGACAAAGAGTTGCAAATTTCAAAGAAGTTCTCTACAGCGTATAATCACTAAATATTTGTGTCCCCATGCTTACAAAAATCAATTGACACAACAACTGAAGCCTGATGAACATGCACAGAGAAGATAGTTAGCAGAATGAATTATTGGGCATCAATAATCCATTGCTGATGCTGATTTTTCGAGCAAAATCATCCCAAGCGACTAAGCACATTTTTATCTTAATGGGTTCGCTAACGCCAAAACTGCCGCTATTGGGGTTCTGAGAATCCACATGTGATTGTCAAAAACCAAATGCATCAACAACGTGTCACTTTTTGGTGTAGATTTTGGGCTGGAGACATAATTGCACCTTACTTTCTTGAAAATGAGGCTACTCAAACAGTAACTGTTAATGGTGCTCGATATCGCGACAAGATAGCATAGTTCTTTTCGCGAAATTGGATGATATTTATGTGGCCAATGTGTGATTTCAATAAGACGGTGCCACATGCTATACAGCCCGTGAAACACTTCAGTTATTTCATAAAGCATTTCCAGGTCTTGTACTCTCTCGTTTCGGTGATCAGAATTGGTTCCGTAGTTCGTGTGATTTAACACCATCAGATTTCTTTTCATAGGGTTATTAAAATCACAGGTAATTGTCAAAAAGCTCACGATCACGTGTGCAATAAAGCAGGAGATTCAAAGCTGCGTCAACGAAATTCAGCCACATTTCTGCAGAACGAACCTGGAAAATTTCGACAAACGAGTGCATATGTGAATGCAAAACCATTTGCCAGACGTGCTATTTCATAAATAACCCTATTCACTTCATGATTCAACTTCTGGATTCAATAAAAAATTTATAATCCAATTATTCAATTTTATTAATTATTAATTATTAATAGTTTATTATTCAATTCAAATCTTGCGTTATCTTTGGGACCTCCTATACTTTTTGGGCATAAAGAAATATTTCAGTAATTACCTTTGTTCGAACAAGCCATCCAATGCATCTCCTCTGCATTACTAGCATCTTTCCCTATCAAATACGTGAAAACTCTGACTGGTCTATGTGGAAAATTATATTGCTTGAAAATTTCCCTATAACTTGAAGGCGGACCATCAGTGATGAGCATTATAGCTTGGTTACATTGGGATCCTTGGCCTGTACGATTATACTGAAGAAAACGAAATTGCAAGACCATACGAAAAAGTCGCATAGAAATAATATACTACCTTATGAAGGATCTCAAATCCAGTGACAAGTGCTGATGAGAAATTTGCAACTCCTCCAGCCTCTAAAGATTCTAGAGAATCCTTCATCATTTGTATATTCTCGTAGTTTGCCTAGTAACAAATTAATGATTGAAAAGTATATATATTCAAAACTAGAGAAAATGAAAATCAGCTCAATGCATTCTACATACAATTTTCTACGCATTGAATATGCTGAATTATGTAATCCATTTCTAGTTAACTTAGTATTCAAGCAAGAAAAATGCATCAACCTCCATAATTCAAATACTAATTTGTTTTTAGTATAAAGCACATAATGTGAAAAGTATCAAGTGCTCGCAAACTCTCACCTGAACTAGCATATCTTTGGTGCAAGGAACAGTTTCTTCTGTGCTTGCCGAAAATTTGTACACGTTTACAAAGTCGTTGTCAGATAAAGTATCTAAAATGGCCTCTACAGTAGCTCTTGCCAAAGAAGATCGAGATCGAACCATGGAAGCTGAATTATCAACAAGAATCACAATGTCTTTAGGCGAGGTTGCAGCATTTATATACCAAGCAGAAGAGCGGAAGTCGTAGACATTTCTATCGTTCCTTGGTCGTTCCCATATTGTCGATATATCTTCAGGGGGCCAAGCAATACCTACAGATCGAATAACCAAAATATGAACCACATCAGATATTAAACAAGTAGCACCAAACACTGTTATTGAAAATTCATCATATTTGTTTATATACTGTGCACTTTTTCCTATTTGATTGAAATAATTGAGGTCCTTGGTCACGTAACATAATTCTCTTTCAATGGATTACAGGAGAAAACGCTACCAGGAACTTCATAAATACAAGTGGGTAAGAATTAAAGCAAATGAAAGTGTGAAGCAATTATTAATTGACAGCATGACGCATATTTTCAGTTTGCCACACAAGCAGATGCTGTATTTACAATGTATCTTTGTTCGAAACATCTATAATTATGATTCGAAATTAAAGAAAGATTAACGAATCCATTTTCCTACTTTTGATATGTTCCAAAAACTATCTGCTTCAGAGCGAAGTCATACTGTATCAGCTATATGGCTTATAGAAATAATCTGAGGCTACATTTGGATTCAGCTCCTAAAAATATATATAAGAATCAGCTGATAAATATATAAGAACAATGAAAATGAAAGCTAATGAAAATTTCACTCAAAATTTATTATTTTTATGTATGAATTGAAAGGAGTATTCAGGAATTAGCCATTTTAAATTTCATTAGACGAATATCTTTTATATCTGTTATTTGGTTATTATTTTTACCTGGATATCTCCTCAAAAATCCAGTGGAGCTCCCAAAAAATTGCCAGGATAAGGAAGGGTCCCCCTCATAATTATTAACGAATAATGGGTCCAAATGCTCAGACCACTGAATGGCATTTAGGACATCAGAATCTGTGGAAAAAATATAAGTATATTCACAAAAATTGCAGTTGATACCTTTCATTAATTGATCAATTTTTTCACACATTCTCCATTATTTCAATTTCAACAGCTAAGTTAGACTTCGCGTTTGGTTTCATTGTTCCTAAAGATACCAAAACATAGTGATGAAGAACATTTTTCATAGATTCTTAATAGGTGCGAATATAATCTGTAATGTATCTATATTCCTTAATAAAACAACAACCTTACTCTAACACTATATTAATCATACTGGCCATCTGCGTTTATTACACACCTGTTCTTCAGTACAATATCATACATCACATTTTTACCCTTCAAAAAAAAGTTGAAAAATTAGTTTTAATTAAAAATTAAAATAAAATACTCTAACTTAACCTAACAAAAACAACAAATCAATTATAAATTCTCAAAGAATTCAAAATTTCTACCTACTTATATCCTAGTCTTTCAATTGGTTTAACTGTCCTTTTTGGACGCCAATTATTTGTTTCGCCAATTGGTATGGACGTAACAGCATTGTTGTCAATGACGTCAGTGATTTCATTTTCTAAAACTTTGTCAGGGATTACAGAATGATTAAAATGAAATTTTTTAATTTGATTCAAATGACGCTTCCAAATTATATTGTTCAATTCAGGAATTTTCACTGAATATATATTTCTACCAATTTTTCTCTCAATTATACCCTTAATCCACTTTGATTTATTTGATGTTCTGTAATCCCGGACTGTCACTGACTCACTGACCACTAAGTCTAAATTTCTAGTTCCTTTATAATACCATTTTTGTTTGTTTTGTTTTGTTAGGATGTGTTCTCAGTTTATCAGAGAAATTATTTTTATCTAAAGATGAAGGTAATAAACAATCAAACCTAGTACGCAATTTTCTTTGAAACATTACTTCTGCAGGGCTCATTTCTAAAGTAGAATGAGGAGTAGTTCTATAATCAAAAAGGAAATTATTCAAAAACAAATTTAAATTAGCAAATTTTGCATTTGATATAGCATTCTTTAAAGCATTTTTCACTGTTTTTACCGAGTTTTCGGCTGCTCCATTAGACGATGGATGAAAAGGTGGAGAGGTGATATGCTTAATGTTATTTTTTGATAAAAATTGTTGGAACTCTGTACTTGTGAAAGTTGCACCGTTATCTGTTACTACCTGTCTCGGTAAACCAAATCTTGCCAAAAGAGATCTCAACATCTCTATTGTTATTTTCGAGGTAATTTAATTCAAAGGAAAAATTTCTAACCATTTTGAATAAGCATCTATTACAATTAAGAAATACTTATTCATGAACGGTCCCATAAAATCTAAATGTAACCTATCCCAGTTTCCGTTTGGAATAGGCCAAGGTCTCAACAAAGCTTTTTCCGGATTCTTTTTATTCATTAAACAATTTGTACATGATGTGCACAAATTCTCAATATTTTTATCAAGACCGGGCCACCAAAAGTAGGATCTTGCCATACTTTTACTCTTTACTATACCCATGTGCGATTTATGCAACTCTCTTAAAATCTCATTTCTCAATTTAGCTGGAATAACTAAACGATTATTCCATATCAAACAATCGTTTTCAACACTAAGTTCATTTTTAATTCGCCAATATGGCCTCAAAATTTCAGAAATTTTATAGGGCCATTTTTTATTTAAAAATTGTTTAACCTCCGTTAATACATCATCCTTTAGTGTGGCTTCTCTTATAATTTCGAAGTTTATTGGAAAATTGCTATTATTTGAAAAATAATTGATAAAATTCACGTCAAAATTCTCTATATTTTCTTCCGAATATTCTAAAGGCAACCTAGACAAACAATCTGCGCAGTTATCTCTCGATTTTACATACTGAATATCATATTCGTAATTTGAGAGTATAACTGCCCATCTTCTCAATCTATTGGCTGAATATTGTGGTATATGTTTTGCTGGATGAAAAATTGTTGTGAGAGCTTTGTTATCTATTAATAATGTGAATTTTCTTCCATAAAGATATTGATTAAATTTAGTTAAACAAAAATTTATAGCTAAACCTTCTTTTTCAATTTGACTCATCCGCTTTTCTGAGTCCGACAAAGTTCGCGAGGCAAAAGCAATGGGCCTTTCATTACCATTTGACATTACGTGAGATATTACCCCTCCGACTCCATAATCGGACGCATCTGTAAATAATTTTACCGGTAATGATGAATCATAATGAACTAAAATCGGAGCTGACGATAATAAACTTTTTATTTTATTGAAAGATTCTTGACAGTTATCTGTCCATTTCCAAACCGTTTCCGATTTTAATAGTTCATACAACGGAGACAAGATTGTGGACAATTTAGAAACGAATTGTCCATAATAATTAATCAATCCAAGAAATGCTTTCAACTGAGTAGTATTCTGTGGTATTGGTGCTTTGGCGATAGCCTCAATTTTATTTTCGGATGGATGCAATCCAAATTTGTTTATTACAAAACCTAAATAACAAATTTCGTCACAAAAAAAACTACACTTGTCTTTAGAAATTTTTAAACCTGTATTCTGTAAAATATTCAACACCTGCTCTAAATGAATGAGGTGTTCACTTTTATCTTTACCCGTTATTAGAATGTCATCTAAAAAAACAATCACTCCGTCTAGACCTTGTAAAAGGGAATCCATTATTTTTGAAATTTTGCTGGAATACTAGCTATTCCAAATGGGGCTCGAGTATATTGGAATAACCCTTTATGCGTAGATATTGTTGTTAGTTTTTAGAATCTTTATCGAGTAGTATTTGCTGATATGCGCTAGATAAATCAAGTTTACTAAACTGTACCCCTCCTTGTAATTTAACGAAAAGTTCATTGATGCGGGGTAATGGATATTGATCAATTTCAATATTTGGATTTAATGTAACTTTAAAGTCTCCACAAATTCGTATGGAGTTGTCTTTTTTTAATACAGGAACAATTGGTGTTCCCCAGGGAGAATAATTTACTGGTTCAATCACCCCCAACTTTAAAAGACGATTTAATTCAAACTCCACTTTTTCTTTCATCGCAAATGGTAACGGCCTGGGTCTGAAAAATTTTGGCTCCATCATTTCGGATTTTAATTTGATCGATATGTATCCTTTATTAAATGTACCCAAAGTATCATCAAACACTGTACCAAATTTATTAATTAAGTACTGAACTTTATTCAAAGATATACTATTTAGTTCAGAAATATTTAAGTTGAACTGAGTGAAGAAATCACGTCCCAACAACGGGGGTCCGTATGCTTGCCTTATTACAAAAATTCTGAATTTTTTACAGGAGTTGTTGAAAGACATTAAACAATCAATATATCCTAAAGGAAGTATACTATCGCCATTATATAACTTGAATATCTTATTCGTTTTTACAATTTCAATATTAGCTAAATTTATTTTATAAAAGTATTCCGACATTACTGAATTACTTGCTCCTGTATCTAATATGAAAATGAAAGGTATATTATTGATTTGTATATTAACTTTAATTGCTTCAGTATTGGATTCCATATTGAATATGGAATAGTTTTCAGAAAATTTTTCAGTTTGCAAATAATTTTGCATGTTTTAGTTTTGATTTATTCCATTATTCAATCTTTTATGGTCTTTTCTCGCTTTACAAACTGAAGACAAATGACCTTTCAAACCGCAAGTGTGACAATAACATTCTCTAAATGAACACTTATCTGGTTGATGATTCCTTCTGCCACAAACTGGACAAATTGCAACTCGTTGCGAAACGTCGGATGATTGATTCCCTCTGATTGAAGATGAAAATGCTGGTTTGTTCCGTACATAATACATGTCCGTTTCCTGTTTCACTTGAGATTGATTGTAACCGTGTCCTTGAGAAACAGCTGATTTTGCAGTTGCCACTTCTATTATCTCTTGGAATGTTTGCGATTTTTTCTTCCATTAGTCGATCTTGAACTTGACCTTGGTCATATCCTATAATGTATATGTCTCGAAGAACTAATTCTAACTCTTGGCATGAAAAATCACACATCGATGCTATATCGCGCAGTCTGGCGGCCCACTCCCGTGACGATTCATTTACAGTTTTTCTGGCTGTATAAAAACGGTAGCGAGCAGAAAAAATGGCGATACATGGTTTAAAATGATTATTCATTAAACTTATAAGAGTTTCATAACTTCTGCATTCTGGTTCATCAGGTAAACACAGATTATGCACTAATTTATAAGCATCTTCACTTAATGCATTAAGCAGTATTGCTCGTTTTCGTGTGTCTGTAATTATTTCGTTCGCATAAAAATAATTCTCCATTCGCCTTTTATAAATCGTCCAATCACTATTCACTGGATCGAATTCACGTAGATGTCCAATTATTTCTGTTGCAGCCATTCTAACACACACTCTCTGCGTGGATTTAACAAGTTATTTAAATATGAAATATCTTGTTGAAAGATCCTCGTCGCCAACTGTATTGTATCTATATTCCTTAATAAAACAACAACCTTACTCTAACACTATATTAATCATACTGGCCATCTGCGTTTATTACACACCTGTTCTTCAGTACAATATTATACATCACATAATCCTTGGTAAAGTATCAACTTACCTTCTTCAGTGACGCCGGGAGGTAGCAATACTGTGCTGATACTAGTATTAACAGGTAGGTGGTCAAAATGTGGATTTGGAGTTAAAATCATTTCTCTTGTTCCATAGGCAGGTCGACCATCTGGAGCAAACACATTCAGTCTTTGAGCGTTGTAGTATTTGAAGGGCTGGCCGTTATCACTTTGTGGTGTCAGGGCTGCTTGTTCGGCTGAATCCATTATTCTCTAACAAATTCAATGAATTGAATTACAAGTATTTGCTCACATGGTATACAAATTCCTCAAAATAACAAGACTAATAGTATGGGTAGAAGATGGAATTAGACTTATGTCTATAAGAAACTAAACTTTTGTGAAGGGTGTACCAAAATTAATGCAATTTCAATTTGTCGCCAATCATGCAGTGAAGTGTTGGCATAACTAAAAAAACAAATTGGCAGCTGATAGCTTAAGGTTTGTAAAAATTGAGCGTTGCATGATAGAACAAATTGTCTTTATTATTGAACTATATTGCAAGAATAATGAAAGCTTGATGACCGCAGTTGGTGATGCCAAACAGACTGGTCGTCCAAAAACAAGCCGTTCACATTTAAAATCGAAGCAGTGCGTCAGAGTGTCAGTGACAATCCAGGAACCTCAATTCGGCGTCGTGAATAAGAATTGCAAATCTCAAGAAGCTCTCTGCAGCGTATAATTCCTAAAGATCTGTGTCTCCATGCTTACAATATTCAATTACCACAACAACCGTAGCTTTATGGCCATGCACAGCGAAGATAGTTTACAGAATGGATTATTGAGAATCAACAAACGGATGCTGAAATTTCAAGAAAAATCGTCCTAAGCGACAAAGCACATTTCGATCCTGATGGGTTTGTTAATCGCCGAAACTGTCGCTCTTGGGGTTACGAGAACACACATGTGTTTGTGGAAGGACAAATACAACCACAACGTGTCACTGTTTGGTATGGATTTTGAAATGGAGGCATAATTGGACCATACGTTTTCTAAAATGAAGATAGTCAAGCATTACTGTTACTGGTGCTCGATATCGCGACATGATATCGCAGTTTTTTTTCCCGAAATTGGATGATATTGACGTGGCCTATATGTGATTCGAACAAGACGGTGCGACATGCTATAAACTTATAAAGCATGTGGAACACTTCAATTAATGCATGAGACATTCCCAGGTCGTGTACTCTCTCTTTTCGGTGATCAGAATTGACCATCTGTATCGTGTGATTTAACACCATCAGATTTTTATGGGGTTATTCAAAAATACAGGTGTATGTCAACAAGCAAACGACCACTTAAAGGAGGAAATTCAACGCTGCATCAACGACATTATGCAGAATGGTCATGGAAATTTTCGCCAAACGAGTGCATATATTAATGCAAAGACGTGGAGGCCATTTGTCGATGTGTTATTTCATAAATAACCCTATCCTATGTCCATTATGATTCAATAATAACTTCAATATTAACTGACAAGAAACTGTGTTTTCTATACGATTCAAATTTTGCGTCAATTTTGGAACACCTTTATTATACAAGCGCAATAACGATTGCTTTTCAATTCAAAAAAAAGGTTGTTTCGCTGAAGACTTGGTTCAGAACTGAAAGAAAACAATCGCCATATATGTACACAAAATATCGTGCGAATCCATCACACTATTTATTCATATGATGACATTATGTAAACACGCCATTAGAATATAGGGTTTGATAAAATAGATTATTGAAAAACATAGACATTACGCATTATATTAGAGGTCATTATCTTTGCATGTTCAAGAACTCCCCAATTTCTACAAGAAATGTTTCTATAATTTTAATATATTAGATATTCACCCACATACGAGGGTAGGGTGAAAAGTTTCCTGTCTGACCAAGAAAACCTATGTTTACAACAACAATGATACATTTCTCATAACGGTGTTCTAATTCAGTTATACCAGATTTAAAGGTAGATTCATCAAGCTCCTCAAAGTACTGATTTATAGTTTCGATAACTTCTTCGTTGCTCTCAAGTCTTTTACCGCCAAGCCATTTTTTGAGGTTAGGAAACAGGTAATAGTTAACAACAGTAATGGAGGATGCGGCATCGATTCAAACTTCAGTTTCTGGATTTTGGACATGGCAGCAATCGACAAATGCGCTGGTGCTTTATCGCGATGAAAAAATTTTTTTCTTCGCCAAATGAGGTCGTTTAATTCGCACCTCGTCGTTCAAACGTTGCAAATAAGTCTGAGTATTGACCAGTGATAGTTGTTTGCCGATAAAATTGTTTTTGCTTTTTTTGGAGTTGGTTCCCCCTTTCCAACTCACTGTTTTGAGTGTTCTTTATTTTCAGGAGTGTAGTGGTGAACCCAAGTCTCATCAACAGTTTTGAATCGACGCAAACATTCGTTTGGATTACGCCTATAGCGCCACATTTTCGGTACAAATGTTTTTTCGAATCAGTTTTTGGTTAGCAAACGCGGCACCCATCTTGTATACATTTTTTCCATGCTCAAATGGTTTTCCAAAGTATTTCGCACGCATTCAGATGACATCCTTCAGGTCTCAGCTATCTCATGCACTTTCAATCTGCGGTCTTCCAATACTATTTGATGGATTTTGAATTCAGAAATCCACTGCTTAATAGTTGAATATGATGGGGAGAAGTCTCCAAGTGTTGAATTCATCTCTTCTTTTATTTGTTTTGGTGTAAGACCTTTCAAATAGAAGTATTTGATGACACCACGTTTCTCAAATTTTTCCATTTCACGAAAAGAACAGAAGCGTCTCGCGCAAAGTGCTCTCAAACGCAAACTAACGTAGCGATTGAGTTGAAACTTTACATACAAACTCAGTAACTAATGGTACTGTATGACGCCGTGGGAACTAGTGGCCATCTCTTGGCCAGGCCGGAAACTTTTCACCCCACCCTCGTATATAAGAAAATTTCAACAGAACTCAAACTCTGAAATACCACTGAACTTATTGAATGTATAATTTCTAGAATCGTAGTTTTTAGAACGCAACGGGTAGCTCTAACTATTATGAAGAAAAGTATAACAATAAAATAAAATAATACTGGAATTAAGCTGATATAATACGGAAGATGCAAGTAAATGTACAATCGTTATATCAATATTCTTATTCTATTTTTTGAATTCGAATATATGGAGAATCAGAAAAAAAAGAAACATTAAAAAATGGCTAAATTCAAGAAAATGCTTTTATGCACTCAATAGAATTTGCCAATTATTCTCTCTCATTTGATATTCTTTAACATTGGTTTATTTCCCACAAATATTTTCAACAATATCAATTTATTAAAAGTTAATCCATTATTTTGTTGTTATATTAAATTATTTTCCATAAATATCTTTAACAATATTAATTTATTAAAAATTTATTCATTGTTTTCTTGTTATATAAAATTTTTTTATGTTCAAAAAGGATTGGCTGTATTCTCTGAAAGTATTGACTTGTAAGACAAGAAGAAGAATAAAATTGTATTCGGTGTAAAATGAGAATAATATAAATTTTAGGCGTTGATGTTGATGTCACAAACACTACTACCTACTATCATTGTCTTAATACCCACAGAAGTCGGAGGCGAAAAAAAGGAAGAAAAAGAAGAACACTTACCATCACAGCACCCATTTTGAAGTCCATCATATTTTTGACTTCCGCTGCCATTTCTCTTATCAGAAGTAAGCCATCTTTTCTAGCAACATTAATATTGACATCGCTAAATTTCTGGAAATTTAATGAAACATTACATAATTATAAGTAAAAATTAAAAATAAATATTATACCCTTTGAAGTTCGTTCATTCTTGTACACGATTTTCCTATATGCCATAGGTCGACACCGAACTTCAAAGCCCAATTTTTCACACTGAAACGAAAGAATAAAATTGAATTAAACAGATATATTGATATATGTCGATGACACATAGATCAAACCATTTTCAGAGATAATAATTATATCAATGTCACAAATTGAAGCAAATTCAGAAAATCTAGATTCTTCTCCATTTAAATTCAGAAAATCTAGATGAAGAAAAACGTTACCCTTCATAAGAAGATATAAAAAACATATCTACCTAATTACCAATTTTTCAATTTCAAGAAAATGAAAAAATGTTTCACCTTCGCATTTTTATTAATTTAATAATAATAATAATAATAATATGTCTTTATTGTTCTTAAGCGGCAGTACAAAGTATAACAAAATAAGAGAAACATAAAAAAATATGTATACAGTAAGAAAAAAAGAAAATATTCATTACATACAAAATGATATAAGCTAAAGAACAATCACAAGGCGCAATTCAAATAAATTGCTCTTCCATTGAACCTTGAAATAAGGATAATTTGTTTATGTTTAGAGAAATGCCTACATACAAAATGAAACAAATATTTATTTTACAAATTAAAGAAAAAAAAAATAAAATCAATAGGAAAACAAAATAAGAACTGGTTCGTGTCGAGCATGGCGCGAGCGAGCACTCAGGAGAGCTTCGTGATGCAACAGAAGTATGAATGAAAACATGAGCTCATCTTTGGCAGCCTAACAGGTGATTACGGATTTTATTAATTATAGTTGCGGTTTTCAATTTTTTATGGTTCGGGACAAGGGCCTGTAGGTTGTTTATTAATTTGTACATGGTAAAAGAAAATGATCTTTCAAACAGAGCTGTAGAGTGAACAGGAGGAGAAATGAGACCCTTGAACCGAACGTTGATATTGTGTACATCCTCGCGGAAAGTTATTTTATTGTATAAATATGGTGGTTGTTTGAATGCAAATATATTTAAAAATAGAGAGTAAGTTTGCAGAAGACGTCTATTACTCATGTTCAGCCACCCTAGATCGTTTAATTTATGAGAAACATGATCAAACTTCCTTATACCGAATATATATCTAATACAAGAGTTCTGGACCTTCTGCACTAAGTACGAAGTTTGAGAATCAAGAGAACTATAGAGAACTGGAGCACAGTAGTTGAAATTGCTTAAAACTAATGATTCGCAAAGTAAAATTTTGGTAGACCTAGGTAAGCTATGCCTATGAGGAAATAGGAGCTTTAAGGTGGCATAAGATTTTTTTATACAATTAGAGATATGACTACGGTAACGATGGGTGTTGTCGATTATTAAGCCTAGGTTACGTGCACAGTTTTGTAGAGAGATAGTTGAGCCGTCTATGTAAAATTTAAGGGCGTTGCTAGATTGGGACACGAGATTAGAGTTACCAAATAACAAAGCAGAAGATTTAGCGGGATTGATCACTAGTTGGTGTTCCTTAGAACTACCAGAGATTATGTGAAGGTTTTCATTAATTACGTTATTGGCGCTAATAATGTCGTTGTGCTTAAACGAAAAGTACAATTGTGTGTCGTCTGCAAAAAGGTGCACTTTACAAGGGCTTATGTTGGCATATAACTGGCTAGTGTAGATGAGATATAAGAGAGGACCGAGCACGGAGCCTTGCGGTACACCCCTTTGAGAGCAAAGAGGCGAGGAGAGTTCCCGACCAAATTTAACACACTGGGATCTTTCTGATAAATAAGATTTAAAAAATGAAACGGCGTTGTTGTGTAAACCGATAAAGTGTAGAATGGATAGTAAGATGTTGTGATCCAACGTATCAAACGCCTTACTGTAATCCAGAAGTATTAACGCCGTCAGGTTACCCTTATCGGTAGCAGAGATGATATCATCAGTAATGTTTAAAAGAGTAGTCACACAACTGAATTTACCTCGAAAACCAGATTGAAACTGAGGCAAAATGTTATGGCGATCTACGAACTCTTGAAGCTGCTGGCGGACAATTTTCTCCAATATTTTAGAGCAAGTGCAGAGAAGACTTATTGGACGTAGGTCATTAAAACCAACAGGATTAGATTTTTTGGGTAGTGGAACAATAATAGAGTGGCGCCAAGACAATGGAAAATAATTGTTAAGTATGCACTCATTAATAATGTGAGTGATATAAGGTAGAATTATTGGCAAGCAAAACTTAATCATCCTGACACTCAGCCCATCGTGGCCAGATGAGGTTGCATTGATAGAGTTTAACACAGATAACACATCAACCGGGGTAACGGTTCTCAGGACAAAAAGTTCGTCAAAATTTTTTAGGCGCTTAGTGTTATAGTAAGAAATGAGATTGCTAGGATCAGTGTCAATATATGTTATTGTTAGTATGTTATTTATAAGGAATTCATTAAACTTGTTAGGGTTGGATAGGCTAGGAGGTATAGCTTGTGTTTGTTTTCTTATGTTTAGAGTATTCAATAGTTTCCATTTCGAATGAGAATTTGAGTTCTTGAGGTTAAAGGTAAAGAAAGCACTTTTTTCCGCCTCAATCGATCTATTAGTGAGGTTTCGCAAGTTTCTGTAATATTCTAAAGAACCGGCTGACCCAGAAGATTGGTATTTTTTCAGAGCAGTATCACGTAGATTCATCATTAGTCTAATATTTGGGGTTATCCACGGGGCAGGCTTTTTGCTAATTCGCATTGTGACAAAAGGGCAAAACTTATCGAAGAGATTATTTATAAGTGAAGTCAGGTAAACTACTTTATCATCAATGCTATGCATGTATATTAAGTTATCAAAAGGTAAGTCGTGCAGATCAGTCAAAAATCGATCTTCATCAAAATTTTTAAAGGTCCTACAAGTTATGTATTTTTGTTTTGGAATGGGCATATTTATATTAACCTTACAGGAAATTAGCTCATGATCAGAGAAAAAGGCACCACCCACATCAACATCTGAAACCATAGACTCATCCGAGCATATTATTAAATCGATTAAGGAACATGTGTTGTTAGTTATTCTTGTTGGAGAATGAACAAGTTGTGAAAATTCCAACACATTTAAGAGATCTAGGAAGTATTTAGTTTCGGCATTATTTGGATTAAAAACATTAAAATTAAAGTCGCCCAAACAGAGGATGAGATTATTATCACCTAGCAACGATAGAAGCTGAGTCTCCATTTCGTCACAAAAGCTTACATGACTCAGGTGAGGAGGACGATAAACGGTACCTACAACTATATTGTGAGAGTTGATTTTGATACGTATCCATAATTGTTCGAGAGAAGTATCGAGCTTGATAAGTTTAAAGGATAAGCTGTTGTGAACGTAAAGTGCGACACCCCCACCGCGACTGCCACGATCCTTGCGAATCAAACGGTAATTTTTGATAGAAACAGCAGCATCAGTAATATTTGCATTCAACCACGATTCAGTTACCGCGAAAATGTGGTAGTTATTAGAATTAATTAAATTAAAATAATTATTCTAAGAATTCTATTCAATGCAGGCAAACTAAAATTAAGTAAAAGAAGAAACTTACGTTGAAAACCTACACATTTTTTTATATAACAGCCGTTTACATATGTTTCAAGGTTATTGCCTATCGTCAGAACGGCGTAGTTCAAGTTAAAGATGAAAGTACTTGAAGAGATATATAAAAAATTAATATATAAAACACGAAACACAGTTTCGTACACGTTTTATACACCCAAAACATTTGGGAAGAGTCAACACAACGTTGCAGACGACAATGAAATACCGTCCGGCTATTATGAGACTTTTATAGTTTCTGGAACTACCCAGATAATCTTAACAATAAAATAATTATTCTAAGAATTCTATTCAATGCAGGCAAACTAAAATTAAGTAAAAGAAGAAACTTACGTTGAAAACCTACACATTTTTTTATATAACAGCCGTTTACATATGTTTCAAGGTTATTGCCTATCGTCAGAACGGCGTAGTTCAAGTTAAAGATGAAAGTACTTGAAGAGATATATAAAAAATTAATATATAAAACACGAAACACAGTTTCGTACACGTTTTATACACCCAAAACATTTGGGAAGAGTCAACACAACGTTGCAGACGACAATGAAATACCGTCCGGCTATTATGAGACTTTTATAGTTTCTGGAACTACCCAGATAATCTTAACAATAAAATAATTATTCTAAGAATTCTATTCAATGCAGGCAAACTAAAATTAAGTAAAAGAAGAAACTTACGTTGAAAACCTACATTTTTTTATATAACAGCCGTTTACATATGTTTCAAGGTTATTGCCTATCGTCAGAACGGCGTAGTTCAAGTTAAAGATGAAAGTACTTGAAGAGATATATAAAAAATTAATATATAAAACACGAAACACAGTTTCGTACACGTTTTATACACCCAAAACATTTGGGAAGAGTCAACACAACGTTGCAGACGACAATGAAATATGTCTGCAACAAAAAATTAATATATAAAACTGTGTTTCGTGTTTTATATATTAATTTTTTATATATCTCTTCAAGTACTTTCATCTTTAACTTGAACTACGCCGTTCTGACGATAGGCAATAACCTTGAAACATATGTAAACGGCTGTTATATAAAAAAATGTGTAGGTTTTCAACGTAAGTTTCTTCTTTTACTTAATTTTAGTTTGCCTGCATTGAATAGAATTCTTAGAATAATTATTTTATTGTTAAGATTATCTGGGTAGTTCCAGAAACTATAAAAGTCTCATAATAGCCGGACGGTATTTCATTGTCGTCTGCAACGTTGTGTTGACTCTTCCCAAATGTTTTGGGTGTATAAAACGTGTACGAAACTGTGTTTCGTGTTTTATATATTAATTTTTTATATATCTCTTCAAGTACTTTCATCTTTAACTTGAACTACGCCGTTCTGACGATAGGCAATAACCTTGAAACATATGTAAACGGCTGTTATATAAAAAAATGTGTAGGTTTTCAACGTAAGTTTCTTCTTTTACTTAATTTTAGTTTGCCTGCATTGAATAGAATTCTTAGAATAATTATTTTATTGTTAAGATTATCTGGGTAGTTCCAGAAACTATAAAAGTCTCATAATAGCCGGACGGTATTTCATTGTCGTCTGCAACGTTGTGTTGACTCTTCCCAAATGTTTTGGGTGTATAAAACGTGTACGAAACTGTGTTTCGTGTTTTATATATTAATTTTTTATATATCTCTTCAAGTACTTTCATCTTTAACTTGAACTACGCCGTTCTGACGATAGGCAATAACCTTGAAACATATGTAAACGGCTGTTATATAAAAAAATGTGTAGGTTTTCAACGTAAGTTTCTTCTTTTACTTAATTAATTAAATTGTTAACATAGTTTATCTTAGGTGCCAGTGATTGGACGTTTAAATGAGCTATATTTAAAAAATTAGAAGACATAATATTAAATAACTTGCATAAACGATGATATGATTAAAGAAAAAAAAATTGAAATAAATGCCCGCTCGCATCTAACATGCTCCGACAAAAAAAAAAGTCAAAACAATACGGAGATAATATAATATTCGACAACAAAAAGAAGTTCCGATAAGAACACTGCAATGCGATACGTTTAAGCGACCGCCGGTGGCGATGATAGAGTGGAATTAAGTGTTTCATACCGATACAATATATCCTTAGAATTGACCTGGATAGGCTTGTGTGAGTCAGGGGGTTTTATGAAGATCTTACCATCCCGTGACCAGCAGCTACGGAAACCCAGCCGGATAGATGCTTCTTTGAGAATTCCCGCTCGAACTTTCGTCAGGTCCTCTTTTAGAACGATGTTTGTGCCTTTTAGCTTTGATTTATTGCTAAATACTTGATTTTTAACGGTTCGGCGACAAAACTTCACAATGATGGGTCTAGTGGATCCCTCGTTGCCCTTGAGACGATGTGCTACGCATATATCTTTAGGGGCAAGGTTAATATTAAGTTTTCTTACACACATATTTGTAACCACTTGAGCAGTGTCTTCATTTTGTTGCTCGGGTACGCCGTAGATTCTCAGGTTATTCAAGCGCGAATACTGTTCAAGCGCGTCGATTTTTTCATTTATAACTTTTTGAGAATCAATCAGACTCTGCTGCAAGAGATCCACTTTTTGTGATAACTCGTTAGAATGTGGGCCCCAGTCGGCTTTTAGCTTCTCGGAAACCGCTGCCAAAAATCTGTTCATAAAGGCCTCGGAACTTAATAAATTTTCAACAACTCTTAGAATAAGTTGTTCATCGTTCCTAGTAACTGGTTTCCCTGATGACTGCATGGTTGTAGTTGAAATTAATTGAAAGTGAGTAGATAAGCCACGGCACTGATTGTAGTTGAGTTATTTGAAAATGAGTAGAAAAGCCACGGCAGGAGCACAACACGTCTACTCGCCGCGATACATCGAACCAGACTGTTCTTTTTCTTTCTATGTTTTATGTTTTTCGATTCTCACTTTCTAATATGAATTGGAAACCTCGCACTGGTTTTTTTAACAGGTATTACCAGGGGTGTCGGTGAAAAAATTGACCTGGTTCAGCTTTTTTTTCTGTTTTATTTGATGACACTTATTGATTTACGTTCGTAGATTCTGCATAAAACCCGGGATATTCGAAAGATAATTTGAAGTATTGCAAAAGAACGTCGCCCTATAAAACATTGAGATTTTTTAAGCATCTGATGTGTCAACTAATATCTCGCTACCGAATGAATCCCTTCTCATTTTGCGTGAACTATGAATGTTGAATTTTCTAACTGAGAAGATATTAATAATATTTCTTCATTCTTTCAATTTTCCCCAAAAACTATTCTTTTATGTAAAAAGGTCGCAAAATATTTCTTGATAATACAAGGATGATTCGTAAAAAATCTCTGAAAATTTATTTATTTTTGATAATTAATAATGTTGGAAATTTCGATATTCCATGAAAAGTAGGTAGGAGGTTACAATTTCAAATATTCAGTGAAACTTAAGTCAAGTGTGTCAATTTTTAATTTTATGGTTACAATTTCTTTCAACCTGGGTTACTGACTCCAACAGGTTGAAGGTTATTTCTTCAGATACACCTAGTGTTTTTTTGAGCAAACATTCAAATTCGTTGCCAAAATATCTATATATTTTCATTCATATTGTTTGTGGTTATTATGACGTGTTTTCTGGCTTGCTTGGTTTTCTTTAAAATTCGAATTATTCTAGACATTTACAAAAATTCAAATGGAACACCCCGTATATAATTCAGTTTAAATGTTCGTGTCAAACTCAGTTTTTGAGATCGAAAGTACTTTTCACCTAGCATATACCTACCCAAAATGAATGGAAAATTTGAAGAAAACATTGGACTATTAGACATATGGTATATGTTTTTCATTGTTAGTAATTCTGCTTGCTATTACAAGCCATAATCGCTATTTTGACCTTTTCAGTCTTTTTGAGATGTGTTACTGTGTTTCATCTTGGTTTGAAGACTTGCTATCGGCAGTCAGTTTAAGCTATAGAATCAGCTCTAACATTTTCTTTACAACTTGTTGCTTCGTGAACTCGGCTTTATGTTCAAAAATATCTTCATTAAATAAATTCTCTCAATACCATTTTTTCAAGAACATCAACAAAGACAACAATCTGATCCTGTGGTTTTCAGAAATATAAAAGTATATTCAGTGTAAAGACATTACAGACTGAGAAATATTTATTGTAAGATGATAAGAAGATAGATACACGTCGCTATTAATTTTTTGCTGTCAATTTAAAATAGTTCCATCTATGAATGTAGGTGTATCAAAAGATTAAAACATTGATATTACTTGAATTTTTCACCGAAGGCTCAGATACTTCTCAGATACTCACATACTACTATTGTATATAAAAAAATATTAAATACTAGAAAACACATATATTGATATAAAATCTTCACATCCAAATATCTTATATAATATTTATAGAAACACACAAATAAGTTACAATAAACTGGGAATCTACAAGGAACTAGCTGTTTACAATTGTTTCGAGATGGTTGGCTATCCTCAGATCATTTCATCTCAAGTCGTAGTCAAACTGAGTTAACAAATTTAGTGATTAAAATTTAACGCAGTAAACTAATTTCAGCTCTTCTTCCCGAAATAAATTCTTCAAAGAACATACGTTTATATGTCTTCAAGAGAATT
The DNA here is from genome assembly GCA_030704895.1 of Henosepilachna vigintioctopunctata. Taxonomy (NCBI): domain Eukaryota; kingdom Metazoa; phylum Arthropoda; class Insecta; order Coleoptera; family Coccinellidae; genus Henosepilachna; species Henosepilachna vigintioctopunctata. Next base: position 3,310,996 of record JARQZJ010000122.1, on the reverse strand, counting down.
CGTTTAGACTGTGGAAGCTTTGATATAATTCTTTCTATGTTCTAGAAGAACGAAAACTTGTCGAATAACCGTTGTATAATTAAGAAAATGCAGCACCTTCACCTGTAATTTCTGAATAATCAAGATGGCCAGTAATGTTAACTAACTATAGATTTCTAAGTAACAACGGACTATCAACTATGGTTCGAATTGGTATGATACTAGCAAAATGCCTAAACGTAAGTGCAAAACGAATTTATACTGTTGAACCCTAAATATCCTGAACTCCTGATTATAAAACACTTCAGCAAGGAGGCTCAATTATTCTCCTACACAGCTAATAAATTTTGCATGAACCAAAAAAGCTCTACAAACATTGTATATTCAAAAATGTTGTCAAACTTGAAGATTTCCATAAATACCAAGAAATATTTAGCAAGTTCACTTCACTTCTGTTCAGCCAAAGTGAGAAATAAGACGTAGATATAAAAGATAGCAAAATGGTAACCGAAACGTCTTAACGAGACTAACCCAAAGTCCACAGTTCTGAAAGATTGATAGTCGAATGTTCTATCTCCACTTTCGTCTCAGTTCAGTCATTCGAAAATGAGAGTGTTACAAGGAGTATTGATGCAAATTCAAACTTACTCATTATGTGGAATATCCTCATCCTGTCCCAAGGAATATGGTAAGATATGCACAACTAACATAAGAGCCAAGTATATCTTGCTCCAGGTCCCTTTTGGTAAACGGTTATCACTCACCATGTCACCTATACCCAACATTAGCTAAATCAATTGAATTCTCGGTATGGCATAAGCCTCCAAACGTCCACTCTTTCACCTATTGAGGGTAGTTAATTTAATGCCCATTTTATCCAAGGTGAATACTATGCCAGTAGCTCGATATAATTGAATGTGAAATGTGAATTTACTACAGGAAAAATGTATGCCGTAGTACACACCCCGAGTTAGTCTAATGTGTGTAAAGGAGGGGATGCTAAGTTTACGCCGACGCGACGTCCAACCCCATAGCAGACGCTGACGACGCCGACGCCTTTCGACCTCGGTTGCGTAATGACACTACGATTCGTAGTAGGCCAATGCCCAGGAACAGAAGAAAAACTTCGACGGTGCTTACTTCGATATCAAAGGGTTGCTCAGACAGAAAATACGGACACTACAATTTCTTTCGGCTTCGGAGGGAAAATTCTGAGGACGTATATTTTCCAATAATGGGTATTTGATGTCCGAATAGTGAACATGTCGTTTGATGAATTCTAATAAATGACGCGGAGGTCTCGCTTATCTCTTGGTGAAAGATTATGTTAAAAACAATAAATTAAAACTAACAGACTTGGCTTAAGTTTCACTAAACATATTAAAAGCTCTACATATGTTTCGGGTGGTTGACCTATTAACAATTGAGTAACATTGTATACTACTCTTGATAATGGGTTACCCACCCGAAAGATATGTAGAGTTTTTATTATGTTTATTGAAACTTAGCCAAGTGTGTTAATTTTAATTTATTGTTAATAATTTCTAGAATATTATTCGTTTGAAAGTATTTTTCGATTCAAATATTTATTAAATTAGGAATGAACTCTTGCACAACGTTCGGTGTACCATAATTAACATCAATAATAATAACTTAGCCTTGAACATTCAAAAATCAAATATACGTGATTTGATGATTCACTATAATTTAACTACTTAGGTATTTATGTTTCGAGGTGCCACTCACCATCAAAACTGATTATAAAGAAAGGCCTCCTTTTAATTTTCACATTACATGTTAACTTTGAGTTTAACTCCCTATAATCTGTCTTGATGATGTAACACCTCGAAGTATGTTGCAAATAAATTCTTATTATAATGAGACATTTCTCCGTGTATTGAATAACTTAATGTGTTTGTGGCAATTAATTCATTAAATGGTTATATAATAGTGTTGACGTTTACTTGATGTTAATCCATTATAACTGAATATAAACTTAAATTCAAACACTTGAACTTATGATTTACACTTTATTGACTACATCGCATGACGCGTTTCGTCGTTACAAACGACTTCTTCACATGCTTACAGAATAATAACTCTAATAAAGTTATTAATCTGTATTCTATTGCCCTGTGCTATTGATCATTTTTGTCAAAGACTTTGGATCTTTTATTTCAAATAGAGAAATTGAAACTGTACAGTATGCTGGCGATACATACTGGCATCGGGAAAATCTTTCCAAGCAGTATTTCAAAAAATGACTTTTGCCTTGCAACATGTAGAACAATGGCGCACTCTAAAGGTATACAGAGATCTCCTGAAAGGCTATATGTTTTCATAAAACCAAAAAATGGGTTAACTTACCTTGCCTGAGAATTACTGACAGTGATATTCCTTGGACTGATACAGCCACTTACCTTGGTGTCATACTACATCAAAATCTAAATTAGGACGCACACATCGACAAAATAAAGCTATGAACGGAGTTTCACATCTTAAAGCGCTATGGAAATCATGGTGGGGATCCCACCCTCTTCTCTTCTGATTCTATATAGAGCTGTTCGTCCATTCCTCGATTATGGTTCGATCTTCTATGGAAAATGTTCCAAAAATATACTCTTTGTATACCTTGACCGAATCCAATATTCAGCTCTATGCACATCCTTAGGTCTCATGAGGTCCACTCCTATTAATGTCCTCCTAGCTGAAAGCAACGAACTCGCTATAAAATATAGGAGACTTTGGCTTGCAGCAAAATTTCTCAGCAAACTCCACAAAGTTATAAATGATCAGGTCCTAAAAAAAGTAACATCTCTGAATTCTTGTCAGAGTGCTCACTTGGAACAGATATCTGTTCTGGTTCAGGTATTTACCCTTGTTCCGCTCTTGAAAACTCTTGAAAACTCTTGAAAACATGTACACTGCGGAACGATTACCATGTTTCGACAAAGAAATAGACATCCACTATTCATCTCTACAATATTTATCTTTTAATTTAGTCAAATCTACATTGGATAATTCTCTTAATTTTCAACTTAAAATTCTACAAAAATATCACTCCTATCGGCTGATTTTTACAGATGCATCCAAGAAAAACGATCAACTCGGTATAAGAATCTTCATGCCGCCTAATATTTCAATGTCTAAAAGATTGCCCGATTTCTTTAACATGTGTTCAGCAGAGTTAATGGCTATTCTCCAAGTGATAGAGCTCATCGAAGAACACTCCTTTCAGAAATGCCACGTAATTTCAGATTCTAAAAGCGCATCGAGAATATGCAGCTGGAAAAATAGCGCCAAAAATTATTACATTACTCCTCAAATCCGTGCCAAAATACGATCATTAATTCAGAATTTTGTTAATGTTGTACTTTTATGGGTACTTTGTCACACAAATATAGCAGGAAATGAGAGGGCAGATCATCTGGTTAAGTTGGGAACCTCAAACCAAACTCCTCTTCAATTGAAAGTAGACACCTCCGAATTTTGACCAATGTTTCGGAGGGTAATTTGGGAAAGATGGAAAGAGGAGTGGATGGAGTTGGGCTCTAACAAGGGCTCTCTGTACAACTTCCATGATAAAACTGAAGTCACTACATGTCAAACCATGGTATCATAATATAGATCTTCCAAGAAAATATATTACAACTTTCTGTATACTGAGGTCCAATCATTGCTCTTCTCCAGCTCACTTATTCAAAATACATGTCAAAAAGGACGACCTGTGTGAATGTGGAGAAAGAGGACATCTTCCTCATATTTTCCTTTCGTGTAAAAATAATATATTTGATTGCTCTCAATTTTAATCACGCCTAGTGAAAATTTCAGCAAATAATAACTATCAACTTAATTTTTATGAAGAACTATTCAGTCCTACCCGTCAAACAATTAAGTTAGTTATTGATTTTCTTTCAACAAACAAAATTAAATTTTAATAATATAGATAGCTTCTCAACAGTTTGACTAACATCATTCTGTTCCTTAATTTTCTCACCATGCACATAGTATACCAACCTTCAATCCTCGCTAAATATATAAAACCCTCTAAATTAAATCGAATCTTGTGACAAACAAAATATTCAAGTCAATATTACAAACAACGAATCAATTCCATCCGGTATTGGAAATTTTTCAAGATCCGCAGTTATGCGGGGCTAAGCAGTTTAATGTGTAAATGGTCACTCATCCGGGCACATGGTTAAAAGATCCAAGAAGAAGAACAAGAAGTCTTCCACAAAATTAAAACAACATAACCTTTATAATCAAAATCAATTCTAATCAAAGTTCAAACAAATAGAAATCAAAGGTCGAGTGATCAGGTGATGATGAAAAACGGAAATACCCTGTTTGGTAACAATTCTAAGAGTTCAAAACATTTGCTTTTGCATTTATAACTTTAGTAGTACTTTAACTTAACCCAATAATGGCATTTAGGGCAGTTATTCTTGGAGCTCCCGCATCTGGAAAAGGCACAATATCATCTAGAATTGTAAAAGCTTTTGGTTTAGAACATCTTGCTAGTGGGGACAAATTGAGGGTTAATATTGCACAAAACACCCGTGAGAATAGCTTATTTCATACTAAAAGTAGTCTTCAATACTCTTTATACATTTGCAGCTATTGGTAAGGAAGCCAAAACATATATTGAGAAAGGATTATTAGTACCTGATGATTTTATGGTTAAATTCATTGCTAATGAACTGAAGCAGATTAGAAGCAGTACTTGGCTTCTAGATGGTAATGATACTTAAAATTAATTAGTAAATATCACAAATGTTGGTGCACTTTAAAATAATTTTCACAAAATCTCTATACTGTTCACAGTGTATTTTAACACAGTGTCCTAGAATAGAATAACATAAATTCAATCTGTAAGAGCTATACTTTATCAGTATTTATGTTCTTTGAAATATATGCAATAATTTTCACAAAATCCATATTTTTGTAACACAGTGTCTCTATAATCTGCAAAACCTATACCTTAATCATCAATTTCAATGCATTTGATAATAGCAAATGCAATTCATGTGAAGTGACTTTTAGGTTTTCCTCGTACAATAGGCCAAGCCAAAGCTTTATGGGAAGTTCAAAAGCTAGATGTAGTTCTAAATCTGGTAGTTCCATTTGATGTTATTATTGATAGGGTCAAAGGTAGATGGGTACATTTGCCTAGTGGTCGTGTTTATAATAACAACTTTAATGCACCAGTGGTACCTGTAAGTTTGTCTCTTCTATCAAGTCTTGGCTTTATGTGACGTTGGTGTGTAGTACTGCTTAATGAAGATTGTGGACTTACAATGTAACAGGAGAACTCTCATAATATTGCTTGACATTACTTATATTTACTAATACATTAATTCATGTTCAGCTACGTTAGTGAAATTTAAAATTTTCACCATATTTTTTCTAATCAATTCATATTTTTAGGGAAAAGATGATGTAACTGGTGAAGACTTAGTACAAAGAGAAGATGATAATCCAACTGTTGTTCTGAAAAGATTAGAACAATACGAGAAACTTACTAGGCCTGTCGTGGAATTTTACAAGGATAAAGGAATTTTAAATGAGTTTGAAGGTAGAACTTCAGATGAAATTTGGCCTAAGGTCAAAAGCATTATTTCTAACTTTCTGCCTGGCCAGAAAATAGGAAAATTGTAATATTTTGAAATATATATACATTATACTAGATTTTCTATTTAAATAATCTTTTATTTGTTCTACAACTCCATGGAAATATTAAACATCAATATTTTTCTGAATGTTATAAATAAATATATATATACGTATATTTTTAAAATGGATTTATTGCCTGTCTAAGAGAGTTTATTTTCAATGTTTTTAGCTATAACAGGCTTATTTTAATGTAAAAAACTATTCTCGTTGACGGTTCGTTGTGGGGTGTTCTTTTTTTCAACCTCAAGGTTTGTACACCTTGAACTTGGCCAAGCCATTCTGAAGAGAGCCAACAAACTCGAAACACGTGCCAACGGCTGCTTCCAATTGCAGGTTATAACGATAATTTCTACCTTTATTCTATATATATATATATATGTGTGTGTATGTCTTGCCTTTAAAATGTCAAAGGCGCTGGATTCTTTAATGATACATCTCATTTGATGAAGATTTAGTTTAATTTACCTAACATCTACCACGATTATGCAAAGGTTGGTAAAAAAAAATCATTCCTATTTTTCCATCATTTATTATTAAATAAGTCTACATGAAAACGATAATATGAATATTTCTATGAAATAAATAACAATGATTATGATAACAGCCAAATGAGGTGAAAGTAGGAATTGAATATGTATCAGTTCTTTACACATTAGTATTCCCATGAGTTAAGTAGTGATATTTGGAGAAAACACTTATTAATCTAGACTAGAGTATAATGAAAATCATCCAAAACAAAAAAGTGGAAACTATATACAGTAAGTTTTTTTGGTCTTTTTATGCCTTGATAATAAAGTCATTTGAATTTATTCAAAATCAACATTCCTTTTTAACTTAATGATAATTGGCCTTCAAGATATTCAGAATCCTAAAAAATAATGCATAATTTTCACTTCAAATTTCACCTTTATCAAAAGTACCAAGACATTCAAATATCTTTGGTAACTTACAAATACTTAAATGTTCCATTCACGATTATCCTCACTCGGGGAAAGAACCTGTCCTTCTGTTAATCAATGTGAATTTAACTGAAAATCAATGTACCTACTCCAATTTCAATAGGTATTTAAATAGTTTTTGATTCTTTTACTTAAATTACTTTTTGATTCTTACACATCTATCTATATAATTTTGAAGTCTTCAACGTCGTTGTCATCAATATCCGTGCTACTGATTGAATATTCCAAGTCTTTCGGAGGTAGTCTTTGCGGAGAAAATGTGGAGTCTCTACTGAAACCTTCATCAAAGATAAACAGGGGGTATTCCATACCAAAATTATTTGACTTTCCTGAAGGACGTATAAGCTGCAATATAAGTTGTTCCATTTTAATAAACCACTTAGAAAATCAAAGGAAACATTTTATGATGTAGGCACAATTTTTGAGCCAAATTTTGTGGAACTTACAGATTGAATAGTGTCAATTAAATTGAAGAAATCGTCTTTAGTTTTACAGTAGAAACCTATACAACATGAAGGGTCCATTTTACTAATATGCAATTTTCTTGGTGACCTACAATGAAAACTGTTCAATGGAAACTCTGGAGCCCATACATCAACCATTTCTTGACAGTAATGTGGATCCAAATGAATCAGTTTATCATCTGAAATAATTCAATTGGTTATAATGAAAATTTCAAAAAATTTGCTTGTGCCTTGATATCCTACAAAGTACATAGAATGCTTAGGTCGGCCACCAATAATACCTATGCCTTGTTTCAAACTGAACAGGGCTGTTAGACAAGGTCCATAGACAGAATTAAATTTTTCTAATCCTAGTCGTACAGGTATCAAGAGTATAAGGGATTTCCATTTTCCTTCAGAATTTACACATTCTTGCAGAACGTCACCAATATACACTAAAATTCAATATTATAAAATCAGTATAAGTATACAATAAAAGTTGATAGCAAACTCGTCTCATTACCTGTGCAATTTTCTGCAACACAAATGCTAATTTCATCAAATTCATAATTTTCTTCTGACGCAAGCTTAACAGCCTTCTTGAATAAGTGTGCTACAAAGCCAGGGCCATACCAGTCTCCAGCTTTTTTCCCGGATTCCTCGCCAAGAGTAACTAATGTATGGATTGATAAAGGGCTGTTTTTCGAAGGTTTATCGCCAAACCATTTAATTATTTTTCGATGATTAACAGATTCTATGAATTGTTCACGAGTACATAAAGTGCCTTCAGGGTCCCATCTCCAGTCTTAAAAACCGAATTTATATTTTCAAAACAGTAATTGAATTTGAAATTCAATATATTTAAACTGATTTTGCTATGCAGTTAGATAACAGATATTTGTATATAATTTCAAAGCAAAATAATATGTTATTTCACTGAAATGCTTTTATTCTAAAAGGATCTTTTACCCCAAAAAGTCATTTTGATATAACGAGGAAATCATATAAGTGTAAGAAATAAAAAGTTTAGCAAATTTTTTTGTCATAAATCTTAGGCTCAATTCAAATAAGTTTTGCTCTTTTGTTGAAGGAAAAAATCTAATCCTGACTGCTAATAGATTTAATTAAGGAAATAATAATGGTTTCCAACATCAGATGAAATTAGGTAACACAATCTATATCCCTACATTTTTGACCATAGTGAAGATCTGTGTGCACCCATCATAGCATAATATGACTTACCACATTAAATTATTTCAATAAGTCTATAAATTACACATATCTGTCAAAATCCTTCAACATATAACACTATTAGATATTTCCTGTTGACTACAGAATTATTGCAACTGATCATAAATGTTGGACCATTATAACATAGACCTACATACTTCTGCCTAAAAAGTGGCAAACCAATGCTTGAGCCATAAGCATCTGACCACTTCTCAACATGCAGCCCCAACCACAATCGCTACTTAAATTGGAACCATTCAAAATAGGAAACTCTCTTCGATATGTTAACCATAATTTACTTAGGAAGTCCTTCTTAAAAGCTTCAAAATTTTCATCATCTCCTGCAACAAGCTGTAAAAAACAAAAAACTCAAACTTTAATAAGAGATCAGATTTATATATAATCTATACAATAATGATATTGAAATCCATCAATATTATACATGCTGATCTAAATATTTCATGATTTGATCCCAATATTACAGCTGAATCCAGCTATAAAAGTTTTTTTATGTATGCCTAAGAATACAAATTTCAATGGAATAACTTACATCTCCCTGACTGTGAAATGCAGCTACATCTGTTCCCAGTTCAGTGATATCAGATGCAGGACTTTCCACTCTTCTGTAACATTTTCCTAATAACCAAACAGGGGACTCTTTAGAGAAATTACTTCTTAACTTCATACCCGAAAAATCTATAAGGGAACGTAAATGAAAATATCAAATATAGATAGATAGATTTATTAGCATAAAACTCAAAAAATCATTGAATGTACACGTCAAAAAGAAAATACCAATTCAAAAAATTCAAATACCAAAAATTCTTCATTTGTTTCAAAAAGGGTAATTGATGGTTAATACATAGGTACTGACATTGAAAGGTTCAGCAACACCTAACTTTTGTAATAAATCAGTTTGTAAACCAAAAAATACTCAAAGTACAAAACTGAAAATTACCATATTTAACATTGTTCCACATGGATAACAATTTATTTTTAACTTTTCCTTCAGTTTCGATACTGCTTCCATCTTCCTTAGGCTCGTTTTCACCATTAGGGTTAATAAGCCTGGAGAAGAAAACTGACCTTTCCTTTGGTAACACTTGGGTATTCATTATTCTTCAGACTAATTCATAGTTTTTTTTACGATAACGGTACAGTAAACTCGCTAACTTCTCACAATAATTATCACAATGTATATAAAAAAATGCACTAAAATACCCACTAATAATAAATACTACTAGATATCTCAATTTTCGAAGGAAAAACCTGAACACTTATATACCATTTCTATACTCCGATAGTCACTACGTGTTACTCATTTGCCATTGATGGAAATTCCTCTTTCCATGAATAAATGAGAAATTCGAACTCAGCTTCCAACAAAGGACGAAAACAGGGAAGTTAAACCATTCAAACATAACCACAAAGTGACAGTCCAATGTTTTTTCTTCGTTTTTGGTTAAGATGTGCTAATTACTTCTGTCATTGATTCTAGGAAAAGATGAAATATTGAATAACAAAAAGAGATAGAGACTTAGATAGATAGGTTAGATAGACTTAAAGATTACTCAATAACTATTGCACAGCCTAATACTACTTACAACACAGAACATACTATTTAAGGCCAGCTTACTCCAAACAATTTTGAAAAAATCGAAATTTTTTTCATAAATTGCTACTATATACTCGTAGAAATAGTATAGAATTAGTCCCGAAGGTCAGCAAGACCGAGAAGCAGTATAAAAGATTAGGGAGCGCTGCAGTAAATCCGGCCGCTCGAACGCCTTCGGTTGCGGCAGCTGCTGCATGCCTTCGGGTCGTCTTATTGTTTTGTTCTTTGTTTTATTGTTATTGTCTTGTTATTTTGTTGAACTGCTTTGAGAAATGCAAGAATTCTTCAGAATGATGCTCACGAAGACCAGGAAGGAGTTGTGTATGAAGCTGAAATGGATATGTGAGTAAAATTCACTTTTTTACGATTTTTCACGAATAAAAACTTTGAATTGATTTTTCTCCGAACCACGTTTTTTCGCATGAATTACACTCATTTCAAAACTATTGCACTTATCGATATGAACCAACTCTTTTTACTCTTTAGATGTCTGCCTATGGCCTCAAGCAGAACCAGAAATATTCATTATTATTTAAAGAAGTTATAAACAACTAAAAGTGAAAAAAAGGGTAAAAAAAATTCAAAAGTCCGCCATTTTGTTTTTTTTTCTCTGAAAATGTTTCATTCTGCTTGAGGTTATAGCCAATTCGATACAGAATATGAAACCGTTTTGTTTTTTGCTTTCAGATAATTCTTTTCCAAGAAATGATGTCATTCATCTCCGACTCAGATGAGTTTCAGCAGCCATTTTCAGGGCCGCCATTTTGAAAAAAAAAATTTTTTTCAAATAATTTCATATATGTGCTTTCATATGTAAATAAATTGATACTCAACATGTTTTGTACTATAAATAAAATATATTGAGAAAAATTAACATGTGCTTTCACATGTAAATAAATTGATACTCAACATGTTTTGTACTATAAATAAAATATATTGAAAAAAATTTACGTTTTTTGGAGTAAGCTGGCCTTAAGGGTTCAAATTATGTTCTGGGACTTACAGTAGGCAACTGGACAACCATAATGACGAGACCATATGAATTTGCTGCAGTTGCAGGTCTTGGAGATTCCAATACTCATATTGGTTTAGCTTTATCAGAAATACTCAATAAAGATAATAATGATAACTCTCTCGTTCAATTACTTTTGTGAACATGTATGTTTTCCTTTTAGTCCAGAATTAAGAGGTATACGGATAACAAGGTTCTAAAAATTTACACATAATGTAGGATATTAGGAAAAGTTTATCGTTAATTATAAAGTTGATATAATTTCCAAAATTTATACACATTTTAAATGTTTGATGTTGGAAACTATAAGAAAGTTAATTAATATTTTTATTATTTTTAAAAATAAATTCATATATGTTCAATGGCAACGGTTAATTATCTTATTCAGTTTCAAATCTTATTTAGCCCATTTGGAGTTTTTTTGAGATATTTTTAGCGCATGAAAGGAATATATAATAATGATGATAATAATAACACATTTATTCCTAAAAGATATACATCCAATTACAGAAAAAAAGTAACAAATTGATATTTTGTTAGGAAATGCGATTATCTAATTCTACTTATTGTTGTTATATACTTCCCGGACAAGTCTTGGGTAAGAATTGTTCGAAATTGATGGTACCAGCCAACTCAATAAACAGTAAAAGTAGCTTTAATTTTGCATTAAAATGAAATACATGGTTGCAAGATAGCAAAAATAATTTAGTTTCAAGCGAATAACATATTTCCCAACCTGGAGAGTTCATACAAATCAGCCCGTGTTCTTTGTAGGGAATTTCGTTTGTTTCGTTTATAAGTTAGTAAAACTTGAGTTTAGCTGTGTCGTTGTGATTAGAAGCAACAAGTTCTAAACACGTATACATTTTTAAGGCCAAAAGAATGAAAAGAGTAAATTTTTAAAATTTAATGTGTTGAGAAGCTCGCATTTCCATCATGACAAAATTCCTTTATAATGCAATTTTAAAAACTGCAGTTAGAAACTACCGTGTTTTTTTATTATACCATGGTAAAATTCTTTGTTTATAAATTATGTCTTGGTGAACATGAAAATTCCCTGTGTTCAGAAAATCCCTAAACATTTTAATTTTGTTGCTGTAATCTCTACCACAGTATATACTTACATAAATCGATTTGTGTAAGGTAACCTACAATGTTATTTTGTCAAACATAATAAATATTATTTTATGACAGTTATTTAAAGTCAAGAATGCAAAGATGAATTACATAGCCCTGCAGTTATGCTATAAAGCCGGACTGTTTTGAGATGTCTATTCAATGAACAAAGGACTTCATAAAAATCCTATTATCAATATGGCCACTAATAACAATCAGAATGGATGGATCAGCGGGCTTGGTTATGGTGCCCCCCTGTCTGCTGTTCAAGAACAGCAGCCAGGGACGTCCCCAGAAATCAATCAATTTGAACAATTAGAAAGATCTAATGCAGGATGTAATACTTTGAAGGTGATTATTTTCCAAAAATTAAATATTACAATATTTTGGTCTTTATTTACTTTCAGAGAAATCCTAAGATGGAATTATCCAAGACCGATTTACTGAAGCTTGTAACATACTTTGAGGGGGAAATTCAGGCTAGAGATATTGCTATAGCTGCATTAAAGGTAAGTTATCTATTTATCTAGTATACTTCATTTACCAAATTTGGGGTCTATTCTGTCATTATTTTTAAATATTTGTGGCTAGCAAAAACTATCCAAGATATATTTCTAGGATAACATTAACTGTATGGAACTTCTACTTTTGCAGATCCTTCATTTGACGATTAAAATGAATTTAAATATGTTAACACCTCGAAGAAAAAAGCTTCCTTGAAAATAATCGTGAAATGTTTTTAAAATTCTCAACTCTTTGTTCTGAATGTTACTTCAATTATTTGTTTGGCACATGTTGATGATAAATTGATTTTAACTTTTAAACAAAACTATTCATTGTTAACATTACTTTAATGGCCTCAGATATACTCTCAGTGCTGATTAATGGCAATAAGTCTCTACAACTAGATTTCCTAGGTAATTGATTTTTTATCAACTAGGACCATGCTTTATATTTAATTTGTATGTTTGTGATCACGAAATTAATAGATCTAGAATTGAAAAGTGGCTACATAAAAAAAAACAATACATACAAGTTTATGTGCACAACTACAGATCAGGATCAATTTATAATTCAAAGTATGAATTTTTTTTAATGTTTATTTCTTGTGAATATTTTTCTTTCAGTTTTTTTTGACAATTGATCATTGTACTTATTTCTAGACAACATTGTCACTTTTACTGTACAGGTTTTAATGTTTCTTGAGTTCAAGTAATGTCAATAAATATTCTCCTTGTGAATTGTAACTGTTGCAAGTATTGATATGCCTACTTTAAAAAAAAAAAAGTAACTAAGGATTGTGATTCCAGTCGGAAAAATTGAAGCAGATCGTCCACTTAGGTCGCTATAAACCTGCTGTTATGACTGATCCTTACACAGCTCTACTTAGGGACAGTATTGCAGATGGAGCTAACGCTAAACCACAAGTAAACGAAAGAGATATGGCAGCCGCTGCAGAACAACAGCTGCAAGCTCTTGAGCAGCTGGCTCTTCAGCAAAGGAGGGCACATCAACATATGATAAACATTCTCAAAGAGGCTGAATCTAAACATAAAAAGGTGAGTTTTATTCTAATGGAAATAATTATGGGGACTTTGACTGAATTCCAATTGTATAAGTATTTTTTTACTTGCTAACACTTTTCAACAAAAAGAGTTTAAGTTTTCAAATTTTAAAAATTGACTAATCTAATTGTTAATGTCTGCGGAATTGACGCCTTAACTTTGTTTTAAAACTACAATTCACATTGTACAGGTTGATAAATTAGTAATTACTTGTCATATATATGTTTGAAAAAACATAGTTTTTCTTGAAGGATTTTACCGTTCCATAAATTAATTATGATAGATTATCCATATGTCTGTATAATATGGTAGTATAACACTGTGCAATTGATTATGCAGTATCTCTTGATATTGAATATTTAACAGAAAAGGGATGTTGGTATATAACTTTGATTATTTGAATCGATAGGTGATACAAGAATTAGAAGAAGAGAAATGTAAGCACGAGCATGACACTGCACAGGGGGATGATATAACTTATGGTTTAGAAATGGAAAGAACAAGACTTAGACAAGAACTTGAAATGGAGAAAAATGGCCGAAAAAAATTGGAGAAGGAGCTGAAGAGGCAACTAGAAATGGCGGATGAAGAGAGAGCCAGACAAAAACAGATAGTATTACTCCTTTTGGCAGAGAGGAAGAAAATTATAGTCAAATATATTGAGGAGAGGAAGCGAAGTGAGGATTTGGCACAGGTATGTTACAATAATAAGCAATTTGTCAGTTTTCTTTCATTATTTTATTTTAGATTTTGTCAGAAGAGAAATCTCGAAATGATACAATGGCTGAAGGTTTAGAGGAAGAAAGTAAGAAGTCATTGCAAATGGAAGCCGAATTAGAAAAACAAGGCCACGTTTTTGAGGCTGATAAGAAGTCTTTAAAATCTCAATTGGCTTTAAAAGAGGCAAGGTAAGATTTCGAGTTTTTCAATAATTTTGTTTTGTGGAACAACACAATATTCATTTCAGGTGCTTACAATTAGAGGCTGAAATTCAAAAGTTGAAGACTGAGTGTGAGGCAATTCGAACAAGGACAAATGTACCCTGTGACACATCATCTTCTTTAATGAGTAGTGTAGCTAAAGTAGTTCAACCTACTGCTACTGTAACCAGTGTTCCAGTGTCTGGTCCAAGTAAGTCAGACGAAGTGCTTTTGTGTAAGTGTTTTTAGTTTTGCTATTTGTTTTTTTTACTTGGTTTTTGCACAAAAAAATTTTTTTTTATATTATTTAAAAGGAATATATATGTATAAGTATTATTTTGGACAGAAATAGCACAATTTTAAAGAAATATATTCCAAAAATTAGGTTTCTTTTTTTGTGCTGCTTAGTGCTTGTTTTTAAAGTAATTTAATTATTTTTATTCATGTTTTGTGTTTAAATAGTGAATTTGTATGAAATTTTGTATGTCCACAAATGGATGTGCTACAGCCACTAAATGGTATTTAAATGTATTAGCAATTTATTTAGTATCTTCTTGAAATGTAATTTTAATTAATTATTAATTCAGTTACTCAATGTCATTTAAACGTAGTAGCAGTTTCTTTACTATCTTTTTCTTGAAATGTAATAGTTGCAGTGTTTATCACAAAGTCCTTCAAACGTAGTAACAATTTATTTAGTGCCTTTTTCTTGAAATGTAATAGTTGCACGTATTTATCCCGAATTTTCAGCTTGAATTAATTTATTGTCATAATTGACAATCTTCAGTATAAAATTATTTACTTTCAAGATATGGAAAATGCGGTTTGTTTTTTCATGAAATTGGAATTTGTTTCTTTATTCAATATTGGTGAAATCAGTAGGTACTACCTGTAAGATCTATTTTCCTTTAATTTTCTACATTTGAGTGACTCAAATTTTTTTGTGTATAAACTCCACTCAATTTAAGCACTGATCATCATTTCACTCTGTTTGTAGCAACTGGAATTGCACAATCAGTTTTACCTGGTCAAGTTATTCGACAGACTGCTGTAGCTCCTACAACTCCAGGTGTAAAGGTAAGAAGAGTTTTCATACATACATATTTATATATATATATATATATATATATATATATATATATATATATATATATATATATATATATATATATATATATATATATATATATATATATATATATATATATATATATATATATATATATATATATATATATATATATATATATAAAATCAGTGTTTTATTAATTTTTTACAAATTCATTTATTTATAATGTGTAAGTAGCTGTTTTTTGTGTTTGTCTACAGATGGCAAATTCGAGTCCTGCAAATGTGACCACTTCACAAGCTACAGGCGGAAGGACTCCTGGAAAAATGGGCTTCCAGTTTCAGTCAACTGTTCCACAAACTCCTCCTAAAAAAGGAAGTATGGCAGCTAGGGGTGTGCCACCTCCAATCCCTCCGAACAAACCAGTAATACCAATAAAACAGACGACCCCTAGAAGGCCGGAGGCAGCTGTTGATGTAGAAAAAAAAAAGCCCAACGTTCAAGTGAAGGATGGTGTAACTCCAAGCGATACAACGCGAAATTCTCAGGGAATTGAAATGTTAGGTCAAGAATTAGCCGATTTTCAACAAATGTTTGTTACAATGGCAACTGGCAATAATACTTAAAAACAATATTTCAATATAAAGCGTAATGTTGAACATGTCTTCGAGACTGGAGTCAAATAAATCGGGTACCGGCAGCATTTGTCTGCGTAGGACCTTCAAGTAGATTTTATGGGACACAAAAAGAAGGGTCATCGATAAGCCTACTTCTCTTAGCACCTATAATTTCTAATTTTTCAAAATTGATTTAACCTTAGGGCATTTTTTCTAAGTTGTGAGAAATATTTCTCTTCCCTTTTCTTTTTCTCTACCTGTCAGTAAAACACAAGGTTAAAGAAATGTAGAATTCAGATTTTCATCACAAAAATCGGTTTGATTATAAATTGTTCACGATTGGCTTGGTTGATCAGATTCTATTATATTCAAGTTTTACAGGTCGTATCGTAGAATGAGAGGTCCCATATGAGTTAATACGTCATTCCGTAAGTATAAAGTAAAATTTCACAACCTTTATCAGCTCCCAAAAACTGACTTGACATTTAGAAAAATTAAATGAATATTCTTCTGTTCTGACTGAGATGAAAAAATATAGGATTTTGTTTTGTTGAGGCATATTAGGATTTCAATCTTGACATTGAAATATGAAAATAACTGATTGTTTTTTGATTTCTTCGTGTTGTTAGAAATAAATTTTTCTACCATGACTGATTGATCTGCTGCGTTTTATATAAAAATTCAGAACAAATTATAATATGAAATCGCTCAAAGTTGTATTTGTTTAATGGACATTCCTGTCATAGAGTGAACCTTGGTAGGCATTGAAATACAAATAAATACTGCTTGTTTTGTGAAGATATGCCATTATATCGAAAACTACAGTGTCATTTAAAAATCGACTAGGGTCTCATATAGTTGAATGTTGGAAAGTGAGACACATTTTCGCTTGGCTATTACAATATGTGACTGAAATATTATCAATAGTAATGAATCTCAACTTTCCTCGAATTGTAGCTCTTGCGACGTTATAACAAATATTTATAGCATATTCCATCGACAAATACATATGGGGATATCTGGCTTGCATGTAGTAGAAGGTAGAACTTTTCATTATTGGTATTAATAATCTATTCGAACATGTATAATTATAAACACTTGAATTGGTGAATTCCTAAAAAAAAGTTTCAGTTCATTTGTCATATGGTTTGGGCTAATATTATCAAAAGAATACAGCTATCGAATCTCTTGATAATGGGTTAGTAGTCCGAAATATGTGTCCAGTCTATTAAACAATTTCGTAGAATTCATTTAATTGTTGTTAATTATATGCTTTATTTGAAAATATTCTACCAATTGACATCAATTCCAATAGGTGACGTTTTACAAATGAACAATCCTTTTCCACATTCTTGCGTGTTAATATCTCTAATTGGAGACATATTTTTAAAAACGCGGGCATGCGAAGATACGTTTTGATATTTTGGTTGATGTTTTTCGTTTCCTTAAGATCTTACGTAATAAATAAACATCCGCATCTTTTTCAATAACGGCACAGAAATTTGGTTAATTTTCAAGTTAGTTTCAAGTACTAGTCACGTTCATGAAGAAGGTATTATTTATTTTACATAATCCTCAAAAAAATTTTGAGATATAAATGACACATCATACTGAATATCCGTATATAAATGATATTCATGTTGATGAAATTAATCATCCACGCAAACCACTGAAGATATTTGTCATATACTAATAAAATATTCTAATTGATCTGTCAGATATTTGATGCAAATA
Organism: Henosepilachna vigintioctopunctata; assembly: GCA_030704895.1. Lineage (NCBI taxonomy): Eukaryota > Metazoa > Arthropoda > Insecta > Coleoptera > Coccinellidae > Henosepilachna > Henosepilachna vigintioctopunctata. Next base: position 3,293,061 of record JARQZJ010000122.1, on the reverse strand, counting down.
CATTCACATTGAAATAAGTTGAAATGAATCATTATTTATCGTAATTGAATCATTTTATGAGGCGTTTTGGTACACTGTTATACACTCATTTAGTAGAATTTTGTTTCATTGCAATGAATTTTTTAACTTCAATTCATCAGTATTATGTTTTCTGAACTAATACAGTTATTGTCAAGTAAATATTCAAATATGATTGCTAAACAAGGGCTTATCTAAGAAAAAGGAGAGGTATAATGGGTTTTTATGTCTATATTGATCTAGGAAGTCTAAGTTATTTATACTTTAGTATTTTGCTCATAAATTCAAATATTTTCTCGTTCATTCAATCCAGATGTAGTAGTATGTCTCGGCTATAACGCAAAACATACTTTAAAACGTATTCTAAAAGTTTTAGAATTCATTCACATAAGTAACAATTAAAGTGTTATAGAGAAGTCATGATGTTTACTAAGAATAATAATCTTTATGTGAACAGTAATCGCCATGCAGTCTATCCACAATCCAACTTTCAACTGCAAAAACCATAACGGAATGTTTCCTTAAAAAAGTTGTGCTAGATCACGAACTTTTGTATGGCTTAAAACTAAAATTTCAATTATTTTTCAAATGGAAAACATATTTTCATGTTCTTTTAGAAATCTGTGAATATTAGATCATGTGAGCATCATTTGTCCTCTTCAGTTAATGAATAATAGGAATATTGAGGAATTTAAAAGCTAGCGAAGAATCTAGACGTGTTTTATCAATTTTAGTCGTAAACATTCCTCGAGGAAAGTGTTCAGTTGCTTGAAGTTCCATTACAAAGTTGATGAGTCACAATTTTGGACATGAATATATGGTTCAACTGTCACTTAACTCGCACTAGCTCCTTGCATTCTTCTGATTTCTTTTGCAACCTTTAAGATGGCTCTTTGAAAGTGTCTAATACAGTTGCGTTACGTGGATATAATAAAAATGAAGGTACATATTTATAAAACCTATGGCAATATATTTCGTAGCATTCTATATCCTCCATACTTGAGTGTATAGATAAAATTAGGACTGCCAAATGATTGTTAGATATATGTAAATATCACATTTATTAGTTACTTGTTTATTATCAGTCAAATTCTTCCACATACCAATTATATCAAGTCAGTTACCTACTGAATGTTTCACATAGTAGATGATCCAATATCAATACTTCAAACTGATATGGTTATTTAAAAAGTCATTTATAAATTGAATTATTTCATTTCTTAGTATTCATTATATTTCAACAAAATTTGGTAGATAGGTTCAAATGTATCACTGAAAAAGCAATCACTGAAATAATATAAATGTTGGTTTGTGTGAAAATTCTAGAAGTTGATATTAGGGAAGAAGTTGTATTAGTTTAGAAACTGATGATCAGTTTGAACTATATTGGATGTCGTAAAAGATTTGGATTACTTTCACAGATTTGTTGTAAAATTATCTTTTGTATCAAATGTAATAGCTAGAATTTCTTTTAGTTTACATTGAAATGATTTGACTTTCAGAATCTTTTCATAATTGTATAATCCAAAATCGAAAACTAGTCAAACTTTTTATTTGCTGTTGTGCAGCCCACCCTACATATATATTTCGAATAAACATTCAGTATATTTAACGAAGTGTAGCAATAAATTTACAGCATTGGTGAGCAGTCTATAAAATATTTATCAAAAAAAAAAGGTCCAATTTTCATGGAAAATCCGCTCTAATCTACTTGCGCTTATTTGAGTTTGCTTGTACATATTCAGCTTTTGTGTCCTTCATGGCGTTTTAGGTCTATTAATGAAATGTGCCTTATACTTGAAATGTCTATACATTTCTGCACTGTTTTTTTTTAAATTACTTCTTTGTTTGACGATTCCCGTCTGCTTGAAAATTTCAGATTTAACTTAAATTCTACCTTCTTTGATATGACTTTAATTTGAGACATTTCTCTTTTTCCATTATCAGTGGTATTATTTCTGAATGGAAGTGATAGTTTTGTGGGTCTTTTTCGTTTTCTCTTGAAAACCAAAATTTTTTGAGCTGCTTATAGTATTCAATATTTATATATTTTAAAATAAGATTGAGGAATTTCCTTTACTCATTAAACTAGGACAATTATTCAAATTAACTAGATGCATTTTTCGAAACATTTATTGCTGTAGCATTTCTGTGTTTTCTCAAATTACTATGAATCTTAGCATGCTTATCTAAAGAAGCAATAGTAATTACATTTATAATTAATTTTCTTTTATTATATACTGATATAGATAAATGAAGAATATCACTTGTATGTTCTGAAAGTTTGATTGAAAAATAATATAAAATTATTTTGAATTTTTTTTATGGAGGAAAAGGAATTGTCAGTTGATTTGAGGATTCCCAACTGTGTATTGTCTCCCAGATGAGATCTTTGATATGTAGGTAATATGTCAGAGGCGTAAGAACATGCATCTTTGTTAGAGAAATCTTTGAAAGTAGTTTGATAAGAACATGTTCTCAACACGAAAAATAATTCGAATATTTAGTTCAACCTGAATTTCAATAGGTGGTTTTTCTATCCGCACATAAACAATTCAGGTAGGGATTTTGGCGTTTCTGATTTGGGTTTGTTCCCTCCAGGCTCCTTTTATTGTGATAGAAAATGCAGATCGCATTGTATCGGATTTTCTCAAATTTTTTAAATGAAATTATTAATTTTTGATTTACAGAATGTCATGTTGACTGTTTTCTATTTTGATCTCATACTGATTCAGTCACGATCTGGAGCGATAGTCTAATGCAAATTATCAGGAATGAAAATGATATCGTTTACAGAAATTGAATTCTATATTACGATTTGTGATATTTACTTATTTATAAGTTGAGTAAATTTAAATTCTGATACGAATATGTGAATTAATAGCGAGTATTAATTTTTCAAAGGATTGTTTTTCAGATTTGAATTTTGGGAAATTATCTGATTATTTATGTAAATCTTTAAAAATTATTGAATTTTTTGCATTGATTCAAGAACTTATGTTTTGATATTGTTTACCAATTTGAATATTTAATTTTCTCTAATGTGTTTATTAGTGTAAAAATTTATGACAAATACAATAATGATAGGTTGAATGTTTTTAATTTATTTTACCCATCCTCATTTTAGCTGTATATATTTTTTATAATCATTCTTTAGTTAAAAAATGGAGTTTTCTTGAGATATTTGTAATGGTTGGTCAGTGTATGATATCAGAGTACTAATTAACTCTAATTGTAAGTAATTTTATTTTATACGTATTGAAATTTATCACTGTAGTCAATACTTTGCAGCTTATTTTTTCTCTTGAAGAAGACACAAATAAGTGTCGAAATATAGAGAATTTTAATGAATAAATGAGTTTTCAAACATTCAAGTCAACATCACAAGACCCATTATTCCCGTTACCAAAATTCTACTACTACTACTATATATATATATATATATATATATATATATATATATATATATATATATATATATATATATATATATATATTTTAAATTGATTTATTGCCTGTTTAAGATAGTTTATTTTGAATGTTTTTAGCAATAACAGGCTTCTTTTAATAAGAAAAACTTTTTGTTGACTTTTCGTTGTATATCACAACTTTTAATTAACAAATAAATTAGTTAAAGTTGTTTATAATTGTTCGTTGAGAATTTATATCTTTTCTATGCCATCTTGTTAAAATTTTGTTATCTTTTCTCAGGATATATCAAGGAAATTCAATTTTTCATCTGTTTCTTTTTAAAGTGTGAATTGTAATTTATTATGAAAATTGTTAAAACGTTCTAGTAATATATTAATATGATCTTCACTTGCTATGATTAAACAAACATAGTCACATCTTTTATATAATGAAATATTTTCTTTATTTATTAATTCAGTGGACCTACAGTTTCACTCCATTGGGCTTGTAATCAATGTACATACCCAGCATATTTCATTATACAAACTACTTAAATCATAGACCAACACAAACACCCATTCCTTCAGCGGGACTCGAACCCGTGTTCTACCGCACCATAGTCGGGTGTTCCCCGAGTAAACCACGGGGACTATCTCCACATATTACTCTAAATCATTCATTATGCATTTTCTGTAACTAATTGAGCAATAAGACTCGAAAAAGGACTGCCCATGGCGACACCGTCAATTTGTTGGCAAAATTTATTTTCATATTGGAAAAATGTAGAGTGAATTCTACTGTTCCTATAAATTAATTTTTTGTAATACATATGAAAATTATCAAAATGTTCAATTTTTTATCTATTTATGTTCGGAAGAATTGCGTTAGGTATATTAGTATTAAATGAGAACACATCTAAGGAAAAAAATTTAATCGTTTTTCTCAATTTCTGAATTGAAATTGCACAACTATTCTTTCCATCTGAACCATGCAGCTCAATCAATGAACTTTTCTACACTGAACTGGTCTACAGAGCTAAGTAGATTATAAAAGTGGTAACTAAACTTTAATTGAATTATCGCTAGATTCGCACACAAAACACTCGATGTACTACAGCGACCTGAGTCGATAAATTTTTCTAGACATGAAATTCATTACAATAATAATTTTGACTAACTGGTGTTCCTATATTTTAGCAAATTTGTGAGTAATTTCTTTTCATGTTCGAATTATATGGCTTTAATAGTTTTTATGAAAGTGAAGTTTTGTAAATATCTGGTGGTTAAAAACTTATCATAGCAATTAATTCGTTGCCGTATTGCAGTTGAGTCACCACTAAAAGCATAGACAATTTTTTACAATGCTTATTTTATTCATTTGATAATTTTTTCAATACAGTTACTTAGGTATTATTTTTGTACTGATACAAAAGTAGATCTCTCTCTTCCAATTATTCAATCAGTGTAAATAAGTTCGAAATTTATTTTCTTTATACTTAGTAAACTTATATTCATTTTCTATGTATGTTTCTGTACAATTTTAAAAAGACATATTCCACCTGCAATATTCAAGTATATAGCAAGTGGTTGAAGAGTGAGTGTTCAATATTGGTTTTTCCCCAGTAGAGAAAGATACCTTCATTCCTGTTAGAAAAAAATTGATTTAGCAGATTTATTGAAATCTGGAAAAGTTTTCATAGCATACATCACAATAATTGGTGCTCTATCAAATACATTTTTTGAATCAACTTCTCTGTTAAGCAATATTTTTACAGTAATAGCCATAGAGGTTCGGAGTATGTTGAGGAAAACAGCTTATCTCTAAGAGACATTTTACCAGTGAAAGTAAAACACTATGACAAAAATAGAGCACCAAAGTTACAAGGACAGCCGACAGTAGTCTATTTTCATGTCACAGTACTTTCTTTGGATTCTATCAATGAAGAATCGATGGTAAGTAATCTTGCTTTTTATAGCTACCTTCTTTTAAATGAACACAATATAACAGCCTACTACACATAATGCGTAAACGCGAATTTCTATTAAAAAAATTTCACATAAATATGGGTAGACAGATATAATATAAAATGAAACATTCAGATTAACTGACATAATTATGAAACTTTGTATGTATCATTTATACTGTTACAAATGCATTCATTTCATAAATGATACAAGAGAAATGTAACAAAATATACAGAATAGTGGTCGATTAGATCAATTTACAAATAAGCATGTTTATTTGTGAATTAAAAATTAATGTGCGTTATTTTTCATTATCTGAATCAGGTAACGAAACATAATTCGATGTTTATTGTCATTTACGCCATCTGTGAAATGATTGGAAAACACAATAAAATGAGGGGTTTTATAAAAGTATTCTGCCAAAATTTCAGGAATATTGGCAGTTTCGTACTAATATATTGTCAAGTAAATGAATGCTAATGTACTTTTGCATTTATACTAATGCATTGGTATTCATTAACAGTTGGTTAATATATGTACAATTCGGAGGTATTGATATTGTATTAGAGTTGTATTGCCCCTTTGCTTGAATATCTAATATGACTACAAAAAAAAAGTTTGCAAATATAAAAAAAATTAATATAGTGATATAAAACTGAATATATTTTTCAGTATTATCAACAATGTATTACCACAAATATTTCAATTTTTTAGACATATGTGACCGATATATTCCTCGCACAAAGTTGGAGAGATCCTCGACTTAGATTGCCAGAGAATATGAGTGAGGAGTACAGAATATTAGACGTTGAGTGGTTGCACAGTATTTGGAGACCAGACTGCTTCTTCAAAAATGCCAAAAGTGTCACTTTTCATGAAATGACAATACCAAATCACTACCTTTGGCTTTACCATGACAAAACGCTGCTTTACATGTCAAAGTGAGAGTTTATTAAAATTTAGCTCGTATATAAACGAAATGGACCAACCCTTACTTACTTTAACTCGTAAAAAATGTGGTAATTAGTATAAACTGCAGCATATATGGAAGGTTTTGATTAATTTTAATGAAATCCATCAGATTCTCCTTAAAAATTCAGAATATAAGGTATTTCAATTAGGTTTGGGGGAGATTTTCACCACATAAGCCAATTAAGAACTCATCAAACAGGCAAACAAGTAATTTATCGTTGCATTAATTGTTTTTATGAATAAACGACATTTGAAATCCTTGATAATGTGTCTTTCTAGGAATTAGGGACTTTCAGCAAACTGATTTCAATAATCTATTCAATTGATTTTCTGTTTCGAATACATTTCTCTACTCCACTTTAAACAGTTTGGTTTTCAGTTTTAAATATTTAATAGTGTTGGCGTTTACTTGATATAAATCCATTATAATTGAATATAAACTTGAATTCAAACACTTGAACTTATGATTTACACTTTATTGACTACATAGGATGACGCGTTTCGTCGTTACAAACGACTTCTTCAGATGCTTCAGAAACTTACATTCTGTAAGCATCTGAAGAAGTCGTTTGTTACGACGAAACGCGACATGCTATGTAGTCAATAAAGTGTAAATTATAAGTTCAAGTATGTGAATTTATTATATTCAATTCAAGTTTTAAGTCATTTTGCAAAACTTCGTATTCATTCTTTCGTTTCTTTAGCATAAATCACACTCTCATTTAAAATATTTCGAACCACTTTAAAATCAAAATTTCAAATTCTACATAAAAATGCTACAGTATCTTACCTCTTGTGCATTGTTTCTGATTGATATGTCAAAATTTTCACTTATAACGATTGTCAAAGTTAAAAAATTGAAACTCATTCGAATCAGTTCACTGTAAATTTCAAAATAATTAATTGAGATAAGTTGTTTGAAAAATGAAAATGTTTTCAACTCTCATAAAATGGTTCAATGACAGGTTGTGTTTCTATGATCAATCATTTATTCAATTGTTTCCAAATTTCTTGGTAATTCTGTAACTGATACAATTAAATTATTTTTTTAGGTTGACGTTAGTTCTCTCTTGCGCCATGAAGTTCGAATCATATCCACATGACACTCAAATATGTTCTATGAGCATTGAAAGCTGTAGGTATGAAGAATTCGTTAGTTCTGCAACCTGATATTTTATTTTTAGTGTCGCATACCGATCATGACTTAGTTTTTATATGGAACATGACAGATCCTCTAGTAGTCAATCCAGAGATTGAACTACCGCAGCTGGATATTGCGGAAAACTATACGACAGATTGCACCATCGAATATTCTACAGGTATTTTGACATTAAAAATACACGTACGTTTCCTCAATGGTCACTATAGGTTACTATAGGTTATGATTTTCATAGAATATTGATATCCTGCTCTTTTCTTTCAGGAAATTTCACATGTTTGGCGGTGGTGTTTCAGTTGAGAAGAAGGCTGGGGTATCACCTTTTTCACACCTATATTCCATCAGCACTGATAGTGGTCATGTCATGGATTTCTTTCTGGATAAAGCCAGAAGCAATACCAGCCAGAGTTACTCTTGGTGTAACATCTCTACTCACTTTGGGTAAATTTGAAACATCATATCATATAACTATATGCATAACACGTAAACGTAACGATATGTTAAATTCAATGCCTGAAGTTTCTATGATATAAAAAAGTGTTTTTGTAGGGAGTGATTCCTGTAGATGGAGCTATGATATATTTAATACTTGATTACTTCTCTTCAGGAATTACAAGAAGGTTATGGGAGATTGATATCGTTGCATCATCGTTGGTGTCTTATGCTTCCATCTAGTGTGTTCTTGTTGTCAGTTCTAATATGCTATTTTTATAGATAGTGAGAGCGTTATATCATGCATACTTAACTCGACTATAATATTCTTTTGAAAAGATTGCAATTTCTATATGCAACTAGTCATAGAAATGAAACTGTGTACTAAAATAAGAGTCAACAAATTGGAAACACTATCAAAACTGAGGAATATTCTTATTATGACAGTTGGTCGCGTTAGAAGGTTGGATCTTCTTTTGGAGTAGTTTTCTTTCTGTTAATAAAATAATTTATATGCATATTAACAGTAACATTGCTCATCTTCAGTAAAAGAGTGAATAAATTGTGTCAATGAAGTGGTTCGTAATAAAAACAACGCTGAGAGCTTTTTCAGAATATTAGTCTTATAAAAAGCAATTTGAAAGTATGTTCTTGTTTTCACGCTTACCATTGGAATAAAATCTCTGAAATGACTATCGCAGCGGTGCATTTTTGAAATTTATTTTTTGACGACATAATCCAGGGTTGTATTTTATAAATGTCCGGAAAGTGCATGACTAACTTCAACATTAAAGAACACTATTCAGTACCCTTTGTTTCAAATGAGTAAAGTGACTGATACATATGGTTTGTAACTATTAAATCAGTCACAATATTTCAGTAAGAAAGGATTTGTTTCTATGTTTCAAGATATGAAACTTAGATTTTCCTTAATTTTCCAGTTTTTCCAGAAAATGATTACAATGTGTGTTCTATTATGATTGAAGTATGGTTATTCAATTTCTAGACATCCTGTATGAGTTTCACCAAGATTCCCTATTTTTTCCAGCAACTCAAAATACTCAATCGCAACAATCTTTGCCTCCTGTTTCATACGTGAAAGCCATTGATGTTTGGATGTCAAGCTGTTCTGTTTTCGTTTTTTTATCGCTTATGGAGTTTGCAGTAGTCAACAACTACATGGGACCAGTAGCTACAAAAGCCATGAAGGGCTATTCTGATGAAGACATTCCCTCCGAAGTAATGGACTACAAGGTTTGTACTTGTATTTTCTAATAGAGGGAGTGGTTCTCAACGCAGATCCACGTACTATTTTGGCCACTGGTAGCTCCCCAAGTGGGGGAGACCTCAACAAAATACTGAAAATATCATCTAAACATGATCGGGATAATGACCCTGAAACCACGAGTGATATGACCCTGGTATTCAAATACGTAGTGAATCAGGGTCACTTTGAACTATTAGATATAACTTCGTACTTGTCATTATTAAAAAACAGCGCAATTAACACTAGCTTTTCCAAAAAATCGTGCTCGGATATGAACTATGAAAACACGAAACATTAATTTTTCCCACGAAAGAGTATTTTCTTTCTAAAGAAAACATAATCTCGAAGCAAACTGAGAGAACAGCAAATATTCCTCACTATCAACTTGGTGGGAAGGAGCATTTTAAAATAGCAAGTATGGCTGAATAAATTCTGTCATTCATTTTTTCGCAGAGCTAAATTCATCAAACCTCAACAATGAATCAACTTAAAGATGAAAGGCACGAGCATTATATTTTTATTTGTAATTAAAATCATTACTTTTATCATGAAGTGATTTTATCATGTCAATATGGAGTGATAGAAAAGAAATATGACAGTAACTTGAAATATATACTTGAGACAGGAATGTGGAAAAGTTTTGAAACCAAAATGCACTGTGTCACCGTTTTATTTGTTAAGGCCAATCAGTACTTCAAGAGCAACTTTTTGAAGTATTCTTGCTTGTCAAAATTTTAACTGAAAATTGATATTCACAGCAATAACAGACCGTAAAAGTGAAAAAGTCGTTTATGTTAACAATTTGCTACAAATGGTAGCATTGTCACAAATTTGAAATATATAATTGGCACTGATTGACAATGATTGCATGTTTATTCCACTGAGGTCTTCACTCGTTTTTGTTGAGGACTGGACCAAAATCCTTTGCCCCTTTGTTTTCGTTTGGCCTTTCTTCTGCAATGGAGTATGTGAGTGTTCACATCACGATACTTAGTGCGTTATTAGCACTTTCTTCTCTTGTGTTGTTGAGAATCTTCTTCGTCTCTCGTTCTCTTCCATTGCTTCAGAGATGTTCTACCTCCTGATGTTCTGGGGGTGATTTCGGTCGTTCTCCGTACGAGACTGTTGTTGTGTGTCTCCATTCGTTCGATCATCTTCTGTCTTCTTTCTTGTATTGTCACTGTCAGGGGTTTGTACTTTAGTTCTTGGTACAGGCTCTGGTTGGGCATGTATCTTGGTGCCCCTACTGCTGAGCGTACTATCCGGTTCAGAGTGCTTTGTAGTCTGTCGATTTTTACGTCAATTTCCCAGATTTCGCCTCCGTAGATGAGTCCTGGGATGATGATTGTTTTAATTATCTTCATCTTGTTCTCAATTGACATCCTGCTCTCTTTGTTCAAAAGGGTATACAGGTGGGCATGCAGTTGTCTGGATTTCTTGGTGTTTTCCGCGATTTGAGTTTTGAATTTCAAATCGTGGTCCAGATATAGTCCTAGGTACTTTGTTTTCTTTTCCCATTGGATGGAATGACCGTTGAAAATGATGTTCTCTGGTTTTTTCTCTCTTCTTTTGTGATCAAAGTAAACTCCAACTGTTTTGTTGGGGTTCACTTTGATTTTCCATTTTTCAAAGTACTTGTGTATTTTTAGCAGGTCTTCCTGTAGTCCCTTTTGAACGCTCTCTTTTCTTCTGCTTGATATGTAGAGAGCGGTGTCGTCGGCGAACTGGGCTATTTTGCATTTTTCGGGTGTTTTTATATCTGCCGTGTAGATGTTATAGAGCAGAGGGCCGATTACTGATCCTTGAGGTACTCCTGCATGAACTTCCTTGATACTTGATAGTTGATCTCCTATTCTGACTCTGAATGTTCGTCCACTTAAGTAAGCTTGAACTATGTTTATTCCAAACGCACCAAGGATCTATGTTTTCAAAAAGTGGAATAAAGACAGTGTAATACTCACGTGAGCTCCCTCTATCGAAGAAACAAGGTAAAATATCTCGCGTATGGTAGAGGCGTTCGTGACTAGATTTAGTGCGAACTTTCAAACAAAGATGGCAGGTTCTTTACACATTTCATCCAAACACAATTTTAACTGTGAAGGATTCATGAATCTCGAAACTGAATCATATATATATATATATATATATATATATATATATATATTATATATATATATATATATATATATATATATATATATATATATATATATATATATATATATATATATATGTATATATAATTATAATGGTTTTGAGCATATGCCTGCGAATTATATAATAACCAAAGTATTCAATGCATTTCAAATGTTGAACGTTTTCTTCATTATCTTGGTTTCTTTCAGGGAATGGAAAGGATAAGATACAGTACCGTTAGCCAGCCACAATATGAAACATTTTGTAATGGACGGAGCATAGCGCTCTGTATCGACAAATTTTCAAGATTTTTCTTTCCATTTTCGTTCTTAATATTAAATATAGTTTATTGGTGCACTTTCCTCTGAATATGTTGATTGAAAATTAGAAAAATAAAAATTTATAAACTTTGGCACAAATACGTTAATTTGCCAGTATTAGTGAAAATAGCCTTTGTTACCTAGTCATTGTGAAATTATAATTGTTGATGTTTGAAAATAATTTCACCATAATTGTTTTCAATAAAGTTACTCCAATTTTTTTGATGCTTTATTTTCCCCAGATTCTATTCTCTCGATTCGACAGTTTGTCAACGAATTGTAGAAATATGGACACTAGGTCGGATCTCATTTCTAGACACTAGCCATAATACCACAAATATCGACATTAGCCTGTTATTCAATCACCTTTCGTTTTGCAATAAAATTGATACTTATAACTATAGGCAAAAACTTGTGTTTGATTATTTTTGCATTCAAGCAGGTTTCGTAATTTAACTAATTAGTTGTGAAAATAACCGTGTTCCCTTTTGACTCTTTCTTGTAGTTAGATACTTAATTCTGTTAGAATAAACACATCACAAAATCTCGACATATCTTTTACTATTAAGAACGTTTATATGTGTTATAGGTATACATTATACACATTACAACTTTTTTTCTGTTCTTCGATGAATAACTTTAAAATTTCTCTATGGTTTTTCTCCTATCATAAAATGAATGTCAATTCATCAATTTCCTTGCAAATATAAGCAACATTGTTTCAATTAAGTTCCTCTTTCACACAGGAAGAAACAAAAAAGAAACAAAATGTGAAATTTTGCAAAAAATACATGAAAATAGAGTTTCCATTTACTAGCAATTTCTCTCCTCAGTCGCAGAGATCTAACAGACGTCCAGTTGAACTTCATCTTCTCCAGATGATCTTCAAGCGTAACTTGAAGAATATGAAATTCACTGAAAATGTGCCTCACGAATTATTTTTGTTTATATACTTGTGAATGTTTGTTTATCAAGTGTTTCAATATAATCCTCATTCCTTTCAAACCTCATCAAATTGTTGTTTACAACATTTCTGAACCTTGCACGTATGCTGCACCAGAATAAACGTATGTAGATGGGCGATACTAATCAGAAGACCCCCGTAGCACCGTCTACTCGGTGTTCACGCTGTGTAAAAGTTATCTTGCGGGACCTTAAGGCGTCGGAGACGTCGGCGTCGAAAGGGGTCGCGTCGGCGCAGAGGCGAGCGTCGAAGATGGTCTGCATTTCGGCAGTCGCTGCAAGCACATGACATGGTCCGGCGTGGAAGAGAACGAGAGCAGCGCGACGTTCGCATAGACCACCACAGGTTTATAAATAATATCGTGAACGCAGATTTCGAGGATACGTTGTGTCGAGATCAATAGTGCGCGCGGTGCAAGTTCGGCGCGAGTTAGTGGTGCAAGTGGTGCAGTGGCCAGGGCCGATGAGCACGTTGCTTGGGGTGGTATGCTTGAAAAAGGGAAAACTTAATGCCTCTCGAGAAAACACCTTGTATATATATAATTGTATCAGCTTAAGTTTAACGGCTAGTTAGTTTGTAGTGCCAGAGAGTCTTCAGAATCAAATTTTTCTCTACATTAACCCATTACCATGAGATGTTGTTACTAATTCTTGATGTACCTAATCCCACAAAGTATATTATTGGGGAAACTACAATTTTATCTGTAGAACAATCTTTTTACAAGATGAGGATTCATAAGATGCCGATTCCACAATGAAACTCTGTCACCTAACCTCACACCTGCACCTTGTGTTTTTATATAGAGTTTGAGATATATTTCCTCTACAGTTCGAAATAATTCAAATCAAACCAAAGACGGTTAATTCTGAATCAAGTTTTAGTCAAGATTCTACCTCGATATATCAAGCTCAATTCATTTCCTCCTTTTCATCTTTATTGATATCATTGAAGCTTGTGAATTACATCATATATTACCTCATCCCTTTCCATAACCATTTACACATTAATTAGTAAATCACTCTTCATCTAAGCTACCACTATCACATACGCAGACATTTATCACCCCATCAGGCGTACATTGATAAAATTTCCACTACTACCAATGTTTCATGTTGATGGTACGTTACCAAGGAAAAATGATGATTCTTTAGAGCTATCAGGTTCTATTTTGGTGGTCACTTGAGAAGATATCAAATATTACTGTTTTGTTCTCAAGATTAACTTGACTTCCAAGATTTATGTAAAAGATACTGCAGTAGGTTACTTCTTCGGGGTCATTCTTCCGAGGCATTTTAAGCGGCACAATAGAAATTGTGGGAAATCCCCCATTTTTCGAACTGACAATTTCCTTTAGGCCATTTTCAAGAATACCACCCCTGGTCAGGTGATGGACGGCATCCAGCCCAGTTCTACCCGGTGACGGGCCACCAGGAATGTTTATCCCCGATACCCTGCGCAGCTGCATGGTGGAACCCGATGTTTCGTCGTATCTGCAAACGCCGTCCTCGGGACAGGTGCCTAATGCTGCTACAACCCCTCTCTCCCACACCCCCGCGCAACGTCATGCGTGATATGTAATTAACATGATTAACATGAGTGTTATCTGTTCTGTAACTGTACTGTATCATGTTCTTGTATAATGCTGGGTGTCGTCTTGGACTCCACATTTTTCATCTCACCTGCTCGCTCGAAATGTTCTTCATCTTAGGGATCGACCGATCGATATGATTGAACTATTTTGCGAATATTTGGCGTATCGACAATATCAATCTTTGCGGCTAGATTATCGGATGACAACTACAGAGCGTTTATCACGATGTAAATTGCATCTAATTTGTGAGCTGTATATGATTAGAATGACAATTAATAAAACTCCATTATCTGGAACCTGAAAGCATAAAAATTATGGTTTACTATTTCTCCAAACACTGATAGTTAGAAACGAACTGAACTACTGTGATAACAATATGTCAATTTACATGTGGTTTGCTTAACATATCATACAGAATCTGCATATTGCTACTTAGATGATAGATGATAACACTCATCAGCACGATGAAATGATAAAACTGATATTTGGAGCATATGGCTTAGTCTTAATTGGCAATACATTTTTGCATATTCAATGTTCAAACAAACTGAATAATTATTATAATACTTCAATCGAGAAAAACTAATAAAACTAATACAAAAACTAATTAAACATCAAATCATACAACACATTAATATACAAAATTATCCGAAATAGCAAAAAGCATAAAAAATAAAATGTTTTTTTTAAAAAACAGCAAAAACATAAAATGTTTTCGAATTTTGTTGTCATAAAGATGTTCATATCGAGTAAAAATTTGATTGACGTTTCAAAATAACTTTTGACATTAGAAACTGACATTTTGACATTAACAAAATTGTCCAACATTCTGTCGATTTCTTCTCTTCTGTAATAAAATATGTGCTAAAGTAATAGCTAGGCATGTGATCTATTCTGAAAATTAATTCTTTTTTTCGAAATGAGTATATATTAGCTGAAACGGAATCGATTATATTAAGTTATAAAAATTAGGCAAAACTGAAAGTTGACAATTCAAATCGCCTGGCTCTTCTTTTGAACTGGATACGAAGTTCACTCCAATAATTTAGCCTATGTGTAGTTTTTCCAACCACTTTTTAAACCAATCTGCAATGTAAAACAGGCGATAAAAGTTCGTAATATCCATTAAAACGGAAATATCGTTTTTCGCTTATTGAATATGAATTGAATTACAAGAGTTCCGTAAGGTGTAGGAGGAACATGTAGGAAATGTTGAAGAGGACCTTCATGTATCTAACTACTACCACAAGAATTTTATAATCATATTACCTGTTACAAAATAATTGATGACAATTTTTAGAAAGTAATTTTCAATATTATTCTAGGGAATAATGTTAAAAACCTTCTAAAGGCAGGTGTATGAATCATGATTTCATGTACAATATCATCATCAAGTAATATAACTATATATACATGATACTAGTTGACTGTTTCTTGAATTCTCAGCACGATTCACACCTCAGACAGTCAAAAAAACATTAGCGATCGGAAAATCTTTCAACAGTGTCATCTATTTATGTAAGAATATTGTCCTGTTGAAAAATAACATTCGAATGAATGTTTATCTCATTGACGCTTCAATATATTATCCAAAATATCTACACAATGCAGTGACGTACATTTTCTTGCGTATTTTGAATCTCAGTACACTGATCCATGCCTAAATATAAAATTAAAAACAACACCTTATTACTACATTTTAATTGTAATTACTTTTTGTGGCATGTGGTTTCTAAAATAACAATTTTGTAATAAGCATTTATTTCGATTTGCTCCACGTATCTCATTGTGTTTGAAACTTTTGGGCATCAAATTTGAAATAAAGTAAATTAATCAGTTGTATATCCATAGATATAAGTTGTTTCATTGAAAAGTATATAATATAAAAATAGTAGTCAATGACATAAAAACAAAGTTATCTTGGAAACATTCTATGTTTTAAACATTAGAATTATAGAGCTCGAAAAATTTATAATCATAAATTGAAAAATTGAGCAATAAAAAAAACTAAAACTTATTCATTGAGGAAAACACGTAAATGATTCATAGAAATTAAAAATGTATTGAAAACGTCTCAAAAATCCCTTACAATATCTCAAATCAGTATATAACTCAAGTGATTTTGAAATATGTTAAATCAAGGACGTATATTGAATGACAATTTTTTATGATTTCTTTTTCTGAATTATATTTCGAAAAAATTGGAATTGAAGATGAATTATTTATCGAAACATGAAGATGAATTAGAAATATCATAGAGTTTCTGAATGGAGTGATCGCAGAGTAATCAGAGGTTCATAAAAAGAAGAAGAAAGAAGGTCACGGTATTGTCGATATGTCAAATTCAGAATCGGTCAATTCCTAGTTTCAATGCTCTGTTCTCTTTCATGCTCGCTATCGATGTCTATATATCTGTATGTTATATTTGCACAGACACCGTTTACTTTTCCATAAGCATTATTGCATTCTGTTACGTTTTTTGGGCATCTTACATCATGAACTAATATGGTCAGAAACAGTGCATAATTTACAAAACGAACACGATAACACAAAATCGTTCACATGTTCACATTTGTTTACAGGTTATTGAATATATTCTTCCCTACGTAATTCTCCAGAGAATTTTAAACCGCGAATGGTCAAAAATTTCATCAATATATTTTGAATAATTATCAGGGTTTTTCAGCAGAAGTATGGTTTGTTAAATGACTCGAATAACAATGTTTCGTTTTCCTTTTTGTAAAATATTCATGCAATATCTGGACTCTCTTGTGGACATCATTAAACGGCTATTACAATTATTCAAACGGAGTAGATTTTCTAGATTTAAACATTTTTATTGTATAATGGTGACGTACATTTCGCCATACGATTGCTTCTTCGGATTGACGACCTTAATGAGAATAAGAACCACAGTTATATTAAGAAATAGGAAATTAATTTTAGCAACAGATACCGTAATATTGGAATGAATAATTTATCGAAACTTTAATGAAGGAATAACTTTTGTAACAAATCCTTTGGTAACTTTTCGTAATTCTTATACCTGTTTATTTCGGCTGCTTTGAACTGCTTTTAACATTTTGAAAACTACTTTTATGATTGTATCTTCAGATGTTGAAATTACTGTACCAATATAAACACCATTGCAATCGCCAGAATTCAATTCACATACTCCTGATTTTTCTGATTTATTAGTTTTAATTTTTTTTCTCTTCGATTTATTCGAATTTTTTCCATTACAAACTTTTGAAGTAGTAGTCTATGCGTACAATTAAACTATGAAACTGAGAGTATTATTTTATAGTGGACATAATATCATTAAGAAAAATATTATGTTAAATAATTTAAGAAAGATATTCTGAAAGAGAGTAGGTACTCTTTTATAGTGGACATAATATCATTAAGAAAGATATGTCTAAACGTTTTTGTTTGCAATGTTACCAACTATTGGTGGTTGGTATCCATTGTTTACAGCTAATTGGTTATTACCGAATAATAATTTGATTTGAAAATTAAATTATTGATACAATTACTTGCATGTTTGATGTTTTTGTTTTGTATCGCAACTATTGTGATCATTTTTACAATCTGAAACTTTTCAGGAAAATGAGTATGGAATAATTGCGAATGGAAAGAAAATTCAACATGACTAGTATGATGAAATTCAATGCCTTGATATTGTATATTCGTGACTCAAAACTGTTCGATTTGATAAATAGTTTGTATGCATTTTCAGAGCTTGAAAAGTAACAGTAAACGCGAGTATACGTCTGAGGGAAGGAAAATCCTGAAGTATTCGATGAAGCAGTACGAGAAATTATGAAGATTTTATAAGTCTAAAGTTTTGTGAATCGAAAACTTATCAGAAACAAAACACTTATTATCTTTTTGACTTGATTTTCTTCTGTTACAAGGATCAGATTGATTGATCTTTCACAAATAAAAGTAATATAAAAATCGTGTTAAATGATAAAATGAAATAATTGAATGTAAGGATCAAGTAGATAAGGGTGTCTAAGATTCCCCTTCATTGTGCAATTCTTTCTTCATTCGCTGAAAAAGATAGAAGAAAACATTACAAGATGGTAATTAACTTATTCATATGAAAGAAGT
This sequence comes from Henosepilachna vigintioctopunctata, assembly GCA_030704895.1. Taxonomy (NCBI): domain Eukaryota; kingdom Metazoa; phylum Arthropoda; class Insecta; order Coleoptera; family Coccinellidae; genus Henosepilachna; species Henosepilachna vigintioctopunctata. The sequence goes on along the minus strand of JARQZJ010000122.1, from coordinate 3,274,711 downwards.
CTTGGTTTAATTATTTGATTGAAGGACAATTAAAATCTTTGGACCTAATCCTAAATGATGTAACATGAAAATGATGTAACATATAGGAAATCTGTCTAGGAAAATAATATTAAAGAGAAAATCTAGCTTGGAATTACGTAGAAGTATAGCTGACAAGCAACTATTTTATGTTTTTAATGTATAATTTTTATATTGAAAACTGTGAATGAAAAGCAGAAAAAAATTATTGTTCATTCTTCAGAAAACCAAACAATAAGATCAGAATTGATCTTTCTTTGCTTAGGCATCAATATTTCAGCTACAGGGTTTATAGTTTTCTTGTACAAAATTGTTCTCATTTTGAAAAATTTTTAAAAAGAGCTTTCTACTTAATATTAATTACCTATACACTAAATTACTTTGAAAAAAGACGTAACTAATTATCGCATAATTTGCTGGACTATATCTAAATATAAATAGAATACTAAGATCTCCAAAAATACAATTACAAGATTTAATGAAAAGAACGTTACATAAACTTTCAATTTGAAGGAAGGCGATGGCGACCTGCCAAGATGTGGTGTGATTGAAGCATGTCATGCTAGAAAATAATGAAAATAATCATTTATAAGTTAAAGAAACTCTGTTTTTATTTGAATGTGCCTAAAGAATGGCATTTGGCATTATATGGAATGCGGGAAAGTTCCAACAGGAAAGGTTACTCAATATGATTTTAAACTAAATTGAAAGGTCACTTGATATAACGCAGGTCTTTTGAATAAAATTAACGATTTCCACAAGAAGAAATTAGCGAATTATAACATCTGCGGCACATGAGTTGGATAACTATGTGCCTTATGTGAAACAGAAGCGATGGGTTCGAATCCCAGTCTTGTTATGGAGTATTTGTCAGTTAAGTGGTTTTTATCAAAGGTTGATAAAATTAAGATTATAAGCCCCAACGTCATTTGTACACTGTGAGTTAAAGTCTAAGTCCCAATCTAATGACTGCTGAATTGAAAAGAAACAATCCAATAATATCTCCCTTTTTTCTCAGACGTTCACTCTTGACAGAGTGGTCGTGGTCGTGTCTCGGTCTTGTGCCATTGCGTCTCACGCAATACGGCGCCACACTGCTCTATGCTTAGCGGCTCTAGAGGTTTCATTGATGCTGGAATGCGTCACAGATTTTATCAGATCACATCGATAACATCACTTTGATGTTTAGCTCCTTCAGAATCGGGACGTTGGTTCGATGTGGTCGATCGAGTCAGTCCACGGGATTCTGAGCAAGAGTCTCCAGCACCACATTTCTAACGCATCAATTTTGCGACGATCTTTCATCCTCAATGTCCATGTCTCAGCTCCGTGCAAGAAGATTGGATATCTCCCTTTATAGGGGGGCGAAACTTAATGCCTGAAAAATGAGGCAGATTTCCTCATAGGTTGGTAAATTGCATCCAGATTGAATTGATGAGTTTTTGAATAACAACAATCAATAACTATGCTCTGATAACAAGAGGGCTTCTTTCAGAAGAAAACCTCATGAAAACCTAGAATGTCAAGAGAATTGGGCGATAACATTTGAGCTACGAAATAAAAATGAAAGCTTTGATCGTAAAACTCAGTTTGAGCGCTATAATCCTAGAGAAACAAGTTAAGTTGGACAGTCTGAAAACTTAATTAAACATTAGATCCATGAGTGTTGAAATTGGGATGCCAAATCATGTTCAATATTCATTTTGTTAAAAAGGAACCACTCAAGAACTTGGATGCCTTTTGAAATGTTGACATGGAAAATGGACTTCTTCTTCTAAAGATTGAGCAAAGACGTATTAGTTCACATTACGTTGAGCAAGTTGAGCATGATGATATGGTCATTCAAAAATTGTAAACCATGTATAAAGAGATTTTTAACCGTTGTTCAACTGTTGTCAACGGAGTTGAAAAGGTGAGGATTATATAGAAAAATACACAGATAAGATATTAGGGAGAGAGAGCTATCGAAAAACAGAAGAAAATGATGTAGTAAGTCGTCCGTAGGTTGCATCAGAAACCGAAAATTCAAGTTTTTATGGAGATAGATGTTCTTTTTGGTGGTGTACTTACTACTACTATTAAAAGTACAACTTTCTGAGGAACAAATCTATCCAAGACTAATAAGAAACAATACCGGCATTAATTATCACTGAAACTATCTATCTAAGAAATACTGGCTCGAAGTTGGTATATACAACACCAACACGTTGGCATTTTGTGATTCACAGAGAAAAGGAATGCCACTCTATACTAACATAGATGGCGCTTGAGATGTTTTCTGAGACGGACAAATACAAAACTGCTAATACTGCTAATTGCGATAGAAAATCTAACCGAAAATTAAGGTTTTGACCGGCTGCTTACTACATATGAATATTTTCATTGGAAATATTCTACTTGTCGCAAAGTTATTTATTGCTTCAATGTGAAGCGGAAAATTTTGGAATTATCAAGTGTGAGCTTTGTCGCATCTCGTTCAGTTTCAACATTTCACGTAACAGTGCGGATTTCGAATTTATTCATAGGAATAAATCATTAGATACAAGACGTGTAGACATTTTTTTGGTTGTTTCCGTACTTGAATCTTCGCGCTACATAAATCCTTTCTACAACGACATCAAAGATAGAGGTTCAAGTTTAATTTTCTCTATCTTACAGTCCAAACGTTTTCGAAATCACAATACGTTGTCAGGATAATAGTGGATAATAGTCCCATAGTTTTGGCATATAGCCAATTCTCGCGTATGTAGACTCTTGAATATTGCTCTCTAAGCTCTGGGATCGTGTATACGAGGGTGATATACGAAAAAGTCAGACTGTAGAAACGTGATATTACAAAATGACAGAAAACTGTTCCATTCGTTTATATAATTTCATTATTTTATATTTCTATTGATTTTATATTTATGTATTCTTTTATTCATATGATTTTTGATAAAGTTGCAATTCGCAACGAAACGTCTCAATCAAAAACGCTTGTTATTCAAATATTATTAAATGAAAGCTATATTCAAGTCAGAAGCAGTTTGAAACCTGACTATTTGAAATGGAACATATATTGGGGTCTGTTTTCAATAAATATTATCAATTTAGCTTTTCGACAAAAACGCTGATATTTTTTCCCCTAATTTTGTGAAGAATACGTCTTTTATTTTTTCATGTATTATCTTTTGTTTTTTACTCATTTTTTTGTGATAGTTCTATAAATTGTATTTGTTCACTTTAATTCCGTTCAAAAGAAAATAGCTGCATCCTCTGAATTACAGGAAATTAGGTATGAAATAGGTATATAGGTATTTTCGACAATTCCCTCTTGAAAATTGGCAGAAAATATTTTCTATTCATGACCTGTGGAAGAAACTTGTTTGGAAAATCATTCTTCATCCATTTTCCGCATAAGAAATAATTTACAAACATTGTTATAGAAGAGGAAAAACCACGCTAGGCTTCAAATTGATTGAGGCAAACTCTTATAGATTATCCCTTAAATCTATTGTTCCCTTCTTGAGAACATACGACGCCACGACAGCTTTCTTAGTCTCAAATATACAACAATGGCTTCCAATTTTCGATCTTTTCTCTAATACCTTTGATGTGAAAGTTACTATACCTAAAAGTCGTATTTCCAAGAATGCTACCTAAGCAGATTACGACTGTCATGGTTACTTCTCGAAAATCAATTGCATTATTCCATCAAGTTAAAAACAATCATATGAATTATGTACTTCCCACTTCTACTTCCATTTCAATAAGCCCTCAAATATATAGAGATATGTCTATTCTGCATTTGGTTCAACATTCATAATAGTGCAATTCAGTAAAAGCTAAACGAAAATGGATAATTTGATCTAGATATTACTCTTTTACACTTGAGATGGACCAAATTGTTAATAGATCATTCAGAATCTATGGCTTTGTGGATATAAAGTTCTATAAGCATCAGAGAAAAACTCGACAATCTTTCTTGAAATAATCTACTTTTTAATTTTCTCTTGATGCCTTCCAATTGAACATAACAGTGTTTTTAGCACACCATAACTTTTCATTTTATATATTTAAATTTATTTGAAGATGATGAAATTGGAAAATTGATAATTGATGAGGCCGTTACTTGGAGAAAATTAATATCCATACTACAACAATATTTAAAATTTTCTCATAATTTAATATAAAATACGCATGACGACGTTTCGAAGTACTACGAAGTTCTTTATCAAATGCTGGATTAATACTATGTGTAATCTTACAAAGTCAGTACTTAAAGCTATTTTCACAGAACATAACAGGTTTGTTCTATGACTAACTTGGAGTGGGGACCATAGAATACACTGATATTTAACAAAAGGATCGTATACCTGGAGATGAACACAGAAAATCAATTTCTAACATCAGGTAAACCAACGAATTGTAGGAAATATACAAATATACAATTAAGATTTCTAAGTACAAATAAAGGAAACTAATTTTTTTTTTCGACATAAAACATAAAATTGAATGTAAATTAACTAAAACTTAGGTTATCAATCTAATCTGCTAACTGGAATATTCTTATTGAACATATTAAGTAGAGGGCTAGTGTTAACCTCTAACTGGCTATTGAGTAAAAGTCCCGAATTTTTGAATTTATTAATATGTAATGAATCTAGAAAATTTAGCTTGGAACCTTCATTTTCTCTATTTAATATTTCAAACTCTGAACTAAATATATGGTATTAATCCAGCATTTGATAAAGAAGTAGTACTTCAAAACGTCGTCATGCGTATTTTATATTAAATTTTGAGAAAAAATTTCAAATATTGTTGAAATTGGAAAACCTGATTTTTGGTAATTGAGTAGCGCCAACCACGCATATGGTTAAGCTAGTAAATATTATAGACAGTCCTTATTGGTCTTTTTCTGAAAATAGAAATCTTGCGGTAATAAAGAACTGTTAGAATTAAGAGAGTTCTAATATCGATTGCAGGCTGCGGTCTCCCTCTTTTCCACTGGGCAATGACCAGAGGCAGATGCAAGCAACACCAAAAATTGGCATCCAAAAGACAACACAAGTGAGGATTATTTTATGTATCAGATCATAGCAGGTCATAGTAAGGTGGCCACTGGAAAAGGTTGGGAAACGCTGCATCAAAGGAACTAGAATCCGACGCAATTTAAATCGTTTTACGTGGATTGGAATGTGTTCCTTAGCCGAGGCTTAGCCGGTGCTGCGGATTTTCTCATTTCCTAAAGCTAGCAGTAGCGACTATAAATATCCTCAGATATAAATAGACGACATAGGATTTATCAGTCCGCACGCGCCTGACGCGACATCCGAAGACCATCTGGATGTCCGGGCTTCGATTTCCATTTTCAAAACTTCTTGGAGATGCATCGTATACATAATGAATTTGCATTTTCAAATCTACTTGGCTTCTTTCAAAGGAAACGCCAGTAACATGCTAACAAGCTTTCCATGGTACGACTATATGGACCTTCATCACTTTCATCAGATATATTCATCCTTAATTATCGATAAATTATTCGAGTATTAAATATTCGACTATTAAATATTCGAGTATTCTCTAGAAATAACTCTAGAAATCTGCCTTTGAATTTATCAAATGAAAAACCAGCAAGTTTTTGTATTCCTTCTCGTATTAATAGCAGTAATAATTTCATATATACATTGTTTTTCACTGGTTGAATCTCTGTGTTTTCGTAAACATGTAGAATGTCCAAAAGTATACAATAAATTATTATATATATATATATATATATATATATATATATATATATATATATATATATATATATATATATATATAAGGAAATGGAATTTTTGTGCTTATGGCACTGAATGATATATTTAAGAAAATGAACACTAGAACATTCATTTGAAAAATTCAAATTAACCAAGAGCTAGATATGTGAACGTGTACGAAGTGATGTCTCCATTATCCTTCAAGGGATAAATGTTAGAGAAATATTGAAATCGATGCCACACCTGATGGAAGTGCGAGACATATATGTTTCGTTCTGCAAGGAACTCGGCAGTCGCACCACGTCCATCGAAATGAAGCAACAAAAAAAAAGTGAAACATCGTATGATGATATTTGTCAAATCGACATTGCAATTTAGTAGATACCTACGAGTATAGAAGATATGTGAAATTTCGATGCTTGGTGTCTCTGTAATCAGAGAGGTGTTCTCTACTGATTTCTATAGATGGAATTGTGGAGTATTCATTACTCTACGGTCTTCCACTTGGAGTCACAAGAAGATGCTTGGGGGTTGAAATCGTTGCTTCATTCGATGGACGTGGTGCGACTGACGAGTTCCTTGCAGAAGGCTGTAACATATATGTCTCGCACTTCCGTTAGGATCGATTTCAATATTTCTCTAACATTCATTCTTGGAAGGATAATGGAGACATCACATCGTATACGTTCACAGATCTAGCTCTACTATAACATTCTCTTGCTTAATTTGAATTTTTCAAATGAATGTTCTAGTGTTCATTTTCTATATACGTATATATATATATATATATATATATATATATATATATATATATATATATATATATATTTTGTTATTTTGTGATATATGGATATAATATTGTCCCATTTTTGTAAATTAACGATTTACCTTACAAACAAGTTTGAAAATATTTACGAATTTAGTAAGAATCAGTCTTTTAGCAATTAACATAGCCATTTAATGAATATCTGAAAAAGTTTATTTACCTGTGAGCAAAAACTATTCGTATGTGTGATACAATTGATTACAACTTTGTCAAAACTAATGAATAATTGAATTTATTTGTCAACATCAGAAATAAACTTTTTCAAAAAAAGCCTGTTAATGAAAACTTTCAAAAGACCATAAGCTTTAAACAAAAGACGAAGTATAGGCCATTCCCGTCATATCTAACATACCAGATATGGGCATCTCAATATCCCTGATGGAAGTCAGATACCAGTAAAAATTATTGAATTATCTTGGGAATTTTTCAGAAAATGAAATGGGACAAGCTTTCATAGAACGACTTCCAGAAAGACGAGGGAAAGCTTCACAAAGATTTAGAGTATGCAAACTATTCCAAACACCATCTTTAAAAATTCCTTAGGAAGAACGAGCTCTTTTATAGATCATAGGCTGGGGTGAGAAAACACCATTATAAAACTAGTTTTGCAAAAATGGGCATAAAGAATTATTTATGGAAAACCTTTTAGTGAAACATTAGGCTTAAATCCTATTACGATTCTATTGTATACTATATCCAATGTTTTTCTCATATCGCAATGATGTGCTCAACACCTTTTAATGCGTATATCCTGGGGAAAGTTGACATTGATACCTTCACAGCACATCTATAGAACTAGATATAAGATCCACTATTTCGTGAAACCAGGAAAAAGTATAGGACAAAGAACTTTCACATACTTGGCTCCCAGAGTATATAGCCTTGTTTCCCGAGGAAATTAGAACAATTCATAATTTATTAAATATTAAAATGGGAATTAAACTCCCAAGCTTAATGTTTCACGATTTATTTAACAATATGTATAGTCAACAATATGTTCGAGCGTTAGCTCATTTTCAAAAAGTCTTGAAAATGAGCTAACGCTCGAATCCGTGGAAGAACATATTTCAATAATTAAAGTCAGTTTGTCGGATATGCCGTCCCAAGCCATGGAACTGCAAAAGGGCTGGAATCTTTCAAACAGCAGGTCAACTGACGGAGCAAATACGGCGGAGTCATACGGCTCTTAGAAAGCATTTGCACACCGACCACTTCAATGGATCATATATACCTTTTGCACTTATGAACTGCCCTTAAGACATTTATTTGCTAAAACTTGAGTGGCACCACAACAGGACCTAATACTTATTCGGGTGCTATCGGAGGTATACATATTGTTAAATAAATCGTGAAATTTTATTAGTTAAGCCAAGAGTTTAATTTATTTTAATATTCAATTATGTTTTTCACCAAGAGTTAAACGAGAATTCAATCTCATTAATTCCTAATTTGTATGCCTACAGAAGACACATCAAAAAGTGGATTTTCGATAGGGGAAGGAAGTTCTGCATGGAGTTGGTGGATTGCAGACTAACATAACGAGTTCAGTAATGAGAATAAATTATGAAGGGATATATATATAACAACTTCACTCTTGAATTAATCCAAGTTGGATGACCAATTGTGACGATTCCACCTGATTATGAGACGATTTACCAGATTGAGTCGATACTACCGGGACAGTATTACCACACCTATTGCGGCCTTTCAACATTAATAATTATTAATGTTGAAATATAATTATAATAATTCAAGACGACTCAGGGGAAAAATTTAGTTTAATTTAAGTTGAATATCGCGTACAGACTTCATTCAAATGTTCTTTCAATTCGCAAATGTTAGGATACGGATAATTTTGTTGATTTTGTTTGAATTTGATGATGCGAATGAATTTTATTATCATTATATATATATATATCTATATATATATATATATATATATATATATATATATATATATATATATTATTTTCAATGTTTTTAGCAAGAACAGGCTTATTTTAATGTTAAGAACTGTATTTTCGTTGACGATTCGTTGTATATCAATCACAACTTTGTCATAACTAATGAATAATTGAATTTTATAAATTGACATACATATCAAAAAAAAAAAACTTATTTTTTTGAAAAAATTACCAAATTGGCTTTTTTGTGTTCGCAAATATTCATTTTTAGTATTGAAAATACCAAAAATATAAAAATAGTACTGATAAAATAATATTAGAGTACTAAAAAATGAATATGTCAGAATGCAAAAAAGTCATTTTGATGATTTTTCTAAAAAAATAAGTTTGACGTTTTGATATCTATAGTAATTCATAAAATTCAATTATTCATTAGTTTTGACAAAGTTGTGATATACAATGAAACGTCAACGAAAATAAAGTTTTTAACATTGAAATAAGCCTGATATTGCTAAAAACATTGAAAATAAACTATCTTGAACAACCAATAAATCAATTTATATTTATATATATATATATATATATATATATATATATATATATATATATATATATATATATATATATATATTATATTTGAAATTGATTTATTGCCTGTTTAAGATATTTTATTTTGAAAGTTTTTAGCAATAACAGGCTTTTTTTGATATGAAAAAGTTTATTTTTGTTAACGTTTCGTTGTTATATTACAACTTTCTAAAGTTGTAATAAATATAACAACGAAACGTTAACAAAAATAAATTTTTTCATATCAAAAAAGCCTGTTATTACTGAAAACTTTCAAAATAATTATATATATATATATCAAGGATTATGGTTTGATTAATGGAAATATTTTCGATTTCCCTATGGAATAACATAAAAAAGCAGTTGATATAATGCAAAAAACTTGTATACTTCGGGGTACAGTGGACCCCGGCAAAAATGTTCTCAAATTCGAGAACTCGAGTTTTTGCCGGGGGTTGTTCAATTAAAACTCAATAATGACTCAGTAATTGCGGATATTGCACCAATATATGTTGCTGAAGTAGAATTAGCGTTAAATATTTTTTTGAGAATGAATATTCGATAGTTTTCTAACTCTTCGAAGGACTTTTAACTTTGGACAAGCACATCATGTAGTACAGAATTAAATATTGAAATTACAGAATAAAACGCGATAGGGGTGGAAAAACTATTTATTTATAATGGCACACAGCATATTGTGGATAGTAAAACTCCAAAATATTATAAACATCCAGAACATGCTCACCTTATATCATTTTTTGTATTACTTTACGTAATCTTGAAAAATCATATTGTAAATGTGTGCTCACAGCACATGCGCTTCATTTTCCTTTCGAAAATTTGACCACAGATGATTGTCAAATATCAAAGTAGTAATAAAAACTCAAAAATAAACATTGCAAACTTTTGTTGCATCTGTTACAAGTGATCTGTGACTATTTTGGTCACAAAATAAAGCCAGAATGATTCTTTTTTAAGAATTTCATCATCTATATTCAATGATTTTCTGAAGACGGAAGAAAAAGCAATTTTGTAATATATGCAGGTATTGATTTGTGTGGCATGCAAGAGATTCGAAAGCGCCACATTAATACTCAAATACTGAACTGTAAACAGTAAGATATTCTCATAATATTTATTCGTTATTGAGTTACGACTGAATACATCATAACTGTGTACGAGGTCTGTACGCTAAATTTTGGATTTTTGATGTCTAATTTTTCAACTACGAATACTTGAACTACATTTTGAACTGAATGAGACATTTTAATGAAGCAATATTATTAAGATATTTCATTTTTGTGTACTCAAAAACTGTTGTCTTGAAGAACTTGAAAAGGATAAATTTCATTATTGAGTAAGATTATCAGAATTTTTCCTGATTCAGGCTTTCCCTTTAGTGCAGTGTTTCCTAACCTTTTTTGTGTCATACCCCACCTCAGCCTTTCTAAAATTTGTATGCCTCCCGGAATCGGTGAAAAAGTTAAAATTAAAAAGTGCGAAAATTTAAACTCGTGTCGACACCATTTTCGAATTGCCCCCCTTAACAATGAAATTGCCACCCTGTGGGGTGTCCCCACGTTGAGAAACACTGCTATAGTAGGATGATCCTGTGCTATAAGACATAACTCCAACTACTATGAGGAGACATACACAAACAAATAGTATCGATATCTCACTTAGATATCGATACTTCACTCAGATCTCCTATGGGGTAGTTTTATCCTCAAACACTAGGCGATAGGGATATTAGTTGATCAAATTAGAGAACAAGTAGATGAAAACTTGCTTTTTGAAAGAAACTGAAAGGAAAGCACAATTTGATACTATTGTTTTTGTAATTTATCAACTAATTTTGCTGAGAGAAATTTAATTGATTGAAATTCTTCGATATATCTCATTACACAGTTTTATTATCATTATTTACACAGTGTACTAAATAGTGCTTTTTTTGTTTTGTGCATAGATTGTTATTTCAACCAGTATTTACAGAAACTCTTAACAAAGGAATGAAAGTAGTTACAAATAGGTTAATAGAGCATAATAAGACATTGAATATTGTATAATTTCAATTTGATATAACAACAGAACTTACTCGTCTAAAATGCATATTCGCATATTTAAAGCTAAACAAAAATTCTTCTCAGTAAACTTCCAATATAATGACGGAAATTTGGATTTCTGATTACTGGATAATAAAGGTAAAAAAACACTTTTCAGTGGTTTAAAAATTTAAATCGGCGGATTGTGGTATGTTTTATACTAGACAAACTTGAATGAACACAGAATATACATAATGCGAAAAGGAACGCCAGTGGAATATCAGATCATAGATCAAAAATATGTTCATAGATATGAATATACCAAAGAAATATAACATTCCTTGAACGTAATTGAATAATATATATAAACATCAAGGCTGCAATAAAAAGGTATACATATTTACAACGAAGTTTTATATGTTAGGATATGCCGCATACAATGTGGCGATTGAAGGCTTTACCTGTTATGAAATCACGAATGAGAAGAAGAAATAACCGTAGAATACAATACCCCCAGTGCCCATAGAATATTGTATTCAATATTTCAAATAGTCATATTGTTTCTTTTGGAGTTACTTTGATTCGTTTCTAATTTTCATTTATTAGTTGCCAATATCGATGAAATGCTGTGGTATGTCAGATCTGTCATTAATAACCTGAAAACGTCTTGCCAAAAAGCAGATTATTACAGATATTACCAAGAGATACATTCGGGCGTTACGGATTCAAGTAAGAAAATTGTGTGAAATAATTGATTGAATCGTCTGTTAAATTTATAGAACAATGCCAACTTGCATTGCTCAAATTTGACGTTCATCACGATCTGTCAACTCCGTCGTAGCGAGTTCCTAAAGTGTCCCCTTACGTCTAGCACGTACAGGCAGAACTTCGAAATATAAAGCATCGGCACTCTGCAAGAAAGTGGATATAAATATCCTAAACACCTGGCTTCTCATTTTCAGTAATAACTCATAAATATCGAATAAACTTCGCATGGAATTTAACCGAAAATCAATCCACCAGGGAAGAAAATCAATTTGGCAATGAAACTAGAGTGATTATTTGATATATCCGGTAAAGATATTTATACCTTATACACAACAGTTGCGTAACGTTTGCAAATTTCGTAAATTTTATAAATCGTTTTATACTACTCAATGATTATTGCCAAAACAAAAAGTGTACACACGCTTTATCATATCTTTTGGCTAAGAGACAAGGACGATTAAAATTTTATCTCTATCTATTGCCAAGGAATTCGACATGTTCTAATTTGAATTGATTTTCCATCATTTAACACTGCTTTTCATTGATGTTCCTTCTATTCCTAACGTAATTCTCATATTCTTCTCATAGAAGAATATTCAACAATTACATAGAAATTTCTGAATATATTGAATAAAAAGCAGTCGGCTTAGTTTCACAAATTTATATTGTTTGTTGACAATTATTTTGGGGTGTTCGAAAGTTGAACTCTTCTTAAAAGCAAAAGTTCAGTTTAACTTTTGAAAATGGGAAATCTCCCCGAAACAATCGTCAAGCAACTGAACAATTTTTTGAAACTAAGCCAAGTGTCGGAATTTATTCAATATATCAAATGATGTTTCACCAAAAGATCAGCGAATATTCAATCAAATTTCTAAATATTACTCAACTACCAATTCGGAAGTGTTAGATTCTTGGGCAGTAACAGCAGATTTCGGAGGGACTAATTTCAAATTGAAAAAGCACACCTTTCTTGAAAATGGCAAAGTTTCATCAGCAGTCATTGCTAACTTTCATTCAATTAATGTTTAGAATTTTTTTGTTTCCCATCCTTTGTTACAGCTCATGCATTTTCAGTTTTTATTTACCCATAAGGTGTATTGATTCAAAATACAATATTATTGCTCTATCAAGATTTTGACCCTTCTTTTTCCCATAGCTTCTGTTCTTTACTGCTTCCTCTTTTTCTTTAACCCTCAGTTCTCCTATGCTTCTCTAGGGCTACCCCATCTTCTTCTTCCTTGCATTTTGCTCCCCAAATATTTCTAACTTCAACGGCACTATCCATTATCTGTCAATGACCCCGTCAAAATGTACGATTTTGCATATTCTTTGACAGACTCAGATTCCACCTTAAAATGCACATTTATTCTGGTTGAAAGTTCGATATAGTTTTTCTGAAAATTTTCTGAAAATAGAGGACTGAAGCATAGACATCAAAGAAAAAATGGTCACAATCGATGTCATTTACCTATCAAATAAAATAAAATCAAATATCAAATTAGCAGACCAGGGATTCGAACCCAAATTTGTGCATGTTAAAAGTTGTATGATCTAGGCCTATTCTTTCATTTTCTCATATTTTCAGCCCCAGCATAATTTAGCTTTTTTCAGAAGACGTATTACGTATTTTTCAGAAGACGTAATCAGCTTTATTAAAACGCAATTCCTTAATTCGAAAAGCATTTAGTAAAAAGTATTTAGTATATTGAACTTTTAAGGGCATTGTAGGAAATAAATACCATCGAAATTCCTCGAAAACCTTATATTATCGAAATGAGTCTACATGAAACGAAATTCTTCGATTTTTACATAATTAGGCAACTATGCAAAATAAGACGAGTAGGTTATTCATATTAATGAAAACGGAACTGTTATTTAAACAAACATTTCAGTTGAGAGAGATTCTTAGAAATGTTTGTTTACTTTAAGTGTATTCTCCTTTTCTATCTATTTTGCCGATTTATTCATTTGCCAATAAAATATTGACGAAATTGTTCAAAATAAGATATCCTGTAGTAGTTAAATGGAGTATGATGTTCAGAAGAGAGTTAACAGGGATTGGTGAATTTCGAAAATGATTAAAAAAATTGTGCACCATGTTGCAATATGAATGACTGAAAATGTGTGTTTCTTTGTAGATAGTATCATGATATCATGATTTCTTCCTGTTATTTCTTAGTTAGTAGAGAGACGTCGCTGCTAAATGTATTCTTACAATGCTAAATCTTTGTCGATCTCAGCAGGGCTTTACAGGCATCAGTATACCTGCTGTTCATTTGTTTTTCCTATTGAAGCAAAACGCGAGTTATTTTTATACTCACAACTGTGGGAATTATTTTAATGAACTGTTGCCATCTTGAAAATAACGAAGTTGAATTTGAGACGTTGCCGTTTTCAACTGAAATTTGTTATGACAATAATAACCAATTAACGAAACATTTTAACAAAGTATTCGAGTACTTTATCGATGGATTTTGCTATTTTATTAGATAAATCGTTTCTTAGAACTGTTTCAAAAAAATGTGACATCTTACAGTGGAAAAAGTAATGTCTCATTACTACAATAGATGGCGGTGGTGCGTAAATATTACCATCAGTACCTACCTTAGAATTTTGACTGTTATTACATTCTTCTCACTGTTAAACGTTAATGCTGATATTATTACAAGGCCTAAGAAACAGTTTCTGTGTACTAACCATTGTGAAGCCTAATATTCATTATTGATTAAAAGGGGGGCAGACTGAAGTAATCAACTCCAATACACATCTATTTGATCAATTATAATTCTTCAAATAAATTATTCAATAAAGCCACAAAGAGCTCTAAATCAATTTGGAGAAGTGCAATGTTTTCCATCATCACCATTCATCATTTAAAAAAATCATTGATAGTAATCAACTGACATAAATTATTTATGTCAGTTGTATTAAGTTGTATTGGATAGTTTTGGTTATTCAATTGTCATTTCTCGAGTAATTGCATTCATCATCCTGAATGATGCAATGGTAATTTATTTGATGATGTTAAACTAGTGACGTCTCTTTGCTATCTAAGTTTTTTGATATTACTACTTGCACTTCTTAACTAAGGCATGCATAAATAACGCTTAGAATTCTATTCAGCAGGACGAGTTCCATCCATTTATCGAGGCATTGCTGCCCTTTGTCAAGTCTTTTGCCTACACATGGTTCAACCTTCAGGCAGCTAAAAGAAAATATTACAAAAAACATGAGAAACGAATGTCACTGGAAGAGGAACGTCAGTGCAAAGAGGCACTTCAGGTAAACACAATCACAGTATCATAATATATTATGATATCATAAGTTCATTTATTGAATCTTTGTAATTTTCCGCTTTATGGTTACCTAGAAAATTTTGAACAACATTCACAAAACATTTCCAAGCGAGATTTTCCTGATCATTCAGTTTTTCTTCAAAGCTCTTATCCTTCATCAATTGCCATATTTGTGGGCCTACAAATATTCCCTCTTTAATTTTCGCCTCGCTGAGTTTAGGAAATTTCTCTTTTAGATATAAAAATTCATCTCCATCTTTAGGCATAGCTTTTACAAAATTTTTTATCAGGCCAAGCTTTATGTGCAACGGTGGTAAAAGTATGTCATCAGGGTTCACTAGAGCAGGGCTTCTTAAACTGTGGGTCGCGACCCCCCTGGGGGTCGCGAGACTACTGAAAGGGGGTCGCAAAAATCTGATACTTTTCAATCATTATAAATAAAACTTTAAAATTAGTATACACACTACGTATATATAGTTTTATGTTTTCTTATAAAAAAATTGTTACAAAAGTTTATTTTTTCTATTGAATAAATATATATATATATATATATATATATATATATATATATATATATATATATATATATATATATATATATATATATATATATATATATATATATATATATATATATATATATATATCTATTTACATTGTAAAATAGTGCGATATTACATCTACATCTACGGTTAATATATATTTCATTATATGGAGGAGGGGGTCGTTTAAAATTTCCTAAGCTTGAAGGGGGTCGCTATATAAAAAAGTTTAAGAAGCTCTGCACTAGAGGATCATTTTTAATATTTTTATGGCCTGGAGTTACTGATTCACGCTTGGGCCACACTTTCTTTGTATAGTGACTTTTTCTGTCTCTACTGTCCGATTCACAAATTAAAACAGCAAAATTTCGTATAACCAAGCTTTAGTCCAAGTAAAAGTGCAATGACTTTAAAATCACCACAAAATTTCCAAGCGTGTTTACTGTATTCAATTTTTTCAAGTATAAATCTCATATTTTCAAAATAAAAAAATATAACTAAATTGCAGTTATGTAAACAAAGAAGCGTATCTGAGGTCAGAAATGAATATGTAGCTGTACAAGAAAACTGGATGCGATAGAAACAAAACTGTTATATATTTTCAATGAGAGTACACCAACATAAATAAAAATCATAACAAAGTTCATGTGACAAAAACAGTGTTTACCAGTGATATCAGCCATAAAGTCACTAATGCGTGCATTGGTACGGACAAACGCTGTCAGTGGACATTCGTAGACTACCATTAATTTCACCTTCATGCAATAAAGCAAAAGAGAAATTGAACTCATCTGATTTTCAGGTGGGGAAAGCATTTAAAAAGTAGTTTATTCTCCTTTTTTTATTTCTACCACGGTGATTTGAATATATAGTTTAAATGATTTAATGATATTTGGTTTTTAATATATAATTATCAAATGCTGGATATTACTTCTCGGATTTTAATTTAGGTACACCGCTTGAATTATCTGACAAAAACCGATTATGCAATGAATACGAAAGGATGAAATGTAAAAATATAAAAATAAGGTATTCCTATTGAAATTTTAGACCCTTGGAACCTTCTTTTCTCAACAGATATCTCCAAAAAGTGCTGAAAATTGAAAGAAAGGCCTTTTTGAGGGAATAATTAAAAACCTCCTAAGGTGTTAAGTTATTGTTTTATACTTGCCTATCGAAATTTATGAAAGGGTTACTTTGGGTGGTGGATGGATGCATATGTTACTTCGCTGACAAAGTTACTTCCCTTGCAATAAAATATTGCCCTGTCTTTTAATTGTTCCACAGAGGAACGTATATCTCAACCATTTATTTTTGTTCTAGAACGAGAAGGCCGAGGTCAAACAGAAATGGGCATCAAGGCTTCTGGGAAAACTCCGAAAGGATATCACCCAGGAGTGTAGGGAAGATTTCGTCCTCAGCATCACGGGAAAGAGGCCAGCCACTTGTGTTCTTAGCAACCCAGACCAAAAGGGGAAAATGCGTCGCATTGACTGTCTTAGGCAAGCCGACAAGGTCTGGAGGCTTGATCTGGTGATGGTGATATTATTTAAGGCAATACCTTTGGAAAGTACAGACGGCGAAAGACTCGAAAAAAGTCCAGATTGCTCGCAACCTGGACTGTGCGTGAATCCATATCATATAAACGTGTCGGTACGAGAATTGGACCTCTACTTAGCAAATTTCATCAACTGTCATGGTAATAAAACGTTCCTTCTTAAAATTCCATAGAATAAGTGTTTTAATAAATGACACGTAGGTTTCGATTATCTCTTGGTGAAACATTATGTTGAATAATAAACTGAAAATAAAACACTTGGTATATTATTAATTAACTCTGCGTATGTTTCGGGTGGTTAGCCCATTATCAAAATCTAAATACATATTAAATAAAATATGTTTTTCGATATTTTAAAATGAGAGGTAATAATAAAAACTTGTCTGAAAATCACTGACTGAACAATTCTTTATTCGACTAGTTTCGCCTTTTACAGCATTATCAAGAATGAATACATATTACAAAGACAACCTATAAATATTTTGCAGATCTGTTCGGACCACCTTGAATTTCGTCATAGAGGTGGGGGTTTCCAAATTATCAGAGATTTAACAGCGGGGAGTGGTTTAGGTCTAACTGGTCATTAAGAAGATCGTATTTATCGGATTTTTGAAGTTTATTTATTTCCATGGCTTCCAGGTAGTTCATTTTAATTCCTTTTTCACAGTAATGAAGTATCTTAGGTTTAAAACAACTTGAGATCTTATGTCCTGTCGACTCTAGATGTTCCCGAAAAGTAGATTGTCCGTTTTTTACGTGTTCTTTTAGCCTAGTTTCAAAACATGTAAAAGAACACGTAAAAAAAAACGGACAATCTGCTTTTCGGGAACATCTAGAATCGACAGGACATAAGATCTCAAGTTGATTTAAACCTAAGATACTTCATTACTGTGAAAAAGGAATTAAAAGAACTACCTGGAAGCCATGGAAATGAATAAACTTAAAAAATCCGATAAATACGATCTTCTTAATGACCAGTTAGACCTAAACCACTCCCCGCTGTTAAATCTCTGATAATTTGGAAACCCCCACCTCTATGACGAAATTCAAGGTGGTCCGAACAGATCTGCAAAATATTTATAGGTTGTCTTTGTAATATGTATTCATTCTTGATAATGCTGTAAAAGGCGAAACTAGTCGAATAAAGAATTGTTCAGTCAGTGATTTTCAGACAAGTTTTTATTATTACCTCTCATTTAAATATGAACTATCACAGAGTAGATTCATCGTCCATTGAATTTGAAGAATCATTAAAATACTACGTGAAATTTGAGCGAATTAATAAAAAAAATTTTATCTGAGTGTTTTAATCTTAACATAGATTAAGACTAACGAACTATTTGACTGCCAGTACTATTATTTTTTGACCAATAGAAATAGCTCATTTTCCGTGATAAAAAGTACCCTATTTGCTACTCCAGACTATAATCATATTCTTTGTCCAATTTTATTCCCATTTTTTCATTCATTCTATCGTGATTAAGAAACAAACACCCGTCTGAACTACAAAATATTTAAACTTTTATATTTATAATATTAATTGTGGTATAACAATATCTAGTCACATAAGAATAAAATTAGAATGATACTAGGAATTTTTGGGAACAAGAAAAAGCTATATAATATAGTTTAATTCATTTTCAAGTAGTTGCAGCTGTGTTAAAAATAACAATTTATTAGGAATAACAAATTAATTTAATTCGTGTTGATTATTTCTCAAAGTAATTTATTTTAGACTGTATAATGATTGAAATGAAATGAACGGAATGAATTAAGACATATGAGAAGAAGGAAATACTTATTAGAGAATTATTCTCAAGTAGGTAATAACCCTATTTTTAAATTCTCAATTATTACCTACTTGCTTGCATTCTTGAATTACTTTATTGAATTCATAGATGATATACTTTCATTTTGATGTGCTACTATTTTGAATTTTTTCAGAATTATTATTAAGGGATGGGCTGTTTTTCACTAACAATAAAAAGGATGATGAGAGAAAGAACAAAGGTCAGTCGATTTTTATTTTTTTCATTTTTGTGTCCAGAATTGAAATCTAAGATTTTTGTCGGTATTATGGCACTATTCAATAGAAAGAGGCTTCATATATATTTAAGTTTATTCCATTAATTATTTCACTAATACTTTTTTATAATTATTATAATCAGAATATTGTTAACATCCAAAGTTGGGAAGAGCTTATTGAAAAATGTGGAATATATTTTAGGTAAATTTTTTAGTAATGGTTTTGATATTTTACTACAATGTTCCTAGAGTAAAAAATGATATATTGAAAAAAGGAAAAACTTTCCATATGGTACATAAAACTAAAACTTTTTTCAGTACGTCTACAATGATGACAAATTTTAATTTCCCTTACGTAATGATGATGGTTTTGTACCATATTGTTTTGTTCAGTGTCACTGTTCTATTTAGGCCTGTGCTCTTTATATTTAGAAATGAAGAAACCGTTAGAGTGACTTATATAAAAATAATTTCACCCAAAATACACCACTTCAGATTTTTAGGTTTTACTTTTCACGAAATATTTCAACCATTCGTTCTTCCAATTGGGAATTCTTCCTTGGGCTTTTACGTAATACACTAATTTAAAGTTCACTACAAAAATTTTGGGACATTATACATACTTGTATGTATCTTCACTTACAACAATTTGCTGATCAAAAACCGAAATTTTCCACTTTACTTGCTCAAATGTAGTTTGATAAGTATCTACTCATTTTTCAGGATAAAGCTGAACAAATACTGCAATAATTTATCAATCACAAAAAGAGCATTATATATCAAATTTTAGTTGAACCTCTCTACCTTCCAAAAGTTGATGATTTTTTATTATACACTATTTTTCCAGATGTCTTTTTTAAGAGACCCCCGTCGGGTGTGAACTTCATACACCTCTTTCTAAATTAGGTATAGTTTAATTCGAGATAATCCTTCTTTTGAATTAATGAGTATGTACAGTTGGTCATGTACGCTGCTCATGTGTCTGAATCTCAATATTCGTACATACTATGCTGTTCGAATTAATTGGGACAATGGATAAAAAACAATGTTTTCGTAAAATCTTACCTTTTAATGGAGTAAATACATACAAAATAACGTAAATTCTCCATATTAATATGAAGTATGTCCACCTTTCGCAAAAATAACTTCTTGAACTCGTCTAGGCATCGATTCCACTAGCGTATCGCAGATTTTCTTCAATTCTGAATTGCACTCATAATCATTTTTTCTTTTATAGTGCAATCCATTTTTTCCAGTCGTTTCTTTAAAATATTCCATAAATTCTCAATGGGATTGAGATCAGGTGAATTCCCCGGCCAATCGAGTACTTTTAATTCATTCTCACGCATAAAGGCCTGCACTTGTTTGGAATTGTGGCAGGGAGCCAGGTCGTGCTGAAATGGTCCATCAAACGTTTCCATGAATGGGACAATCCTGGTGCGCAATATTTCCATATATTTCACTGAATTCATCATCCCTGTTATAGGAGCTAACCGTCCAGTAGGTACAATTGGTTGTGAAAAACCCAAAAACATTTGTTTCGAAGGATGTTTTACTGTTTGCTGGATTCAAACAGTAAATCAGACTTTGCAAAGCTTCCCCATCACTTCGCCTAACAACACTTGATTTGTACCCTTGAAAAAACAAATGTAAATGATGGTCAAGGTCGAACGCACACGTCACCTCAGGTAGTAAAAGAGGAGCGTGAGGGTGTTTGGACTACCCTTGTACTCACATACTTACTAGAAAAAGTCAAACGGAGAGAAAATATTTGTCCCACTTAATTCCAACAGCATAGTAGTACAGAAAAACAGGTACACAGTAGACTGGTAGAGCAATCACGTATATTCGTTACGTCACCATTCTTACAAATGTCTCACATTCGTTGAGACATTTCTTCTTGAAAATACAACGAAATTCCATTCAAAATGAAATTCGAAATTAATGTTTAATCAAATACCATTTTCTTAATTTCGTAACCAGGTTTTTAGTTCATCTTGTTCAAATGGGGCACATGGGCTGATTGATTAAGAACCCTCTATACAGAAGATAACATTGGCCTAAATATATAAATGCATATGTACATATAAATACACTCGTATTTATATGTGGCACATTTATTTACAGTCGGCTTTACTTCTAGATAATAAGGTACAAGTAAACGGCAGACTAATTGAGACAATTGACTCGAAAAAATACTGTTGATCATTGTTTCTTGTGTGTTCTGTTGAAAAGCCCCTATTTTTATGTGCTGATGTAAGAAATATCTTAGATTTCAATTCAGTGACAATTTTATTTCATTGCAATTGCGTCGCTTGGTAATGATTAAATAGTCATGAATCATTCCGAATATCAAATTAGAAAAACGTTGGCGTTGAGGATCTTGAGTTGATATATGTCAAAACTTTGTTTGAGCCATTGAATTTTGCAAAATCTCTACTGTGCAAATACTACATAGAAATAATGAAATTAACATTTTTATTATTTTTGGACACGCTCTGTAAGAAAATTAACTTTGTCAAGTCTCCCTCTGGTCTGTTTCGCTGCTGATACAGGAGTAGATTGGCCAGCTTTGGAAAAAGTCTTTCTGAAGCTTTCGATGTAGAGAACAAAGATTTAATAGCTATTTTCTTAGAATTTGGTTAGTTGGATTCTACTAGTATTTCCTGAATGTAAAGGTTTGTGTTCGGAATCAGCTACCTGACTTCTTTAATAGTATTGTAATTCTGTAAGCATATTCGTGTTCAGCTGACAAGGTGAAATACGAGATCTCTTCAAAAGAAAAGGAGAATTTTGAATTTTTGCGGGTTTTGCACATTCGATTATCGAAATTTTCTCATTTTTCGACGATTATCGACGTTTCTGATATGTTAACATTATCAGCCATTTTGGATGAGTAGTTTGTTTTTGACCAGTGAATATGTGAGTCATGTTTTTGTGTGTTCTTCGAGTTTTTACTTTTGAAAAAAATAAATGGATCAAATAATCTATATTAAATTTGGGGTTGAAAATGGAATAAAGTGCTAAATCGCACTTGAAATGTTAACTGTGGCATTCGGTGAGCCTACTTTACGTCAAAAAAGTGTTTATAACTGGTTCAAACACTTTACAGAAGGCCGAGAAGATGTTGATGACGATGAGTCCTGGAGTTTCAACCACGTCAATTAGCGAAGAAAACATCGAAACAGTGAAGAAAATGGTTTCGGAAAATCGTCGAATCGCTATTAGGGAAGTTGCAGAGTATGTTGGATATCAATGGGCTCATTCCATGCAATTTTCTCGGATGTTTTGGGCATGAAACGCGTGGCAGCGTTTGTTCCGAAATTGCTAAATTTTGAGCTGAAGCAATGTCGCATTAGTATCCCTCAGGAGTTGTTGAATGACGTCCACGACGATTCAGATTTGCTCAAAAAGGCCACAGCTGGTGACGAAACGTGGGTATATGGTTATGACGTCGACACAAGACCTAATCGTCCCAATGGAAGCGGTCATAAGAGCCAAGGCCGAACGAAGCACGCCAAAGTTCGATCAAATGTGAAGGTTTTGCTTACTGTTTCTTTAGATAACAATGGCGCGATGCACCATGAGTTCTTGCCAACAGGTCGTACGGTTAAACAGGAATACTACAAGGAAGTTATGCAACGTTTTCGTGAAGCAATACGGCTCAAACGATCGGAATTGTAGAGAAAAAATCATGGATTCTGTATTACAATAATGCACCAGTTCATACCAGCTCAAAACAACACCGTAATCATTCCTTAACCACTGTATTCTCCAGATTTGACCCCCTGCGACTTATCTCCATTCTCAAAACTGAAGAGAGCAATGAAAGGAAAGCGTTTTGCCACAATTGTGAGATAAAGTCGAAGTCGAAGAAGGAGCTGATTGCCATACCAAAAAGCGCATTTCAGATGTGCTTCGAGGATTGGAAGAAGCGCTGGCATGAGTGCATTACATTTTAGTGGTATTACTTAGAAGCGGCCAAAATGGATATTGATGAATAAAGAAATACTTTCCGAGAAATTCAAAATTCATCTTTTCTTTCGAACAAACCTCGAACAAACCTTTGACAAGTTCAATATTGACATATTTCACTTACCTACCAGCCAGCAGAAAATTCGATTCAGAAAATAAAAATGAGGACATATTTCGATTTGTCACATAAAACTCAACCCTTTACTGTTTCTAACCCTGACTTCCCTCAACATCTGTTCATATTCAATGTTTTTTTTTTGTATTTTGCAAATCAAGAATGATTTCGTTGTTGTACCAAGCCACGCGATTGCGTCCAATGTGTGTGTTTAGTAATTGGAAAAAATTTCTTGTTTTTCCTTAAATTTCTAACCGTTTCCGGTCAAATGATTGAATGAAATTCTGTCCAGTTACAGGATACACCCACAATCCTTACAATGGGGTTATAGTTAATGAAATAATAATAGCAACTGGAGTGTTTTCGTCAGAGGAACTGTGGAAGTTATCAAAATGTAACTACATGAAAACGAGTCTTCAATTGAAATCTTCATTATTTATAATTTTAGCCTCAATACTCCATGAACTGTCGGATCCACAGCCGAACGTAAATAGTGTTAAATTGGAACATCCCTCGTACTATTCCAACAGCTATTCTGAAGGTCCAGTCGTTGATAGATCAACATCTGTGGACGCCATGGTTGTATCTGCCGCCTATTGTGAGTAAATTGAATTTATCGCATTCCATTCAACTAGTTTCAGTGAATTAATGTTTCTATCAGACCGTATATCTTAGCTGTTGAGTATAAATATGTCGTCGAGTACATGGTTCGATTCCAACCGGGTATTTTCAGCTACTTTACAATGATGTGTTGAATTATGTTATTATAACCTTCAACATCTGTCTATATGGAGCAGCGCTAGCGCTTAGATCTGATACGCGAAAGACCTAGGTTCGAATCCATAAAGAATACTATTGAAAATGTGCTTGCAGAAAGTATGAATGATAGCTGAAGTGCAGAACTGTAGCTAAATTCTAGCTCTGTCAAGATACAGAAACAACTTAATGAAAATTTATTTTTGAATCCATGAAATTATTATTGAGCCATCTACTAATTTGAACAAATTGACAAATGTAACTCATTATTTATAATCGGGAATTGGATAAATATCAATTTTCAATAATCGTTAGCATTTAATTAGAAACATTCCCGGTAGAACCCCCAGGAGCCCATTTCAACCAGGGGTCGATGCCCCTCCTGAAAAATAACTTACAAAATACATCTATTTAGAATTTCTAGTGAAGATATTGTGATAGCATTCTCGATATGACCTTTATATACCTCCGAAAATTGAATTAGCGTTTATATTTTACGTTCTTCTTGCAGCAATGTCCCAAAATACCACATTAGTGTCTTCCAGTTCTCAAGCGAGTCCAAGTCATTTATTCTATCAGCATAGTCCCGAATCGCATCAGCACCACCAGAACCAAGTGAAATATCAAGAAAATGGTCACGATACCCTCACCGATTTCGTTACTTACGTTTGCCAAGAAACTGACAACGATCCAAATTCCCAGGTGAGTGAAATCCATTTACCAAATAAATTGCCCTATAAACTACTACTTAAAGGTAGACAATATACCACTACAATCTTTACGGATCGACTTTATTTACTCAATAATATTCAACTGAAATTAACGAGATATAAAATGTTCTTGAATATCTTTGCTAAATAAGGTTAAAATTTCATACCTACAACTGACAATCAGAAAAAATTCATATTTATAGTGAAATAAAATCAATATTCATTCCAAAGTTGAATCATTTATTGAGTTGCGGAACTAGATAGAAAGTTTCATTCCAAAACGCACATGAAGAAAAAAGTTTCTCACATTCTCATAATAAAATTTCATTAAAGTAAACTACAAATCGACTACAATGATTTTTTAACAGCACGCAAAACTTGATTTTGCGAATGAAAAATAAAGCTAGTATAAAGAAAAATAGATAAATGTTGGAAAATGTGGAAAAGTGAAGCAACATAACGAAAATAAAAACAATTAACTAAAGATTCTCAAAAAATTCTAGCAGTAATAGGTTTCTGAGTTTTTGTTAATATCTTTGCTCGAAAATATTGTAGATTTTTAATTGATTTTGCTGGTATGTCGAGTTCCTTCATACTTAAGGAACATCCTCATTTAGCAGTGCCGTAGTTACTAAATTTCAGGGGCCTTTTCTTACCGTAACCAAACGTTAAACAAAATTCGAAAAAGAAGTAAACAAGAGAAAAATATTAAATTTATACTTTTTCTTTAATTTCTTTTCACACTTGTTGTTTCGCTAGTAGCACTTGAATTTAGAAATTTTGAATTGTAGAAAAAGTAGAAAAACAGCATTCGCACAAAGTGTAATTTAGTGACATTTTGCACAAAAATAATCAACAATGTAAATTAATATAACTGTAACACTTTACTAACCAGTATAAAAGGTTATGTTTATGCTTAAGTTTCAGACGCATAAAACACTATCAAGACGTTCCTCCTGTTTACTTAATATGACGTTTTCAATGTCACTTGAGGCCATATATTTTTGAAAATTGCAAACTTTTATGTGATACAAAAATTGTCAAATTTTTGTCTTCCTCAAATATCAATTGAAACCAACAACTTTCGCCTGTAGAAAACCTTATTTTGTGGATTTTTTACAGACCAGTAGAAAAGAAAGGATTATTGATAATTCAAAGAGTATTAATTTTTTTAATGTCATATTTGTGAGGGTTTTATGCCGTTTTTTTGAATGGATTCAAACTAAATTTTTGTGTCATAGAGTTATGATAATTTCGCTATTAACACGTTAATCGCCATGACAGTCATATGTGTCTGACGCTAAGAAGTTCTACATGAGCTATGTCAGACATATATGTCTGACGTATGCGATTTGGTAGAAGGCCACGCCAATCACTGATGTCCGATGCAAACGATACATTTGCATTATGTTTCGAAAGCTTGGACTATCAGGAACACAACCTGAAAATTTCTTGGCTTACTACAAACAATAAAATGAAATAAACATAGAGTCATGTGGGGCAAACGTGCGCACTTAAGGTTTGAACTGCCATATAAAAATAAATGTGAAGTTGTAAGAAACGAAACAAGGTTTATTAGTTAAAATATTTAATAATGAACAACTTGAACACGAAAGAAATATTTATCAATGGCACAAATTTTTTGGAAATCAACAGAATAAAAATAGTCCAAATGCCACACTTACCCAACTATAGGGGTAACTGTGCGCATATATGCGGGTAAGTGTACGCAATATTATAAAGTATAGAAATTAGTGTCAGACACATACAGTAAACTAGAAAATCAACATCTTTAACCAATTATAAATCAGTGAGATCAGTATTTTATATCCTATTAAATTAGAGAACGAAAATAATGCTACTCTTTAGCACAATTATCACTAAGAAATATTGCCTTATCAATGTTACTGCATTGTTCATGCCACCAGCTTTTACAGACGCTGCATTGGATCCAGTCTTCATCCGATGGATATATATTTTTCTCCGCACAGAGGGCAAAAGTATTCCTGCTCATCATTTTCTTTATTTTCTATAACTTTATCAGTCTTTTTCTTAATAGCCTTTGTAGATGTTTTACAAGTCATTTCAGATTTCAGTCTTTCTTTCAGGTCTAGTCTTATCTTCTTCTCAGCTAATGCCTCTTTCCCTTTTTTCTTTTT
The DNA here is from genome assembly GCA_030704895.1 of Henosepilachna vigintioctopunctata. NCBI lineage: Eukaryota > Metazoa > Arthropoda > Insecta > Coleoptera > Coccinellidae > Henosepilachna > Henosepilachna vigintioctopunctata. Next base: position 3,247,709 of record JARQZJ010000122.1, on the reverse strand, counting down.
TTTTCCAATTCTAATTTATGAGGACTTTCAGTTGCAATGATTGGCTCTTTGCCTCTCTTTCGCAGACTTTGTGTCTTAGCTTTGGGCAATTCTTGAATAGATGACAGTGGTATGTATTCCTTGCTAGTCGAAGCTACGGTCATATTTGAGGGTGCACTTTTGTCCATGGTTACGATCGCTAGTGATTCTGGCAATTATATAGTCGTATATTATTTCAGTTGAAAAAATACATTTTAATAATTTTTATTTTGATAAAATTAATTATATTAATTTATTATGCTGTCCAAAAGTCTGAGCAGTACGTTGAAACGTTTTTCCTTTTTTTCTTGCTGCATCTCGACCTTCTGCTCCTTCTATTTGAGCGTAAAATCCAGTGCACATTCTTTTTGTTTTTCTTTTTCAGCAATATACATTATTTTTAGCGTATGAAATTTTTTTGGTTTTCAGTTTCGTCCGAGCTTAAGCTAAGCATTTCAACGACCAAATTTCCCGAATTTGTCTAATTCCTATGTTGCTTTTATTATGGATTTTATATATTATATAAGCATTTACTTCAACAGGTTAATACTTGTTGTATCTTGCTTGAACGCGACAGACTGACACGGCTTGTCGAGAAAAAAGTTTCAATGTAGCCATGTCAGTCATATACATATGTGTGACATAAAAAATAGTGTTTATCCGGGAATTTCGGCGAAAAAGTTTTTTTCTGTGATACATCAATTTTCCGTGATACATTTTTAACTAAATTATCTAATAAAGTTACCATGGCCCATGTGAAAATTTTTCTGATATTATTGTGGCGATTAACGTGTTAAAATATAGAATGTCTGGGCGATCTGAATAAACACATGACTTTTGGAAATGGGGAATTTCATCTCAGACACTCCACACAAGAACATAAATTCAAAGGAAAGAATTTATTTCCCATTCCAACTATCTTCCAGGCAGTTTCGCCGGTTGAATTATGAAAGGCAGAGAGCCATTTCCAACGGAAAGTATTCGTTATCATCTGACTTGAATAGCCGCAGTATTGATTTTCCATTCTAGACAGTAACTCACCCATATGCGTCTGGATAAACTTACTTGTGTTGAAGTCGATTATTCATATCCTCGTCAGATCAAACAAATGCCGATTCTTCATTTTCCACGTCTTTTACCCTTTTTTGCCGTTATGATATCATTACCGCTAATCTATAAAAATGTGGAAGGAAAATAGTTTTCCTACTTTGTATAATAGGTCTAGACAAATAAATCAGAGGAAATTTTACTGATGCGTCTAGTTCTTTATTCTTTCTTCATGCTGTCTACCCATTTTGATCGTAATTGCATAAATGATGTGAATGCATTGTGTAGGCCAAGCAACAGGGAATTTGTTGTGACATTATTTATTTCAGCAAACCCACTGTGCCATTAGAAGAAAGGCACTTCATACTTCATTTTTCTTATAATTTGGACAAGCAAATACCGATATTAAAATTTTTATTGATTTATACCAAAAAATCGCATTTTTTGAAATATTTCATCTATAACATTAAAAATAATTATGCAAACTCAATGGCATCAATAGATAAATCGTAGGCGATTCACTAACGAACCAAATGAGCCATCACTCGATCCGATCGAATAATTAGAAGCGGAGAAAATTCGGATAAACACGGAAATTTACTGTTTATTTAACTAATTAATTCCTTGGTTAATTTTTATCTTACCTGGCTGCAATTCGGTGGAAAAGTAGCGATCTTGGTGCTCTTCATGTTGGAAGAAAAATGGACACTGTGGCATAATAATTTTTTGCGTAATTGCCGTTTTCAATAAATCAATGAGCTCAATTGCAAAATGTCTGGATGCCACACGAATTGTCCAATTTAATTTGTTAAAACGGATTTCGAGAATGTAAGCAAAGTACAACAAAATGTTTATCTTGAATTTTCGAAAAAATATTTCAAAATACTTGAAATAAACGTGCAAACATGCATAGTAATACAAGCGCCGTGTATTATATCATGTTTGATTATTTCTATTATTTATATACTATTTCATTATATTTATTCTATTATTTATATACGAGTATTATATGATATAATACACGGCACAATGCACGCTTGTATTACTATATATACTTGCCTCTCCTACTCTCCAAGTCCCCCCACCACTGCGTCCTTTACGAGCGCTTGGCTGTTCGGAGTCATGTTTGCACCTTTTTTCAAGTATTTTGCAATATTTTTTCGAAAATTCAAGATATACATTTTGTTGTACTTTACATATATTTTCGAAATCCTTTTCAACAAACTAAATTGGACAATTCGTGTGGCATCCAGACATTTTGCAATTGAGCTCATTGATTTAGTGGAACGGCAATTACGCAAAAAATTATTATAACATAGTGTCCATTTTTTTTCCATCTTGAAGAGCGCCAAAATCGCAACTTTTCCACCCAATCGCAGCCAGGTGACATAAAAATTAAAGAAGTAATTGATTAGTTAAATAAACAATAAATTTCCGAGTTTATCCAAATTTTTTCCGCTTCTAATTACTCGATAGGGTCGAGTGACAGCTCGACAGGTTTTGTTCGTTATTGAATCGCCCACAATTAATCTATTGATGTCATTGAGTTTACATAACTATCTTCAATGTTATAAATAGAAAACTAAAAAAAATGCGATTTTTCGGTATAAATCGTCAATAAAAAATTTAGTATTGGTATTTGCTTGTCCGAAATATAACAAAAATAAAGCATGAAGTACTTTTCTTATAATGGCACAGTCGGTTTGCTGAAATAAATAATGTCAAAAATCCCTTATTAGTGGTTTCCTGTTGCTTGGCCTATGTGAGGTAGTTTGTAAATTGGTGTCGAACGCACAATCTGATGGTGAATGTTCACATAACTGTATGTGTTCAATTTTGTCTGAAGAGCAATGGAATCAGTACCTTGAATGTTAAATATGGGGACAACACAATATCATGATCCCAATCAACTAAGATTCTTGGAATATACTCGTATGTAGACAGAAATTTGAAATGGACAACATACATTGATGTTTTATGTAAAAAATTAACTAACTCATTTTTTGCAATCTTTAGGATTAAGAACATCGTACCTAGAAACTGTGTTGTGAATGTGTATTACAGTCTTGTATATAGTCATCTAAATTATAATATTCTGCTGTGGGGCTGCTCTACAGAAATAAATAGGGTGTTTATTACACAGAATCGAATACTTCAATATTCATCAACGCAATTCTTGTAAACCTATCTTCATTAATAATTACATACTGACCCTAACTTGTTTATATATTTATAGATGTTTGCTATATGTTAAAGAAAATGAAGATAGGTTTATTAAATTGAATAGTAATTATGAGTATTCTACAAGAGACAGGAAGTAGAAAGCTACTTATTCCTACACATAAAGCAGCTAAATTCGAGCACTCACTCTATTATCGGAGTATTAAAATCGTCAACTATTTACCGTCAAATCTGAAATTACTGAAAGCTCATTTGTTTAAGGAGAGGGTTAAGTCATTGATGTTAACGAAGGCATACTATCGTGTGGCAGAGTACTTTGATGATTCGAATGTAGGCAATAATGTATTCCTCAATTTTTTGTATAATATGTTCATTTTTTTACTACGAATGTGCCTCACTAGGTGCACTTGTCTCAATTGTTTAATATTTCTGAGGTAATTTTTTTTCTTTTCAAATATAGTTGTATATTATTGTAAATATAAATTGAACCAATATTTTTGTTCGAGGGCTGAATGGAAGATCAGACTCGAAACTGAATTCAGTCCTTTTGTGAGCATTCTTCTTAGTTGTAATTATTGAATGTAATTTTACAATGTGAGGAATGTTTCTTATGTTTTCTTTATGTTTTTTTTTTATAATCCTATATAGATGGCTGATGGCTGATAGTTTCATTCTCGATCTCTGTTGAGGCAAAAGACTCTGGAGGGAATAATTTTGCTGTCAGTAGCATAGCCACCGAACTGGTTTTCTGGGTTATACTCCTGAAATTGGTATGAAATTGGTCGCAAAATAGAGCGGAACTAAATGTTGTATATAGAAAAAAATCATACGTGAGAACAAAATATGAAAATGTTGTGGCTAGTGGAAAAAGTATCAGGCAAATGTCCATTCACAAAAACTTCCTTATTTTCCTATTGCAATATGTTCCTGTGGGCATTCCAGACGTACCAGAACCGCAACGTCACCGGTAAACCCACCTTCGTTCGAAAATACTGGCAACGCTATTGTCTGTCACCCCTTGTTATGCCCGAATTATGGCACTGCTTTTCATAGCTCTCGATAAAAAAGGATTAGGGTAGATTATATTTATTATTCTGCTTCTTATTTGTTGTTGAAACTGCCCGATATAACTTAGAATAAACTGCGAATGTACATTATATATTAGATTAGAGCACTGAAGGTTATCAAATTAGATGTCGTTTCAATTGCAAAACGCCCAGGAAAAAAATAAACAGAAGCAAAACTTACGTGATTAAGGATTCAAGAATATAATATTTAAAAATATTGGAATTGATTATATAGGGTGACCCAAAATTAACGCAAGATTTAAATAGAATAGAAAACTCAGTTTTTAGTCTTTCGATCATAAATTTTCTATTGTATCATCAAGTACATAATATACGGTTATTTACGGAATGACACATAGGGCATATGGCCTCCAAGGGTTTACATACACATATGTCGAAATTTGCCATGATCATTCTGCATAAATGGGACTAAATTTCGTTGATGCAGCCTTGAATATGCTCCTTTAATGCATGCGTCGTCGTGGGCTTATTGACATAGACCTGTTATTTCAAATAACCTAATGAAAAAAATATAATGTTGTTAAATTACACGATGTAGGGCCAATTCTGATCACTGAAACGAGAGAGTATACAACCTGGAAATATCTCATGCGGTAATTGGAGTGATTTACGGTCTGTATGGTATTTGGCACCGTCTTGTTGAAACGACATATTGGCCACATCAAAATCATACAATATCGGCAAGAAGAACTGTGCTATCTTGTCGCGATATCGAGCACCAGTAATAGTTACTGCTTTACCAACGTCATTTTCAAAAATGGATGGTCCAATTATGCCTCCAGCGCAAAATTCACTCCGAACAGTGACACGTTGTGGACGAGTTGCCGAAAGCAGCAGTTTTGATAGTTGTTTTATCGTGTAACGCTCCATTTTTACTAACCCTAAGCTATCGATTTGTTTTTTTCGAGATTTTATGCAGTCGAGTCAAGATTCAACTGCATAAATCGCGGTGAATCAAAATCTTGGGTTAATTTTGGGACACCTTTATTAGAGTATTATGAATTATAACAGAATTATCAAGGCTTATGAAATATATTTTTGAACCCAGACCGGTTAAATGTTGAAGAAAATTTAACCGCAGGACCATACTGTTTCAGATGCAGACGAATCTATCCAGAAGTCCAAAACCGCAATATTTCCCCTCAACGATGTTACCCCCACCTCCTCTACCACCGATGGCGAGGCCAGTGGCTCTGATTAGATCCACGGTGGACGCCTCGATGAGCGGGACGAATTCACCACCCGCTAGCATAACACCGCCGTGCAGCGAGGCTTCTGCCGCCGATGACGTTCCGGACATCAGTTCTTCTCCACCTTTAAGCCCCGGCAGGCATGACCGGAGAAAGTCCCCCACGCAGAGGAACACAGTTGCTCCCACAAGCCCTTATTCTCCGAGCAGGGACTACTTCAACCACTTCCACAGCCAACCGGGACATGTTGGTAGTATGCAGGGATAAAAGATTGGAAGGAGATTTTCAACTGTTTTTATAGATTCGAAGTTGAAAGTGTTCCGTGAACTTATTTACAATCAATAATATTTGAAAAGAATCGAGAAATATTTGAGTAACTGAAATATGATAAACTGAAACACTGAAATTCCAAACACAAAGTTTGGATTAGCATTAGTAAAATTTCATGAATCGCCCAAAAGTTTAAAATTCGCCCAAACATCAAGAATGAGTTTGAATTCACATTGATTCACATTGATCACATGAAATGCATATTTCTGATACATATTTACTACAACCACATTTGTATTTCATATTTACTACAAACATACACTATCAATTTGTGGCAGTTGTTACCTTATTCCACTGAAGTAACAACAACTGACATATTTTGATAGTATCTGCAACATCAATAAAGACAATGTGAGACTTTGAATTCACTATGAACACAAATTTCTACTTAAATCTTCCCGAATTGTTTGAATTTGGAATCTGGCAGGATGTATTTAAGGTAAACCACCAAAAAAGCATCTCAATATATTGCTCTCAAAAAATCGACTAGCAAGCATACTCAAATGTTATAGCATACCATTGGACATGAACCAATACTTTCAAAATACTTTTTCCTCTAAAAATTCGAGTAATATACCTCAAATGAAATGTGACCAAATGTACTAGCTTTGAATAAAGTCTCCTACCATTCCTTTTTCCCTGGTAGTGTGTAGCTTCATCTGGCAAAAAGAACAACCACTAATCGCTTTAACAGATTTTCAGCTATCCCAACATGGGAGGAATGACTGGTGTTATCAGTCCTACGAACCTCAGCATGTACAGCCCGACAGTATCTTGCTCGAGAAGTACTCAGCGCTCTAGCATACCTAGATGGAGTACACCGCTGTTCACGCTGGACCAAGAAGACTTCAGCATGATCACACATCCGTCGAATGCAGAGTCAAACGCCATTATACTAATGGAGGACGGTACGACGACAACGAACACGTCAGAACACGCGACCCAGTGTTGTACCAGTGCGAACTTGTTGTGTGACGCGGACAGATTCTTTCAAGCCAGTGACTTGGACACGTCCACATCGAGAGAGAATGTTAATGATCAGTTACCGTCACCTACGTCTCCGTAATGTGCAAACACAACGATCAAACTGCCTTACGCGGCTTTCTTGCCAATTTGAGTGTGATTATTATGTTGGATTATGATTATTTTAGCGCGGTTACGTGCGTTATAGAGGCTGCTCAAATAGTTTAGTTGGACAGGAGTTCTGAAATGAATGGCCTGAAAATCCCTATTTTCGAGATGTGTTTGTTCGATGGTGATACAAAAAAAATCTTGAAATTCTGAGAAGTAGAATCGATTCCCACTTACAACCATTTGAAATATACATTTTATGAATATATATATATATATATATATATATATATATATATATATATATATATATATATATATATATACTGGTAGCAAGCTGACGTAACATGACGTCTTATTAGAGTCAATTGTGGTTAGCGACGTCATTTGACCGTTGATTGACGTCTTTTTAATGTCAGATAACTGACGTTCATATGATGACAGCAGATGACGTCAGCGCAAAGTACTCTTTGCGTCAATTTATGACCTTTAATTTTTTAAGAAATGACAAAGGTTCTAATTCTAAATGGCATAAAACGTAATTTAATGACGTCTTTTTAACAGCTTAAAATTACGTCTTGAGGTTGTGACATTTCGACGTCACTTCTCACATATTCAAACCAGTGTATGACGTCATATTACCGTCAGCTTTCTACCTGCCAAATACCTTGCCAAAACGTGGCCTACTTTTTGTTTAGAGGACATGAGTTATGTAACAAAAAAGATGTAAAGAATTGAATGATTTTCATGAACAAAAAACGGCCCAATAAATACAAATAGCGGATCAAAAATTTAATAGTCCTTCAATTTTTCAACGAACTTAATATTTATAGCATTTGACATTCTGTAATGTACCGAATGATTATTTTATGACCAGATGGATTCTTATAATTGACAGGGGAGTTATTTCCTAAGGTAGTCCTTAAGTCAATACATAAGGTGAAAAATTGACAGATTCTTTAGATTTGTATCATTATCGAATCAAACTTAATTACACTATGTTTCAACTTTATTTCCCAAAAACTGTTCCCATACAAAAATATAAGTTTCACAGTGACTATTACTGATTTTGGGACCAAAACAAAAAAATTGATAATTTGAAAATATTCTGAATTTTAAGTTTCATTTTCTCTGCCAAACTTTCATACCATACAATTGAATGACATTAAAATTTCAATACTTTATTGAACGACAAAACATTTTCCTGAAGAATATCTATCATCATAAACTAATGGGAAACATTTGGGATGAATTACAAATATCAGTTTAAAAGTTTTATCGAGATGTTCGCTATTGCAAGTGGTTTCTGTAAGCATATTCCATTGAATATTTGGTTTATACACTGTAAAATTGTTTTGCAAAAGAACTGGTAACTGTGCAGGTAGAAAAAAGGAAAATATTCTCTTGTAGATATCTATGGAAGATGCAACCATTTTGTACTCCTATAGTTAGCTCATCCTAATCTCTGTTCCTTAACACTTTTCTTTGATTTCACATTTAAGCGGAGACCTCAAGTTGTACATTCAACCAAGGCCAAACTTTGAATCAACATTATGAGATTAAATGATTTCCCAGTCAAAAGAAGAAACAGTTTTTGGAGATAATAAGTTGAATCATATAAATAACAAACTTATGAAAAATAGGTAGACAACTATGCCAAGTTTGGCAGTAACTATGCAAGACTCAACGACTGACTTAAGTGTTAGAGACACACTAGCATTTGACTCAGCCCAAAGGGTCTTGAGAAAACCCATTAATCTGCCTTAAACTCGGTGAAGTTCAAGTTGTTTTCAATTCCGTTCCTATGTTGGGTAGTATATCCAGCGGTGCTTGTCTTCCATGATAATGGCTTGTTTCCTCAAGAACAAGCAGTGAGCTGGGTTTGTGCCTTAGTATTACAATAATATTGACCTTGTTAATATAGCATTAATAATAATAGTTAGTACGTTATAATCGAGCTTTATTGAAGCATTGGAAGAGCTCAATCGACTAAAAATTCGGCCTCAACAATGTCACATCGATATCCGGATTAGATAGATAGAAGATATGGATTTCTCTAAAACTGATCAGTATGGAATAGATTCAGAACAGGTCAAAGATTCTATTTCTGATAAATCAGTAAGTTTATGTATGTCCTTGCGCTTTCTAGAAATTATCTATTAATTGATTCAATTTATGAAATTGCTAACACCAAAACTAGCTTAAGTGTAGATTTCACGAAGTCTTAATATCTCACCACTTATACAAAACTTTTGGAGGAATCAATATCGATGAATTCAAAAACCGGAGGATTGAAAAATTGTTGAAGCAGTTTTTGGAATTTCAATTTTGTTATTCAGCTAACAAAATCAACGGGAAAATCCCAAAAAAAAACAGATTAAATATATTTATGTACTTTCAATGTGTGTTTGATCTTAGAGGGCTACTAAACGCTTCAATTCATTTTTATGCTTCTACACTCATGGTTTATTTCATAGTTTCTGAGGCGGCTGATATGAATATGCCGAAATGATGTGCAATATGTTTCTCAGAGATCAAATGATTCAAATCAGATGATATAAATATACGTAAAACAAGTTGCCCTCGAAGAATCATTGAAAATGACGACGGACGAATCTACTGTGATTGACCACGCCTGCGCAATTTAACTTAAAGACGCCATCAAGTCAGGTCAGGACGTCTTTATCAGGTCATGCTTTTTCGTTATTTTTCAACATTTTTATCTAGTCACAAGTCCGACTAAATGGCTCCTACTTATGTACTTAATCCATTTACGATTTCTATGTTCGAACTTCTAGCTATTTGTGTTTTCAAACAGTATCAGCAAGCAAATTATCCGATTGAGACACAACTTTTCACATGAGGTTACAAGGAAAATGTTGTATACGTCAGGTCATAATTCATTCGAACTCACAGACATTTAAACTTGTATAGAATGAGTTTAGCTTCTATTGGTTCAATGTTCTAAAACTTATGCGAAAATTTCAAATCGGGTAATTTGCTGGTGAAAATTATAATTATCTTACCTACTCCACATACTATAGTTATTATAAATGAAATGTATATAAAAAACACCTTTGTTATTTACGCGTATACTTTAGAATCGGGTGATATTTAACCAGTGCCATTGATATTGTTGATTACATTGTTAGACGTATAAACGTCAGTAGAGGTTAATATTAGTGAGCTTAACCAAAAAAACGTTGTATGAATTTAATTTCAGATTAAATCAGAGGGTTTATTTAATAAAATCTTGTGTTATTTTTCTATTCCCCCCGTATCCCAGGTATCAAGCTGACTTAAAATGACGTCTTATTAGGGTCAGTTTTCGGTCAATTTCAGTCAGTGACGTTATTTGACCGCTGAATGACGTCTTTTTAACGTCAGATGACTGACGTTCATAGGATGACAGCAGATGACGTCAGCGCAACGTACTATTTTCGTCAATTTATGACCGTTAATTTTTTAAGAAACGACAAATATTCTTTTCACTTAGATAACAGTAACTTTCACACATTTGACCAATAATATTCATCCATGCGTCAATTGTTAACACGAAAATTGTATTTTAAGTTAAGGTTATAAGTTGTCAATTGTTCTGTGGACTTATATTTATGTTCTGCGTCTGCGTTGTTTTGCATTCAACGTATTAAGATGGACGAGTTGTGTTTGTGTTATAATATGTTCTGAAGTATCTGTTTAGAATTCGGGTGTACATAGAAATGGTCTGGGGCTCGAAATGTGGCATCGATCTTCCAAGAAATTGACCTAGTATATGAATGCAATAAACTTTGCGGAAAAAACAGATGTAATGTGCATAGTAATAGAAACCAGATGTCAACGAAATACTTCGAAACATTGTAAGATGTAGCACTATTCGAAACACTTCGAATAGTGCTACATCTTTATGTATAAGAGTCAAATTCAAATCTTGAATAAATTCTCCTTTAAACGAAAAAAGGTAAGTTAATTAGATATATGTAATGCAAAATTAGGAGAAATACTTAGAATATTCGCGTCATTTCAAGAATTCAAAGTAAACCAAACTAAACCTAACCTAACCCAACCCAACCTTATAGTTATCGATGTCGCGGATATTCGAAACAATTACCATAAAATGGATACATGTTGCCTTAAGTCTTTATTTCGAAGATGAAAATTATTAACAATAGTTTTTTAAGATGTGCTATAATTTTCAGAGCCATAGTTTCACGTTCTTCGAGAATAAATAATATAGAACATGCAATAAGAACAGCCAGTACTTCAACAGGCAATACTCCAATGTCATCACGAGTGAATAATGAATATACAACAGGTAAAACTTCTCACATCATAATGTACCTAAATGTTGTTTTTATATTAAGACAGTGTTAGGTTACATTAAAAAAATTTTTCAGTTTTTTAAGTCGGAGTGATTCTATTACTGATATAAATTAGAGAACAAAAGGACATCTCTGAGTATTCTACCTGATCTTAATATTGGAACTGAAGAAAAAGTTTGTATTTTTGAAAGTTATTCAAATGACAATGAAAATTTTTGTTTGTTATAATAGGTGAGTCATAAAATATTTGGTTTAAAAGCTAATTTTTTAATTAATAATTAATTTCAAATGAAATAAAACTTATCTTTAAAATATAATTTTTCAAATAAATGTTTAATGATAAAAATTGTTTTATTTAAATTATGGAACCCCTACAATATAGGCCCTGAAGAACGTCTTTACGACGTCTATTTTTCTCTACTTAGTGACGTCTTTTTAACGTAGTTTAATGTCGTCTATTGAACGGCTCAAAATGACGTCTTGAGGCTGTGACATTTCGACGTCACTGCATGGTCAGTGAGACGTCTCTGTCGACGTCTTTTCCGACATGTTGAAACCAATATATGACGTCATTTTACCGTCAGTCTGCTACCTGGGATATTTGTTACAGGAATTAGATCACAGGACAACTGTGTTGGTGTTAGGATAATTTGAGTTTGAATGTGTCAAAGTGTAATGTTGTCTCTTTCACAAGGAAAAAAATTGAATTGAGTGTGATTATAGAGTAGGTGATCAGGTTTTTCTCGTTCTGATAGGGTGAGAGATTTTGGTAATCTTCGATCAGGAACTTTCCTTTATTACACACATCATCCAACTTATTTCATCTGCCTCGAAAATATATCGATTCGTTATACGTAATAGTAAATATTTCAATAATTTTTCAACATTTATAGGGCTATTTATTGCCCTAATCCGTAGCAAGTTAGAGTATGGAAGCATGATCTGGCATTCCATTTACACTTGCCATCAACACCATCTTGAGGCCATTCAAAGAAGATTATTGAAATTTTCAGTTTGGAGGGAGGATAAAGTTTATTCACAGAGAGAAGTGAACCACGACGACTCATTGAGTTGATTTAGTTTCATCTCATGATTGTTGAAGTTTTCAGTTTGATTGGTAATTTTCTAGTAGAGATAAATTCACTAAATCTATCATTACATCAGAAATTGCGTCAAAACACTGTTTATAGAACATCAATTTCATCAGGACTAGTTTTGTTTTTCAGTTTAAACACAATCTCTTTTAATTCCTATATATATATATATATATATATATATATATATATATATATATATATATATATATATATATATATATATACATATATTAATTTAAAATCTGAAAGTATTCTGTTGTTAGGGGCCGTTCAAGTATTACGTAAGCACTGTAGGGGGTCGGGGGGTCTTTGTTTTGCTTATTTTGGATGACATGGGAAGGGGGGCTCTAGATGATGATTACGTCATCAGCAGTTATTTACTTTTTTGCACATATGACAACCCTCACGTTGTCTTGGCTTGAAAAATAACGCTTTTTCTGGGATTCCCGCAAATAATTCATATGTTTAGGTACTAACTTAGAATCGAACAGGGATTGCCGCGAGTAAAACGTGAACAGGCACACTGATAGGAAATTTAGACCTGTAAGAATCGCTGGTCATCGTGCTAATGAACTGATGTGCATTATTCATAATTCAGAGCACGATCGTGTTGAATGGCTCGATGAAAATGAAGTTGACATTCTAAAATTGGATGAAAGTAAGCAGACTCACAACACCAATGAGCAGAAAACATCCAATGTCATCGAAAACTTAGAATCATGGATTCGGGTATTATGGTCAATAAGAAATTTAAATCAGATAATGCCATTTTGATAGTAAGCGTCATCTCTATGTGAGTAGTTTCAATACATTCAAAAATATAGTTTTTATAATAGAATGTACAGGATTCATATAGAATTTTGTTCATACCTCGGCGCCATCTAGTTTAAATATACCTAAATTAATTGGGAGTAATTTCAACTTTGTTATTGAATATTTCAACACATAGATGGCAACCGTAAACAGTTTGTCATTAAAAATATTTATTTATTGGTTGTAAGAGAGTTAGAAAAATAGAAAAATAACTTCAAATTCATATTTAAATATAAATATTTATTCAAAATATTTTAAAAGAATTTTTGTAGAAAAACTGTTATGGGTGGGTTACTTAACTAGAGTGTTTGACAGTTCGAAATACATAACCAAAAAAATGGGAAATAATTTCAAGGGGCAGATATAATATATTGAACTTGAAAATGGAATTGAGAGGTCCTTGTTTTAATATTCCAACTTTTGCTCCATGACCTAAAAAAATTTGGAATTATATACAGATAATTTTGTAATTCTTAAAATGGTAATAATTACCTTTAATCATCTATTCCTTTTCTGAATGTTTTTTTTTGCAGAAATTTCGTTTCTGCGGTAAGTCAGATTGTCCCGATTGGATTCAAGCTATTATTACTATTTTATCAAAATTATCATCTGTGAAATTGAAATTGCTCACTCAAATAGTTGTTGACGGAATAATCGATCCACCCCTAAATGTAAGTTAGATTACATTATAATCAGGCAATTCAAATATTTTTAAAAGTATGTATTCTGTTTACATTGTCGAGGTTACTTGTAATAATTTACTACTAATAATAATAATCATTACAAATTGAAATTTTAGTAATTTGTGTTTTCTATATTTTTGTTAATGAGGCATTGCTTCAAATTATTTATCATATTATATTTTATTTACCATTCATTGTTACAGCTGGAAAAAGCAGTAAAGCTATTTTCTGAATCTAAATTGGGTAAGTTATATCGATAAATTGTGTCTCATGTAATAATATAAAATGTATCTTTCAGATTCCAATCTTGACTTGAAAGCCTGCATATCTTGTCTACGATATATAGTTATATCAACAATACGATTTGCATGTGAAACAACAGCTCTTCAAACTGAATTACAGCAGTTGGGTTTACCAAGAGAACATAGTTTAGCCATCAAGAAAGTGTTGGATACCAAACAAGACCTTATAGTTGAGATACTAGAGAAAACAAGTTTAAAAGGTGACTTTTTTCCATAAGAACAGATAATCTCCCATGTCTTTCCTTTAAAATATTTTCATTGAAATGAGACTCGCAAGGTTTATATTAATAATAATTATTCTAGTTGATCCATTTGAGGCATTATCGGTGGAAGTATACAAAGAAAGTAATTGTGCAGTACTAAATATTACAGTTGATGGAAAAACAAATCAGGTGACAATGATGGAACATACTATTGATGTTTTACTGAAAAATTTGAGAGAACTTAAACCTAAAATGGAAGAACTGAATGCATATAAATTCAAGACTACATGAAATTTGGTACAGCGGTAAAATATTATTTTCAAACAAACCTTTTATATTGTACAATTTATATAAATGAAATTTTTGCAATTGAATTAATGTTTTTGATTTATCTAACCAAGCTAGCCTGAGCAACACAATAATTTATTTATTCTTATGGAAAATCAGTAATGATGAACAAACTTATTTTTTTTTCAATTTTAATTTTTTACTTGTATTTGAAAAAATTGGGTAATCATTCAAGTTATATTGAAACAAGATATATGTCCATTTTCTATGTTATTCCAATCGGTGATGTCCTGTATGGTTAAAAATTAATATTTCTGTGATTGGAAAGAAGTAATTATACTCATCAACCAGTAGAAATTATATTTATCCTTGTGTTTTTCTGTTGCATACTTGCTATTGATGTCCTTATATTTTGTGAATATGAGTCAAATATTTCATGCTAATGCTTCATAAATTAAAACACATTCTTAAATTGAAAATGTATATGTTTCCGATTACAATACTTGCATATGATGAAGGTACTTTTGGTCTAGACAATTTATTTGTATTTTAATACAATTTTAATTTGGCTATGAAACATCTTTCAGTTTCAGAGCCAATTTATTTTTCCAACATTATTTCCCTTTTCATTGAAAACATTTTTTTCTATAGAAATTTAAGGTATACACTTTACAGTGAATAAAAATGTATTAAAATCCCCATAAAGAATTTTGGTTAAATAATAATTCCAACATACAAACATAATTAATAGCAGTATAATAAGTATGACTCCTCTTTGCCTCAATTAAAATTTGAAAAATTATATACAAACTTTAGAAAGCAAGTTCTAATTTAACATATAAAAATATATAACAATTTTTCAACAAACTGCCTTATCCTTTCACGTAGTAGAAGCAAAGGAGTAAAGATATGCACAAATATTCAATTAATTTAATTATTATTGGTTTTAATTCATGATAGTAAAGCTTGGTAGACCTTGATTAATGTTCATGATTAACCCTAGTAAAGCTTGAATCAAAAATTATTGTAACTAATTGACAATTAATTAATAATTTTAAATATCTCAATATTTCAGAAATATTCTCAATATCCCTTTGGTGTATTCATCTCAGTGGAGTTCTAAATGCGATATAAATCGAATTCAAAACTCAAATTGATTCGACCAATACTTAATGAATTATTGTGATAATTTTACTATTTTTCAAAAATGTCAAAATGTAGAAATTTAATCTAAATTTTCATCACCACTCTTTCTGTAAATGGAAACATTCAACAACTTGCTCTGTGAATGCTTATTTGACAAATGCAAATATTTCATTATAAATACAAACTATAAACATGAAATGTAATATAATACTGATTTCAGTACAATGAATACAATAATTGTTGAACGAAGTGGAAGAAATACAGATAAATTTCGGAATAATGTGAGTGACTACAACCTTTGTTCGTTTTTTACGTCGTTTGCAGGTCGTTCCCATTTCAAACACCTATAAAAATTATATATATATATATATATATATATATATATATATATATATATATATATATATATATATATATATATTCGTTTAGTTTTCTTGTGCTTTGCTTAATAACATAAGTGTGAAGTTGAATATAACTTAAATTCAAACACTTGAACTTATGATTTACACTTTATTGACTACATTGCATGACGCGTTTCGTCGTTACAAACGACTTCTTCAGATGCTTACAGAATAATTCTGTATGTTCGTTTTTTACGTCGTTTGCAGGTCGTTCCCATTTCAAACACCTATAAAAATTATATATATATATATATATATATATATATATATATATATATATATATATATATATATATATATATATATATAATTCGTTTAGTTTTCTTGTGCTTTGCTTAATAACATAAGTGTGAAGTTGAATATAACTTAAATTCAAACACTTGAACTTATGATTTACACTTTATTGACTACATTGCATGACGCGTTTCGTCGTTACAAACGACTTCTTCAGATGCTTACAGAATTATTCTATATATTCTATATATATATATATATATATATATATATATATATATATATATATATATATATATATATATATATATATATATATATATAATTCGTTTAGTTTTCTTGTGCTTTGCTTAATAACATAAGTGTGAAGTTGAATATAACTTAAATTCAAACACTTGAACTTATGATTTACACTTTATTGACTACATTGCATGACGCGTTTCGTCGTTACAAACGACTTCTTCAGATGCTTACAGAATTATTCTGTAAGCATCTGAAGAAGTCGTTTGTAACGACGAAACGCGTCATGCAATGTAGTCAATAAAGTGTAAATCATAAGTTCAAGTTTTTGAATTTAAGTTATATTCAATTATAATGGATTTACATCAAGTAAACGCCAACACTATTAAATATAAGTGTGAAGGTTTCTTGGGAATGAGCACAGTTTAAAATTGATGGAGTAATTATTTATTCGACATATGTTTCGGCTCTAGGCCTTTTTCAAGAATATTATAGGTTTATTGTTGGTTGGAAATTGACTTCAATTTCACAAATCTTTCGTAAAACTGTGAGTTTTTAAAAAATGAGTTAGACCTGGGAAATGATAGAGCAACAGAAATGGTAGAGCAACAGGGCGTAAACCTGAGAGACCTGGGTTCGTATCCTAGTCGAGGTTGAAAACTTTTGTGGTGTAATTTCGATTCGAAATTTAAATGAGTATTTCTTCATATACTATATATATATATATATATATATATATATATATATATATATATATATATATCTTCTATTCTATCTTGTCTGATTTGAGTTTTGCTTTAGCTACAGAGATTTATTTAAATATCCCGTGTTTCATTGTTTGGTTGCTTTTAAATTTTCTGAAGTAGGTATTTTCCTGATGAAGTCGCGAACTAATGATGAAACACTGAGTTTGTAAGAAAATAAAGTAAACCTAATAGATTACTAAAGTCGATGCTAAAGAAAGGATTGGACATTACATACTTTCAAGGAAACTGTGTGAATTTCAATTTTGAGAGAGATTCACAGCATATAGCATGAGGGAATTTCTGTCAAAGTTTTTAAGAACTAATATATTATCTAGAGTACAAAGTTCTGGGAAATTTTGTTTAAGTAGTCAAATAAATTTTGACATTTTTCATTTTCCTTGCTGCACCTTCAATATTAAAGTGTTTAGCAGTAATTACGAAAGAAATACCTCATTGATCACCTATATTCAAAATATCTATTTACATTTACATAAATGTAGAAAGTAGAATTATGGAATTTGATGCATTAAAGATCGATTATTTGCAAGTGGAAAATCCGTTCAATACCGTGTTAAATTATAGAAGTCCCTCCTAGATTGTCGAGTTGATTATATGTAAATACAAGGCGATTTAGTAATATCTTGTATATCGTAAGGGATTCTACGCTGCCACGTGTCAAGCTCGTGTGGGATAACACCAAATAGCCATATAATGGGAATGTAATGAGCGTTACATGTATTGCACATGTGTTGACACATTCTGTTCCAATTGAATGCATCTGCACAACCCCAACACTTTCCCGGCCAAATATCGGAAATTCAACATATTAAGAAGTTCTGAACACGCATTTGGTGAGTTTTGGGGGCTTTTGATATGTCTTGACGTCTCCAGAGAGATACTTGAAGTCAATGATGAGCCGAGACTTCCAACGTTAAGACTTATAAAACCGTATTTTCCACATAAGAAATACTCAAGAAGATACTTAATCGACCAGAAAATCGTTGATAATTATATTGCAGTTGATTATATAGGTGTATATATATATATATATATATATATACAGAATACCTAATTATGTTACTAGATAATTCATTCAAGTTGCTAGAAAGAGGGTCATATAATTTTTAATCACTTAGCGTTTTCTTATAAACGCAAAAGAGTGCAGGTATCTCCAATCTCTGCCAATATTTCTTTTATATAGTTAGTTATTCCTACGTTGAAATATACCTAGTAAATATCCATTTTTTACCTAAGCCTTTATGAGCAACCTCACTCTGACTTCATTGAAATATTTAATAAATGTTTATCATTTGGGGAAATACGTTGAAAAAACTAAACTATGTTTTCTACTGATGTCGAGCAATACAGTATAGGTATGTAGAAAACCAGAGATTTTCTTGTTATGTGTAGAAATAGGTATGTAGATATTTTACTCAGTTTCTCAGCATTAACCGTTAGCCTGTGAAGCACAAAATAGAAAGTAGAAAAACGATCAGGGTGGTTCATTATATACCATATTCTGCGTGTGATTTTATCTATATTGGCCATATATATAACTTAGAGAAATTATTGAGTAATATAAAAACCCAAAGAAATTATGTGCTTTGCCAAAACATTAAAATAAATTTTTCAAAAAAGTTTGATATAAACAAATAAATAAGAAAAATTATGAATAACAGGAAATATATTAAGATACACAATATTTATCTATACTAATTTTGTCTATGAACGCAACAAAACGAATCAATACAGATGAATGTCATTGGTCTATCACGTTTTAGTGATAACCTAGTTTTCTGTTTTTCCAATATTAATTTTACACAATTTTATATTTGTAAATTGGCCAGAATTATTCAATTCGATTATATTTTATGAGTTCTTAAACGTGTGTCGATACATGAACAACAAAAAAGTGATTTGAGTTCAGTAGGATTCATTTCTTAATTCCACAGTTCATATATTTTTCAACCTCAACTATTTGCCAACAAAATTCGGGCAAATTGTATTTATTAGCTAATATCGATTCAATTTTAAGAGTCCTGCAGAAGCTTCAGTGATGATTCGAAACGTTGACAGAACACGAAAGTTATTATTTATAAAGTATTAGTTAATAAAATACGAAAAACAACATATCATTGAGTAAAACTTACTAACTACTTACTCTTACCTTGATTTTAAGTTCGAAATAAAAAAAATGATTAATTTTAATAACACTCTTTTAACAATCAAATAAAATTTCACTTGGAGAAACCTGTTGCAATTAAAATGCTTCACATATCAGTTTCACTTCATCTAAATGACTGAATTGTGTGTTACCACCACTGCAGGTGTCACTGTAAGTCAACTCTTCGTTCCATAAGTCATGATTGTTTATATAGCTTATAAAATGGAGATAGCAATATTTTGTAATCGTGATACTATTCAGGAATAGCAATAGATCGTTGTGTTTAAGTTTATAATCGTACGATCCTACCTACTGAATGACAACAATTCATTTCAAGAAATCGAGACTCATTTGAAGTACAGTTCAGTAAAGGATATCAACATTTTCACCATTAGTCTGTTTAAATTTTGATTCCTCTACTGTCTGTACAAACATGTACCAGCGGGTCCCAACCTGTGGGCCGCGGACAGTGTTGTACTGGACCGCGGGTTCTGGTCGAAAGAATAATAAAAAATAAAAAAAATCATCATGATTTTCAACAGTTAATATCAGAATAGAGATGGTAACAATTAAATTTGAATGTTCAATTCACTCGAGTGTGAACTATTGAATAGTTCACATTGGTATAAACTTAAACCATCGAAGAATACAATCGAATAGTTAATATTCGATTGATTCGGCAGTTTAAATACCGAATTTGACACTCTCGTCGGTGACAAACAATGTCAAAAGTCCCATTGAGTGTTTTTTGTTTCGCTTTGAACACTTGTATTTAAGGTTTTGTAACAACGTAAATAAAATAAAGTTCTTTTCTCTATGAATTCTTAAAATTGTTGTTTGGGTAATCCTTGTATACATATTTAACTAAGAGTTACACGTCATAGGCCATAGATAGGGTATATTGGTTATAATATATACTCTCCTTATCCGTTACAGTTTTTATTTATTTTTCATGTGTATTTAGCAAGTGGGCCTCAAAGTTTAATTTTCAAAATAGGTGGTCCGTCCCACCTATTAAAAATCGCTGATGTACCCAACAAAATATTTCTAACATTTTTGTTACAAAGAAATATTAGCTTTATGGTTTAACTTTTGTTGTTGCTATATCTTTAATCCAAGACTTTAGTTTTGAACGGATTTAATGAGAATTAAAATGACAACGAAAAACACCATTTTTCAGATTAACACACTTTTATTAAACAATTAGGACATATTTTCATCATATCGATCAGCGCTTCTTCCAATCAAAATGCGCTTTTCGATATGACCAACAGTATAATATTATATATTATATTTCGGTATGGTCATCAGCTCGTTCTTCGATTCCGTCTCTATCTCATCAATTGTGGCGAAACGCTTTCCTTTCATTATTCTCTTCAGTTTTGGGAATAGGAAAAAGACGCATTGCCCCAAATTTGGTAAACACGGTGGTCTAGGCATGATAACGGTGTTGTTCTGAGCCAAAAAATCACAAACAAGCATTGATGTGTGAGCTGGTGCTTTATCGTGATGCAGAATTCATGATCACGCAAACGTTACATAACTTCTGTGTAGTGTTCCTTATTAACCGTTCGACCTGTTGGCAAGAACTCATGCTTCACCACGCCGTTGTAATCGAAGAAAACAGTGAACAAAACTATTACGTTTGATCGAACTTCCGTTGCCGAACTTCTGGCCGCTTCCATTGGGATGATTGGTCCTTGGTTTCGACGTCATAACCATATACCTACGTTAAGTCGTCAGTTAAGACCTTTTTGAGCAAATCTGAGTGATAATAATGGGACGTTGCTTCTTCTCCAAATTTAGCAATTTCGGAACAAACTTCGCTATCACACGTTTCATGCCTAAAACATCCGAGAAAATTGCATGACATGAGCCGATTGATATGCCAACATCCTCCGCAACTTCCCTAATAGTGATTCCAAAACCATTTTCTTCACTTTTTCGATGTTTTATTCGTTTGTTGACGTGGGTGCAACACCAGGACGCTCACTCAAAGCGCTTCTACCACTTATCAACACTTTCTTGAGGCAAAGTAGACTCGTCGAATGCCACAGTCAACATTTTAAGTGCGTTTGCATTTTATTCCATTTTCAACACAAAATTTAATACCGAATCTTTGATCCATTTTTTTCAAAAGTGAAAAATCGAAGAACACACAAACCTTAGCTAACCTATCAGTTGTCAAAAACAAACTACTATTTCATAATGTCTGATAATGTCAACATATGAGGAAGGTATGTGTCTAACATAACAAAACAAATTTCGATAATCGACTGTGCACAGCCCGAGAAAATTCAAAATTCACCTGTTCTTTTGGATACACCTCGTACGTGCTGAGTAATATTGGAGCACGGTAACCTTTAAGTACTTACTCAATGATGTAAATACTGTTAAACGTAATTGAATAATTTTTCATTTATAACACACAATTTGAAAAAGATATATTCAATCCATTAACAATCTGCACGATGACGATTGTTTTGCTCATCTCACGCTGCAGAAGATGAAGGAATTCATGATAACAGCTTCCATGATATCCATTGTATTCACCGGATAGCCTACTTGGTTAATTTTCAATGGAAGAAATACTTCGAAATCAGGTTGATACTCAAACATCCTTTGGAAAACTATCCGATAGAAGATAATTTTCCAAAGAAAATTTTACCTTAGGTCTATTATGCTATTGTCATGAGTGCGAAAAATAAAAAATGGATGAATCCTGAATATCATAGAGGCACTGAAGAGATACGAAATGGATACTGAATATTTTAATCATCTGCATGAAAAATAAAGATCCAGTTACATATAACCATATACAGGCCTATACTGAAAAAGGAATAGAGAAAATTTACGACTACTGCAGCCGCCATACTCAGAGTTTCTACCTGATAGTTCAGCCCTCCAAATCGAATGTCTCTATATTGAACCACTTTGCCCGATTTATTGTCGGAAATCATGAAAACATTTTATTTGTCCTAAAGTTTTACAACAGACTAAATTTTCATTCCGTTCTTTTATTATTTCATTTACCTTTACTGCCTGTACGACATATGCTGTAATTTTTTATTTGCGGTCGAGTTTTATACTCGCTTTCTGTTTTCCATATCGAAGGCGCAAGAGGATAAGGACGAAGAAGGTAGAGGGAATGTGATTACATTGCTTAAGGATTCAGCAACACTTTCAGAATGAACTGTTTTTCTTCTTTATTTAGCTCAAATATTCCTTGAAGCTAGATGAAGCATACAACAGTCGAAATTCTGAAATTATCATCAGGTACTTTATTTTATTATTTATATTATAAAGGTATAATTATAATTATTATATTACACCGATTTATTAGTGGTAGTTGTAGTTTTAAAAAATTTTTTATTCCTAACTTGTATTAGTAACAAGAAGATTTCAAAATTATATTGAGTTTGGGCCTTTTGAAAAGGGGTACAAAGTAGGAGTATTTAGTTTATCACTACTTGTTTATAATTATCATTTCTTTCTATATTGCAGTTCATTGCTGTTTCTTTTGTCACCAGGGGTGTAGTGGAGCGGATTCGCGTGGGAACGCCGTTCCCACACTGGTTTCATTCAGTAAAAAAAAGAGAACTAGCCGAGTATGCTAGTGAGCTTGATTTGCAACTACAGAAAGTTGGTCGCATTTTGAATACAAGATGGGTTTTCCGTTCATTTGAAACTGTTATGGCCGTTTGGTATGGATATCAAGCATGATATTCCCATTTTAAGAAGGTCTAAGAAGAGAAGAATACATATTTGAAATAGTTGCTTTAAAATCAGTTGCTTTCATGTTATGTAATAAAAAATGTTACGTCAAATCGCATGATCTTGGCGGCCATTCACAGGGCCATTTCGAGAGATAAGCTGCTCACCAAATTCATCCTTCAACATGTCCATTGTTTCACGAGTTGTGTGGCATGTGGCACCGTCTTGATGAAACCACATGTCAACCAAGTTCAACTCGGCCAACTGGGGCAATAAAAAGTTGCGTATCATGGCTCGATTTCGTTCGCCGTTGACGGTAACGTTTCTTCCACGGTCGTCTTTGAAGAAAATAGACCGATGATGCCACCAGCCCATAAACCACATCAAACTGTCGGTTTTTCGGGATGCATCGGTAATTCTTGTATGGCATTTGACTGTTCATCACTGAACAGTCACTACTAGATGCGATAGTTTTGTTTATTTACATATCCGTTAAGACAGGAATGAGCCTCATCGCTGAACACAATTTTTTGATGAAAGAGTGGATTTTTATTAGACTCTTCTAAGGCCCATTCACCAAAAATCAGACTTTGTGGTAGGTCATAAGGCTTAAATCCTTGCAGAAGTGGAATTTTATAGGCTTACGAACCCAAATCAACAAGTAAAATTTTCCATGTGGTTGAGTAACACATGCCCAATTGCTGAGAACGGCGACGAATTGACATTTCACGATCCTCATTAACACTGTACGCTACGGCTGCAATATTCTCTTCATTACGCACTGTACGCATGCGAGACAATGGTTTAATGTCCAACAAAGTAAACTTGGTGCGGAATTTGGTGATAACATCATGAATTGTTGATTCACCAGGTCGATTATGACGACCATAATATGGTCGTAACAAACGATACACATTTTTCACAGAGCACGAATTTTTATAGTAAATTTCAACAATTTGAAATTGTTGCTCGACTGTATGTCTTTCAATGATGAAATGGCAGAGTATACTGAAAACTTTTCACTTTTACAGATGACGTTTGGATGCCATTACCAACCAGTGCCGCCAACTTGAAAAACTTAACTCTTTAAAAATCACCCGTTACAATACGTTATATATTTCGTGTTATTGTCCCTATATCAGTTGAAATGGCAAGTCATCCTGTTCAAATACTTCGCCATAAGATTCAAACTCATTTCGTTCTGCTCCTCTGAAAGTAGCGGCTTCCTGATGAACTAGTGTTAATGAAATATCATTTAATATTGAAGACAGGATGAGTTATTTGTACAGCCAGTTAATTTTCTACAGGTTTATAATCTCCAGAAGCCGAGTCATCTTGCAAATGACTATCACATAATAAATAACAATAAAGTTGAGTTCGATTCTTCAAATGATAAGATGCCGCTACTGGAATGTAATTGTTGGAAAGGATGGAATCATCATTAAAACATTTCAATGGATTGATGCTTTACTGCCTTTTCCACCGGAAAAAATTCAACAATGAAGTCTGATCATTAGAATTGTTTGGAATACCTGCCTCAATATAGAATCACAATTAGAAAGTTATGAATGAAATTCATTGATGCTAGTCTTGTATGTTCACACGAAATTCGTCAATTTCATTTGAGAAATGAACAATCTCGTCATCATCATATTACGAAATATGTTGTATTTTAGGCATAGAATTTCCACTACCTGGTAGTCACAGAATGTGTCTCGCGTCTACAATGCAAATACGAGTGGTTGATATCGAATAACCATATTGTAGCATATTACATATTGATTGATACATATGTACTTATTATCACCTTCAATCATGTTAAGCTATCGAAGGAAACATCCTTGGTTAACTAAGTTTTATCCTAATTATATTTTAATGAAGCTTTTCGATAGTTTTAGAGAGAGAAACAAATTCATTAATTGTTAACAGTTTTTCTTTAGACAGTACATTCAAACAGTATGTAATGGGTGATTTTTTAAGCGTAGTTTTTTTTTAATCGAATAAAACACTCAATTTGCATCATATATTCAAAATTTTATTGAACTTGTTAACTTGGCCTTTGCCATTCACATTTTAAAGATCTTTATGTAAATGTTGTCCGTGGCTCTGTATCAAATGGTCTATTCGGAAGGTCAAATTTTGTCTTTTTCGACCATTTCGGCCTGTATACCACGAATTACGCGTGTAATGTTATCCTGTAAGGCTTCAATCGTGTTCGGCTTGTCCACATACACTAACGATTTTACATAACCCCACAAGAAATAATCCAGAGGCGTCAAATCGCATGATCCTGGCGGCCAATTGACAGCGGATTTTCTTTAAGCTGTTCTATTGCCCATTCACTAAAAATTAGACGTTGTGGTAGGTCATTCAGCTTGAATTCTTGCAGAAGTTGAATTTTATAGGCTTTCAAACACAAATCAGCACGTAAAATTTTCCATGTGGTTGAGCCGAACACATGCCGAATTGTTGAGAACGGCGACGAATGACATTTCACGATCCTCATTAACACTGGACGCTACGCCTGCAATATTTTGTTCAGTACGCACTGTACGCATGCGAGACAATGGTTTAATGTCCAACAAAGGAAAATTGGTGCGACATTTGGTGATAACAGCACGAATTGTTGATTCACCAGGTCATTTATGACGACCAAAATATGGTCGTAATAAAAGATACACATTTTTCATAGAGCACGAATTTTGATAGTAAACTTTAACAATTTGCTATCGTTGCTCGTTTGTAAGTCTTTCCTTGATGAAATGGCAGAGTATACTGAAAACTTTTCACTTTGACAGATAACGTTTGGATGCCATTACCAACCAGTGCCGCCAACCTAAAAAACTTAACTCCTAAAAAATCACCCGTTATAATGCTTTAGTTCTACAAATATTTCACAGTTGTTCTTTTGTTTCTGGCCTTTCTTTCTATAATTCATATTACAATAATTCCATTGTTGTCACGTTATATGGCAAGTGTGTGGCAATGTGATGATCTGTCATTGTTGATGTTGTCATTTTCCGTCAATCATTCGAAGGCAGGATTTTGAGAAGCTGAAAGTTGGAATATTTTGGTTCGTCATTCAGAAAAACAGAAATATTCATCGCTTGTTCAAGTGACTTGGATTTTCGAATATTTTGTTATTTAGTCCGAGTAAGAAATTAGCCATTGATCTGTTGGGTATCAAGTTTTACAAACATGCAGATGAAATGAGATGAAAAAAATTTCTAAGGGAAATTGCGAAAACAAATTGAGAGACGTCGGTGTATCCCGCCGTTCTGATGAGATTTAACAGACCCGAGACACCGTCGATGACTATTTCCTAATGCAAAATTGCCAGATTCTTCATATAATAATTAAATGAAAAAGAAGTAAACAGTATTATATTGAAAGATTCCGACGAGAGAAGTAGAACATCTAAAATTATACGAAATATGACTCTGTTTACAAACAAGTAGGATTATAAAAGCAGGCAAAATCCGTGATAGGTTTACAGCGTGGTTTTAATCTCTCTTTCTTAATTGAAGAATAGTTATAGAATGTGGAAAGCAGCCGAAGCCAGATCGCTATATTTCTCGTTGGGGTGACAAAATGTTGTAGAAAAATATAGTAAGAAAGCGCAGTTAATTGTGAGTAGATAGAAAGTGGAGACGACAAGTTAAAAGCATAGAAGAGGAAAAGCAACCGAAATAAATGGCCACTCAGTTCTGTGACCACAACATCCAAATTTATATATTACTACTTCGGTCATGCTTCGAAAATCTCGTATTCGAAAATTTCTTAAAGCGTTATATTTCACTCCTGAAAAGCTGATTTGGGGTAATACAGATTTATTTCAGCATGCGGTTGGTTTGAAGTAGGGTGATTAAATATAGTGGATCCTCGTACACTTAAACTATATTAGTTGAAAAACCTGAAAATGAAATTGGTTCTTATTATACATTCTGTTCATTAAATTCAAGATTTCGTTTAATTCTTTAAGAAATTAAGCATGCGTTTAGTTCGTTCAATAATTTTTGATATATCGTAAAACTTTTTTCTGTCTCGTTTCAACATCCTCTTAACGAAAAGAACAAAAAAGATCCACATTTGAAAATAAGACTAAATGTATTGTCAATGCATTGTGTCAAAAAGATCTTCATGATAGGGCTTCTCAATGATCATCAATGTTGAAAGCAAGAACATCGATGTTTTGGCATCGATGTTGCTATATAAAAAATATCGCAACATCGATGTTAACGGAATCGTTATCGATGTTAATTCACGGCCTCACGTACGACCAATAGGGATGCTCGATGATCATCGATGGTGAGAGCAAGAACACGGCCACCTTTAATACAGGCCATGAAATGAATATTTGTCATAGAGTAGACAGTGGTTCAACAATCCCGCCATTAGTTGAGCTGGTATACTAATGCAAATAGGACGCTTCACAAAACTTTCGCAGTTTGAAGTTAAATAATTTGAAATGAAATCTCAACATCAAATTATAAAAACAAAGTGTTTAGTTTGTTTACAAATTTCAGTGAAACGAAATCAATTTTGTGTTGTTTGAGACTTTTGTAGTTTGAAGTTGAATATTTTATGATTTCAGTTCAAATCCTCTATTCATCAATGTTCTATAGTGTTATTTAGGTGCAAGTGCTGATAGTTTGTGGATAACATCAAATTATAAAAACGAAGTGTATTGTGTATACCGATTTAATCGAATCGACTTTGTGTTATGTTTTGAGTACGTATTACTTACAAATAATTTTTTTGTTAAATATAGTGTAGAGGATAGGTATTCCGTAGATGATTCAGTAAGTTTCAAGCTTGGGATAGGGGAGTTTCTGATAAGTATATTTTCTAATCTATTTATTACCGATAACCATCGAATAAACATATCGCTGTTCACAAATCTAACTAAAAATAACGCATTCTTTCAAAAGCCAAACTTTCCTCAAAACAGAATTTTTGGAAGCTATGATTTTATTTATAATATTTTAATTATTTGCAACGGGAATGACTGAATACACCTACAGATTTAATTAAAAATGTCTTATTTCACATGTGTGCCATATTTGGAAAAATTATTAATGATATTTCTCTCGAAAGGGCCTTTTTGAATAATATACACTAGAAAGCAATTTTGTGTGATCTCACTATTCTAAGAGTATCATT
The DNA here is from genome assembly GCA_030704895.1 of Henosepilachna vigintioctopunctata. NCBI lineage: Eukaryota > Metazoa > Arthropoda > Insecta > Coleoptera > Coccinellidae > Henosepilachna > Henosepilachna vigintioctopunctata. Next base: position 3,219,268 of record JARQZJ010000122.1, on the reverse strand, counting down.
GGATAAGTCCTTGAAAGATTTTTATTGTTGCTGTTTATGTGGTGAAGACAATTAAAATATTCTGAACATGCTGTGTTCCATTTTTTCGAATATCTTTTTGAATGACTACACAAAAAAAATAATGAAGCTGGACACGAAAAAACTGAATCAAAAAATAAACGAAGAAAGCTCGATACTTTCATAAAGTAGTTTGTTGGTTGCGCTTATCAGAAATATAATATTTTTTTATACTTAGGTAAATAATTCAATTTGAGTAATTCCTACAGCGTTTCTTTCAATGTTCCTATTCTCTCAAATAATTCCATAAATTTGGTTAAGCAACTTTTCATGTAAATAAATCTCACTGACTAATAGAAGTATTTTTTACGCAGGGGGGCTTTATCGAAAACATCGTTGTTTTCTTGCAATAATAAATGTTAACAATAAAATAATTATTCTAAGAATTCTATTCAATGCAGGCAAACTAAACGTGTACGAAACTGTGTTTCGTGTTTTATATATTAATTTTTTATATATCTCTTCAAGTACTTTCATCTTTAACTTGAACTACGCCGTTCTGACGATAGGCAATAACCTTGAAACATATGTAAACGGCTGTTATATAAAAAAATGTGTAGGTTTTCAACGTAAGTTTCTTCTTTTACTTAATTTTAGTTTGCCTGCATTGAATAGAATTCTTAGAATAATTATTTTATTGTTAAGATTATCTGGGTAGTTCCAGAAACTATAAAAGTCTCATAATAGCCGGACGGTATTTCATTGTCGTCTGCAACGTTGTGTTGACTCTTCCCAAATGTTTTGGGTGTATAAAACGTGTACGAAACTGTGTTTCGTGTTTTATATATTAATTTTTTATATATCTCTTCAAGTACTTTCATCTTTAACTTGAACTACGCCGTTCTGACGATAGGCAATAACCTTGAAACATATGTAAACGGCTGTTATATAAAAAAATGTGTAGGTTTTCAACGTAAGTTTCTTCTTTTACTTAACAATAATAAATGTTTTACATTCTTCTGTTACAGAAATATGTGCTCACAATACCCAATATAATATTCTATATGTTATAAATACTAATAATATTGCTTGTTTGTTCGCAATATACAAAAAAAAAATTGAAATAATGGTTGAAAGCTTGGGAACATCCGACTAGGAGAGAATACAACTATGCACAATTTGGCAACACCGAGGGACTACGCTCTTCATGGCCTGTAATTAAGGTGGCCTTGGCAAGAACATCGATGTTCGGTATTCGATAAATACCGAACATCGATATTCCTATCATCCCTACTACATGACAGATTCGAAGACGAAGTAACCATAGAATTTAACACTTCAACCATTGAATGTAATAGTCAACATTATGCATAGATAGGTTATTACTTTTCCAAATGATTTTATACATATATAATGTAATCAAAATCGGTTATGCTGTTTTGGAAGAGAACTAACACTGGCAACTAACACTAAACTAACTGTGACACTAAAATTTGATATATAATATACACAAGTATAATAACCGAGCAAGTCTACAAGCGATAATAAAGTACAAAAGTACAATATCAATTCGCATAATTCATTCAGTTCACTGATATTCAAGAGAGAATGCTTGAGAAACGAAGGGGATACTGCAGAAATATGGAAATCGTTTTAGCAAAAATCGTAAAATGACAAGCACATGTGCCGACATTATTAAATTAAATTTCTTTCCCTTTACGGAAGGAACAGTTGAAATTTCTCAGATTCAAATTATCTACTTTACATTCATTTTGAATTTAGAGTGCGCACAGGAAGTTTGAGCGTTTTTAATATTTAATTTCATTTGATTTACGATTTGAGCGCTGTCAATTTCTGATGAGCGGAACATTCAGCATTGCGATTTTTCGAAGAGCTCGCGAACTGTTTGTTAATGGCATTAAGATTACTACAAGTTCGGATTCTTTCTGAACAAAATTACTTTTTCATTTTATCTAGCGGTTCTTCTCGATATACTAGTTTTGCGTGCTAACTTCCCTGTGCTATATAGCACTTTAAAATCACTCTACGATATGTTTTAAAACGGCCCCACCTTCTCAACATATGGTTAATAACTTTTTTATGCGGCGCTGAGCATAGCAAACCCTCTGTTTCGATAGTTGGATGGAAATTTTGAATATCAACGAGCCCTTCGCCTGAGAAAGTCAAGCAAAGGATACTCAGAGAATCTATTTAAGATATTATTACGTATAAAATCATAATAAAACAAAATTAATAATAGTTTTCATTATATTCAACAACTTGTTATTATTAATTAAATTAAACTCTTGGCTTAATGTTTCACGATTATATTTAACAACATGAATTAGTCAACATATTTCGAGCGTTAGATCATTTTCAAGACTACACTACTATGACTTTTGACTTTGACATATTCTTTATTTGAGTACCTAATACATAATATACCTCTATGTCTCAGTGAAAATGAAAAATAAGTAGAGTTTAGTGACACTGAAGGTGTCCTAAGTCTTGATGAGACTTTACAGTCAAGGTTTAAGATGTCTACATTTCAATTGTTTGTCTTGTATTTTAATCCTGGTCTTCTCGAAGCACCAATCTGGGCCTCTTGTGTTTCCAAGTGGCATCTTCTTCGTAGTTCCCTAGTGTTGCTACCAGGGGGTTCGGGTTGTCTGGAAGTGCGGCAAACGTTCTCGCTGCAATCGCCCTGATCGTCTCCATAACACTCGGCATTCCGAGGTCTCTGTGAATCTGGGAGTTTCTCACATACCAAGGTGCGTCGATTTCCATCCGTAGAGACTTGTTCTGCACAACTTGAAGCTTGTTAATGTGTGTTTTGGCTGCATAGCCCCATACTGTTGAGGCATAGGTCATCGTTGGTCGGATTATCGTCTTATACAGACGTATCTTCGTAGCAGCACTGAGCTTACTCCGCCTGTTGATAAGTGGGTAGATCTGGCTCTGCGCTGCTTTGGCTACTACACTAATATAAGGGACGTCAACAAATTTATATCTATACAACGGATGTGAGTAGGGAGGATAACTGAAAATCTACCTGTTCATTTACGATTTATTCTTTTTTCTTCCAAGAACCATTTCATTTGCCTCTAAAAGGTCTAAACGTTTACCTTTATTACCTGCGTGTAGGCATTTGGTTTTCTCAAAGTATAGACTTTGAGAAAACCAAATGCCTACACGCAGGTAATGCAACCACTGCATAGGCAGTGGTTGGAGTTAATACATGGAGTTAATTCATGGAGTTAATACAAAAATACTTTGAGAAAACCAAATGCCTACACGCAGGTAATAAAGGTAAACGTTTAGACCTTTTAGAGGCAATTGAAATAGTTCTTGGAAGAAAAAAGAAGAAATCGTAAATGAACAGGTAGATTTTCAATTATCCTCACTACTCACATCCATTGTATAGATAAAAATTTGTTGTACGTTCCTTATAGTAATCTAGTCTTGAAAATCATGTTGACTAATAAGTGTAAATCATAAGTTCAAGTGTTTGAATTTAAGTTTATATTCTTTAATTTTCAGTAGAAGTTTCGTTTAAAAGAATGATAGCTGTTAGATGTACAAACTTAAGCAGCAGAACTCGCAATGCAGCAAGTTTAAAGATATAAAACAGCAAGTCAAACAGACGAGCAACGCGAAGCTCGGAATGAAGTTGAACGGAATCGATGGAATCGAAACTAACAATATGAAAAGGTTGCGTTTAACTCCTATCGACCTGCATTCAATTATAACGTTGAAATAGATTACAGTTCACAGAAAATCGTTGCTATTGGACCAATGAACGTTGTGTGCGAATATTGCATGGTAAAGTTTGATTGTTATTGATAAGAAAATACTAGCAATGATGCGACAAAATATTACGCGAACAGTCAATTCAAATAGTGCTATTGGGACAGCCACCAGAGCCACTATACTATATTCATTGGTTTTCGGGAATGGACTAAATTCTGAACATTTTATGAGTTATATCCAGCAAATATTTCATATAATTAAGGATCAGATATATGGGGCAAGTACTTGATACGAAATTAGAAAGATGCCGTTCAACTATAGAACGGACAGGTTAATAACTTTCAATACATATCAAAGTTAATATAAGAATTTTTTGATAATTCGACTGATACGAAATAACAGGAAGTGTTGCAGACCCTTCGTAAGTGAGTAAGTCCCTGGCTCCACAATTGGGATAAATATTAGAGAAAAATAAATGGGCGTAATAAGTTCACTGGATCAGCTAGTATATATATATATATATATATATATATATATATATATATATATATATATATATATATATATATATACATATATATATATATATATATATAACAAGAGTAAAATTATCAACCGTATTATGAATTCATAAATTAATATTATCAGGATGCGTCTGTGTCAAATAACTAATTCGTTTTATATTCTCTATATTTCGTCAATACTTATTGACTTCTTCAGGAAAACCTAAAATGACATCAAAAGACGGACAAGTTAAAAGACATTAAACAATATTACTAAATTGTACTTACGAAACATAATGTTAGTCATCTATATAAAATGAATAAAGCATGTTCGGTGCTTGCCTGTTCAGCACGGTCTGAATAAGACCAACGTAAAATATATACTATATGACAAAGATGAAGGAACAGATGGTTCTGCATTTACACAAGGAAAGAAAAAAGCAATAAAAAGTTCATAATATCAACGATGAAATCAACACCACACAGACTCACAGAAAAAATCTCAGATACACCCACACCTACAGAAAGCTATGTTCTAAATCTTTTGAAGAATATTGCAATAAATGTTACTTAACAGTCCCGTATCCGATCTGTAATTCACAATGTTGTCTTTCTTGTTTATGTGATACATTTCGAGGAACAATCTGCTCCTATAATTGGTCTCACGTTCCAATACTTTCACCTTAGAAAAGTCAAAGCAGTGACCAGTTTGTTGATGATGTTCTACCACTGCACAAGTATTCTTTCCAAGCCGACAGTCACTCTTATGCTGTATTAATCGTTGTTTAAGCCACTGAGATGTCTGTCCCACATAACATTTGTGACATTCTTTGCAAGGAAGTTCGTAAACGACGTTACTGTTGTATACTAGGGGTGTTTTGTCTTTAATTTTGGAGAAAAGATCAGAATTACTCAGAATATTGTACTTCGCGAATTTCAAATGTGGAAAATTTTTGAAAGTGGAAATTATTTGTTGAGACAATTTATCTATGAATGGAATTTTTTAAAATTTGACATTGATGTTCGAGTCTTCAGTTTGTCCATCGAAAATGTTGGAATTGTATATCAGTTTCTTGAGAATATATTTCGGATATCCGTTGTTCACAAATATTCAAATAGTTTCTTCAAATTTTGTTTCAAAAAGGATTCATGACTAATATGTGTAATCCTATTTTTCATGTTTATCACTGTGTTGTATTTCTGGTTGGTAGGGTGATATGAGTAATAATTGATGAATCTACCAGATGCCGTCCCTTTTTGGTGCCAGTCCAAAATTATTTTATTGTTCTCAGCTCTGATAACCTTTGTAACCAAGAATGGAACACTCCTAGCCTGCTGGCACCGAACAAATTACATCATCCACATATTTGTATATAAAGAGAATACTAAAAGGCAGTTGAGGAACTATCACATCCAGTAGATGGTCTAAGACTATTTGTGCTATTATCTTTAGGGCTGATAGGAGAGCCCATTGTCACAAATGTTATGTGGGACAGACATCTCAGTAGCTTAAACAACGATTAATACAACATAAGAGTGACTGTCGGCTTGGAAAGAATACTTGTGCAGTACTAGAACATCATCAACAAATTGGTCACTGCTTTGACTTTTCTAGGGTGAAACTATACCAACGTGAGACCAATTATAGGAGCAGATTGTTCCTCGAAAAGTATCACATAAACAAGAAAGACAACATTGTGAATTACAGATCGGATACGGGAGAGTTAAGTAACATTTTTTGCAACATTCTTCAAAAGATTTAGAATATAGCTTTCTGTAGGTGTGGGTGTATCTGAGATTTTTTCTGTGAGTTTGTGTGGTATTGCTTTCATCGTTGATATAATGAACTTTTTATTGCTTTTTGCTTTCTTTGTGTAAATGCAGAACCATCTGTTCCTTCATCTTTGTCATAAAGTATATATTTTACGTTGGTCTTATTTAGGCCGTGCTGACCAGGCAAGCAACGAACATGCTTTATTCATTTTATATTGGTGACTAACTTTATGTTTTGTAAGTACAATTTATTATTATTGTTTAATGTCTTTTAACTTGTCCGTCTTTTGATATCATTTTAGGTTCTCCTGAAGAAGTCAATAAGTATTGACGAAATATAGAGAATATAAAACGAATTAGTTATTTGTCACAGACCGCATCCTGAAATAATATTAATTTCTGAATATATTTATTTATATATATATATATATATATATATATATATATATATATATATATATATATATATATATATATATATATATATATATAAATATATATATATATATATATATATATATATATATTTATATAAATATATAAGATATATATATATATATATATATATATATATATATATATATATATATATATATATATATATATATATATATATATATATATATATATATATATATATATATATATATATATATATATATATAACCCAAAAGTCAAAAACTTGGGTGTAAGCAAGCAATTACGGTTGTATTTTTGGATATCTGTGTCTACGAGCATCTGAACGAAAATGACAAAGCAATCCGCAAATAAATTTAGAATAACTGAACACTTGATACTGCGTAACTGACAAATATTTAAACAATTAGTGAATTATTTCATCCTTAATTGTTGACAAAAACATAATCATCTGTAAGTAAGAATTGCATGAAGATGAATAGTTTCAAGAACCAAGATGTTGACTTGCCTACAGTTGGTATCGGCAACATGCGATAAAAAAAGAAGCGCAATTCGATAAATTATAGATACGCTTCTTCTTGAGGCACGTATGTGTATTCGAAGCCAGCCTTTATGAGCGGTACGTTTACTTACTTCAAAAAAGTTTGTGATGAAACTTCAAAACACCTCTGGGAAGTAGAATTCCTTTAAGTACAACTTATAGCCCTTGAAAATTCGATTGTATATCTGAAATGTTAATATTTCCGTATGTGGTGGAAGCAGGTGCACCAATCTGTTCTGATTTCGGAATATCCAAGATGGCACGTCATTTCCATACACCCCTGTGACCACTGCGGCATACATCTCCAGAGATATAGGATTGAATCCCAAATGCCACTGACCAATAGCGACTGCAGATTACTTCTGCGAAAATTGAATTCAAAAACTCCGATGGAATCTATAATGCGGCTTCTTTCAAATATATATCTTGTTTACTTTTTCCTTGTCAGATCTGGAATTGTCTGGCGATGCCATTTCAGATGGTTTTCCATATTTATTTGCTCCTTACGGAATATGTTGCCGGAATTTTCGATGGGATGTATTCTTTTCAATCAGATTTTATTATTTGACAGTGGATTGCTGAACTTTGCAGATACTTGAACAACAGATGAAATTTTGAACAGTGGAGACAATAAAAATTTTGGTAACAAATGTATTGTTAGTAAATAATTTTTTGATGAAGTTGATTGAATGTGCGCTGATCTCTTGGTGAAATATTGTTTAATATATAGAATAAAAACACCTGGTCTGTTTTCACAAAAATTATATTGATTGATTCAATTAATACAATTTTTGGAAACCCAGATTAGTGTTCATTTAATATACATTAAACAATGTTTCACCTAGAGATCAACAAACATTCAATCAACTTTATGAAGAACGCAAGCAACAAAAAACTCTCTGTTTTTTTATAGACGAACACTTCTCAAGTTCAAAACGACTAACAATCGTATTTGGTTCAACAAAGAACCCTTGAAAAGAATTGTAACGTCCAAGTATAAGAGGTCCAGTTTAGCTTTTGAAAATCGGATAACAACCAGAAAAAAATGTAAAGCAATAAATATATTTTTGTGAAACTAAGTCATGCGTTTTTTACTCCATATACTGAATTTTCTAAAACAATAAAGGCCGCTAGAGGCTTCGCTAATCACTTCGGGAAACATTATAATAGCTTGGATAATTTTTGACTTAGATCACTGAATATATTAGAAAACTCAAAGTCTTGATATACTTTTCAAATAACTCAAGTATATTGCCCAATAATATTATTGTAATTTATACAATGTAGGTATATTATTTTTGATATTCTACTGTTTCCATAGCATAGGCAAGATTAGCAAATGGGGGTTTACCTTAGATTTTGAGGCCCCTTCCTTTTAGCCTGGAATATCCAGAGAATCCTTGGAAAGTGTTGATGTTTTTTGTAAATGAACATTCAACATATTATTATTATTATTTTGTTTGAAGGTATGATTTTTTTCAAACACGTATTATAGTTTCACATAGTGCAACCAGGTTAGTTTTTGGGGCCTCCCATACAGACTCAAAGGGGGCTATAGCCCGGTAATCCCCCTTGGCTACTTCACTGCACAATTCTGAATTTTGCACTTGGAGAAACTTCTGAATATGCTCTCAAGTTTAAATTTGTGGTAATTTGAACATTTATTTTAAGTTTTAAAGGAAATACATATTACTTAGAAAATAATGTACCAGTTTCATTATGATTAATCTCTTAGTAAAGTAATACATACCTAAAGGGCGTTTTTTTTAGAGGTATAGAACTTTAAATTGCAATAAAACAACGATGGATCATTCGATTGGCAAGAATTTGTTTTTATTCGAAAGATAATCTTGTGGCATTACATTTTAAATATGATTTCTGGCATATGACTGCCACGGCTGGCTCGGATGTAGTCCAATCTGGATGTCTAATTTTCGATGACTTTTTCCAACATTTGTGGCCGTATATCGGCAATAACACGGCGAATATTGTCTTCCAAATGGTCAACCGTTTGTGGCTTATGCGCATAGACCAATGACTTTACATAGCCCCACAGAAAGTAGTCTAGGAGGCCAATTCACAGGTCCAAAACGTGAAGTTAGGCGGTCACCAAACGTGTCTTTCAATAAATCGATTGTGGCACGAGCTGTGTGACATGTTGCGCCGTCTTGTTGAAACCACAGCTCCTGGACATCATGGTTGTTCAATTCAGGAATGAAAAAGTTAGAATTCATGGCTGTATACCGATCACCTTTGACTGTAACGTTCTGGCCATCACCGTTTTTGAAGAAGTACGGACCACTGATTCCACCAGCCCATAAAGCGCACCAAACAGTCAGTTTTTCTGGATGTAACGGTGCTTTGACATACACTTGAGGATTATCTTCACTTAAAATGCGGCAGCTTTATTTGTTGACGTAGCCATTCAACCAGAAGTGCGCTTCATCGCTAAACAAAATTCGCTTATGAAAATCGGGAACAACGGCAATCTCGTTTTGGGCCCAATCTACGCCTTGCTTGATGATCATTTGGCTTCAATTCTTGCACGAGTTTGATTCTGTAAGCACGCAAACCAAGATCCTTCCGCAAAATCTTCCATTAAGTGGATGGACACAGATCCAATTCCTGTGCTCCATGGTGGATGGACTCATTCTTCTTATCAATATGGACTCAATAGCTTCTTCTGTACGCACCGTTCGACGTCTCTGGGGATGCGAGTTATCAATAAAAGTAAACGTGGCGCGAAAACGTTCCATGGTTAATCGAGTAAACTGATCTGATGGACGATTTTGTCGACGATAAAAAGGACGTAGTTCGCGATACGTATTCCGCACAGAACCATTATTTTCGAAATGAAATTGCACTATTTGCAAGCGTTGTTCAGGCGTGAGTCTATTCATGATGAATTGCCAAACCAAACTGAGAATAAATCACTTCTCAACTGTTAAATAGGTTGCCATCTTCAACAGTAATGCCAATTTAAAGTTCTATACCTCTAAAAAAACCACCGGTTACTTATGAATTTTTGATGTTTTTAATTCCTAGAAATGTTAATAGTTACCCAAATTTTTCAGGAACAACAAACACTCTGCGAGATAATTGATTCCACTGCAATTCTGACAGTCGTTCTCACTTGAGGGGTGCTAAAATAGTGCTATCAATCAGATGAAGGCTATAATTTGATTAATTTCCCCTAGTTCCATTAATAATTGATTATCGTAGAAAATCGTTTCATTAGTTGAGCAGAAATAAATAGTTTATCATTTGATCAAGTGGGGTTCGGATGGATTAAACATCGCAAAATTAATAAGGGGACAGTCGGGCTGAGTTTATTATAAAATAATAATGTATTGGATAGTTATGAAAGAATGGAGACCGTTTTGCGGTCTGCTGCAGCTGACGTGTGATCATATAAGTCGAAAAAACACGTCTAATATTTTCGGACTAGGAAGCATTTCCACATTTATCCATTTACATGAAATAAACGTCAGGAACAACCGCTGCCACAGGCAAGGGCGACAAATATCTTGGAAGGAAATTGATAATGTCATTTCGAACATATCAAGTTGTATGTATATTCATGGATTTAAAATAAAACCTATAGAAAAAATAGTGCGTACGAAATATTGATGATTGATGAGTATGAATAATTCATTCATACTCACTTTCGTTTCAGAACAATTTTTCACAATTTTGAAAAAGTAGGAAATTTAATTTCCTACAAGGAGGTCAGCAAACCGAATCAATAAGATCAATATTTGGCGAGATATTAAGCCTGGAATTGACACTTCTGTGATTTTTTTGCTGATCATTAACTTAAATTTAAGAAAATCTTATTTTCTTCCACTGTTTCATCATATTTTTTGTTCAATATATTTTGGTGAGGCTAAAAAGTAGAATATGATGAATTTCTTACATAATTAAAGCTCTCCTGGTTCAGGAATCTTAAAAAAATAATGGATTTGGGTATTTCTGCATAAAACCTATAAATTCAACTACGCTTACATAACTTATATATTATTAACAATTTATTAAATTATTATAATTTGAGTCATTTAAACAACAATGGATTATTTATGAAGATAGAAACGATAATACCGAAAAATTATTATTAAAAGTAAAAAAATTTATGGTTAGATTTATTTATCGTGATTGATAATTGTGATTCTTCACAAGATGTGTATAGAGAGCGATGACATTGAACAGGCTGAAAAACTTTCTGTCTCTCATCTTCGTTATGAGTCAATACTTCATTAAAACTTTCGGCTAGTGCTACTCCCCTTTCTGCAGTGTCGTTCGCTACTTTTAAGCTTTTAAATATATTATAACATTGTTTATACTGAAGATTTGATTTCCACGAACATGGATCAGATTTAATTATTAAATTTAAGTTAATGACAAAAAAATCACAGAAAAATCAATTCAAGGCTTAATATCTCGCCAAATATTGATCTTATTGATTCGGTTTGCTGACCTCCTTGTAGGAAATTAAATTTCCTACAATTTTTTCATTTACATTTTGACATCTAATTTTGAGAAATATAAATTAATCCCTCCTCAGAAGTAGATATAAAGCATGAATAAATTGGAGAAAAAGATATTAACAAAATTTAAAAGTTGTTTTTTCAAAGGTTGAAACTCAAAATCAAGACATTGGGATAAATTCAATACTCGAAGTTCATACAAATTCAAATCAAGAAACACAATTTCACATCATAGAAATTATAATCTGATATAAACCTAGATCATATAGGTATATAAATGGATACATCGATGGCATAAGAATTGTTAAATGAACTATGGAGCCAACATGAAGACATGCCTTTTTCTATCTCTTTACCTTATTTACATGTAGAATCTACAAGCGCTATCTTTCTCAAAGGACCGGTATTTGGGCAAGCGCATTCAAAAAAAGTATGTGTGTTGGAAAACAATCGGACGTGCAACATTGCCATATATAGGAAGATTTATTTCATTTGGATATATTTGTTTGATTCATGTAAAAACTCTTTCGAAGCCTACTTTATGGTATAGAACAAAGTAGTTTTAATTCTTAACTGTAAATTAAGTTCAGATGTGTATGTTAAAGTATTATTTTATATAATACTCTTCAAATAAAAGGTAGCTTAAGGGTTGCAGGTAAAGGCAAGACCAAAAAGTGGCAACCTTGTATCGTCTGTTTTGCCAGTGATTGGACATTGGACGTCACTTTGTGTTTGCATTTGATTTTTATCGTGAATTGTGATTAGATCTGGAATAGATTCTTTGATTGGTTTAAATTAAGAGGTCCTTAGGGTGAGATATCGTGCTGCCTCAATACGTATTCAAAACAAAGAAGGACTATTTAAATGAGTCGTAGATATATCGACTTCAGAGTTTAGATTTATCGAGACATCCACGTAAGTATATATGATCTATGGATATAAATGATTGAAGACAAATGTCAACGCATTGTTTCAAACAAATTGCCTATTCATGAGAACTACTATAATTCCGATAGAACTACCACTCGGCAGAAATAACTACGCATCATCACATAATAGACAAGATAAGCTATAAATTGCTTCAATGTATAAATCTATCTCATAAACAGGCCAGGTAGGAACGTCTTTTTTATTATCATATTCATGAAGATATAAGTGCGTGGAACTTAATTTAATGTCCCATATTGAATGAATTATGTTACTGTAGAAAGTATCTAATTCCTATTCTGTGTTCTGAACTATTGATGGGCAATATTCAAACGAGCCTTAGTGCTCGAGTATAGAATCTTATAGACAAAAATCTTTTCATAAACTTAATCGTCTATATAAGAAGCACGTATCGTCGGGCGACAATAGTGAAGAACATTACCGAGTAGACTGGATGGGGTTGGATAACAGAAAACAGTGGTGAAAATTAACAATTAACCAAAAGTGAAGAATAGTAATTGAAGAAGGAAAAACTGTGGTGAAGTGATGTTCTCACATACAATGGTAGTAGTTAAGTGTGGTTATTGTTGACAGTTATATTTGTAAATGAAGAGTTACTCAAATTGTTTGTCTTGACGTTTGTCTTAGTCTTTCAATTGCTAAACATTTCTCAATTCTAGTGATACGTTATTTCACTTATTTGGAATTGTGTTATGTAATTTGAATATATTGTGGACTTGTGCGAAGTTAACCATTAGTTTATACGAATATGTTCTCGATTTTGATTACCAACCTTGAACATAACCTCAGTTTGTTATGTTTGTATAGACCTTTAACTTTAATTAACTTATTCCAAATGTTTTATAGCTGCCTTCTACTTTTGATAATCTGAGGGTGGAAAAATAATTTCTGAAAGCTACAGCTAGAGGAAAAGGTACAAAGACAGACAAATAAGGGAATATTGCTAGGGGAGTATTGCCGTTATAATAAGACTTTCTAAATATTTTTTGCGTTAACGGCAAAAGGTGGGCAATAACTCAATCCAAATGACTAATCGTCAGCAATTCTATAATTGAATATAAACTTAAATTCAAACACTTGAACTTATGATCTACACTTTATTGACTACATAGCATGACGCGTTTCGTCGTTACAAACGACTTCTTCAGATGCTAACAGAATGATATGATAACAGAATAATAATAAGAAGTCGTTTGACATTTAAAATGGTCGACTTGCAGAATTTCACCATGTTCTGATAAGAGAAGATTTATTTTTTGGTTTTCTTTCCATGTATATGGTTTTGTCATGAGAAATTTGTAATCCGGTTTTCTGCGCATTTTCATATAGTTTTTCTACGGCGAGACCGACTTCAGTTCTGTTTTCTGTGATGATAGCAATATCGTCTGCAAAGGCGAGACATTTGACATTTATTCTATTTTTTTTATACCCAATTGTATGCCCTTTACGTGAAGTTCCCATTCCCTAATGATCTTTTCTAAAACGATATTGAAAAGCATTGGCGAAATTCCGTCTCCCTGCTGCAAACCGGTTCCAAAAGGATCTGATAATTTGCCCATAAATTTTACTTTGGAAGTTGTACCTGTAAGTGTCTGTTCTATTTTTCGATCGATTCAAAATCCATGATTTCAAAAAGGGTTTCGCGTTCTACCGAATCATATGCTTTCTTGAAGTCAATGAATGTGATCACTGTATTTCTACATTTCCTCATCTGTAATATCAGCCTCAAAGTTCAGATCTGTTCAACATATGATCGGCCTTTTCTGATTCCAGCTTGGTATTCCCCAATTAGTGGATTCGCTTGGTGTTCTATTCTGTTTAGGAGTGCTTTAGAAAGTATTTTGTACGCAACCGGGAGTAAGGAAATTCCCCTGTAATTATTGATATAGCTATATATATATATATATATATATATATATATATATATATATATATATATATATATATATATATATATATATATATATATATATATATAAACTCACTATAACAAAAAGAGCATTTCGGTAGGCGCCAAATTGAGGCATTATAACACAACGATTCTTCCAGAAGCAATCTACGCATCTGAAACAATGCTTATTGACGGTCATTCAAGAATTAGAGAAATAGAAAAACAAGAACGAAAAATTCTCAGAAAGATTTACGGGCCAATCAATAGAAACGGCATTTGGATGAAAAGACATCAGAGTAAACTGTATCAAAAGACAAATACGATAACGGAAGAAATCAGAAAACGACGAGCAATGTTCTATGCACATGTCTACAGAATGAAACAGTCCAGAATACCGAAGAAACTACTTGATATAATTATGAATAGTAAATGCGGAACAGAGTGGCTAAAAGAGGTCCAAAAGGATCTACAACAGATCAGTATAAAAAGTCTCGAAGATGGCACTGAATGTCGCTATAAAATCGCACATGTGAAGTTTGAGCAAAAGTCAAATCGTCAACCTGGAGTAAAACGGACAATGAACGGAAGAAAGAGCAGTCAGAGAGAATGAAGCGTTTTTGGGAAGCAAAAAAGATGAAGCAAAAGTCCTAATAAGTGCGAATTAGCGTTTTTGGGAGGCAAAAAAGATGAAGCAAAAGTCCTAATAAGTGCGAATTCAAGCTCATATATATATCGTAATAATAATATATATATATATATATATATATATATATATATATATATATATATATATATATATATATATATATATATATATATATATATATATATATATATATATATATATATATATACATCCTTGTATTTATTTTGCGTCCTTCCAAAAACGGGTGTATTATGCGTCCCCGAGAAATACCCCGAATTTTATTATTATAATTGTGTATATCACTGGTTCTTTTAGACATAAGGAATCCGAATTGGCGTTTTTATCTCCAATTTTCCGATTTTTTTTTCGTGTATACTTTTTTCCATTTAGAGTTGTATTTTGCGTCATTACACGTTTGTAAGTAAGTTGCGCCCAATGTATTTAAAAACCATCTGTAGAGGGATTTTGCTTCCGAAAATATATATTTTTCAATATCTGTATGTATTGTACGTCATGGTTGTTGCCAAGTCTATTTAAAATCGTTAATATGTAGTAAGGAGTGTAATTTGCGATATTAGTATAATATATTGGTGTAATTTGCTTTTAGATATCAGTTTATGTAATTTTTTTCATTGATTTCACAAACAAAATTTGAATCAAATCAAAACCTTAATAATATAAATAACTTGGTGAATGATGTTTCATCTTCTTTCGTAAACGGAATCATTTCAATTAACTCCACCAGCAAATTGAATATTTTTATACATGAAGTGAATACATGTTCACTTTAAAGAATTCGAGTTTTACTTGAAATCAGTATTCCATATTGAGTCGATGGCTCGAAGCCCTCAGAATGAGGCTTCGGTCTTTCCAAGAGATGAACCTAGTACCTGATGGGGAACTAATGAAATGTGCGGAGTGACAAAAAATAGATGTAACCGAAAAACCACTTCGAATGTGTGAAATATTTATGCAAATGAACAAAGATGTTATGAAAAATATTAAGAAAATATATTATGAAAAAAAATGAGTGGTTTTCGAATAAAATCGTAATTATACACGACAATTTGTGTGTAGTTTTCAAATATACAAGTATCTTAAGAGGTGGTCACAGTTATCGGAAATACTTGGGTGAGAAAATGAAGCGAATCACAGCAAAATTCGACACAACACAAAGCTAAGGGGCAATTTCATTCCCATTTCTCTATTTTCTTCGAGATTCTGTCGTATATGGTTTTTTAACAGTAACTATTACACTTGAAGTACAAAATGTCCCAAGCGGCGTTAAATTCAATGAAAATGCAGGGTTTTCAAAACAAAACTAACAATATGCGTTAAATATCCAAACGCCCAACGAAATCACAAAGTTGAAAAAATTAAATTACGGTTAAACAATATTGGACTTCTGTTAGATACATTTGAAAATATCCATTAACGGATTGTGAATGTTGATTGTGAAATATCGAATGACGAGACATTGAGCGAGTGCATTATTTAAATTCACATAGAAGCACTCAATCCATTCAGTAAAGCAGATGTGATTCATCTGAAAAATCGGAATAATCAAAAAATAAATATAAGGTTGCCTTAAAGAGAGTACCTAAGTCACATTCGAGAGTTGATACGGCAATTGCCTTGATTTCTATCATTCCTTCAGGTGGATAGTAATGAACAGATTTCTGATACACATATAATGCATTACGTAGGTACCTACTTGAAATCTTTATTGAAAGGTGAATTTTTCGATAGTAAGAAGCTTTCGAGGATAATTACCGCTTGAACTTTAAAAAATCGCTTTCATATAAAAAGAATCAGTACACAATAACGTGAAAATGCTTTCGGAGTTGCCGGGAATTGTCAAAGAACCTGGAAGGGAATTTAGAATCGTTCGGCGAACACGTAGATTCATGGGATACGTTGCTTATTCATACATCCAAGTAAAATAGATTGAATTACGCATACTTCGTGGTAAAGGTCAGTACTAGTCCATTGAAATGTTACATTGAACCTTGCATTTATCAGAGGACGCAATTTTATTGTTGGGACATGTGGGAAAGGGGTTGCTAGAAGCTTAACTCTGAGTTTGTGGGGTTGCAACCCTTGTCCCGCGGCCGCCATATTGGAAAAAGGGGTGTAAACGCCTTTTATCCATATCTCTCAAACTATACATCTCACCAAAAATTTGTGGAGACATAATTTGTAGCAAATCGCTTTTTCTACAATTTTGTTCATCTAACTTTTTCCGATAAAATTGAAAATAAAAAAGTTATTAACAAAAATATGTGAAATTTTTCCCAAAAATTTCCTTTTTGTGTTATAACTTTTTTTTCAATTTTATCGGAAAATTACCTCAAACCAATATTGTAGGCAATTCGATAACAAACAATTTGACCTATATTTTTTTTTATTTACATGCATTTGCGAGGGTTTTGGAGCGCTCCAAAGCCGACTACTCGCAACAATCTGGTCAAAATGGAACGTCAGATTTACTTATATATTATTCTTTTATTTTAGATAACGTTCATAATATTATTTGCAACATTATTATATTATTATTTAATTCTAACTGACCTTTTTTCTTACCATAATACTTACAATATTATTCTTTTTTACAATAATTTCTAATGCGACTGTACATTTACAAGAACTAGAAGCAGCTAGAAAAGGTCCAAGTTACCGTTTGGGGACAAGTTAACATCTGCCTGCTATTTTTTTATTATTTGCCTTTCAAGGTTTAGCTGTTTTCTCCTCCTCTATTTCTTTTTTCAGTTGTGCTACGTATCTCGCCACGTGTAGACGTATTAAAAATTGTGAACACTATTTTCAATTAAGTAGATATAATTCAGAGTTTTGCGTGCAGAATTTTTCATTTAGTGATAAGCTTCTGGCTTTCTTTAATAGTTCATCATGAGTGATTGTTTTATTTGTAAAAAGCCTCTCGGGGATGACAAAATAAGAACTGTGAAAGCTAGAGGAGTAAAAACGTTGCTTGATCGAGCAAAAGCCAAAAACGATGTAGAAAATGAACAATTTTTACAAACTGTTTCGGAAGTAACTGTGCATACGCAATGTTACCATTATTACAATGATAGTCGAACGGATAATGTCGTTCGTCGTCTGAGCAGTAGCAGTTCATCATCTTCAGTTTCAGAAATTGTAGCGACAGATTTTGATTTTTCGCTTAATTGCTTCATTTGTGAAGAAACATATGCAGATCAGAGTCATTTGCGTCAAAGCCGGCATCGCATTTACGGTCATCGCATTGCTTTTCACGCCACCATTGTTTGGAGTACAATTGCTTGCTACAATCCTAGTGATATTTAGCTCCATCATCTACTAAGCTGGGTACATTGGCTATACGATCAACAATGCCCTTTGCCTCGTCGTCAGATCGTCTGAGAACAAGGTCCAGAATGCTTTTTTTGTACCTTCATTTCGTACCTGACAGATCTTCCTCAGCCGGCTTTGACGCAAATGACTCTGATCTGCAAATGTTTCTGCACAAATGAAGCAATTAAGCGAAAAATCAAAATCTGTCTCTAGAATTTCTGAAACTGAAGATGATGAACTGCTACTGCTCAGACGACGAACGACATTATCCGTTCGACTATCATTGTAATAATGGTAACATTGCGTATGCACAGTTACTTCCGAATCAGTTTGTAAAAATTGTTCATTTTCTACGTCGTTTTTGGCTTTTGCTCGATCAAGCAACGTTTTTACTCCTCTAGCTTTCACAGTTCTTATTTTGTCATCCCCGAGAGGCTTTTTACAAATAAAACAATCACTCATGATGAACTATTAAAGAAAGCCAGAAGCTTATCACTAAATGAAAAATTCTGCACGCAAAACTCTGAATTATATCTACTTAATTGAAAATAGTGTTCACAATTTTTAATACGTCTACACGTGGCGAGATACGTAGCACAACTGAAAAAAGAAATAGAGGAGGAGAAAACAGCTAAACCTTGAAAGGCAAATAATAAAAAAATAGCAGGCAGATGTTAACTTGTCCCCAAACGGTAACTTGGACCTTTTCTACCTGCTTCTAGTTCTTGTAAATGTACAGTCGCATTAGAAATTATTGTAAAAAAGAATAATATTGTAAGTATTATGGTAAGAAAAAAGGTCAGTTAGAATTAAATAATAATATAATAATGTTGCAAATAATATTAAGAACGTTATCTAAAATAAAAGAATAATATATAAGTAAATCTGACGTTCCATTGTGACCAGATTGTTGCGAGTAGTCGGCTTTGGAGCGCTCCAAAACCCTCGCAAATGCATGTAAATAAAAAAAATTATAGGTCAAATTGTTTGTTATCGAATTGCCTACAATATTGGTTTGAGGTAATTTTCCGATAAAATTGAAAAAAAAAAGTTATAACACAAAAAAGGAAATTTTTGGAAAAAATTTCACATATTTTTGTTAATAACTTTTTTATTTTCAATTTTATCGGAAAAAGTTAGATGAACAAAATTGTAGAAAAAGCGATTTGCTACAAATTATGTCTCCACAAATTTTTGGTGAGATGTATAGTTTGAGAGATATGGATAAAAGGCGTTTACACCCCTTTTTCCAATATGGCGGCCGCGGGACAAGGGTTGCAACCCCACAAACTCAGAGTTAAGCTTCTAGCAACCCCCCCACATGTCCCAACAACAAAATTGCGTCCTGTGATAAATGCAAGGTTCGGCCTAAAAATTGTAACATTTCAATTGACTATACACCTTATCGTTGTTATTGATCTCATAAAACTAATAGCATATTGAACATAATCATAAAGATAAAATCAAAAGAGGAATCAAATTCCGAACTATTTCAGATGTGATATAAGCAGAAATTGTTCACTAAATTATTTCGACGAAGACAGTAAAAGTTCAAACTATTGGTTCAGTTGATGTGATTATAGAGGATATCGAATTTCATCAATATTGTTCTGATCTAAAATGAGAATCTGTAACAAAAGATTGCCCGTGTATCATTCATAAATTCATGGCAATGGTTCTTTTCGCAATTTCATGTGTATGTTTCTAAAATACAGAAGCATAAGCTCGATATCCTCATTGTTTTTCGATTTCAAAATCTTGAAGGTGTTAATTCGACACATTATTAACTATACTTCAACTACTTCACCTACTACTTCAACTTCATGATATTCGTAGAGAATAAAAAAATAACACACATAGAGTAGGTAATACTCACAAGGACTTATTCTCAAATATTTATTTTTATATCTATGAGACTACGTATAATTGCTACTTAAAATGAACGATAATTCAAATAAAAGTTAGTGTCCAAGTTTTTGCCTTCGTTATGGTCATTCTTGAGGTTTCTTTCTAATGACAAATCAATATCATTCAAAAATTTTCCCTTAAAATGGCCAACATTTCCTCCCTCCATCAGCAAGAGAAGTTTGAAAATCTTAGCTGTTTGGCAGATGTCATCTGGCAAGCTGAAATATATAAAAAGAATGATAGTATGAGACAACGTAAAACATTCGAAGAATCGCCTGCACGAAAAAAAAATTGCACGCCAAGAAAATCATTTTCCGGGTGAATTGTGTAAATGTTCATTAAAAAACTTCACCAGAATAACCTCTATAAAAATAAGTGAAACATTAGAAATTATATAAACAATTATTAGTTGATTAAAAAAAGACATTGAAAGTTTGATAATCAGTTAAGGTACAAATCTGAAAAACTTCTCTTGTTTTCTGAAAAAGTACCAAAATACACTGCTATTGGAAAAATTTTAAAGCTTCCGTTGTTTCATTAGTATTGTTATGTTGAATGAGATGAAATGTGAATCAAACTAAAAATTATTAAAATTCGAGGTTTATATGCCGAAAAATTTTGAGAAATTTTTTCAACAACACAAATAGTAGTTGATTTGAAAAATCAGGATATTGTTTTTGAAGTATCTGATCTAGAATAACATGAAAAGTGTTGAACCTAAAGATGTGAGTAAACGCTAATTTCTAACAATTATTGTTTTTGTATTTTAAATATTTATAGTGATAATTAATAGTAATTACATTTTACATCAATTTGCTTTTATGTTCCTTAGAAAATAATTTAAATAGCTGTACTTACCTTCGTTCTTCAAAACTGAAACTGAACAAATCATCACTTCGCATTAAATTCGTTAATATTTTACGCTTAATTCGCGCTCAATTCCCAGAGATTAATTTCAACCAAATTCAATGTTGCCATATTGTATAGGACGCAAAATGAATACACTCGTTGAATAGACATGTATAGAAGTATACATTTCGAGGAGGGCTTTTGCGGCAGATGCTCAAACTAAACGTATACTCTAATTTACATCAGTGTATTTATTTTACTTCCGAAGATTTGAAGTAATAACATCGATATCTTTGAAGGCAAAATCAAAGCTTACTCAATATTTTAACAGATGGTAGTAGGCGCAAAGAGCTATTCAAGGATATATAGTAATCGCCATAAAATACATTAGAACGCAAGATTTAAGCACATTTGTATTTTGCGTCCGTATACGGACGCATTTTACCACCGGACGCAAAATAAATACGTTTTTGCGTGTTGATGCAAAATAAATACGTTTTATATATATATATATATATATGCGTGTTGATGGACGTAAAATAAATACAGAGATAAATATATATATATATATATATATATATAATCATATGAAAGGTGGTTAATATTGGCTTTCGCCAGTCTTACTATTAACCCTATAGAAGCAGTATATTATTCCTAAGAATGTTTTGCTTTCTCTTTTTTCTGTGTATCTAACAATAACTTTTCATTTCTGTTTGAAAATTCATCATTTTGTATTCGTTATTCAGTTCGTTCATATATTAAGAGATCAAGTACGAAAATTATGCCTGAAATTTTACGGTAATGTTTTGGTATAGGTATTTATCAGCATTTTGTCCCGAATGTTTATAAGAACAATTTTGCCGACCAGATACTTGGGGTGTAATACCAAATTATATATAACGGGTGATTTTTTCAGCATTAAGTTTTTCAGGTTGGCGGCACTGGTTGGCAATGGCATCCAAACGTCATCTGTCATAGTGAAAAGTTTTCAGTATACTCTGCCATTTCATCATGAGAAGACTTAAAAACGAGCAACGATTGCAAATTGTTGAAATTTACTATAAAAATTCGTGCTCTGTGAAAAATGTGTATCCGTTGTTACGACCATATTCGTCCTGGCGAATCTACAATTCGTGCTGATATCGCCAAATTTCGCACCAATATTACTTTGTTGGACATTAAACCATTGTCCCGCATGCGTACAGTGCGTACTGAAGAGAATATTGCAACCGTAGGGTACAGTATTAGTGAGGATCGTGAAATGTCCACTCGTCGCCGTTCTCAGCAATTGAGAATGTGTTACTCAACCACATGGAAAATATTACGTGTTGATTTGGGTTTGAAAGCCTATACAATTCAATTTCTGCAAGAATTGAAGTCGAATGACTTACCACAACTTCTTATTTTTGGTGAATGGGCCTCAGAACAGCTTAATGAAAATCCGCTGGTTTACCGAAAATTTGTGTTCAGCGATGAGGCTCATTTCTGGCTCAACGGATATGTAAATAAACAAAATCGCATCTAGAGTGATGTACAGCCACATGTCATACAAGAATTACCGATGCATCCTGAAAAAACGACAGTTTGGTGTGGTTTCTGGGCTGGTGGCATCATCGCCCCATTTTTATTCAAAGACGACCGTGGCAGAAACGTTACCGTCAACGGCGAACGATATCGAGCCATAATACGCAATTGTTTTTTGCCCCAGTTGGTCGAGTTGAACTTGGTTGACATGTGGTTTCATAAAGGCGGTGCCACATGCCACACAGCTCGTGAAACAATGGACATGTTGAGGGATGAATTTGGTGAGCTTATCTATCGAAATGGCCCTGTGATTTGTCCGCCAAGATCATGCGATTTGACGCCTCTGGATTATTTCTTGTGGTGTTATGTAAAGTCGTTAGTGTATATGGACAAGCCGAACACGATTGAAGCCTTATAGGATAACATTACACGCGTAATTCGTGGTGTACAGGCCGAAATGCTCGAAAAAGTGACACAAAATTGGACGTTTCGAATGAACCATTTGATACGGAGCCGCGGACAACATTTACATGAAGTTATCTTTAAAATGTAAATGACAAAAACCAAGTTATCAATTTCAATAAAAATTTTGAATATATGATGCAAATTGAGTGTTTTATTCGATTGTAAAGAAAACTACGCTTCAAAACTCACCCATTATAAGGGTACTTTTCCTTATCTTGCGTCATCTCTGGTGAACCGGATGTTGCCTCATTTCTGACTGGGTAAAAGGCGGAAATGGATTATTGAACATGCTATTTTGAATTTTTCTTGAATTTTTTTTCGTATATTTTTTGCATTGATTTTCATTTTGTGTCATGTATTCTGATTTGAGAAAGGATGGTAGAACACGTCGGTGGACACTTTCCCTTTCTGTATTTAACTGTTCAATTTCACAAAAGAATGTATTCAATATTATTATTAAATGATAAACTTTTTCGACGAGGTATTGTAAATTCTTTTATTTAAACTAAGTCCTATGCTGTGAAATTAAATCAAAATAATTGGAAAATTTGTAGAAAAACTTGATGTTGGAACTCCAGAGAGCTTACAGAGAGCCAGCCTCTCTGTATTTTGTATAGTACAAGTTATTTTGTATTTGCAAGTTATTTTGTTGTATAAAATAGTGGAATGAATTCCTCTTACAAGTTCGTTTTGCTCCATTCACGTAATGAAGTGTCATGTATAAAACGAATGGTGTATATTCGATATATACCTCATAAATTCATGCTGATTGATTGCGGCTTTATCAATCACTATACCGCAGCCGTGTCAAATTGCTTGTGGTTAATACTACCATTTGGCTGAACGAGAAATATCTAATTAACAAGCTTGGCTCGTGTAGTAACTGAATACACAACATTCCTTGTTTAATCAACCCCAGAAGTATGTGCATTAAACATTCCACTCCAAATAAAATCTTCAGTTCCCACCCCCTTAAGGCAATTATGAGTTGAATCATTATCTAAAATTGTATCTGATTAGAGTCAAGGAAAAAGGGGACGTAGAATGGTCATCACTTCCACAGAGTGAGTCCGCCACTGTTTTCCGTGGTAGAGATGTTATCAAACACCCCAGTGCTAAAAGCCTTTTGTAGATTACATGTTAAAATAGGGGTAAGTAATTCGATTTATTTCCCGTCTTTGAATAGCGTCGTGCTTCCCCATACAAGAACGCCGAAGCGGGGTATCTGTCCTTTAATGAAATGTTTAATTAACTTGAAAACAGAGGTCTCAACACTGGCTGCCTATGTGACGCAGCCTTATTCGATCGCTCGAAATAGTCAATTACTTTTTAACTTTGAATTTTGAAATATTGCCCCCAATATAATCCAGGCAAATGGCCCGTTTCGAAGATGAAATTTCGAACACTCGTTTTTTATTGAGCAGTTGAAAATCGCGACAGCTTTTTCCGATTGGATCCTAATTTTAAATTGCTCCAGATAAGTCAGAGGAATGGAGATTACTACTTCGGTTCAATGAGCTTTGATTTCCATAAAACTGTTCAATTTATATTTCGGCTCTTTGTCTTTTTCGAAGTTCATTCAATTATTTTATTACCCCAATAGAGGTCGCCACGGGCTTCGTGCCTTTTGTCATCATCTTACGCCATTTGTAAAACCTCGTAGTCGAAACCTAGAATCGAAACACCTAGCGCATATTCTTTGGAGACTCTGAAGATCTATCTAAGTATCTATCGTAAATCTAGAAAACAGTGATTTCTTCAATATTTTAATTTCGAATTATTGAATTTAGTTGGCGTGCTAGAAATAATGTAGGGGATCCAACTCCGGTGATTGAGCAGGCCATTAATGACGCACACTGCAGAAATTTCGTTCTGATACTGTTGAAAATGTCATGAAGGCACACTTAACACCATTTCTCTCGTGTTTGTACTTTTATGTTGCGCACAATAGTCCTATTTACTTGTTGTAGTTGTAATCAACTACAAGCCAATATCCATCTTATCAAACTTGCAGTTTTCCAAACTGAACTTTTTTTTGAAATTATGTTCTATAATGATATATGTCCAGCCGTCAGAAATAGCATCAAGATTGAGCAACATGGATTCATGTCAATGAGATCTTGTTCAAGCAATCTAATGATGTTTTTACAGTACGTTTCTGAAGTACTAGACTCCACTGGTCCAGTCGATGTGATTTACACAGATTTTCAAAAAGTATTTGATAAAGTTGCTCATGCGCTCCTGCTACAGAAATTACGCAAAAAATTTGGATTCTCCGATAGCCTCACCAACCTTTTTCATTCTTACTAGGTTGACCGACGTCAATTCGTACAGCTAGAGGGTATACAGTCGTCTGAGTTCATGCCTACCTCTGGAATACCTCAAGGGTCTAATCTTGAACCACTGTTATTTATTCTGTTCGTTAATGATCTGATGAATAATATTCACTCTCCACATTTGATGTTCGTAGACGAGTTGAAACTATATCATGAAGTTAGATCACAGGACAACTGTGTTCAACTTCATCTCGCGCTGGACCATGTTGCTAGTTGGTGTGAGGACAATTATTTGAGTTTGAATGTGTCAAAGTGTAATGTTGTTTCTTTAACAAGGAAAAGAGACAGTATTGACTGTGATTACAGCGTCAGGGGTCAGGTTCTTTCTCGTTCTGATAAGGTTCCTTTGTCCCACACATCACCCAACATAGTCATTCACTTTGACTCCATAGAATTTATTATCAGGAGTTATGTGATCGAAGAAAATTGACTAAAATGAATTGATTTAGATTGAGTTCTTTGTAATATTTCATTGAATGCTATAATATAGTTATAAGTTTCTATTTTTTTAGATTAGATTGAGCTCTTTGTTGAATCTTCTTGTAAATTATTCAGTTATGTTTTCAAAATTGTTATTATTTTCTGTGATTGGGTGTTATACCTGTTGAGAATAAAGAACTTTTTATATTATATTATTGGATTTAAGAATGTAACACTTCTAATTCAACTGTTAAATGGCTATACATTCAAAAGTATGACTTATTCAAGACGTTTGTCTCACTTTGTTTGTCATTTGGTGGGTGGCCAGCCTCTGAGAGAAAGACTTAGCATTGATCTTTCCATTCCTCTTCGAGTAAACTAAGTTCAACAAGCAGATTTTTTATCGAGGTGGTAGTTTCTGCTTCATAAGTGAATACAATTTAGACGCATTCGTTCAAAATTTTCATCTTCAGACACGAGTAACTTCGATTCTTAAATAAACCATATTTCACCAGACGCGGCCAATACTCAAGTATTTCTGCACTTTATTTGGAATATCTGGCTGTCTCCATGAAAATCTGACCAAGATATTTGATGAACAAGAATGTTTAGGAAAGTTAGGAAAAACCTTTATGATATTTTCTGAACTTAGATGGCACAAAAACTCGTCTGTCAGAGAAGGTATAAGAACACCAAAGCTCAATTTCCTATCATATGGAAAGAGATAATCCGAATTTTTTAATATCGCTGCATTTTATTGAACGTTTTGAAAATTTGTGAATACATAAAAAAGTGAATGAGTTATTGAATTTTACGTATAATAATTGGATATATAAGGATCAATAACAGCTAATAAATTGAGTGGAATGAGTGCAAATCTCGATACAAAATAATGCTATCAATATCGCAACAGCAATCAATTGGAAAACTTATAAAATATGTAATGGAACGTAAACAGTTCGAATGCAAAACTACAACTTAGGGTGGAAATCAAATTACATAAATGAAACACATTGTGAAGTTATAATTCATTGTCGTTGTAGGTAGACCAGTTGCGTTTCGAGGATTTTTATCGATTGTTTATTGCTGCCAATCGTATTGGTCTACTGGTTCGGTATAAACCGGAAATTTATTGTCATTTATACATAGACGTTGTAAGTGTTTCCCAGTCACCGGTAAAAATTAATGTTCTTCAGCTCAACACAAATTAAAAACTTTGAATAATAAGAATTTGCGAAAATAACTTTCAAAACGATGGAGTGCCTCAATAAAAGTTCCCTTGTTCCAATAAAATTAATCTGGCTAAAGGTCTTTTCACGTAATTTTCCCGATATTGACATTTCCTAATTATATTTTACGAGTTGTTCTGAACTTCCACAACAGTATTTAATCCCCCTTCTTTTAGAATGAGGCCCTGAGATTTTTCACTTCAGTTTGTGGCAGAAGGTGAACTTTTGGATGAATTATTAGAGGCACAATTTTTATTATTTCGCTGTCAATATTTGTTGTCCCTTGTTTCAATGTTTAGTTTCGATGTTGATTTGTGACTTTTGTCCTACTGACAAATTGGGGATGATTCAATGGTTTGAAAAATAAATTGAAATAATATTCGGAACCAAAAGAATTATGAGAAAAACAATATTAAGAATTACAGTATTTCTGTTGGGAGTTCACCAATTTTTATAGTGCTTGCATTTTTATCTCACCTCGGAGAAGTTATGAATCTCTTAGTTTCTCTCTTCAATTTCAGATATTTCAAATTGTTGAAATGATTGAAAATGGTGTTAAATAATAAAAAAAATTGTTTCAATTCCACAGACATTGTTCAATACACAAGACCATGTCCTAAGGTAGGACATGGACATTTACTCATCACTTGAATTAATGAGTAAATTTGAAGAATATTAATTCTAGTTTCTCTACAAAGCTGCAACTTGTATCAAAATAAATATTTCTTAAATTTTTACCATTTCTAAAACAAAAAATTGTAATTAAGAAGATAATGGATTTTTATTTTATCAGATGATAAGGGGCTATTCATAAGTTACGTTACACGAATTCCATGATTTTTTGAACCCTCCTCCGTTCTTGTTACAGCTGGTTACATTTGTGAGACTTCACCCCATCTAGTGTGATGTCACATATTTTGAAATTTTACATCTAGAAATTATTAAATTGAAACAATAGTTCCGGAATTAGATTTATTTCAATTGAATTATTGTTTAATAAAATTAATATCCAGTCAATTAATTGAAGAAAGCTCAATAATAATAATACATTCATTCCCAACAGATACAATACGTCCAATTACAGAGAAAAAATGACAAATATTACACAAATAATAATAAATAAGAAAAAATGAACGAAAAAAAAACAAACAAAAATTATAAGTGAATATATACAACGAACAAATTGAATTAAAATAAATAAAGTATTTTCTATCACAAAGTTACATATGGCCAGCAGAAGTTGAATAATAAGTTGAAGATGAATAAAAATAAAATTAAAATCGATTGCAATATATATATATATATATATATATATATATATATATATATATATATATATATATATATATATATATATATATATATGCCCGGGGATAACCCGTCCCCTTGGGTACGCCCAGGGGACGGGTTATCCCCGATTCTCTTCAATCTGGTGCTGGACAAAGTCATCAGGGAATGGGAAAAAGAGCTAAGAAATCAAGGATATTGGAAACCAACACGACTTGGACGACCCAAAGACAACTTAGAAATATCTTGTTTAGCCTTCGCTGACGACCTGGCAATACTCACAGAAAATGAAACAACAGCTACGAAACAGATAGGGGTTCTGAAGGAGTGTGGAGATAGAGTTGGCCTGGAAATCTCGTTTCAAAAGACAGAATTCTTCTGCTCTAAACTAAACATACAAAAATTGAACACGAAGTACGGCAAGATAAACAGAGTCACAAACTTCAGATACCTGGGTGAAATCCTTGAACCCACAGGAGGAGAAAAGATCGCTCAGAAGACTCGACTAAGTAAAATGAAAAGGGCATACGGTATAACACACAATATCTACAATAAAAAATGCATGTCTATACATACAAAGATCAGACACTACAACACAGTAATCAAACAACGAGCGTTATATGCAAGCGAGACACTTACAATTCTTACAAAAAGTGATATGGAAAACATCCTTAAAGAAGAACGCAAAATTATTAGAAAAATACTCGACCCAAAACGCACTGAGGGAGGATACAGGTTACATTCGAGGAAGACCACACAGCAGATGTCCAACATAGCGGCAGATATAAGAAAAAGAAGGCTAAAATTTTACGGACATATCAGTAGACTCCCACCGACACGAATCGCTAATAGGATCCTCAAATATATAAGAGGGGTCAAATCAACAACACCATGGATCACACAAGTAGAAATTGATCTACAAAAGGCACGAATAGATCAAACCGATCTTCAAGACAGAAACACGTACAGAAATAAGATACACCAGTGGAACGTGATGCCAGAGAATGAAGTCCTGAAAAAACCAGGGACTAGGTGGACCGAAGAAAGAAAGAAAATTCATAGGGAAAAATGAGAGAAGTGTGGAAGAACAGAAAGAACACTACTAGATGAATCAGGATGCTTTGCGTGATCCAACGGGGTCTATACGAACATAATAATAATAATAATAATAATATATATATATATATATATATATATATATATATATATATATATATATGTAATATATAGTAAACAAATGAAACGAACTAAAATTTAAATATTATTTATAACTTAGTCATATGTAGACAACAGAAGTTCATGAAAATATCACGACACCCCATTGCGCTGTTCTGAGTGGCACCAAGATCACTGTTAGCCGATCAAAATATATATATCAGATCGACCGCAACACCCATCATAAAGATTACATATACTAATTGATGATTGATGAGGCCGATACTTGGAGAAAATTAATATCCATAATGAAACAATATTTAGAATGTTCTCATAATTTAATACAAATACGCATGACTTCTTTATCAAATGCTGAATTAATACACACATTATAAATTCGAGTATTAATTCAGCATTTAATAAAGAAGTAGTACTTCGAAAGGCCGTCATGCGTATTTGTATTAAATTATGAGAAAATTCTATCTTAAACTATTTCACAGAGACTTAATAAATATTTATTAATTTAACAAAATTAATAAATTAATTTTGAAAAAAAATAAATATAAATATATAATATATATATATATATATATATATATATATATATATATATATATATATTTATATATCTACATATATATATATATATATATATATATATATATATATATATATATATAAAATTCATTTATTGCCTGTTTAAGATAGATTATTTTCAATGTTTTCAGCAATAACAGGCTTATTTTAATATTTTAATGTGAAAAACTTTATTTTCGTTGTATATCAAAATATACAAATATTTAAAAAATTTTAAAATTTTCTTTCAGTTTTGACAAAGTTGTGATATACATGGTCAACGAAAATGAAAATTTTCACATTAAAATAAGCATATATATATATATATATATATATATATATATATATATATATATATATATATATATATATATATATATATATATATATATATATATATATATATATATTTTGAATGTTTTTAGCATTAACAGGCTTTTTAATATGAAAAAGTTTATTTCTGTTGACGTTTCGTTGTTATATTACAACTTTGTCAAAACTAATGAATTCATTAGTTTTGACAAAGTTGTAATAT
This sequence comes from Henosepilachna vigintioctopunctata, assembly GCA_030704895.1. Lineage (NCBI taxonomy): Eukaryota > Metazoa > Arthropoda > Insecta > Coleoptera > Coccinellidae > Henosepilachna > Henosepilachna vigintioctopunctata. The sequence goes on along the minus strand of JARQZJ010000122.1, from coordinate 3,188,704 downwards.
AACAACGAAACGTCAACAGAAATAAACTTTTTCATATTAAAAAAGCCTGTTAATGCTAAAAACTTTCAAAATAAATACCTCAAACAGGCAATAAATCAATTTCAAGATATATATATATATATATATATATATATATATATATATATATATATATATATATATATATATATATATATATATATATATATGTATATATATAATATTATTTATTTGTTTGAATGAGATTGAATTCTCGCTTAACTCTTGGTGAAACATAATTGAATATTAAAATAAATTAAACTCTTGGCTTAATGTTTCACGATTTATTTAACAATTTGTATAGTCAACTTGTTTCGAGCGTTAGCTCATTTTCAAGACTAAACTACTATAAAGAACGTACAACAAATTTATATCTACAAAATGGATGTGAGTAGGGAGGATAATTGAAAAGAAGAAATTGTAAATGAACAAGTAGATTTTCAATTATCCCCCCTACTCACATCCATTTTGTAGATATAAATTTGTTGTACGTTCTTAATAGTAGTTTAGTCTTGAAAATGAGCTAATGCTCGAAACATGTTGACTATACAAATTGTTAAATGAATCGTGAAACATTAAGCCAAGAGTTTAATTCATTTTAATATTTCATATTTATTTGTTTGTTTGATTTTATATTGACTGCTCTTATGCATCTGAGGACAGAAGATCTCACCCTAAAAATAAATTAATGGGTTTATAGTGCAACACGAAATGTAAAGATTTTACAAGATAACTTGAGACGAACTCAACAAAAAAACCAAAATTCCATTCATCGAACATTTTAGCGATTTTTTTCAATAAGGATCAATGGTTATTTTGCAAAATGGCAAAATGGAATGAATTCGAATCGATATTATTTTTTGGAGGTAATTTTTCAGAGGTGAACACTTGAAAAGTGAAAAATCGCTGAAGAAGCCCAGTAAAATTGGGAATTAAGTAGAAGCTTCATCTTGAAACCTCGACAAATCGAAATATCAGTGCAGATGCTATCTGAATGACTAAGTGGAAAAAATCTCGAACCGTTCACTGATCCTTTTCGAGTTGAAATGAAAAAACGCTCCCCTAACGTGTCTTCATTAGCGAATGTTCACAAAAATATCTATTGATTAATGGCCGCGATAATTGAATCATAAGGCTCGAATATGAAAAAAGCATGATCAGATGCATTTTCCTATGGAAGTTTGAAAAAGTTTTCAGTGACAGTTTGCCAAGAAGGGTGTTTTATTGGAATAAATGTGTTGAAGGGGAAACGACGAAGACTAGACCACAGTTGAGAAGTGATTTAATATAGGAGAAAGGGCCCTAATTTAATATTTGCCCCTCAGTTATAAGTTACATTACAAAAGGCTATCATTGTAATGAAGAACTAGATCTAATCCGATTTGATACTGTTACCATCATATCAAATAGCAGGGATTGCAGAGTTTCTTCATTTCATTAATATAAACTGTCCACATTCTATTTGATATTGAATTCGCAACGTTACATTATACAGGATGGTCTCTTTCAGATGAATATTTCTCGTGTTATTTGTACTCGAACCCTTTCATATAGGGTTACATGAACCCTCCAGAATTTCCTGAAATGTATGTATTGAAACTCTCGTATGTTTTGAAATAGAGGCTTAATTGTTAACCTAAATTCTATACAATGTTTTAGAGGAACAGGAAAAAATATCATTTTATCCATTCTTTTCTGATGTCAGTTTTATTGATGGAAACTAACATAGATTACGTCTAATATTCACAAATATTATTCTCTGAATATTGGATGTATTCTCTGTTCTCAAATTTTTATAAATGCAAATTATCTGAATCTCCGTCGTATAGACCAGCAACAGCGCCATCTGGCGGCTTTTAATGTAAGATACGAGGTAAACCTCATAAACTAGGAAGTAACGAAGAGCACAAATATATTGTTGAATTATCGTCGCATTGAACAGTCTACAGATGATCGTAAGCTTCGACTTCAAAACCAAATGATGTTTAGTGAAGATCTTGATGTCCTCAAGATAGTCATAAACTTAAGGTTTTCATCAAACTTTTTCATCTTTCACAAATCTTTCGCCACCAAGTCTTTTTTGATTTGGGAAAGATGAATTGATCCTATAGTATCCTGAAATAATAATTCCCATTTTCTAGAACGCATATCATTTCACACCACTCCATTGAATATTCTGCGGTTTTTCGACTTTGACAGACAATTTGACTCGAAAAATGATTGAAAGAACTGACCACACAGCTGTATCTTCAAATCTATTTTCCTCTGTGTATTCTGGAGCTAATTCATCCTTTTTAGTCCCTTGTTTTTTATGGTCCAGAATTTTTCGTTTCAGGTATAAAGTTTCGTGTCTCGTTCATCTTCAAGAATAGTTCTGACGTATCTCAGAATACTGTTGGAATATTTCATTTCCATTTCTCTAACTCATCTTACACCGACCTTTGTGGTGGTTAGAAATACTTCTTTTTTATTATTGTTCAAACTCTTTCGAGACTCTGTATGAATAGAAATGCCCTGCAATCTCGAAGATACATGGAATAGTAGACAAAACTGTGGTGCTTGGTTACGTTAATTTCTTAAATTCAATTTGATTCAAATTTTTGATACCCTTTACGAACGAAATTTGTAAAATTTTGTTCCTCGAAGCTGTTTTATTAACACAGTAATTAAATATTAAGATATTTCAGATGACTTGCTGAGCTATCTTCATTTTTGTAAGAATATGAGCTGCACATTAATGATTCTGAAGCTCTCCTTCCTTTGATGGTGTTAAAGGAACATATGTCATAATTTTTCTCTCTCTTAGGGCAATGTTTTTCTTCGGGATCCCCTTTTTCACAGTGCTTGTGACATTCCCTGTGAGCAAGCAGTGTGTCTTGTGTGACATTGGAGGAGGTTTATGGAGGTTCAAACTGATGGAAATCCCAATGCAAAACCTGCACTCTGAGATAGTGTTGTTTTTCATTCAATTTGGGATTTATTTCAAATTGTTATCAACCCCATGGAAGTAATAACGGTGGAGTTTAACCGCGGCCACCTTTAATACAGGCCATGAAATGAATATCTGTCATAAAAAGACAGTGGTCCAACAATCCCGCCATTAGTTGAGCTGGTATACTAAAGCAAATAGGATGCTTCCCAAACCTTTCGCAGTTTGAAGTTAAATAATTTGAGCTTTTGGTATAAACTCTATATTTTTCAATTGTGTACAGTGTAATAGAAGTGTTGATGTTGATAATTTGTTGAAATCTCAACATCAAACTATAAAAGACAAATTGTTTAGTTTGTTTACAAATTTCAGTGAAACGAAATCAATTTTAATTTTTTTTTAAATCGAATCGAATTTGTGTTGTGTTTTGAGTACGGATTACTTACAAATAATTTTTTTGTGAAATATAGTGTAGAGGATAGGTATTCCGTAGATGATTCAGTAAGTTTCAAGCTTGGAATAGGTGAGTTTCTGAAAAGTATATTTTCTATCCTATTTATAACCGATAACCATCAAATAAACGTATCGCTATTCACAAATCTAACTAGCAATAACACATTCTCTCAAAATCTCTAACAATCTCTCAAAATTCTCTAACTAGCAATAATCACATTCTCTCCAAACTTTCCTCAAAACAGAATATTTGTAAGCTATAATTTCATTTATAATCTTTTAATTATTCGTAATATACCTACAGAATTATTTAAAAATGTCTTATTTCACATGTGTGCCTTGAAAGATTTTTATTGTTGCTGTTTATGTCCATTTTTTGGAATATCTTATTGAATGACTACACAAAAAAAAATAATGAAGCCGGACACGAGAAAACTGAATCAAAAAATAAACAAATAAAGCTCAATACTCTTATAAAGTAGTTTGTTGGTTGCGGTAATCAGTAATATAATATTTATTTATACTTAGGTAAATAATTCAATTTGAGTAATTCCTACAACGTTTCTTTCAATGTTCCTATTCTCTCAAATAATTCCATAAATTTGGTTAAGCAACTTTTCATGTAAATAAATCCCACTGACTAATAGAAGTATTTTTTACGCAGTGGGGCTTTATCGAAAACATCGTTGTTTTCTTGCAATAATAAATGTTTTACATTTTTCTGTTACAGAAATATGTGCTCACAATACCCAATATAATATTCTATATGTTATAAATACTAATAATATTGCTTGTTTGTTCGCAATATACAAAAAGAGTTGAAATAATGGTTGAAAACTTGGGAACATCCGACTAGGATAGTATACCAAAGTGCACAATTTGGCAACACCGAGGGACTACGCTCTTCATGGCCTGTATTAAAGGTGGCCGTGGATAACTTACCTAATTGTCTAGAGCTAGACATTTTGCTTTGTGTTTTAAAGACGTCCTATTGCAATATGTTATTATAGTTATATGTTTGAAATTATTCTGTGTAATTTTTTTGGGTAAAGTTAACCATTGAACATATCAATAATTAGATTACAATCCCTAAATACGAGATTAAAATAAATGAAATTCACCGAATACCAACAGGAGTGCGTAGCCCAGCTTCTCCCCTCCAATAAAATCGTTTTGTTTTCATATTTTCATGTGTCGGCTCTCGGCAAACTGATATTTTGTTTTGGAAAGCTTTTAACGTATAGGCGATTGAACGTATTGATTTCTGACGTGATATTTGAACTGATGCGCTTTCCTCTAGCGATTCGTATAATATAAGCCCTATTTCAACACATTTCCATGATTCACTGCAGCCCTTAAATATTTTTGGGGTGATTGATTCTAGTTGTTTCTGTCCTCAAAATCTTTCGCCGCAGTATTCGATATATGTGTGACATAAATATGAAACCAGATCTGTAGAAAAGCTGACGTTGTAGCTATTGATATGAACACAAAAAACTTTTCCGAAAAATCCTTCAATTTTTAGAGGAATAATGAAAGCAATGACACAAAAACCCTTTTCGGGAGAGTATTTGAAACAAAGACGCTATTTAGTTACCCGTTAAGTATATTGGCAACAATTTACTATTGTTTGTCTATGCGTGCCCTTCATCTGTGAATTTGATCCAATAGATGTAAAGTGAGCGCAAATGTAGATTTCTAAGAATTGAAGCATCTCAAAGAGGTTTCAGCTAGAAAACACCAAAACATCAAGCTTTAGTGTTTTAGCTCAATTTGAATTGCCTGATTTCAATAAAGCAATATATTTGCCATGTTGATTTGACGTTGATATCCATTGTTTTTCAATAAACCTAGTTCATTGTTGTCTTCAATTTTTTTCAATTTGCCACGATTTTCTTTATTCATCTACATCTTGGTATCATCAAGGACGACTGAATTACTATATCTCCATTTGGAATGAATTTCAAGGTCTTCATTATTATTACTATTTAGGTAACAAGCTCATGGTTACATGTAAATGATGGGAACAGATAATCTTCTTATTGGTTATCAACTTAGAGACATTTATTAGAGTCTTTCATTCCAAAAACTTCAGATCTAAACATATTTTCGTGCCGCAAGTTGAAAGTCAGTTGAATACTTCAGAGATATATGAAATTAGTACCCAAATTTCAATCTTGTGCCACAAATGACTTCTGATTTTGATAGAATAAGAAACGCAATTACTGGAAAACAACTGCATTGATCAATTCTGAATGGCCTGAGTTCAGCTTCCTTCAGATCGGAGGGATCAAAATGGGTAAAATCATGTACTTTCTGTCATTGCAAACAGATTTACAACGCAAAATATAACGAAATTCTCTTATTTAGGTTTGGCAATGCTAAAACTTATCTGCGTGTGTTTCAACATACAATCCAACTTGTCTAACAAGTTGACATAACTCAATTCTGAATGTAAAAAGGTTCAATAGTGGCTTTTTTTTAGCTAACTACTTCTCTACAGATGTAAAACATTTAAGGAAATATCCAATCTGAAGTTTCATGAAACTTGTGCAGTTTCTGTTTACGTGATTGCACATGAAAATGAAGCTGTGGTTTTTTGAGGTAAATACTTATCACCTCTGGAATCTCTGCGAACAGAAAATGTGGCAACCTCAAAAATAGGAGGAGGTTTGTATGTTAGTCAATATACAAATGAACAAAGGAGGAACTTGATTAATTATTCAGCAACATGGATCATGTTACTGTCACAAGTGATCGAATAAACTTAAAAAAATCAAATAAATATAAACTATTGGGTAAACTAAAAGAAGAAAAAGAATCTTCTTGCATTAGTTATGAACTTCATTAAATACATAATACATTCAGAAATTTACTATAGATACGTAAAACTAATTTAAAAAATAAATACCATCAGCAAATCATTGTTCAGTTCTAGGATTCCCTTAAAAACTCAACATAGCTCTATCAGAATAAACAGCAAAATACTACTCATTTTGTATAATTACCATAGGAATGAGCAGATCTAAATGATCACAATAAAAATATTATATTAACACATTCAATGGTTTCCACATTAAGCTACAATAGATCACTAATAATCCATTATTGATTGCCAGAATAAATGGAAGCTGAAAAAGGTGTAAGTACAAAATATACAATTAAATGTTCAATATTTATAAATCAATTACCATGCGATAGGTTGAAGTGGTTCGGATAATTGTCATTTTATTTGTTGAATTAGTAGATGTTAAAGTTTATTATTACTATTGGTATCATTAGAAGCATCATAATGCGTAGAATGAATTGAAAATATTACCCTGGTGAATGCATTATCGCTATTTTTTAAATTGATACATAAAAATGTATATATGTATATGGTGTCGAAAATATATAAAACGAAGTTGGGGGAGTTATTATGGCAGAAGCCTCGTAATTTTTGACTCCAACAAGAAGAGCGTACCTAATTACAAAATTCAAACATACCCAATTAGGCTGTAATGATCTGATGAGAGTCAAAACTCTCGAAACACGTGTATGTTGTTATTTTTTAAATGAAAATTATACTACAAACTTCCTCAATTCATTTTAATAATTTTCACTATAATTTTATAATACTGGCAACTTACTATAAGTTCGAATTTATGATTCGGGATTACGTAAGGGATATAAGTCGCCTCCCTGGCAAAGCAATGATCAAATCCCCATGTTCGGAGACTTCATGCGGGAGCCATGAAGGATCTTTGGTCACATCAACAAGTTTTTGGTTACTTTGTGTTTTTTTTTCACCTCCAAGTTAAATATTGGAGATATTTTCTCTTTAGAGATACTCATATATTCAAATAATTCAGAATATTTAATTGTGGTGACGAAATTCACATATCGACACGGATCACTATCATTCCTCAGTGGGAAAGTAGCTGTAGTGAATATCTGATAAATTTCTTGTTAAGTTTAAGATTTCGTTAGAAATTAAGTAATATCGAATGATATCACTTGTTGAAGCTTGTTAATTAATCTATTAACCCAGACTTATGCACATTAAAAAAGCTACTAGATGATCTGAAACCAAAAATGAACAATTCGACACAATAAACTGCAACAGACAACCAACAATACGTCAACTCGGCAATATGGACAAGTAGTAGCCTATATGGATATCCCATAAACATAGAATCATAGAATCTACTATCTAGAGCGATAGTACATTCATTCATTTACAGAGGGCCAAAACGACACTTTTATAGTAGAGGTCTTGGTTACCTGTTCGAGCTACGTGTCCATAAACTTTTCTTTCCACCTTTTCTAATAAATTCATACGAATTATTATGTAATACCTAGAAGAATTGAGTCATGTGACTGCGGATGAATTGAGAATTAATTATTATAAATGAAAAACTAATAAACCACTTCGTGTATAAGTAAAACATTATAATTCAATAAAAATCTTATACAAACTACAGACAAAAGGACAAAGTAGGTATTACTTATGCTATATTGATTTACAAATAAGTATACCACTAAGTATTATCTTAAATTTCTGCTTGAGAAGTATACAATTCACATCAGATACCGCGAATACCTACCTACACAGAAAGAATGAATGGAGTTTATTATATGTAGCTTTGCTCTAATGAGTAAATAGTGCAGCTGTATAATTATTTTGTGGTTTATCACAGAAGATAGGAATGTATTATTAGGTGTCTTTAGATATTCATATTCTTCGGAGTAATGTGAAATTTCCTTCGAATATTTCGGAACTGTGGTTTTTGGTGGAGATAATCGAAATAAATAGATCGAAAATTGTGTTATTAAGTCGACAACTCTAAATAATGTACGGCAAGATGTGTTCCATGCCAGTCTAATCGGTCGATGTGGAAGTGTCATTAAAACATCGAATACTGGGGATGAACGACTTTCAAGAGTTGGAATTTGGTTGGAAAGCTGTAGATGACGTTAATGGGCCGAGCGAAAACAGCAGTCCTGAAACGGAGATAGGAGCACTCTGCATATCATTAATCTTAATTAAAGATGAATTTAGTTATCTCTCATGTATACCGATGTCTATTAGTAGAACATTTCGAGAGAAAATGGGTCCGAATATCCGTTAATTACATCACTTATTCCTCTATAGATAAATAATGCCATAGCTCTGCTCTATTGGATCGACATAGTACACCATAATTTCTGTAATTCACACATTTCGAATTTTATATTAAAACGAACTTCACGGCTATTTTTGAAGATCATTTTCAAGGATATTCAAAAAGTGCGAACTTTCAGTTTTTTTGTATTTCAATCAATTGTGTATATATATATATATATATATATATATATATATATATATATATATATATATATATATATATATAAGTGTGCACAGTTTAAAATTTATGGAATAATTCTTTATTTTACATATGTTTCGTCTCTTAAGCAAAGCACAAGAAAACTAAACGAATTATATATATATATATATATATATATATATATAAATACAATTGTTATGGTTATAGGCAAAATGAGAGGCCACTATGGAAAGATTTTAACCAATTTGTTTGCCTAGTCTATATTTCGACTGTGTTTACAGTCTTCATCTGGACTCTGAAAAATATAAGACCCATAACAATTGTATTTAAATTACAAGCCAATACTCTTTCCATTATTGTTATATATATATATATATATATATATATATATATATATATATATATATATATATATATATATATATATAGGTATATATGATATAGAAATGAAAAGAAACTGAAAGTTCTCACTTTTTAGATAAGTGAAAGTCATTAGTACAGCCCTTGGAAGGGGCCGTTCATACGTGTTTCGATCTTATTGGCATTCTTCACAACGGGCGTAGCCATGTTCAAAGTGTACGAACATGGAGATCAAAAGAAATCAAGAAAATAGAGACCCTATAGAAGGCAATCATGACATTTTAGTCTTCTGTAAAGGAATGACAATATTAACTGAAGAGTGCCAATAAGCTCGAAACACATGTGAGCAGCTGCTTCCAATTGCAGGCTATACCGATTCACTTTCGTTTTATTCGTTTTTTCACTTTTATGTTTTCTCCAGCTTTAAACCTTTTTCATAGGTAATGCATATATATATATATATATATATATATAGATAAAAATATACATATATTTATTATTATCATTATTATTTTGTTAATATGTTGGGCACAATTCGTAACAAAATAAGGGACGTTTGTTGAATAATGTTAGTTCTGTTATTATCACTGCATTAACTCTAATTGTAAGTAGTTTTATATTTTTCACTTATTGAATTTGATCTCTGTAGTCATTACATTGCAGCTTGTTTCGTCTCCCGAAGAAGACACAAAAAAAATGTCGAATTATCGAGAATTGATATGAATGAATGAGTTATTAAACACTTCACCAGACCGATTGTTCCCGTTACCGAAATTCTATATAAATTATATAAAAGTTATTGCACGGTCGAGAAATTTAAAAAATAATTATAGATACAGCCTGCGGAAAGAAGAAAACGTTAACAAGTGTTTCAAGCTAGTTGGCTCTCAGAAGATCAACGTAGCCAATTTTGAGTTTTGAAAGTATGGAAATGGTTAGAATGAACCAACCCCTTTGCAACGAACAAGAATTCATTGACGATTTTCCCATGGAACTCTCCACACTGTTAGATGCGACCTTCGTTTCTCTATTGTGACAAGTTTAAGCCTTTGCGGCATCTGAAAACCAAGAATTTCAGTATAAAGCAAGCGTTATTATAATGAGAGATATTTTAGAAATAAATCTGAATAGCCCGTATAAAGAACCACTCGTTACCATGAGTTTCGATCTAGTTGGCTCTTATCAGAACTGGTACACCGTTTAAAATATTTTTCAAATAGTCGAAATAGTTTCTTCTGTAAAATGGCACATAATAAAGAGTTCAAGAGGGGTATATTTCGTATGGAAAATACCTAATAGGTTCAATCTTCGAATTTAATGTGAAATCTGTCAAAAAATCTAATATACAAATTTCAGTCGAATTATTCGTGAAATTCTAACTGAATTTACCGAATTAACGTTTTGATTCTACCACATTGAACGCTTGAAATGGAAATAAGGAATACTAATTTTGCAGTAGGTCGAAATTGGATTCGTGAAAATTATTATTCTTGGAATTAATTCTTTTAGTTTTCTGTTTCGTTATATCTTCTTCACATTGAATTAGAACACTCAGTACATCAAATATTTTATTATCTCTGACCATATCCTTCAAATGTGGGCAATTCAGATAGAAATAACAAAATGAAAACGTCGTAATGTTATAAAATTAGTGACAAATATTTAATTAATGAGAGGGGATCTCGAAATCCGATGTAAAAGGGAGGAGAATCGGCCAGAGTGGGGCATTTGTAAGTTCTGTTCCGATTTACCGGCAAAAGATCGGGATTACGGATGAGACGTGAGGTACTCAAGCCTGGCTTCCACCGCTAACATGTTTTATGCTAGTAAAATATCTTCTTACAGATTGAGTCCCATGTCCTATACTACGATAATACGCGCGCCCGGAGGGGGAAAGGCGGGCTATGAACAATGGCGGGCGTAACTACGGTCGACGCTCCCACCAATCACGGCGGAAGGACCTCCTTTCAACCAATGAAAAAAGCATTAATCTCTTTTAAAAATAAAGCAGAATAGTGGAACGAAGGGATGACGCTCGACCAACCCTGCCGTGCAGGCCAGAATAATGAACTTTAACAGTAGCACATATTTAACATGCACTAGAGTTCATACAGCTCCCCTCTCTGTTAAGCCTCGCCCACCATTTCACCTAGCATCACTCCGGTGTATCCGTCAGCAACGGGCCAACGGCTGTGACAGCTTTTGCTACGGTGGCTGCGGACCGGTAACTCTTTCAGTCATTTCAATTCGAAACATTCACCATTCGCGTTAGACAGTGTTGAACGTCAGTGCTTGTGATGTGCAGTTCCTAGCACGTGGTTTTGTGATCCGACCAGAAGGACCAGCAGACGCGTTTGATCGCGTCCTCTTCCTCAGCCACGGCGTCTCCATCGGCAATGACACAACACAGTGACGCTTCTAGTGATCGCTCTGAAGTCTCGGTTACACCACCACCACCAGTTTCCAAGATGTTAGAATTCGCAAGTCATCAGAATTTGAGCTTTTTGAACTTAGAACATCGCAATATGCTTGCTGCTCCCCTGGCCGCGTTACATTCGATGACAGAAATGAAAACTCAGCAACACTTAAGCCCTGATCATTTACACCATCAGAGTAAGAACGATACAGACGTCATGATGGAACGTACAAGTTTAGATGTAGAACGTTCCAGAATGACATCGCGTAGCCCATTAGGGGCAAACAGTAATAGCTCCCAAGGAGCAAATCCCCACGGTATTGACCATATTCTCTCACGGCCTACACAAGTCACAGCAGGGCCGTTGCATTTTACCCATGGTTTTGGCTTTTCCCAAAATTCTTTAGGAATGGCTTCTAACAGTCAGGCTGCTTCGAATGCGGGGCTCAGGGGGCTCAATATTGCAGCAGCTGCTTTCTTTCACCATCATGCTGCGAATTCAGTGAATAAACCTCCCGTGGAACTAGCACGTGGTGCTAGCGGATTGTACTGGCCAGGCTTTCAAGGACTCGTTGCAAATCCTATTGCTTGGAGAGATCGTCTCAGTAGCAGTAAGTAGAATTACGTAAGATAGTACCTTGAAATACAAAAAAATAGTATCTATCGGAAATACTGCTTTGCGAATGTTATATTGCTGGTATTAATATTATGACATACTAAATGACATATGAAAAATGGCGGGAATAAGAAGATTTTAAGCAATTAAAACATTTAACAATTAGCAGATTAAGCACAATTAAAACTTCATGTTTAGACTATATGTGTTCATCTTTATTATATAGATAAATGAAAAATATTGACCAGATCTTATTAATAAGATATCGATATTTTGCTGATTTATCTCTAGTATTCCTTTAATATTTCATTCCCAAAAAAGATTTATTTCTGATACTTTCACAACGTTTCTCTATGAACCCCTGAAAAAAAAATTTGGATATCACAAAATATCAATAATGTTAACGTAACCTAGAAGAAACTAACATAGATAGATTTCGCAAATCTCCTATTATAATAGGTAAGTGAGTATATAGCTAGATAATTTTTCGGACCATTTGTTGTTAAATTCAAATAATTCATTTGTGATTTTGAATAGAGTAATTCTTTATCTATACCTCAGTTGATATTTGTTTTCGTGTCAAAACCTTAATTAATTTTAATCAAAATTTATTTCGATAATGATAATTTATTGCTAATATATGAATGTAAATTGTGACTTTCTGATATACGAAGATCTCTAAAAAATTAGGTATTTATAATCAAAATCAACACTGAGAAATATTAGGGACGAAATACAACTATAAACATCTTGCAAGTGTTCGAATAATAACTTAAAATAGTTGTTAAGTTACAAAAGGCAAAAATTTATATCTAACTGAATTTGTTTTCCAATTCTAATTCTTTATTTCAACCCGCATAATTTTTGAATGGGTTTTCAGAAATAATCGGACGGTCATTGATAGCGATTATAATTCACAGAAGCTCTTTTGAATTATGTTTTCTGTGTTTCCGTATGAAAGGAAAATAAATTATTTTGCGAGCAAATAAGTTATTTCTCCGGTTTCGTTCATGAAATACTCTTCAAAACTTCATGAGCAAATTAGTATTTCTTCTTCCAGATACCTGTAAATTTGTCTATTTAATGTTAAGTGTCATTTAAGCTACAGACGATGAGTTAAGATGAGAATAATTTGTTACTTGACGGGATTGTTTAACGTGTTGTTTATTTCACACTTTAGTATCTATCATTCAACCTGTGAACTCAATTCCTAGTGCAAATACCAAACACCGTCGCCAAACCAATTGTTAGTTATTTACTTGGTTTACGAAACAAATACAATACAGCCTCCACTGATCTAATCTAGGACTATTATGTGGTGTTTGTTTAGTGGTGCCCTCTGCTCATTCAAATAATGTACCAAATCGTTTAATTCAATAAGAAGAAGGTATACTTACACACTTTTCAATTAATAGATTGGAAAATGTAGATCCTCAATAGATTTTCACGCATAAAATGAAGAATTTTTTGTGTATATATTTATTTCAATTGCAGAACAATATATAACATTCATTCCTTCGAAAAAATTTGTACAATTTTCCTTTGCTTTCATCACTACGTTCATCCGTTTTGTATTGCTATTTCCATTTGTTTTGCTTGAAAATTAATAAGGTGGTAACTACTAATAAGAAGTTGTGCAGTTCTGAGAAAAAATGTGACAATAACCCCCATAAAGGATCTAGTTTTAATCACTCAAATTTGAAGATAAAAAAATATTTCATACAATTATTTTCTCCTCGAAATATTTTTCGAAATCTAATTTAATTTTCTCTTCGTTATTAATGGTTCAGTGAGGAAAACAATGAGACAAACCCGAGTGTTAACTGGTTAGACTCAATCAGTAAAACTCCCAATTTGATCGTGGGTAGATTTTCATCCCTCGTAGCAAAATGTAATAGGGAGCTTTTATGGGTTCAATTAAAAGATACGCAAATTGGTGCGGCAAAACATGATCGCGATAGACATAAACTGTTCTATAGGGTGAGATGAACGCCATAAATTTCAATATTAACTCATTGTGATGTAAATTTATGATATGTGCAAGAACCAGGATAGTTACGATGAAATATTAATGAAATTGAATGGGAAGAGGAGTTCACACCCTCTGAATGATGTGAGATATAACCTGATAGAGTTCTACTTATAATTTAAACAAACTTCATTCAATACAGTTGCATTTAGATTTCATGTGTTCTAGTAACTTCATTAGGTAGATCATAAACAGCTATAATCATCCAAAACTCCGAGAATTATATTGAAGAGAAGCAGTATTTTTATTGAATATAAACTTAAATTCAAACACTTGAACTTATGATTTACACTTTACTGACTACATAGCATGACGCGTTTCGTCGTTACAAACGACTTCTTGAGATGCTAACAGAATAATGCTAACAGAACATTATTCTGTTAGCATCTGAAGAAATCGTTTGTAACGACGAAACGCGTCATGCTATTAGTCAATGAAGTGTAAATCATAAGTTCAAGTGTTTGAATTTAAGTTTATATTCAGTTATAATGGATTTACATCAAGTAAATGCCTCTAAATCTTTTTACTGTGTTATTTCAATAGTTCACAGCTGTTTTATAGACCGAACATTGCTTTGTTTGCTGCATTTCTATTTATTTTCATCTAACTTTCACCTATTTTCCTTCGTTTCATATCTGTCTTACTGTCACATTGTTCGGTAAATAATGATACGGAAGAAACTGAAAATATCACCATGCATATTAAAGAATATTTAGCTACCTGCGCATTCGCCATATTACACACACTATATATTCTATATTATGATGATAAGTTTTATATGCTATAGATCAGATGATAAATGGGCCTTTAAATCAAATGCCCGGGCATTATGAAAAAGGATCAATAAGAGATGGAATTTGATAATTAATAACAATTGAAATAATTAAATTATACGAGCATCAAACATCATTTCCATCACATATGAGACAGAGTAGGTAATAAGAAACATGTTGCCTTACTATTATTTCTAATTATAAAATTATCCATTTTATGAACAAATTCCAATGCATTTGTTAGGAAAACATCCACTTATCTCGAAATTCAACGTTGAAAGGTATAATATGTATAAAGTGTTAAAATTTTTTCCAATTATCATAATTATTTAAGAGTTACATATTGCGAATTTTCGAATTACCAACAATTGTTGTAGCTTTCCAAAATAACAGAACGAAAGAACCTAACTTCATAATACAAACCTGAATGTTCTTGATATTTTTTTTCTTCATCTATTCATTTGTGTCTCTTATTTCTATATTCATTAACTATCGATTATATTCAAGTAATATACAAGACTGAATCATAAAACGATAAAAATGAAATGAACAACGAAATAAATACTGAACTAGGAACAATTATTCAAAATAAAGGGTAGCAGTTTGAAGTGAATTGTCAATTATGTTACATACCATTTTAACATATATTACCTGTGGTCACTTATCACTGGATCTAGGTTTTTTCTGTGATCATGATTCTTTGATTATTCCATCATTTTCCTTTTTTGTTAAGTCTATGTTTGTATTATTCTCTGGTTATTACATTCCTCACTTTCTCCGATTATTCTGTGTTCATTATTTGATCTATTTTTACCTCCTTTCTTTGTATTATTCTTTGATCCTTAAATTTTTCCTCATTCGATTATTCTATGTTTATATAATTCTTCGATTCTTCCAATCTGTTCTTTCTATGTTCATATTATTCTGTAACTCTTGATTGTACTTAAATACTCGTATTTGTTAACTGAACAGTGCCATTAACATTTGAAGACAAAATATCATTTGGAAAAAGGAATATAGCAATAAATAATTGAAATTGCTTGGTAATAACTGAAGAAATTAAACCCCTATTACGATTTATCAATAAAATGGTAAGATTGCTATTCAATAAAAGATACAGATACCAAATAACTCAATTACATTGGTCGAGCATAAAACAATAATTCCCAAACAAAGTGAGGCGAAATTACGGTGGAACTATATAAATTTAATTAAGACCACTTTGTCTTACGGCAGTAATAAACAGTTATCTGAAGTGTTCGTCGTATAACAGGCAACATGGTCGACATGACTGTTCTCTGCGAGGTAGGGCATAATAACTGGCAACTACTCTAATTGAAGACCCCTGCACTGAATTACTTGTTCATCGCTGCTACATTTAACGGTCTGTCATGTAACTGTTCAGCCGTTCTATCTGCTTTTACGGCCCTTCCAGCCGGTTCTGCGTTCTCTATAAATTCAGTTCCCCACCTACTCTACTACAATTTGATCATATTTTGACACAATTCGAGTATACCGCTCAATTTCGGAGAGCAGGCAATATATCAGCCTATTTGTATCACTGAGAATGTTCCCTTTCAGTGAACCTATTTAACAGTTCATCGTTATCAGGGGATCAGTTAGACGTTATACAGGTTGAGTGGGGATGAATCGAACCGAGTAAATACAAGTACATCTTTGACATTTTTCCGATCTCCAAGTACTTTTAGTATCGATACTTTGAAGTATTAAGAAGGTATCGGTCAAAAGCCCAAACGTACCTACTCATATGAGTACGTAAATGTCACTATTCCATTTTAAAATTCATAAAAAAATGAATATGGACTAGGTAAATATCGATACATGACGATCGATACAGTATCGAGTAACTGTTTCGATATATCTCAAAAATTTCGTTTCATCCCTAGAAATTATCGTAGATTTGTATGATCACAGATTTGCTTGAAACCACAGAAAATAAATAGTATTCAGAGCCGCCTTATTTAGTAACCATTGGCGGCATTGTATTCGTTCTTTCTGTTTCACTTAAACATCTTGATTTTTTTTATTGAAAATAGGTCGTCCGAAATTTTGTGTGAGGCAATCTCTTGCGAAAAAGCGCATGATCCAAAAACTGCTTCAAAATCGTGCGGTTTTGTGCCAATGCTTCTAATTTGTATGAGAATTGGAAAAGCCACCCTGGTTTTATTGTTTAATACTT
This sequence comes from Henosepilachna vigintioctopunctata, assembly GCA_030704895.1. NCBI lineage: Eukaryota > Metazoa > Arthropoda > Insecta > Coleoptera > Coccinellidae > Henosepilachna > Henosepilachna vigintioctopunctata. The sequence goes on along the minus strand of JARQZJ010000122.1, from coordinate 3,171,604 downwards.
GACGGTTGAACGTGACGGTTTTTACTTTAAATTCTCCAAAAACTATTCGATACGAGTATCGATATTTTTCATTCGATGCTATTACGTATCGATATCGATATCTATGACCACCGTATACAGTATCGAGTAAAAATATCGATAGCTACTTTAATGCTTTCGTTTCATCCCTCTTCACCCCCAAGCTCAGTACACTGCGTTAGAAACGTTTGTTCTATACGCAAGTTCTTTAGAACTATTTTACTTCATTGTTCTTCTATATGTTATACAACATAGATCCACAGAAATTGCTCAGTATAACTCAAAACATGTTTCTCTGAAAGACTTTTAGCCCAGGACGAATGAAGTTTTACAAAGTTATAAGCTAGAGTACATTGATATTGATAAAGTTGATTGAATGTTGACTGATCTCTCGGTGAAACATAATCTGATATTACATAAAAACACTTGGCTTGGTTTCACAAGAATTATATTAATTGTTTGACAATTGTTTCGGGGTGATGTGTTCTTCATCTTCATGTACATTTTACCCTTTTACAAATTTTTTCATGTCTCTTGTTTTTTGTTTTTATTTATTTGTCTCTTCAGATGCCAGGTTATGCATTATTTCATTCGCTTTCTGGTAGTCCATATTGTATATTATAATACGTTTCTTTGTGACATTATATCATTTCTTGTAAGTTTATATTTAGATTCAAGTATTCTCCTACAGTTTCTTTGTAGTTTACCTCCCGAGGGAGCCGTAAAATAAATGGCGAAATATTGAGATGTGTCATTGAATTCGTTTCTGCAGACCACAATATCAACAATCTCAATAAATTGTTTTTGTTATATTTATATGACGAATAAATTAAACGGAATTTAAAAAAGGAAAAGACACATTTTTCCTGCTTTCTTTAAATTTAAATGAAATTTGTGGTACATAAATAATTGATAAAGAATTATTAAATTGTCAACACGCTTCCCAATCAATCATGTATATATTATACAAGGGACCCTTCAGTCATAAGTTCTCTTTTATTATCAAAGCTGGTTATTGAATTCGAAAAGAGTGAATCATACTTGTTAATATGTGTATAATTAGACGAAAACGTACAACATATGTGTTTCTTCATTAGTCAACTTGATCCGTTCGTATCAATACCAATTCCGTTATCGCAGGAGAGGCACATATGTTTAGGGCATTATTACATCATATATCAAGCGAACAAGTATAGGTGATTGTGGCCGCTAGACTAGTGGAGATCGAGTTCCAGTTTCCACTCCCCCTCTCTCCCGCCAAACCAACCCCCGCCAACAAGGCTGGCGTAATGACCGCTGACGTATGTGTTATTTGTTTGGCGCCATCTGGCGATAGCGTTATTAACTTGGCAAATCAAACATATCCGAACATTAATTACCCAGATATGATAGCTGTCAGCTAATTTGAACCTTGTTTTCGATCTTAACGAGTTGATATTGTCTCTGAATTATGCTCATGATCTAACGCTACTATTCCTACAGATAGCAAAGGTAGTTATTATTTTGGAAACGTGAAATATGATTTTTATCTGGTAGCTACTTTTTGAGTAATGAAAAATAATTTGTTTATTACACTTTTCTTCGATCTTAATAATATACGAGTAATTTAGGGAACACCACTTCGATAAATTCATATTTTGATTCGAATCAGGACCTATATTTTTTCGTCTTTTTTTACTACGCCCCCTCCTGTTAAAATAAAACCATCCACGCCCCCCTTCACAGTAAATTTTTTGGGCATGTGAAAAAACTAAGAATTACATTGAAAACAAAACATGTATTTTTAATAACACAAAGAACGACATCTGAAGAGTCAATTTAAAGACATACTGTTAGAGAAAAACATAGACAAAAAGAACATAACAAACCAGTAAACTAGTGAGATGAGTGGGCTTGCATTTTCTTCACTAGTAAACCAATTCTTGGTTGTATTTTAGTAAGGGCACAACGTAAGTCACTGGTAACGTTAAGTTTGTTTCTGAACTTAGTTTTAATTGCAACGAAGGTTGAAAATGCCTTTTCACACGAGTAGATACTCGAAAGAGGCAGATATAATCGAATAGCTGCCTGTGATACACGAGGGTATACTTTGAAATATTTGATCCAAAATGATGACTTGTCCATTTTGTCAAAGTCTTACTTGGCAGAAGAATCATGTTTTATCTCCAAATCTTCTTCTTGTAGTGCTTCTGGCAGAGAGTTGATATTGATATTGAATGGGTGTGTTGACAGTCTGTAAATACCCTCGTCTGTAAATATCAGTGTCTGGGAAATATTTCCTGAACTCTTCAGTGAGGTTCTCCAAATGGTTTAATATTAGGCTTTTCATTTGGGATCCTTCAAAAACCTCCTTGAACTTTGGCAAAATTTGAATAATTGCAGGGGTTTGCTGATATTTTTCGTCTCCAAAGCTGCAATTTCTCAACGTACATCTTGATGGCATCACGATGAATCACTATATTTGATTCTCCACCCTACAGTTAAGGTTGTTCAATGAGTCAAAGAAGTCTGACAAATAAGCCAACGACACCTGTGTACTTGGTTTTTTGAATTCTATGCTTAGCTCATTTTGCTTCAGATTTTCTAAGAAAGTGATTACCTCTTCTCGTAGCTCAAATAATTTAGCTAACATGTTACCTTACTTGTTATCTAGCTTACATAAGATTGATTAAAGTCTCCATAGTTTTTAATTAGCAGTTGAGAATTTTACGACATTACGTTCGTGTGTGAAAAAAATTTAAATCAAAAATTCAGACTGCCCAAAAATACGGTAGGAATCGAACCTAACAACACCAGTATCTAAGCCGAAAGCGTTATTAGGTCATTATATCGTTCGGCTACCGAGTCTTTTAATTCGTATTTACGAGTATCAGTTTAGTGGTGACAAGATAGAGATATGATCTGATGGGTCAGAAACAAAGCTCAAAAAGAACTCAGAAAAAAAATGAAATTTTGGAAAATTTCAGTGAAATATTCAAACAATTGTTAGTTGTTGATCAAATTTCGTTATTTGATAAATTTACTGAAGTTATATTCGTTATCTGGGTAGCTTTTTGTTTTCGTTTTATAATATAATCTACTCTACTTTCTTTTTTTGTGCGCTTGGAAATACCATTCTTTTTCTCTAAAGAAATAAATTTCACAAGTTATTTATAAAAACACAATGATTTTAGAACACAATAAAAACATGTATTCCCCAATTGGATATCAATTGCTAATTTGTGGAATGAACACAACCTTAATATGATTATCGACCGGGATCAAACAGTATTGAATTACTGATATCTCTATTAAAGAATAGGTGTTGGTGATACGATGATAGAAATTTTTGGTTTTATTTATTTTTCACTGCAACATCATAAAAAATTTAAAAATTAAATGAAAACAACAGTATAATTGGGGTGTGCCTCATCACTTAGGGGTTTGAAAAACAGATAACAACAGATTCTCAGATCTTCGAAATTCATTCGAAATCCGTTGAGCCGTTTTGGAGGATTGTGGAAACAAACAGTGTGACATGAGAATTTTATATATCAGAATTTAGATTTGTAGAAAACAACAGTGCAGTTTCAAGTTATAAGCGAAATCAAATCACAATCTCCGTGTTGGTCATCCTCTATTTTGTGTTTATTGAATACATGATCGACATTCCCGTATTGTTTGTTTATCTTATCGGAGGGAAACATAGAAAAACAGGCTGTAAAAATATCACGGCACAAAGGATGTCAATATCATTAGAAGCGATGCCCAGGGCAGAAGGTAGACAATTACGTTCACAAATATTTGCTCGGTTTCGACCTCCAGCGATTTATAAATAACGAACAGAGAGCAATTCGTAAGACAAACTGTTTCCCTTGTTTTGATATTTTCCAATTCTCTCGATTTTCGAATGCTTTCCACAAAGCAGTATTGACAAAATGAAAGAAAATTGAGATGTTGATGCAATACAATGAAAATATTAGAAAATAATTTGATACAGAAGGTTTTCATTAGACTTTATCTTCAATAATGAGAAACTTCTGATCTTAGTTTCTCTATGATGAATTTTTCATTGAATTCTATCCTTTCTAAACATACTTGTCAGGAACGACAATACGATTTTGCAGAGTTAATGCGACTTCCAAACTCATAATTGTCTATGATCAAATGACATTCATACTGACAATATAAAACTAATTTCAGTTTGTGGTTTGTTTGAGTTCAAATTGTTAATATCAATCTTATAATATTCTGTGAGTAGTCCATACTACCTATGTCAAATTCTAATAATATTCTGTAGTTTTTTTAGGTCAATAAGAAATAGCAATGTGTGCTTTCTTACTACTTTTCGTTCACGAGATACTCATCAAATGTTCAGAAAAACTCAAAGACTTACTCCATGTACTATCTAAGCATTATTCAGTCCTTTCATCCTATTTTGAGACATGCATACGTGGTTAGTTATGATGCACTACCACACCTTCTCTTGCTTGTTCCTGGTTTTTTTAAGATCATACATTGATGGTATAGAACTTTTTTGATCAACTCGACCAAGAAATTTCTGTTCGTATCCTCATACTTAAACAATTTTGCATATATGGCTATCTGAGCCATTCTTTTACATAACGCTTAACTCAACATTTTACTTAACGATAGCAGTCTCCATTGCATAGAGGTGAGATTGTTTATCCTCCTCTAGGGAGGTCTGGGTTCGAATCCCCTTTTCCAACAAGTACGTGGAGTATGTACTTGTAACAAATGTACAGAAATCATAAGCACAAAGTTATTAAAAGATTGAATACACAACTGAAAGTGAATCGATTTGGAACTTTTGTTGTTGATTACCTAACTGAACTTCCTCTTAAGGAGGTGATAAATTATATTAATTTACGTAAATCCAATTTCTCTTCCTTGCCACAAGATCAAGCAGTTCTCGAGACCATCAATTGACAATGAAGGGAAATCCGCTTGAAATTCTTTAAAAAGTTTAACAACATTTACAAACAAGTATTATTAGCAGAAATTACTCGTTCTCAAGTAGGCTCATGCGCCGCACTGCCAGGGAAAACAAAAGCATTATGAAACAAATGACGGATAAGTGCGCGATTTTGTGTCGCACTTTCATCCTTATCAGTGGATTCTCCGTTTAGCTGGGAGTATCTATTCCTGTGTAGTATGATAAACGTCATTTTGATTTTGATTATTGATTAGATATTGTTTTTGGCATTTCACTGGCTTTTCCAATTGACTATTGCAGCTATTCTCTTTAGAGGAGGTTGTAATTTGAGAGTGGACTGAAAAAAGCAACACAAAATAGTATTCCATTGTCGAAAGTTATCATTTCATCAGAGATATCCTAGTTAACTCCAGCAAGTTGAGCAGGTTCTCAAAACTATCTCTTCAAAATATTGGACTTGAATCAATTTGTTCAAAACATTCTGAGACTGTGAAAACGTTCTTTATCTTAGAATGTCTAGTGTCAATTGTTCACCAATTCGAGACCTAATTCTGTACAGAATAGAATTGAAAACTTCTCCTCATCAATGTACCCATTGATAACTGTGTTTTATAGGACAGTGGATGAGGTTTTTCTACGTCCTAAATTTCTGATACCCCAAACCCATTCTCATAGTTCACAGCCGTCACTGATTATTAGACACTTATCCGGAGAAAGACTGAAGAAGAAGAATCTGAAAAGGAAAAGGCTTCGTTAATATAATACAGAAGAGGATGTTCACTATTCTCACCATGTTGGAATATGGTAACATCATCTAAAATATCCGCATTCAACGGATATAATATAGATTGTCGTAAGATGGGAGAAGCGGCCCTGTAGATGCATTATTGAATTTGCTCGGGTCTCATGTGTCCCCAGAGCCCTATCTGAAGCTATGCTCTGCGTTGTCAGCATATATAGATTATTATATAGACATCTGGTCTGTTCACTCTAGAATGTCTTCGATATAAAAATATCTACTTCCACGCAATGGACTTCTCTTTTGCATCAGATGCGATATTTTCGAAGTGATATTGCCAATATAGCCGGGAATAATCCTATAAATAATGTCAATGTTTCAACAATATCTTCCTTAATAGCCGCAGCAAGTGTTCTACAGCGGCGTAATGCTGCCTTTGGGGCCTTTTCTATTACTCGTAAACCTAGATGAAAATCTGATATATTTCCACGATATATTTGATTGCTCTTCTGGTTATTGTTTTTATCTGAATATATCAACATCGTAGCTTTGTATGGTTATTTGATGATGATGATCTACCTTCAGTGCATGCGAAATCTTTTTATTATGCAATCAACATTAAGATGATCTCCAATTTAATGATTCTTTTATAATTGAATATAACTTAAATTCAAACACTTGAACTTATGAATTACACTTTATTGGCTACATAGCATGACGCGTTTCATCGTTACAAACGACTTCTTCAGATGCCTACAGAATAATTCTGTAAGCATCTGAAGAAGTCGTTTGTAACGACGAAACGCGTCATGCTATGTAGTCAATAAAGTGTAAATCATAAGTTCAAGTGTTTGAATTTAAGTTATATTCAATTATAATGGATTTACATCAAGTAAACGCCAACACTATTAAATAAATAAAAAAAATAAAAAAAGATTCTTTTATAGATCTTCAATCAACAGAGTGTTAAAAAAGGGTGCATTTGATGTTTTAGCATTCTTTCTCTGCTCAATCAGATATTGCTATATGTCTTTGACGACTGAGTGTGTCTTCTCCGTATAAGCTTTTCTTTACATTTTGGAAATCTGATGCTGAGGCATCAATTGGATCAATCACCTGATAGTAACTATTTCGTGATCTCTTCTTGGGTCTCAAGAACTCTCTGGAATGAAAATTATGGTTAAACGTTTTATTCCCAAATGTTTACAAAATTATATATAACCAGAAATTTCACTGAATGAGACATGAACACAAAAACAGATTCTGCTTCTGCAAAATAGGTGTGTGAAATAGTTCCTTCCACAGTCTTGAGAACCACTGCCATATTGGCCTTCAATTGTTTGTGTGACTTGAAATGAAAAAAAATTCGTACATTTTTTTGGATTAGATACCTAGAAATTTGGATACAAATTGAGTTGATGTTCCATTTCAAATTGTTTCTCTCTAATGATTGATGAAAATAAAGTATTAATGGAAATAGAATACATTTTATCTGAAGATTTCAAGTAGTTGCATTTAAATTCTGAAGTTAGGAAAAATCGAGACTTTTTGTAATTTCAAAATGTAATTTATCAAAATAAGAAATGTTTATTCATCTGATATCAATTTCATCATAGAATTCTCATTAAGATTCTAAAAATTACAATGAAACCAGACGAAATAAACACAGGAAACAAAGCAAAGATGAACCATCCTTGATATTACATTCAACAACAGGCGTCTTACATATTATTATCATGAAAGCACAATCAAGGAATAATAATTCATAGAACAAGAAGGAAGCACATTCGGAATAACTACAGCTTGTAAGAGAGTGCTAGCGTGCAGATAAGAGAGATGGCGAGATACCAAAGTGGATAATCCCATGATCCCGTTATCTACAGATATAATAATTATTCTAACAGGGTGTCTTGCTTAAAACAGCTTGCTCGATTTCGCCATTCCACCATTTCCATCCCCTCTTTCGTTGCTAGGTTACTGGCTCCGACCGCAGAAACACTGCTACACTGGTGATGCTTGTTTTACACGACGTGCACAGTGCTCCCGATAAGAAAGATGGATTGCGGAAATTAGAATCTTTATTTTCGTCGTGTTAACGATTTCTTAATCAGAAATTCAGGCCTCGTGGGCGAGATTCTCATACTGAGCCTATTCGACAAGCACAGAATTATTTAGCTCATGAACTCTTAACCGATTTATTTCCTTTCCGCTTCTAAATTTCTTCTTTTTATGTGGATAACTGAATGTAATGAACGGGTGTAACCAGAAGAATAAATACATAATTGTCATCTGAAATAGGAACAAAGGATTCAAATTTTCCAATAAATTTGGGTTTGTATCAGAAGAAGCTGAAGTATTGCTATGTAAAGCTGTGCTTGACGTGCCGATATTATCATTAAATTTCGGCATGCTCATTTCAGTGTTTATGAACACAAATGCAGTCGTTATATACCACGATTTTTTCATGATAGGTTCATTAAAAACAAAACGATCCCTTAAAAGAACCGAAAGATTTCAATTTTCCACTGTGTATGGGTTGTTAGGTATCAAATAAAGATATCAAGAACAGAGGTTTGCATATCCAATATTGTCGTTTCAAATTTGATACATGAATAAGTAACAATTTCAAAAGAGCGTACAGTAAAAGCTCCTTATTCGAGCTTCATTATTCGGATTTCACTAATCGCGGATCAAAAAATGCAACTCAATTCCTGTATTCACGGCTATAGATTTCTTTATTCGCAGATCTGATCGCTGTTTTTTGTGATTGGTGCCGTAATTGTGTTGTTTCGGAAGTTAAAACTTATTTTTAAAAAAATTTAGACTTCGAAGTAGTTTTGGAAAATGCACTAGGTCATCCTCGCGAATTTGAAATTATGGATCCAAATATAAAAGTGACATTTTTACTTCCCAACACGACGGCTTTGCTTCAACCTATGGACCAAGTGATAATTCAGGTCTTTAAGCTCTATTACATTAGACGAACCTTTAAGATCATATTTGATAATATGGAATGTGGTCCTGATATGAATTTTATGGAGCTTTAAGAACTTTGACATAGCAAAATGCATAGTAAATTCGAAAGAATCATTGGAAGAACTGAAGCCATAGGCATTAAAATCATGCTGGAAAAAAACTGTGGCTCTGACTGCGGAAAATGACGAAGAATCTGTGCACATTCAAACTTTGACAGCAAACATAGAAGAAGTTGCGGATGGAATAGGAAGAGATAGGTTCGAACAGATAGAATCAAGTGACATTCAGGTGCTGCTTCAATCGCAACATGAATATTTGACTGAAACCGAGTTACAAGAAATGTTAAATTCACAGCCTATTGAGGAAGGCGCTTCAACGAGCACAGGAATCGTGACATTTAACTTTAAAATTCTTAGTGAAGGTTCAAGAATGGCTAATGCACTTTGTGATTTGTTTATGGAAATTGATTCGTCTATGGAACGAAGTCTTATTTTTGAAAGGCAAATTGCTAAGTCATTGCTGAATATCAGTCTGAATTCAAGGAACTTTTAAAAACTGCAAAGCAAGACAAATTACAAAATTCTTCAAACCATTGCCTAAGCCTGAACATAATAAATAATCAATATATTAACAATAATCAACTCCATTCAAATTAATTTTTTTATATACTTTTATTCATTTTGTCACCCAGGAAATTGTACTCAATAATTACCATTCAATATTCACGGTTTCTGTATTTGCGGCATATTGGAACGTATACCCCGCAAATAAAAATGTTTAACTGTATTATAATTGTACCATTATCCGAATTGTTTCATTCTGTATGGAAGAAACAGCTCTTCCTTTATCTCGGACACGGTATACAATTCAAATATCTAACTTCTCTATGCTCATTTCAGTGTTTATTAAAACAAATGTAGCCGTTATCTACCGTGATTTCTTCATCAAAGCCAGGTTCATTATTGTAACGTATAGACCTCGTAAATTAAAATCACATGGACGATAGCAAGCAGTATGTGCCATAAATCCCAACCATGCGTATTCGTATGACAAGGTGTAAATGTTATCGAAGGTAATCAGTATATGGCCGTAAAACGGGTATTATTGCTCATGAAATAAATGACATTAGTTGACATCTGTTAAGATAACAGAAATAATTGTGCTACCGTATTTCAAGGTTAGACACTTGACTCCATGAATTTAATTATGTCGTCAACAATATAGCTAATCATCATTTCGCTTCTAACTGTTACCAGAAATGAGTTTTGCGAAAATGGATTTATTGAATTCGGAAACATTTTTCATCGAAACAAATAATGCCTCTATATATATATATATATATATATATATATATATATATATATATATATATATATATATATATACGTTCTTTATTATATCAACAGGTTTAATACCCAATTACAGAAAATAATAACATAATGTTGAATACTAACTAAATAATTAAAATGAAAGGGACAAAGAGCTCTATCAGATCTGAAAAAACTAAAATCGTAACTTATAACTAAATAATAGCATTTGATTAAATATTACAAAAAACTCAATCTAAATCAATTCATTTTAGTCGATTTCCTTTGTTCACATAACTCCTAATAATAACTTCTATGGAGTCGAAGTGATTGTCACAATTATTGGCAACTCTATTGAATGTAGACTCATTGAGGGATTGTATTATATTAGTGATTTGGTCCTTTTATTAATAATAATGACACATTCATTCCCAACAGATAGACATCCAATTACAGGGAAAAAAGAACAAATTTTACACGAATAATAATGGATAAGAACAAATTTAAGAAAAAAAACAAAAGAGAAGAGGGTATGAGCAAATGAAATTAGAATGAATTGAAATAGTAATAAACAATAACTAAAAGGAATAATAAAAAGGTTAATGAAATGTATTGGATGAACTTAACGAAAATAAAATTAAAATCAATTGCAATAGTAATAAAAAGTAACCAAATGGAACAAATAAAAATATTATATATCACAAAGTCATATGTAGACAACAGAAGTTCATGAAAATATCACGACATCCCATTGCGCTGTTCTGAGTAGCATGTCAAAATCACTGATAACCGATCAATTCGACCGCAACACCCATCATAAAGATTGCATATACAATTCATAGGAGAACGTGCTTTGAGGTCAAATTTAAGTTAAATTCGAGTTTAAGGTTGAATTTAAAGTCACTTATTATTTTTATGCAGCTAGGTAATTTATTAAATGCGTTGAATCCTTCATAAAGTATACTATTCCTATGTTTATAAAGCTTACAAACTTGCATGTAGAAATTGTTAGCATTTCTTGTATTATAATTGTGCATATCACTGACACATGTTACATTTTGTATTACTCTAAGTATATGGGAACAATTTGTGTTTAACTTTGAATATAAATACATATGTACCAAAAATATTCTCTGTTTGGCTGACATTAGTCCTAAACAATTAATCATGTTTTGGATTGGGGTATATCTATTACATTTCAAAATTGTTCGATAGCTCTATTCTGTAACTTTTGTAACTGTTGAGTTTTTTCTTTACCCAATCCCAATAACAGAGTGGAACAATATTCGAAGTGTGGCATTATTATTGACTTAAAGACCAATAACTTCATATATGTCGTCAGATTTTTTTCAATTCTTTTGAGAAAATTGGTTTTCTTGGAGATTTTAGACGATACGAAGTCAACATGATCATTGAAACACAATTTCTCATCTAACATAACGCCTAAGTATTTAACAAGATTTACCCTTTCAATGTAATTGCATTACTTATTTTTCGTTATTAATTACCTTAAGAATTTTACTTGTACCATAAACTATAAATTTAGACTTTGTTGCATTCTGCGATAAACTGTTATCTGCCAAGTCTCTATTGATACATTCTGTCATAGTCTGGATTTTTTTACCACTAACATAAATCATTGTATCATCTGCCAACAATCGTATAGAGCATTTTTTTTACATGCAAAACAATATCATTAATATATAAGGAAAATAGCAGTGGACCTAAGACCATACCCTGAGGTACGCCAAAATCAACTCCAGTGCTGTCCGAAAATATGTCGAAAATTTTCGATGATCATTTCCATAGCTAATATAGCGTTATCATTAGCAAAACTGGCCACGTTATTATTTTGAAGTACTGGTATATCACACGTGTATAGCAGATATAGTACTGGTCCCAACACGCTCCCCTGGGGAACAAAAAATACGAATAACAAAAACAAACGAAACTAGGTGGAAATGGCATTGCATTCCATACACAGATTGTCACATGGCAACGTTATATAAAACGAAACTGCAAGAAAAAGTTTATGAAAGCGGATAGAGATATAAAATTGCATAGTTGCTTGTTCATAACCGAAATGTTTTACAGGCAGTAAAAATGATTCAATAGTTAACCAATGGAAAATGCCGGGGGAGAGGAAAATGCGTGTTGAATACGAAATCGCCTCTGAAAATCAGTAAGCCCGCTTGAATAGCTTTTTCTCTGTCTCTCAACACATGTTACCACACCGGAGCTCGCCCACGATCCAAGACACCCGATTCACTCGTAGAGCATGTGTCAAAATGTCCACCGTACACTCTCACCCATAATTAACATACTCTTCAGAATTGTCAATTTGTGCCGTCATGAAATTAAGCCTCCTACTGAATTATGACAAATTATCGCCCTTTTTTGATCCTCGTTTTCGTTGAACTCTTTTTCATGTTTTCTGAATCACTTCGATCCTCCGCTTTCATGAATATTTGTTCGTTTTATTTGTGATCATTTTTTAGAGGTGTGTCAGGATAAAAACGATTCGAGCTCCCTCTTTTGAAGTCTCAGAACAATAATCGATTTCTATATTTAGCTTCGTTGTGAATCCCGTCTGCAACTTGTCAGATTTCAAGACTTGAATTCATTCTATTTTGTGAAAGGTTCAAATTTTCATTGAACAATATTGCGAATTCGAACATTTTTTTTCTAATGTCTTCAGAAATTTTCCTCAGACATTCTATTGTTGTAGAAAGATAATTTATAATAATCTTCGCATTTAGTTTTAGACAGCCAAGAAGAGCAAAACTAATTTTTCCTATAATATATATAGAGTTTCGAAAAAAACTTAGCTACCCTATAAATCACTTACAAGTTTTGTGTGCAATATCATTAAATCGATATCTAGTGAATTAATGTTTGTCGTGTTTCATAAAATATAATTACATACACCCAAGTATTTGTTTTGTTTTTGAGTTCTTATCATTGTATGGGAGTTTCGATAATTAGACATGTTGTACAAAAATATTGAATTAATTATGAGCTCATTTGATTTCTGTTGATAGTAACAAACTGACTTTCTAAGATAACTACGAACATTATTATTATTAGTATTATAATATAATAATAATACTGAGTGAATGAGTTATAAGAATTTTTTTTGTTCGTACATAACAGTACGAATAATTTAACTAAATTCAAGAACAAAACTGTTAGATGCACTCAATAGTACTCAAATAAAAAACAATTTGAACTTCTAGCTCAAGATTGTTTACACAAAATTGACAATATTCCAATATGAATGCATCTGAAACACAAACTCCTCGTTGTTGTGGTGTACCCATCAGAAAATTAAACAAATATACAAATACAAACGCTATAAAAAATGTAATATAAATTAGTTTTAAAGGAAAAAACAAAACTCAAACTCTGCATTGAGTTATGTCATGTAATATGTCATCAAATCATATCAAATTTTATATATAACAGTATACATCACATATGGAAACATCTCTCAACACATGCTAAAAATGTGTTGTTTATCAGCAGGACGACTCAGTTAAATTAACGATGAAAAATAAAAAAACACATGGCACGATCTACAAAATAATATAACAATTTTGGTGGACAATACAGCTTTAAAGAAAGGGTAGCATATTAGCAAAATGTAGATAGGTTAATATTATTCGATTGGACTAACTCCATTAGAAGTGTTTTACTCTGTATAATTGAACTCAAAGCCTATTTTTTCTTCATTTGCATTAATAAATGTCAACTAAAATACTGTTTTCTAGATTTCTACACCTTAACTTCACAACTATGACGTAGTAAGAATTGTAAAAACAATCGTAATGATGGAACGTACCTCACAAATGTCAAATAAAAAGTACAATTGTAGAAAATAGTATTTTTATTGAAATGGATTTACGTCAAGCAATTATCTTCAATATTTAAATTGTTTAAATTAGTTGTAATATCTAAATATATCTGTGACATGTACGTGCTGTTTTCTTTTGAAGGGCGTAAAATTGTATTGTTCTTGCAGAAGGAATACATTTAATTTTCCGTATAAAATATCAGTCTGATTGATCCTAAATGAAAAATAAAAAAGTCTTTTTTATTACTCGGGAATAGAATGAACTACCACAGAGTTGATGATTATCTATCAATTTTATCAGTATTATAGTTTAAAGGAAAATATGACGAAAAAAGATTCAAGACATAGAGAAAGGTGCTATCTATTTACCTTCTGTTGGTAAAACTGATCATTCGAATGTTATATCTCGTATTGATATTTAGCGACGACGGGTTTGAAGCGGCTACACAGCCGTTTATTGAATTGGGGGAAAAGTAATGCCATTAGGAAGATACATACGATTCATCGCAGATTCAGCTAAATCTAGACTAATAAAAAGGCAATCGTTCGTTCAAGTGGGATTCGAATTTATTTCGAAGTCGCATTATTAAATAAACTTTATGATCATTTTGCAACTTCGATGAACACAATTTCATTTTTAATAGCCTATTCATTTGGTATTCATAGTTGTTGACATAAAAATCTTTCATGGTTTTCCATCAATTTAATTTTACAGCGCCAATAAGACTATGATTCTGCTGGCTTACCACTTTTATTGGGGGACCCTCTTTTTATTATCGAACTTTTAATTTGAATGACACGGATCGTCATAAAATCAAATAGGTGCCTATCATTGTTAGTTAAATTCCAGGTAATTGAAGATTCATTCTCAGGTTCAGCTGACCGTTAAGAAAGAGAAAGGTTGTTCATACTGAACGAGTAAGAAAAGGTTCTCAAGTTTCCAGGAAATAACATTCAACAATTATAAAATTAATCATTGCATATAGTTCCAACAAATTAACCTCTCCTACCTACTAATGTTTGAGAATAAGTAATAAAATTAAAATGGTAACGCAAAACACTGTTTTCTAGGTTCCCACACTTTTTAATATAAGATAAAATTCAAACACTTGAACTTTTGATTCACACTTTTATTGAAAACATAGCATGACGCGTTTCGTCTTTATAAACGACTTATTCCGATGCTAATTATACTCCGTGTTCTCAGTATTCTCCGTATACTCAGTATTCTAATATCATCTGAAGAAGTCGTTTATAACGACGAAACGCGACATGCTATGTTTTCAATAAAAGTGTAAATCAAAAGTTCAAGTATTTGAATTTTATCTTATATTCAATTATAATGGATTTATATCAAGTATCAACTGTCAATCTGTCTGACTGTCTGACGAAACACACTGTAACGAAAAACACTGTTTTCTAGGTTCTCACACTTTTCAATATAAGATAAAATTCAAACACTTGAACTTTTGATTCACACTTTTATAGAAAATATAGCATGACCGTTTCGTCGTTATAAACGACTTATTCAGATGCTAATAATACTTCGTGTTCTCAGTATTCTCCGTATACTCAGTATTCTAATATCATCTGAAGAAGTCGTTCATAACGACAAAACGCGACATGCTATGTTTTCAATAAAAGTGTAAATCAAAAGTTCAAGTATTTGAATTTTATCTTATATTCAATTATAATGGATTTATATCAAGTAAATGCCAATTCTATTCAATATCTCACAATTTTGTGAGCAATTGTAACGTACGTTTCAAAATTAAGCTGGCTTCTTTGTCGCGACAGTCAGTCTGACAAACTGTCAATCTGTCTGACTGTCTGACTGACAGTTGACAGACAGATATGAATTGAAATTTCTTGTCACAATAAATAAATTGAAATACATTCGAATTTAATCAATTAATGAGAGTTAAATATAATTTGGAACATAGCAATTAAGAACGAGTATTCCATATTCTTGCTGAAGGGTTATCTTCTTGTATAAGTATTTGATAGTGTTGGCGTTTACTTGATGTAAATCCGTTATAATTGAATATAAACTTAAATTCAAACACTTGAATTTATGATTTACATTTTATTGACTACATAGCATGACGCGTTTCGTCGTTACAAACAAGCATCTGAAGAAGTCGTTCGTAACGACGAAACGCGTCATGCTATGTAGTCAATAAAGTGTAAATCATAAATTCAAGTGTTTGAATTTAAGTTTATATTCAATTCTTGTATAAGGTTGGCAACAATCTCTTCAAATCATTTTCGATCTTGTGTCATCCTACAGTACTCAAGATAAGTTTAAAGGGGGAAATCGTGGAAACGTAATGATTTGAACGAAAATGCTTTGTTTTCATAGAAGATTTTGAAGCATTATTGTCCTTTTTTACTTCAAACAATTCTCAAGCTGCGTTCTCATCAATATATCGTATTCAAAACCAAAAATCGTTCTCAACTGAAGACTTCAAACACGACATAAGGATTTGCAGGTTTCCGAATAAAAATGGATCTAGATTTCATCGAATGACTTCTAAATGAAATTGTTCAGTGAATTCCAAATGTTATATTTGATAAATTCACTTCTTACGTAATTGAACATTGATATTTGTGCCAGGGTGCACCCTGGTTCGAAGTATCATTCATAAATATTTACCATTTTTGCTATCCAGTTGGTATTACAAAAAGGAATATAAATATTATTTCAGCTAAGCATTGATTAATTTTTGGAGTTAAGTAGCTATGAGTGGAAAAAGTTTGAGAAACACTGGTGTAGAAAGTCACCAATACAGGTCAACTTTGTGTTATTTATGCATAAAAGACGGAAGTAGTATTGCCACGAAAATCCTTGTCAATTGAAAATAATTGAATGAATTCAGGGCAAAAGATCATTTGCGTGTAAAACTTTTATGAATGAACAGAAATGAATGAAATACCTTTACCTGAGAACACAATGTACGGCAGGTATAAACCAAAAACGGATGTTCTATGACATTTCGCATAATAACTATACAAATGAGTTATTCAATGTATTTCATTCTTAGTCGCATTTTTCCTGAAAATAATAGATGATCACAGTGTATCGAAAGTCAAAGGAAGGGAACGTAGTGATTTTAAAATCTGTTTCTTGTATTCTGTAGCACGATGTCTAACTCTATGAATGTGTAACGTATTGCCGCTATTGTCATTGGCGTACCTACTAATTTCATCTAGGGTAGAAAGCGTTTGTTCTAACCGCGTCAAGCAATGAGATACAGTGACAGTACAGGAGTTCTAGTGAATTTGTATATTCTTCAGGGGCACGTTTGGTTCTTCTTTCGAAAATCTTCTTTTGACCTCGTTGAAAATTAACAAAAAGATTTATTCATGACTAATTCATGTTGTTAAATATAATTGTGAAACATTAAGCTAAGAGTTTAATTTAATTTAATAGAAAGATTTATATTCAATGTTGAATTAGAAGTTAATAAAGCGTAAAAAAAATGTTCAATTTTATCGAATTTACTAATGCGGGTAAAAATATCTACAGGACGGTCATTGTCCACACTTGCTCCACATTACTACGCCCATTGAAATTTGAAAAAGATTTTAGTTTGAATTTTCCATAAAGAAATCTTATTCAGTTGAGTAATTCAATTCTAGTTACTAGATTGTTGGTAACACTGCCTATATTTACTAACAATACCTGCTCGATTTTAATTCAAATTTGATAAGTAGAAACTGTCAAATCACCTGTCATTCAAGCGAAGTTTGTTGTAATTCTAGACGCATGTTCACAAATTATTAATTGCATCATATATTTAAATAACCACCGAGAGAATAATTAAATCAGCAGAAAATATTATTTCAATTCGTAATGAATATTGTAATTTGAAATATTCGAACGTTATCATTGGAATTCGATTGTGATAATCTGGCAAAATTCACCAGAAGGAATAAACAATGCAGATAACAGCTTATTGTGCAATATTTTCCAATCTGATAAATGTTCATTTTTTAAATATTATAGTGTCATGTTTACATCAAAATGATAGATTATTTTACATCTCATCGATATAATTCTTTTTGCATTTAGCACTATTGTTTCACATATGTTCTATTTCAAAATTGATTAATTATTTAAATATTAATGATGATTAATATATAAATTCATTCAGATAACAATCTTATCAGTCGATGAATGTGTGTGCTTATAATTTTGTAATTTCTAAATAATATTTATAAAAGACTTTTGAAAAAGAATTTTTTTCATGACAGTTTTCCATCAAAGTTATTAAAACTTATACTTGCACTTATATTCTTATACTTGTGAAACTTGTACAAAGAATTCCGTATTTGAATATTTTCAAACATTCTTTTGAACTTGTTACATTCGATATTATGTCCCGTCGATAATATTCAACCCTGCTAGTGCTCCAAATATTTTTTAAAATGCTTTTTTCAATATTTCAGTTAACCATTCCGGCATGGGAGGATTGGGGGATAAGGATGCGAAAAAGAAGCACACAAGGCCTACATTTTCAGGTCAGCAGATATTTGCTTTGGAAAAAACCTTCGAACAAACCAAATACCTTGCTGGTCCTGAAAGGGCGAAACTGGCATATGCATTGGGGATGACAGAAAGTCAAGTGAAGGTAAGCGATAACTTCTTTTCAAAATAACAACAAATAATTCAAAAACCAAAATGAAACAACCTGAAACCGAAGTGATTTTATTGAGTTTTTTACAACTGCTCCTGAAGAGGAGATCATATATTCCCAAAAGATAGAGGTTCAGAGAAAAGAGAACAGTGAATAAATTAAACTGTCCAGTATTAACAGCCACTGTTAAAAGAAAAATATATCAATAGTAGATATACTTACGTTTGTTTCTTCATTAAATTTCAAGAACTAATAATATGATATTTCTGTTGCTGAAAATATTGATACCTAATGTAAAGTCACAAACGATGAACCTTCGTCAGTGAATATATATTGCATCCCTTTAAGAATACCACACAGCGCTGTTTCATTCTATTCAGGGAATCAGCAGTGACATGTATCTAAAATGTCGAGTTTCGATGGTTTTTCGAAACGCACCAAAGCCCTCCATCTCCTCAAAACGCAGATTGAATGGGGGACATATACACGTAATTTCCATCAATCGAAGAAACAACATAATCTCTCTCGAGTTTGGTAGAATGCATTCTTGAAGACAATATCATTGCGTACTTCCATACAGAGATGATTTCATGGTTTTATTGGGATTATTTCGATAATTCGAAAGAAAATTCGGACTGTGGTCGATGAAATCACCAAGAATTTTTTAGTGGTCTAAAACTCTATATAGACATTTATTTTAAATTTTGTCAAACCTTGTCAATCTTTGGAAAATATCATAGTACTAGAGATGATATCTTATAAACTGTAAGGCACAATAAGTACATATTTATATTTGAATGCAAGTAGTTTTTTCGATGATTTTCAATTTCCTTTTGCATGCCAAATATTCAATATTCCAATACGCTCGAGAAGAATCCGTAAATCCGATAGAACTGACAGATTCGTATTTTTGTGCGTGTGTAAACATCTTCGCTGAAAGGAATAACATTCGAACAAAACATAAAACAGATCCTCAACGTTTTGTATTGAATATGGAAAAATAATACCTGCGAAGTGGAAAAATTCTTTCACTTGATCTCGCTGAAATATCGACAAGCGGAAAATCTGGAAGAAGCATTTTTATCCCTTGTGACATATTGCCTGCCTCAAGGAGAAAGCATTCGGCGAATAATAATGAAAAAGCTCCGAATGATATGACGAAGACACTCGGAAAATTCCTTCTTTTATTGTACAACACGCGATTTCTTGTATATTATTCTGGTGCTAGGTTTTTCATTTTTCCACAATATGGTGCTTGTGCTTTTGTATTGACGTTTCTATCGGCTTCAATTTCTTATAATGCCTCAAATATACAGAACAACTTATTGATTTTCAACTTTTTATAATAATGAATTTTCCACACTCAATATTCTGAATTTGAAATATTCAACAAGGTTTGAATGTTCTTCCTTCTGTCAGACCAGAGTAATTATTGGTGAAACGACATCACAATTGTCAAATGAAGAGGAAAAATAAATAATACAGAAACCAGAGATCAGTGTTTCTACATCCGCATCTATTCTTTTTACGTTCTATTCGTTTAGTATAATTCCAAAACTTTAAACGATATTTTTAATACGATTTAATAGAGGTTAATCACCTTTAATAGAGGTTCTATGGAGTTCTTCAGTCTGAATGAGTTGTTTCCCGCAGTTTAAATGAATGAAAAACCAATGAGAAGAATCGTTTGATAATGTCATATACATCAAGTTGACAACACTGCTTCATTTAACAATGTCCTGACACAAGTTGTTCGTAGCAATATTCAATTAAAATACTACCAAACGTATTAAATACGTACTAAACTTAGAAAACAATTGTTTTCTTTTACAGTTCTTAATCAAATCATTAGTTTTCTTCGGTCAATTATCAAAAATTTAATGAGGCTGACTTTTTAGAGACAAAGAGTAAACAATTTCACACAATAATTTCTTTTCGACATTTTGACAATTATAAATTTGACAACAATCATGCAAATGACACAATAGTTCGAAACCGAAACTTGACAACACTGCTTGGTTTTACGATGTCGTGACACAAGTTTCTTGTAACAACGTACAGGTAAAACTAGAGAGCAATTCTCAATTCAGTTCATCAATCAATTTGTCTCAATTTGGCTTGTACCAAATTGCTCCAGCAAAATATATGACAGGTTTTGGGATACGTAACTAAAAAGTGTTTATACTATATAAAATATTATATACACTGAGTTGACAACACTGCTTTATTTAAAGATGTCCCGACACAAGTTGTTCTCAGCAATATTCAACTGAAAATCTAGAAAACAATTGTTTTCTTCCTCAGTTCCTAATTAAATCACTGGTTTTCTTTGAGCAATTACCAAATTTTTAATGAGGCTGATTTTTTAGCCACAAACAGAAAAAAATTTCAATGTTCGACATTTTGACAATAATAAATTTGAGAACACTGATACAAATCACAGAATAGGTCGAAACTGAAACTTGAGAACACTGCTTGGTTTTATGATTTCGTGACACAAGTTGTTTGAAACAACGTACAGGTAAAACTAGAGAGCAGTTGTTCTCCCTCCAGTTCACCAATCAATTTATCTCAATTTAACTTGTACGGAATTACTTGAGCAAAATATCTGACAGGTTTTGGGAAAAGTTACCAAAAAATGTTTAGAAAAGTTGACTGCTACGTTAATCTAATAAATGTCACATAAGTAAAAAAGTGTGGAAACGTCGCAGCTAAGCGTATCACATCTGGATCCGCCCGAACATGGGCCTTATATTAGTGGAATTATTTTTTGTCAACATTCCGGATTTATATTCAAATCTGTGTGGCTTGAGATTCAATAAAAATGCAAATTGGGGTAGGAGGCGAAAGGGGCATTTACACTTGTCGAAAATGTCCGTTCACCGCCTCTCTTTCATTAATTCGAGACAACATATCGTCTGCACGCGTCGCCACTGTATTACTCATGAGGGATTTAGATTCGGCCTATTTTAACCCCACTATACACTTAAAGTTAATCGGATTCATTTTGAAACGAGCCGATATATTGCGGCCAACAGAGCCTAATCACCCGGCTGACGCTGACACAATATGCCTGAGTCGCTCCATCCCCCAAGCCTCAGATATTTGTCGCCGTATTAAACTTTAAATTGGTAGAATTAACTGGCTGCTGATTCAATTTACTGATAAAATAGCTTGTCGTATTACAGGATATTGTGACGGCGGTTGTGTTTGCGACGTCTGCTTTGATTAAACATTTTATAAAATATGTTAAATTTATTCTGTGAACTCAATACCTAAACGTGGAACGAATATCAGATGTTTGATATACCTTTATGATTATGCTGGGTATCTTATACGTCAACTTGCACGATATTTGCACTTTCTGAAACTGCAATTCACTTTTTGAATAATGTCAAATGCGTTCTGTCAAGTACACAGATTAATTCATGACGTTTTATCCGGTATTTGTTGCTTCATCCTGTCAATTCATAGTTACTTTACTTTGTTAATCATATTTCATCGTCATAGAACATATAGCTATGAACAAAGTATGTCGTGACATCTAAAATGAAGCGCTGTTGTCAAATTGATGTGTCTGTATTCTCACAGAATATTGCTTAGTTGCAATCTTTTGTTTCAAATAAGATTGTATTCAATTTTAAAACCCAAAAGAACAGTGTTGTGTCAGATCTCCCATTAATCCTATCATAATTGGTAGAAAACAATTCATCAAACACTGAAAATTCATCAAACACTGTTTTCTAGGTCTTGACATTTTCAATTGAAACATGCATAAAAATAATGTACGTTTCATCTCTATTTAGGCTCATTTGTACTGAGGAAGTCATCAGAAACGCCATAAAGCAAGAAACGTACCTCTCTGACTAATATATTCAAAATAAAATCATCAACAAAAAATTGCAGAAAGTGAAGAATTAAAATTTGTTTATGAAACATCAGGTTTCAGATCACTTGCTCAGCTCATTCACTTTGTAAGTGTCATTACTGCAGATCTGGCTGATAAAATTGAATTTGGTGGTAATAGTATGGTTGAAATAACAGTTGCTCAAAATATAGGGCTTGTTGGAGAATCCAACAGGTTAGAATTAGAAGAAGCAGACAAATCGATTCATGACGCTTTTGGGCTAATTTGGTAAGAGAGAAAGCTCGGATTTCTGGAGGTGGAGCTCCTGATATCTTCACAATATAAAGATAAAGAAAATTCTTCAGAATTCATTGAGGCTATTAAAGAGCTATTTTTGAGATCTTAAGGCGTATGAGTTCTCGTAAAGAACACTCTTCACTTTGAAAAAAGACACAGAATTGAACCTTATTCAAACAGCTTACAATTGAGAAACAGGCAAGTAAATGGGGATGCTTTTTCTGGAGTAAATGTACGGAATGCAGCAATTTTCCATTTCACAGAAGTCTCTCTTTTTCTACTCCTCTAAAATCAATATCACATATAAAATATTTCATCAGTAATTGCAGAAATTTCGCCTATAAAATCTTGAGGATCAAATATGAACATTCAACACTTATTACTCAAATGGAATGTCATTTTTTCTGAGTTACAAAGTGTTTCATTTGAAAATTATATATGTCCCATATTTCAAAACTATTTAACGCATCATTTTCAAATTTGGTGAGAAATATAGGTAGGTACTCTACAACAAATAAATTATTTCTAATAAGCACACGGGATATAAAAGGCAATAAATTGGTTGATGGTCGAAGTTTTTTAAAACACACGCCTTCTAATTATCCGTACGCTTAAGTGAAGCCGGCCCAATTTCTATCTCAAATTTCTGGAGATAAGATGCAAATAAATAGCAAGTAAGTCTTGCAAGAAAGAAAGGACACCAGCCATAAAATCTTCATTTAATGTGACTTTATGAGTTAAACGAAATTTTTATCCTGATGCGGTCGGTACAAAATTCATTAAGTCAAAGTGCCCCCTGAGAACAACAGAAAAATAATCCGGGACAAACTCTCCCAGAGCTGCAGTTTCACCTCAAGAAAAATCATAATCATAAAACCTAAGCAGAGCGTCCTCTTTTTCTGGAAATTAAAAATTAATTTTATGTTTGTTACAAGTTTAATTAAATTCAAGTATAAATGAGTCTTACAGCGGGTGTCGAATTCAGCATTAACTCTTAACTCTTTTCGAGATTGTGTTCTACCCCCGTTTTAAACACCGCGATGCTCCTTGGTCCCAAATTAATTAAGGTCGCCACAGGAGAATTGATATTATACAACCACATTTTGTGAACGAATATTCCCTTGTTATCAGTTCTTTCAGAATTTATTTTTTGTATTGTAGAGATCTTCCCCCTTCAAAAATGTTTTTCAACTATTCGAATCAGCTTTTAACGATACCGAGAGATGGCAGCAGTAGCAACTGATTCCTGCATGATATCGTAATGTAGACCCCATTTCAATCAATGAGATCGTGGTTTGCTCCTCCGATTCGAGAACTTTAAGAGAATTTTTTTAAGGCAAAAGGCAAAAACACTCCGAAAACAATAAATTATGGAGTGACCATATGAAAACCATTTAAAACTTTTTTTTCAATGTTCGCATTCAGTTGGACATTGTAACTTGTCGCTTTGATTTAGTTCTTGATATATACTTCAATTAGAATTCGAAAAACGTTTTTTTTTAAGAATAAATTTAAAAAGGAATTCAGAAGGAATATTCCGGAAATGTCAATAATATCAAATATCGCTATGATTATACTCACCCTTATTTTAACCTCAAAATCATTTTACTTTACTTGTTATTCGAAACATGCGTTATTTTCAATAAATTGTGCCAGTAAGGTTTGGCATTCAATTTCCTAGAGTTGGGCGACCAAAATTATTTCTCATAATAGAGTGCTGCACAAAAAGAAAGAAGAACCTCAATCCTTCTAGGAAGCTTATTGAGTATTAGAGGCTGGTTCTTAATAAATATAATTCGTCATAAGCTGATCAACTTACGAATGGTAAAAAACGAGTAATTTTCATCGAATAAGTATTGAAATATGAAACAAATTTTTCATCCCCTTTATGTTGGATCAGAAGTAAAATTCACCACATCGATAAATTTCCGATTTTATAATTTCTCCATCAAAAATCTCCCCATCATCTTTCTCCAGGCAATGAAACTATATAGCCTACATATCTCCGAATATATCAGATATAAAATTTTCGATAGAATCGTTTTCAATCGAATTGGAAAATCCGGATAGCGATGACGACGTTTGACACAAACAAGTGGCGCCCCACTGCGACAGACGCCCCCTAATTCAATTTGCTAGGAGATTATACGGTGTTACCACACACCCTCATTCTGAGCTATACATCATAGGAGTAGTCTTTCCCATAGACAATGGAAATGGAAGGAGTCATTAGGACGACGCGACACCATGTGGGGTGTGCATTAGGGGTGCTGTGCCAGGATGAAAAAATGAGATTTTTCAGAACATAAACAGTTCTTATATGAATAGCGATGAAAGATTTTAGTCTGCACCTGATATGAACGGAGACTGTGGAACCAATTACTCATTCGAGCTGTTAACGCAGATTTCGTTTCACGTTTTTATAGATGTCAACCAAACCTGATAAATTCCAACGACTTTATCTTGTCTTTCTACTTTCATCCAACAGTCATCGTTCTTCGTTTCAAATTCTCGTCTTAAACAGCTTCAGGCTGCATCTGAGATTTTTGAGACTATATTCAGAAATATGTTGCAGATCTATGTTGCAGAAATTTAGTTCTTCCATTTGATGCTAAATCGTGACCAAAATATTATCAAAAGTGTTAACAGAAGGGCTACCAGTGGACCTAATTACAAGCAGCGTTTACTACTCTTTACCCTCATCAATGAAATGGACAGGCTGAATACTGGAGATACTATCATCACCTTTAGCCTTGATTGGGCTTTTTATTTTTTGATCTTTTCAATTTCTTTGAGTGATATATTCACTTTCGTTCAAGACAAGTCAATCAATTGACTACGAGGTCATTCGCTGAAACTAACTCGAGAGCTTCAAAACTACGATTAGACCATTTTTTCATCAAATCATGCCTATGGTATGTGGAACTCTAGAGTTTCAGATCACTTGCTCAGCTCATTCACTTTGTAAGTGTCGTTACTGCAGATCTGGCTGATAAAATTGAATTTGGTGGTAATAGTATGGTTGAAATAACAGTTGCTCAAAATATAGGGCTTGTTGGAGAATCCAACAGGTTAGAATTAGAAGAAGCAGACAAATCGATTCATGACGCTTCTGGGCTAATTTGGTAAGAGAGAAAGCTCGGATTTCTGGAGGTGGAGCTCCTGATATCTTCACAATATATATAAAGAAAATTCTTCAGAATTCATTGAGGCTATTAAAGAGCTATGTTGCAGAAATTTAGTTCTTCCATTTGATGCTAAATCGTGACCAAAATATTATCAAAAGTGTTAACAGAAGGGCTACCAGTGGACCTAATTACAAGCAGCGTTTACTACTCTTCACCCTCATCAATGAAATGGACAGGCTGAATACTGGAGATACTATCATCACCTTTAGCCTTGATTGGGCTTTTTATTTTTTGATCTTTTCAATTTCTTTGAGTGATATATTCACTTTCGTTCAAGACAAGTCAATCAATTGACTACGAGGTCACTTCGCTGAAACTAACTCGAGAGCTTCAAAACTACGATTAGACCATTTTTTCATCAAATCATGCCTATGGTATGTGGAACTCTAGAGTTTCAGATCACTTGCTCAGCTCATTCACTTTGTAAGTGTCATTACTGCAGATCTGGCTGATAAAATTGAATTTGGTGGTAATAGTATGGTTGAAATAACAGTTGCTCAAAATATAGGGCTTGTTGGAGAATCCAACAGGTTAGAATTAGAAGAAGCAGACAAATCGATTCATGACGCTTCTGGGCTAATTTGGTAAGAGAGAAAGCTCGGATTTCTGGAGGTGGAGCTCCTGATATCTTCACAATATATATAAAGAAAATTCTTCAGAATTCATTGAGGCTATTAAAGAGCTATGTTGCAGAAATTTAGTTCTTCCATTTGATGCTAAATCGTGACCAAAATATTATCAAAAGTGTTAACAGAAGGGCTACCAGTGGACCTAATTACAAGCAGCGTTTACTACTCTTCACCCTCATCAATGAAATGGACAGGCTGAATACTGGAGATACTATCATCACCTTTAGCCTTGATTGGGCTTTTTATTTTTTGATCTTTTCAATTTCTTTGAGTGATATATTCACTTTCGTTCAAGACAAGTCAATCAATTCACTACGAGGTCATTCGCTGAAACTAACTCGAGAGCTTCAAAACTACGATTAGACCATTTTTTCATCAAATCATGCCTATGGTATGTGGAACTCTAGAGTCTAGACACCTCAAAAATGACACAAATATAGCTCTTGTTAGCTATCACCTAGTGTAACTAAAAATGTTGTCTTAATGACTGATTGTGTCTGATTGTGATTTAAGTTATTCTCTTAAACGTAATTTGTTTAGTCGCTTTATTAGATGTAATTTGTTGAGTTGTAACTTCTAATTTGATATAATTTGATTTAACATGTTCATTACTAATAATTCCTTCAGAAAAATTCCTAATCGGGTCATAGGATGTTTATCATCCACTATAATACTCTTGTTAATAATAATGAAACAAGAATTGAGAAATTATATCTGAGAATTGTTAGTAATAACGAGAAATATCTGAGAAACAAATTACTTAGCTATTCTGTCAATATCTTCTTGTCTAATCGCTAAAATTATATTAGGGATGATATTGTTGGGGATGATATCCTCCAGATATAAGGCTGAATTTCCTCATCAATAAAAGAATCATCTTTGAAGCAACTACATCAGTTTCCGAATTGATTTATAACGTTCGTGTCGGTAAAAAGTCATCCCAATTCGGACTACTGTTTTTCATTGGTTTAAGCTGGAAGTATGTCAAAACAAAGTTAGAAAATTTGGAAATGGAAGCAGTGAATATTTGAATACCTTTCCGCATTATTTAACAAATTTGAAAAGGGGATAATGTCCATGATATACGGCAAACTGGCACGAACATCGACTTTTGAATGTCAACCAATCAACATAATAGAGTTATTCTGAAATAAAATGGAAATAAACAAAAGGGGAGGTAAATAAAACGGGACATAATTCAGAGAGTTTAATGGGGTGATGCTGGGGAAAACAACGCTTGTAGGTTGAACGCTGTTTTGGGGCTTAACAAAGCGGCTAGTCGAGATTCGGCTAAGTTATTAATTCCCAGGAGAGATTTTCATTTAGCATTTTTATTTAATCTGAGAACATTTTTATTATCAAAAACATTCCGCATTTTTGTAAATTAAAGCCTTGCGTTGCCGTTTAATTCCGGCGAGGTTCTTTCATAGTCTAATTATTCAAATAAGCTCAGTAGAAATGAGCAGGAGCTTCATTGAAAATGATTCAACCTGCTCTAATATAATAATAATAATATTTATTCAGCTGAAGCTGAAAAAAAATCAACATATTGTCAACTGTCAATTTTTAATTATATACCTATCTCATTATTTAAAATATACTTTCTAAAATCACGCTTAAATATCTTAATACTAGTACTAGTTTTCAATATATTTGGTAAATTATTGAAAGCCTTAAATCCTTCATAGTATATGCTATTTTTAGATTTAGAGACCTTCAACTTTGTATATAAAAACTATCAGTATTTCTAGTATTATACCTATGCACATCACTGATATATGTTTTATATATATATATATATATATATATATATATATATATATATACATTTTTTATTACATTACATGGAAGCAACTGATTTTTTATTTTAAATATGAATATATATGTAGCAAAGAGTATTCTTTGTTTAACAGACATTAGTTCTGAAGAGTTCAGCATAATTTTACCAGGGGTATACCTATTGCGCTTTACAATGGTTCGTATGGCTCTATTCTGCAACTTTTGTAATTTTTTAAATTTTTTCTTTAGTCAAACCAAATAACAATGTGGAGCAATATTCAAAATGTGGCATTATTATGGATTTGAACAATAATAATTTCTGTATGTCGACAGGTATTTTCCTATTCTTTTCAAAAAATTGATTTTTTTAGAGATTTTAGATGATATGACATCAACATGATCATTGAAACTCAATTTTTTGTCTAACATAATGCTTAAATATTTTACTGTTTCTTCTCTTCTAATTTTCTGTTCATTAATCTCTATAGTTGTATCCTCATTTTTATTGGTTTTAAGGCTTTTACTTGTACCCAAAACTATGAAGTTAGATTTTTGCACATTGAGAGATAAGCTATTGTCACAATACCATTCATTAATTGCATAAAGGTCTCTATTTATTCCCTCTGTCATATTCTTAATATATTTGCCACATATATAGAGCACAGTATCATCAGCGAATAAACGTATAGAACATTTTTTCACGTGAGAGACATTATCGTTTATATATAAGGAGAACATTAACGGACCTAAGACAGTTCCTTGAAGTACTCCTACATCCATTTTCGTGCTATCCAAAAGCATGCTATTAAAGTTAACTTTTTGTGTTCGCGAATCCAGGTATGATCCGAACCTTCCAATCATTTAATACCCCCTCAAAACCAGTTATTCAGTTTTTTCAATAATAATGTTTCGAAACATAACGTTTCGAAAGCTCTTTCAAAATTCAACAATACTACTAAAACCGTTTCTAAGTATTCAAAAGTAAACATTTCGTTGAATCACCGTGTATAGCTTATAAATGTAGCCTCACAACTCACGTTTCTTATCAAGAAAAATATTGGAGTATTTTGATTTCTAAACTCTAAAATTAATGATGGAAAACATCGATTATTCTTATTATTTGCTCGATCAGACTCAGATCAGACTCGAATTGAAATTCCAATCAAATTAGTAGTAGCTGAAACAGTAACATTCTTAGAAAATATAAATAATTGCAGGCGATAGAATAGTGATTATATGACTATAAAATAGGTAACACTGTCAATAAATGGGTTCAATTATCTTAATTTTAACCACAAATGGCAAATAGAACGAATAAACTGGACAATAACGAAGAAACGTCTCTAAATAAAAAATATACGAACTAATTTCAAAAATAAGTAACAGAATAATTGGAGTTGGATTCATGAAAAATGAGGTGTCTCATGGTAACAGTAACATACAAATTCTACTAATACAAAATAATAAGTCAAATATAAATCAATTCGGAGAATCCAAAGGTTATGAATTGAAGAGAAGCGATCAAAACAAATACAATTAACAAAAACACAAATATGTCTCTTTTCATATAAATAAATTGAAAATGAAACTGCATTTCTGTACTTGTAATTTTTGAGTGTTGACACAAAATATGAATATTGCGATAGGTTGAACCTTAATATCTGAGACAACAAATGCCAACTAGGAAAATACAGAAATATATGAGTTGACGCAAAAGTAAGTTTTTGCAATGATCTCAAGATCTATTGGAAGAAATTTCTTAATGAAAGCGGTGATGATTGTCGGCCATTGTGTGATTTAGACTGGCAATGTGATTTAGCTTTCTTGTCCGATCTTACTGGTTAACTGAGTACACTAAATCTGAATCTACTAGACAAGAATAAAACATTAACAGAAATGATGAGTTCTATTGCAGCATTTCAAAGTCAAACAGAATCTATGATAGTTGACTTAAAGAAGAAAAAATTTGAACAATTTGTGAACATCAAGGATCATATGGAAAAACATCCTACCTACTATTTCATTTCTGAGAAGTACACGACAGAAATTAGGGCAGTGATAGCAGAATTCGAAATTCGCTTTAGTGAATTCAGAAAAATTGAGAAGTTGGTTCAATTCATAAGTTATCTATTTAATGATGCCATTGATCATAGTGATATCTATGAATTGGCTACAAAATTTGCAGATACTTTTCGAATGGAGCACATGATGTTAGAAAACGAAATGATTGCTCTGCGCTCCGACATATTTCTAAAAGCAAGGTCATCCGCAAGTCAAAATTTCTGGGCATTGCTTTCTAACGAAAAATATCCACATTTGAAAAAATGTGTTGCACAATTTCATTCGTGTTTTGGTTGAACAAATTTAAGCGAGTCAGCATTTTCGTACTTGAAACAAAGAAAAAATAAACACCGTTCTCGCTTGACAGATGCTCATACATTGGATTCTTCAAGGTTGGCAATTTCCTACTACAAACTGTTATTATGCTAAACTAGTGGAAAATGCTCAGGTGCAATGCTCACACTAATATATAGGACCCATTTAATGTTAATTTAAGGATAAATTTAAGGAAACGGTCTCACATGGGATATGAAGAGAAACTACAAAGACTGGTCAATAAAAAAATACATGATTGAGTACTAAACTATGACGTTTAATGTAAGATTTCAAGAAGTATGTACTTGGTACCTTGGCACAGGGTTTCGTTAGTAAACAGTAGATCTAAGGTCTCATCAAATTGGCCACCCCTGAGATAGATGATGTTATGATATGAGCCGGTCCTGGTTTCAAACCAATGAATGCTATTTTTCATATCTGATTGATTCGCACAGAGTGCATCGCTAACGTGAAGCGAAACCACCACTGCCTAGGGTGGCGGGAGGTGGCGGCTAGGCTGGCCGAATCGAAACAGGAAACAAATATTAAAACAGAAACGAAATTGGTATGCGGCCATCAAAGCGTAATATCCACCAAATTCAATTAACTGATATATCGCGTATAAATTTCCCCTTAGAGCAGTGACATTCGGCGGCGCGGCGGTCCCGCCCCACTAGACCGGTTTTTGGTCGCCATTGCTGTCTGTCGCGCCCCAATCCATCATTTCTCTGACACATATATGGAATTTTATTTCCTGGTATCGATGCATCGGCCAGCTATGGCTCTTTGCGAAATGATGCAGTGATTTATAGCTGACGTTGCTAATCTACGTGACGTATATGTGTTTTTATTGTTTGCCAGGCCGGTTTTATAATTTTCAGATAAAATCTACACGAGGGTGGTCTGCCAGCTTTTGCTCGGCTAATCCCCGACCGCTATGTAAATGGAGAGTCATTAGTGTGTCGTTAAGCTTTACGTAAGGCGGCCGAATCGATTAACGCTAAGTGACTGCGTAATTAGCTGTATACATGCCGCCTTCCGAATGGAACCCTTCGCCCCCGTTCCGCCACCAAATTAAGGGTTACTTGTGCGCTTGGACGCGAGACCCTCGCTCCGAAACGTCCTAATTACGCACTTGTAATCTTATAGTGCGAAAACGGACAAGCTTCGTGTGCCATCACGAAACCTGGTCAACCCCATTTTTTCCTGCATTTTCACCCTCTCCACTCGATGCTTTTTCCACGATACTGCAGCTTTTCCACTCCAGATTAAACGGTTCCTTTCATAATCCCATGCTGACAAACATATCCTCTTCAACCTCACCTATCTGTATAAATAAATGAAATCGATCCAATATTTTAGAACCCAGAGGCTGAAAAGAAGCTCATAATAGCAAATTATTCTTCTATTACTTATTGAATGGAAACGTTTGTACGAAGTAAGTCACGAAACAACTTGACAGTCATATAAACTTATGACAAAATATATGTCATGTTTCTGCTGCCATCTAGTGGCATCCCTAGTCAACATAAATTCGCCTTTGTAGGTGAATAATATGAAGAAGAATTTGACGTAATTTCTACACTTAAGGCTCATGGTGATCATTTGTACTTGACTCAAATGATCTCATTGAACTTCTTCCACATATTTTATTATAGGTTATAAAAAGATTGGAACGGGTAATGTTTGAATCCAACATGTTGCATTATTTATTTACTTTAACTGCATTAAATAAAACGAAGGCGTGAATTTTTCTTATATTGGAATAATATTTCACTATAGACTGAGAAGCATTCTTACAGCCTTTCAGTTCGAAGAGCAAAAGGCAGCATCTAATCAAAATTGTCAAGGCATTATAATATAACTTCTCAATATTGATCAACATTTTCACTCAATGAATTTTTTGTCAAGGACTTTAGAAACGATCATTGTAGAGAGTTGGAAATTTATTTTCAAATGTTCTACAATATTTTGTGAACTTGTTCAAACATGTGTTCTTTTAACACGAATTAAATTTTTTTCGTGTTTTCGTTCATTTTCACATGGCAAAAGAGATAATTGAAATTGACATTACCATTATGTGCTAGGGAGAAATTCGATATAAGTATTTTTCACCATGGTAACCCCCAATTTAGAATAGAAGGAACCTTTATCAAAAAGCAACGTGCTTCAAAGCACATTAATAAAGAAGAGAAAATATTTCGTAAATCTTATTTTAAAAAGAACGTCTAGTCCTGAGATGAAGGAAAAACTGCTAATTGAGCACGTGATTTATTACAATCTCTGCATTCTTTATTAAGCTAGGGGGTGAGATCTTATTGAAAAATGCTGGGATACTGCCAACAAAGTGAATAACTCAAGATTTCTTAATTGAATTAATCCCCTAGTCTAGGGAGATCAATAAAAATAGCGCTCTGGGTGCATTAAAATGTCATACAGAAGCTATATACCATCAATACATATTAACAACTTAATGGCGACTTTATTTCTCTCACTTCGATCTCATAAACAACTCATATTTTATTGCACGAAATACAATGAATAATTATAGCGAATTGCACAATAATATGATGTGAATTTTGCGATAAGGTTTATCAAAGCACATGTTTGAAAAATGTATTGTGTAGACCTCATTCAAACGCTAAGAATGGTATAACGAATTAAGAAATTCACAATAATAATAAATCTTTATTTGATCTAAAATCACCCGAAGATGTCGATTACGAAAGAGAAAAATACAAATATAACCTCAAACTATTTGAGACCATATGTTTAATACATCTAGAATAGCTAGTATAGCTACGTACTGATTTATAATAATAATAAATTACTGCGTTTCCATATGAAAACGTGAATAATTAATTCACGGTCTGGATAATTGGATAACTTTTTTGTGGTCGTTATTGATACAAGGTTTTTGTGAAAGGATGCATCAAAAAATCGAAGAAAAAATTTTCGAATCTCTCATAATATGAAAGTGAGTGAGTGATTTATAACAAAAAACTGTGAAAAATATTCGAAATATTGAGAAATTAAAGGTTAGTTTTCCAGCCAGAAGTTGATAAATTCAAGAATAATGACAGTATGGATAGACTGATAATGATATGGATAGAGAAGAATAACTTTTTTCGCAGATTTTAATCGGTATTTCCTGTGTGAATTTTTGGTTATTGATAAAAAACAACGTCAAAATGTCGTAAGCGTCAAGTATTGCATTATAACGGCGAACAATCTAATGAAGCTAAGTTGTCAATGAAGAAAGATATTCAAATTGTCAACGAATATTCTGACGAGGTTTTCTCGTATTATTGGCAATATGTCAAGAAGAAGCTGCTATGAAATCAGGAATCTCCTGTTTAACTATGGAATTGACAAATCAATCACGCATCAAACGTGTTTATATATTGAATTTTCACAATTCTATTCATTCAAATTTACCGGAAGCGCTCATTTCCTTGTGTTACCTCCTGTGTGAAACCGAGGTAGCATAAATAGTGAAACACGTCTATTAGGATTGGCATAACTACCTAGATATTCTTAATCCAAGTATATCCTATTTGGACAGTGTTATTCAGCCTGGTTTCAACGAATTTCAGATATACATGGTCCTCCTCCGTGTTCTGCCAAGCTTTCCTATCTCTGGTTCTTCTCAACCATCGTCTTCCCATCGAGGGCATCCGAAGTCCTCCGTGTCTCTCTGGGCCTCCAAAATGTGATTCTATGTGTCTATCTCGCCGAATCTTGTCTAACCGAACTAATTTCACTTCAAGCTCGCCACTATATCATCTGTTTTCTTGTTGTGTTATGTTTTCTTCCGTATTCTATCTCTCGAAGTGATGCCCAACATGACCCTTTCCATGGCTTGTTGTTCAACTCTAAGCTCTTCCTTTTTTCTTCATTTCGAGAAAATCCCAAGGTTTTAATCAAACCTGGCGTTCGAGGCTTAGGAATTGTGGTAAGATAATCACGAGCAACCCGAGGATGCGTCACAATTGGCAAAGTAAGGTACTCTCTTATCCCAAAAGCAACCAATGTCAAGTGAATTGTTCGTTTCATTTCTTCGTTCTCATTTTCATTTTCCAGTTTGAGGTATATAGGTATAGTTTTCTATTTTTTCTCTGATGGCATAATCTAATCGAGGGTATCGCTGCTCTTAATTTCTGAAATTTATTGAAATTCATATGTAAACCGATTTTTCTGGATTTTCGTTTAGTTCATTGAACCTGATTTTCGTTGAGCATCAATTTCGGTACTAATTATAAGTACAGCATGGACAGTGTTGTTGTCTTTATATTATTCCTACAACCCTTTCAACCCCAAACCTAAACAAATGATTTCCTCAAGATCCAATTAATTCATTTCGTCTCAGATACTCGCTGCAATGAAATTCGATAAACACCGAAGGAAATTGAATTGGCGAAGGGTAAATCTCTCAGACAGGGTAAATATCGATGAGGAGTTTATCGTAACGTTGTTTTGGCATTATTCTCGCAATAACAACAAAACGGTGGTTTGAGGCACAAGAAGCCATGCCTCACAATGAAGTGCAATTAATTAATAAAAGTTTTATGGAAATAAAACTTAGTGGCGTCTGGAATTACGGACCTAATCGCAAACATTCAGTAAGGGTGGAGTGATGGGCGGAGCTTTCTTCACGAGAGAGCGAAGGGATGCAAATATATTGCTTAACCACCATGCAAAACTGCTAAACATCCGGTCTACACGTTTTCAGCGATTTCTGTATAACAAAACCATTATATATTAAATTTGCGAATTACACGGTATTTAAAGGTACAGTAGAGTAATAAATCTTGGGAATGGGGCTTCGCAGTTAATACAGCCTGCTCGGGAAATGTGCTGCCGCCGCCACGGAACGCAATCAATTATTATATCTTAGGTTTAGGCGCACTATTATTTGACAAATTTTCCATGTGCTCGTTAATTCCTCCTAATTTTGTACCCGCCGAATGGAATCGGGATTTATAACCCTACAATTATTACTCGTCACATTGATTTTGGCTTCGAAAATGTCTGTTTTCCTAATTGCCTTGCTCTGGTTTCCTATTTATTTCCAGCTTATGATGCATTATTGACTTTTCTCTTAGTTTCTTCCATGTTCTTTTATTCTCTTTCCTGAAAGATGAAGGACTTCTTGAGTTGTCAAGTAACAAATTTTCGACTATTCGAAGACAATACTTGATAATAAGTATTATTATAATCGTTTATATATAATATAATTTCATTGAATAAATTTCATGTACTCCATATATGATACTTAAATCCACACTTAATTTTCTTTGAACCATCTTCAAAATTTTTCGACAACTATGTATTTTCTGTACATCAACCCAGTTGCACATAAGCAGAAGAACTTTTATTTCGAGACATAAATGATTATCTCTATGTAGTCTCAATAACCATGTCTTTATTTCCACATATTTTGTGGCGAATATAATATTTCCAATATTAGTACCTCATTCAGCCGTAAAAGGGGAAAGAAGAAAGAAAGACACAGACCTACAAAAATGAGAGGACATCATTGAGCTAAGTTAGTGAAAGTGAAGAGGAAAAATCAATTTCCTTTTAGTTTCCATCATACTGAACTTTCAATAATGCAACATATGAACTTTAAAGGGTCTTAAGTTGTTACACACAACAACAGACAAAGAGAAATATATTCATTGATAAGAAGAGATAAAAGGAGGAGAATTATATTTATTAGCTACATTGTAACTCACGCCTTTCTGTAAGACAAAAGAAGTCTGTCTTATGGGCTTCAATAACACCACCAGAAGAAGTTTAATGCACTTTTCTGGTACTGTTAATGTTGTATACATGAGCCTTAAATATTATTTTTTATTAATATATGCAGGTTTTTAACGTCAATCATTTTAAGGAGTTATAGATAGATAACCACAGAGCTTCAATAAGTTCCTGGAATAATCACATCATTTTATTTTATATGAAACGTAGCCTAAAATTCTAAACTTTTCGAATTATGACGTTACGACACCATAATCATTGTTTGCTTTCACTCAAGTCGACCTGATCAGTTCATTTAACTTTCAACAAATATCTATAAAGTTTGATCATTTGTTTCAATATCATGTTTGAAATATTTCAATTCATTATGTATCGGATTCACAAGCTTAGATTATTTTGCAGTATAAAAATACTGCATTGCAGTATAAAAGCGTTGGTTTCGGTGTGATAAAAACATTGAAATGATCTTGCTTTCTTACAGTTTAACCTTTTAATCTAACCACACCTTACATATTCGTTATCATTGATGGGGTTGCATAGACGATTTATGTGTGGCTATATTTTCAATGGCTACATAAGCGACTTGGACGGTTATGTGGATCTATATTTCAATTGATCCAACCGTTTGAGTGAATCTTTTTTTCTAATAATCTAGACGTTTAAGTGATTCTAAAGCTCCTGTGATATGGCTACATAGACGATTTGACAGGTTAGGTGGATCTATATTTTTATTGATCTAACCATTTAAGTGAATATATATTTTTATTGATCTATATTTCTATTAATCTCTATTTTTATTATTGATCTAATAAACTAAAATCCATTTCCACTTAAATTATGTACATATTGGGAGCAGACAGATTATGTATTATATTATTTATTATTTAAATAATAAATATATAGGAATATATGAGTTATTTTTAATGTTTTAAGCAAAACAGGCTATTTGCAATGTTCGAAACTTCGTTGTATGCCACATCTTCGTCAAAACTAATGAATAATTGAATATTATGAATAACCTTACTTAACTTTAAGAGACAATGAATCAATTCACGTAATAAGTTATGTTTAATTATATTATATATATATATATATATATATATATATATATATATATATATATATATATATATATATATATATATATATATTTGAAAATTATTTTCATTTCATTTTCATTTCAAACAATATTCATCTTTGAAAGTAAACTTGACAGTTGACATCGACTTTGCAGAATAAGAGTGTTGGTCACGGTGTGATAAAACATTTAACTGGTCTAGGTTTCTTACCGTTTAACCTATAAATTGAACCACAGATTACATATTCACGAACATCATTGATGAGGCAGCATAGACGATTTAGGTGAATATATATTTTTAATGATGTGGCTACGTAGAAGACTTCTATAGTTTCAATGATCTGGCGAAATAGCCGATTAGGCAGGTTAGGTGGATCTATTTTTCTATCGATCTATATTTTAATTATTGATCTACCCGCACTATTGATATATTTTTATTATTGATCTACCCGCACTAGTTCGTTATACTAAATTCGATTGAGGTTATACTTTCCTAAATGACACCTGAGATTATATAAAATGATTCAGAGTATTAATATTACCTTTTTTTCCAGGTATGGTTCCAAAATCGACGCACAAAATGGCGGAAAAAGCACGCAGCTGAGATGGCCACAGCTAAGCGGAAGCAGGAGGTTCTAGACAACCAAACTGATGAAAACAGTGACGTCATTTCCGATACCGAAGAAGAACACGCCAGCAAAAGGCAGAAACTCCAATGAAACTGCGAATATGTAAATTATTTTAATACTTAAGGACCGAAATTGTAAATATTTAGTGATCGGTGTTTGTGAGACATTGTGATGCGTGATAAAGTGGAAACTTTCTGGAAACGCGCTTTGTAAAAAAGTTATATATAAATATATATATCGAGAATTATTATGTATACGTATAATGCTATTTAATACCAATACCTATATTTTGATAAAATTAAACAAGCGCAACCTTTGTAGTGAAAAAGACGCGAGTTGCTTAAATAATTAGAAACCTGAAACCAATATTGTTGTTATGAAAATCATGTGAGTTATAAAATCTAACTACGCTCAAAAAGAACTAATAGTTTCAGGTAACACATTTGTTTTTTCATGAAACATAGGAGAATAAGCTACAGCAAAATATCGTAATATAATTCAATTTCTTTTCAATTCAAATTTCTGAAAAGAGGATGAAATGCGTTTTAAAACATCATAAGTTGTGAGAAAGGACAATTCAACGAAAAATGTTAACTTTTATGTTTTATTATAATTGTATGTTTTAATACTTTTTGTTACTCGTACTTTACTGTAGTTTATTCTCTGTGGAAAAAAGAATACAATCTAGAACTGCTTTCTAGAAATATTTCGATATTGTTGAACATATGTACAAAATAATTGAAATAACTGATAACTCATTTTTCAATACTTGAATTCGACTGCAGAAATGTGTGGAAAAATTGTGCAATTTTCTTATAGTCCGCATAGCGTTTGGCCAGCTCATTATTATGTATTATATTGAAGATGATGTATTTGTAAAATTAAATAAAATGTTTCAGTGATAAACTGTCTTTTCATTTCTTTGTGAAAATATAACGGAAGTGTTTCCTAAATGTGGACGGAATCAACCAAGTTATGAATTGTACAAGTAACAATGGTATGGTAATAAAATATTCATTACCTTCCCACAGTCCAAGTCAAGGCAACAAATATTACTTTATGTTTAACGCAAATGACATTTATATTTTTGTTTACCTTTTCTGCTTTTGTAGAAGTGATTTGATACTATTAGGCAATGATTATGTACAGGATGTACGTTATAGACACAATTTACGTAAAATACATAGTTGCCCTTCTTATCAATTTTTCCTGATTTCAAGTAAAATTACATTTGAACATTACAGGAGTTTTTTCGAGTTAAAGTGCTCATTTGCCCTTTGATTAAATATCTATTTAAAGCAAATGTGAGTTGAAGATGTTGAGTATAAAATTTTGGGCAGGTCGAAGTTAGGTACTCCAGTGGATATAGAGACTGTGGACAAAATCGATGCATACTAAAGAATACATGAAATATTACGAACAATACTTTCTTCAACAAGTACATTCCTCACTGTAACAAATAGAATAACATTTAAAAAATATTTGGTCGGTTGTTAGTAGTAAAATGAAAGTTGTAATAGATTCATTTAATTCCGATTTTTTCTTGAAAATGAACCTTCCAGAATGAATTTCAATAATTCAAGATATATTATAACAACTTGTAATAGTAGACTCATCACTGACAATCGTATTTTACCTAATGGTGGTCCCACACGATACTTCCAACTTTGGTTTCAATTTTGGACAACCAATCCGTCTTGGCATGTGTTATTTAAGGCCAAATGTATATTTAAGGTATCGTCCACAGTATATGAGGCTGTCTTAATACGGCAGCAGATTTTATGTCATCGAGTGAAGCTTTAGAGTTTGATAATGAAAAGTACAGGTAGAGTAGCCAGGATACAAGTCCTTCTGGCAAAATTTCAATTCATAGGTCCATGGATTTTATTTTATACGAGACATATTTCAGTAAAGCCACGATTACGGGGTAAAAATATATTATAAAGTGGAACAGATTCGAGACGTTTAGTAAACCGATAAATTTGCTTGAAAATTTTTTTATTCAATGATAGTGATATAAAAACATCAGCAAATATTAATGTATTGGGTTGCTCTCTCAATTCGTTTTTAATTGAAGAAATATAATGACATATTTATGCTTTAACTCAAAAAAAAATCACATAATATCATTCTGTTTATTTTTACCGATGATAATTAGTTATCGTCCAAAGAACGCACAAAACTATGTAGTCGTGTATTTTTTTATTAGCCTATGAACTATTCCAAACCAATATCTAGTTGTGTGCCAAATTTCGTTGATGTTTATCCAGCCATTTTGGTGTAATTGCGTGACAAACATTCAACTAAACATTTAAAGACATAATTTGAATGAAACTGAGTACTTTGTAATTTTCACTTCAATTCAGTCAAACATGTGTCGTGGTTTCATCAGATGTAGATGATAAACTAATCTCTATTTTATCACGATCTCTGAGGAGGAATTTGAACTTTGTAGAAGTTAGACCATTAGAAGAAGAATAAAACGATAATAAATTTCAATTTCAGAGTTTTCATATGATAATCTATTTCATATAAAATCATTGCATCGAAAAATGTTTCTGCTAGTGCTTGTTGCGTAATAAAAAATAAATGTGATAAAGATTTCCAACCCCCCAGATTCGAAGATTTCGAAGATGTTTCGAAAAATATGATAATTTACTCACCTATATAAGATTAAAACTCCCATGACCATCTCTTTTTGAGCATTGATCTTTTCGCCACTTTTGTCCAAAAAACAGCCAATAGAACCCACTATGCACTTAATAATATCAGGTGATATAACTCCCTACGTATTTATAACAAAATCTTTTATATTTGCTTCAAAAATTATATGAAATTGGCATTTCATTGAGGGCTTTTTGTGTGGTAGCCTAAAGCAGAGGTGACAAGAATCAAAAAGCGTGAATACAATCTGCCTATCAAATATCTTTCAGAAGATAAGAGTACCTAAATCCTTTTCAGACGCATACATATGTAAATCTCAGTTTTTCGTGTAAGATAATATGAGACTTGATTTATCTGAACGTGAAAAGAGGGAAAAGAGACAGAAAGATAGATAGCAGGCGCCAGTGTGTTGCCTAGGAGACGCCGCCATATCTCCTCTGTATGCGGTTTAATTCCAATGACGCTGTATAGTATACTGTCCTTAGCGTTACTTGTCTTGTCTTCATTCAATTCTCTTCTTCTCTTTGACTCGTTTTCGGTCAATTCCATTTGGACATATGAAGTGAGTAATACGCTTTAACGATTGAGCTCGTTTCCTCTCTTTTACAAAACAAACATGTTTTCATTGAATGCTCCTCCATCAGCTGAATTGATTTAATTTAGCATAGACAACGATATTGAAAGAACAAAGCGATAAGCTAATTCCATTTGGTCGCTTCAAGTTAATGGTTTCATACAATTCCTCGAATTCCACGATTCTTATACTAAGAATTAAGGATGAAACTGGAGGTACCTTCTTTTACAACCTCGCTCTTCTTTTTCATCTAGTTGGCGACCATTTTTCACAGGCTA
This sequence comes from Henosepilachna vigintioctopunctata, assembly GCA_030704895.1. Lineage (NCBI taxonomy): Eukaryota > Metazoa > Arthropoda > Insecta > Coleoptera > Coccinellidae > Henosepilachna > Henosepilachna vigintioctopunctata. Next base: position 3,130,033 of record JARQZJ010000122.1, on the reverse strand, counting down.
GTACAAACGATTAGAAAATTATCTGAAATTTACTCTCTTGTTGGAATATGTTTGAGTCATGATGTATTCCACCAAAAAATTTATTTTGAGATGATTATATATAGAATATACAAGAAATAGAACTGGTTGACGATTAGGAGATGAAAAGGCAACTAATCTATTATATTCTGTAGAAGTAAAATTGACATATTATGAAATGCGACGAGAAATATCCAATATCAATACGTCAACATGTCTAAGATGAACGGTAATATCACACGATGCCGAAATGTGTGTCCAAAAGTTATTTTGGTGTTTATCAATGATTAAAACTGTGTTGTTTCAAAAATTCAATTAGGCCAATTGACCAAATTGGATTTCAACATACGTCAAAAATTTTCAGGAATAGAAATTGAAAAAGACTCTCGTACTCATGAAAAATTAAAAGAGATAAAAGCTTGAATCGAATGATTTTCCCATGTTTGAAAGTGAAGATATAATCGAACAAACTCTAAAGAATGTGAATCTTCTACTACCATTATTTCTTTTTAGATTATGCTGAAATAACGGTAATAACAATATCTATGAAAGTGTCATATATGCTGGTTACACAATGGTAATACCACAGCTACTCCTGCTGCTCATGGTCTTTTCCATAAGCAGCACGAGTAGCAGTGGTATGAAATGCTACTCCTGATGTATGAAATGTTTTCCTACATTTCCTGAAAGCATAAATGTCACAATTGCTCAATCTCTATCGGTAATAATAAGTCCATCACGAAATTGAGCACAAATAGAGTCATGAACAACAGCAGCATGACGTGTTCAACATATACTCTCGTTACCCACCACCCTACCCGATTTTTTGTTCACTACCGCGGGAGCGAAGGAACAGTTCTTCGAAATGGAAAAAAAATTTAATTTGGCATGATTTCAACAAATCGTAGTATATCAGTGAGTTACAGTTTATATAGAAGTGTTTTCATTAGTAGAAGAGCAGATTTAGAATCATCATTTTGAAAATATCTGAAAGATTATGACTACGAGATGTATAACAGAATTCTGGTACCGTATATGTACGAGGTATATGGAAAAATTTACGAATAACTTCAAACACAATTATCAAGAATGATTTTCATTTTTATATCGACTAGATAGTGCAATTTTCTATCAACTGATAGGCGAAATAATAAACAAATTAGTTAATCGATTGAATATAACCCCGAAACAATTGAATTCTGTAACTGCAACAAGGATTGTTCAAATGAAAAATAACAACTAGTTTATGAATTGTTCACAACAATGCTTCACTCCGATATCGTCAACTAATTATTACCCAGCCTGTATTTTTAATTTGTCGTTATCGACAATTCGAGCTTCGATCAATACGTTTTTGTTCCCCGATTTGGTAACACGTCTTCAATTGTTGGAGTAGTGGTTGATCTCTTGGTTGATCTTGGAGAATAATTTTGTGTTATCGGTGTCCAATGGAGATAGAGTTGAGTAACGATACTTGGTTTTCCGGATTAGATTTGATGTGTTTCGAGTCTCCCAACTTTGAAAAATGCACATCTGATTTGAGGTAAACTGTACCATCTTTAGACGCGATAAGTACTCTGCATTCTTAGCAATTGATAACTATTGGAAAGAAATCAGGAACTCACCCTCAAAACTAGTGATGAGTTCAATTTGGTTGACTTAATAAATTTTCTTTTAAATATTTAATAGTGTTGGCGTTTACTTGATGTAAATCCATCATATTTGAATATAAACTTAAATTCAAACACTTGAACTTATGATTTCCATTTTATTGACTACATAGCATGACGCGTTTCGTCGTTACAAACGACTTCTTCAGATGCTTACAGAATAATAGACTAGATACAGAATAATAGACTTACAGAATAGATTATTCTGTAAGCATCTGAAGAAGTCGTTTGTAACGACGAAACGCGTCATGCTATGTAGTCAATAAAGTGTAAATCATAAGGTCAAGTGTTTGAATTTAAGTTTATATGCAATTTTCTTTTAGTTAAACCACTCTACCTAGTTGCCTCCATTGCTTCTCAATAATTATCGCTTCTTCCATTTAGATTATTCCCTTTACACACTTGTTTTCCTTTGCTATAGTAGCTTTTTTTATCTTCATTTGCATTGGTTAAAGCATTGACAAATAATTGAAAAAAATATGAAACAGAATTCGAAATTAAACATTTTCAAGATATTTTCATCATTACAAAGTAAATAACAAACTGCTCATTCTTCTTTTCCATTCGTCTCATTATTCTAAATGACGATTTTAAGTGAAAATCGACCAATTGAATTCCATCCAATATTTTTACGTGACGAACATTCTTTTTTAGGTGGTACATTTTAGTTAAATTCTGAAAAATGCATCAGAGACGCATTAATATTTTGAATTAAGTATTTTCACTTACAGCATATTCATATAATTCGATGAGAAATATTGTAGTGGAATAGCAAATAGTAGAAAGCTACAAAAATCTTCATAAATACACATGGAACCAACAGATTTTCAATAAATGGGTGTAAGTCAACTGAAAATATCTACTCACTCATTTAAAGTGAGAATATAACGAATTTCAAAGGACCAAATTCAATCCAGAAGATCCGAAAACGCAGGGTTTTCATTGAGCATCTAACAGAAATTTTGTCTTTTCAGTCAAAAAGTCAGACTGTTTCAATCTTGTTAGTGATTTTCTCACGATTAACATACCAAAATTCCTGGATTGACCGTCATGTGTCCCAATTATCGCCTGCTCGATCTCCAGACATAAATACCATTGATTATTTCGTATCTAAATTCGTTTCGGATCAGTGTTGAAATCATATAATTCTTATAGGTGTGATAAGAATGTTCGAATTCAAAATGAAAATAAAAATTTGGAATGTTTATAGTAGATTTTAAGGACTTTTACCTATCGTTTTCAGCAATACAACAGTAGAAAGTTTGCTTTTCTGTGTATCTCGAAAAAACAGACGTTTCCAAACCATTTGAGTTCCTATCGTTTTAGCATTGAACACATTTATATGTATATTATAACATATTTCTAAAATTTCTTGATGACTTTCCTCCATAGTTTCTTGAATTTTTTTCTACAGATTATCTTTTAAAGATGAGAGAATGGTTCTTCTCATGCATTTTCCTCACTACTGTGAAGTTGCGAAACGAGATTTGTTCCTTAGGACGATGGTCATTTGGGATGCTGAGAGGTACTTAAGTAGATCTGATACCACAGAAAACATGAAACTTTTCTGCGAAAGAATCAAAGATCTGTTTACTCATTACGATCAATCAAGATCCATTATGTCACTCATGCGTCAATTGAGGTAAGTGTTCTTACATCTTAGTTTTATATTGCAAAAAAATCGCGTATGTATCCCCAATTATACACAATAAGGACTGAATTTCATTGACACCAATATTTTGAATGAATAACATTTGTCTTGGCTTTGAAAAAGTTCATTAAAATATTGCTTTACAATTGTTTCGGGGTGTTACCCCTTTTTCGAAAGCTAGTCGAAACAATTGTAAAGTAATCATTTGAGAAAATTTCTGTTAAATCAAGCGAATTGTTATTTATTCAATATACTCGTATTCAACAATTTTTCATCAACAGATAATCAAAAAATCAATCAACATAATGAAGAAACCAATATCAATTCAACTGTTGGACTTTATCATACCATTATAAACATTCATAAGACATTCATTTGAAGCAATACCTCATGAACTATTGGAGCTTTTCCATGTCTAATAGGATAGGCGAAGTTAGGTTAGCTGGAGTTAGATTAGGTTATGTTGGATTAGGTTAGGTTAGGTTGGTTAGTTTAATGTATTGGTTGAACTGTTTATCATTTAGAGTAGGTTAGTTTAGAAATTGATTTCATATATACAAGATACATGCACTTTGATAACACAATTGAATTTTTTATGGGAATTGAAGGATATTTTCAATTGTCAATCAGTTATCTTATGTAAAAAATAACCTAACAATAATATAATAAGTTTACGAATCTTCTTGACTTTTTTCTTGGGCACGACTTCATTTTGACAACAATATAAATAGAAGAGTATGAAATTCAATCTGTTAGTTTTGTCATTAAAATATGTGCATATGATATTTTTTCGTTCTAATGAAAAAAAGGCACTGAAGAAACTTGTTCATTCACTGAAAATCAATCCGATTTTTGTATTTATTCGCAATAGAGCATAGAACTCATAAATATATGTTTCAGACAATGAGAACATTGAAAACAAACCTATAAAATTGTTTATAATAATACGACAAATTGAAATTTGTTAATGTGGAACAATTCTACACAATTGTTTTTTAACAAATGTAGTTGTACAAGTCCAAAAGTTTCGCATTGTTTTGTCAATTTCTATCGAAATGTAAACATTGAATACGTAAAATTTACGACCATACCGATAAATGAGGTTCTCTGGTTCTTTAATGTTAGAGCAAGTTTCTCTTTACTTTGGAGATTTATTGAAATTAGAACAAATTCTTTCACGTCGTATTGTGATTTTGTACTAAAATAAGGCAATTAAATTGTTAGACAAGCTTGCTAGAATTCTAACATACATTAAGAGAGATTTCCAAGGGTTAGTTTCTGGAGAATTAGGTCCTTTCAGAAAATTTTTCTAATTCAAAAAATTTTATGGTTCGCTTGTATCCTATATGCTAATTTAGAAAAAAAAATTGTTTATGAAAATTAATTGATATTTCACTGCACAGATCTATATAAAAAAAACTATTGTAGACAATTAAAAATGTTTTCAGAGGTCTTACTAACGATGATCTATGCACAGACGTGTTGAAGAACAATTATCACAGAAAAATCATGATGCAGAATCCAGAGATGAAAGTGTTCCTTGTGAATGCACTGGATACCAAAATAAAGGAGAATTCTTTGGGTGCAGGCTTGTGGGAATATCTTCTTTATTGTGTTCGACATAATTTGTGGGATATCTAATTATTTTACCACTATTTTTTCCATATTAATTTTGCTGCACCAGTGCAAAACACCAATAATTTTCTCACCATAATTCCGTTTTTGACCATTAAAATTTATATTAAAAATTCGAATCTATTATGCTTAGTAAAAAAACGTTAAAACAGACCTCATCGAAATATCCATTTGAAAACTTCAATAACTAATCTGCTTCCCAGGGAAAAACGAAAATTGAAATGTTCATATGAATTAACCAAAAATTATAACCAAACTCGAAACCACATAAACAAAAACAACAAATTCACTGAAAAACTAAGAATAATTAGTATTTCTCACCAATTTTTTTCAGTCATTTCAATTTATAACGCATAATAAGGCACATATAAGAAATGAAGTTTGTGTTGAGCATAAAGTTATATCAAACAAAAATATACTCAATAAATTGCATTTAATGATATTACTGGAGAGAAATTTCAGAAATCAAACTAAATAAAAATTTCAATCATTCTGTCTGTGTCTGCATTCACTTGAACTTCAAAAGTAATCAATATAAATGTCATTGAATCAGGCATTTCAAAAAGTTACACTATTTCTGAAAACTGCATATAGATTTAGTGGAATATGTTTCACACTTCTAAAATGGAAACACCTATTCTAATTACAGTTTTCTTTATTTTTAATTATATTTTTCAGATTATAAATTGGTTGAAATAGGACATCTATACTAGCACATCATCCCGTACATGGTCTTGATATAACATCTATTTTTCTATACTATCAATTTCCGGAATTATTTCATTCATTATTAATTCAATACTGAATATTTTTGGTGCAAAAATAAATGAAGGTTTTTTATTCATCTAATATTTTGGAGGGATTTTCAATTTTTATATTTTATGTTATTTTTAGATATTAAAATTTATTTCATTCAAATGTGCGTCTTTGTTTCAAGTAGTTTTGTTTTCTATAGTGACTGTTTTTATATTTTCATAATAAATGCTCATTTTAAAAATCAGTCAGTTATTCATTCAATAAAAACCTTCATCAAATCATTTATAATATAATATGTTTCGTTGTATAGATTACTGCTGTCGTTATAATGGAAAATAAATATTATTTGGCGAAGGCGACGTTATTTTCGAACTATTAATTGTTTCTCCCGTCTTTAAAATCTATAAGATGTCAGTTTTAACACCAGTAAGATGAAAATAAATAGTAGTAATAATAAGAAGAATTAGAGGAACTTATTAGAACTGGGCTTGATCTACAAAAATTCTAACTTTTTCACATTTAGTAGTTAAAGTTTTTGTTAATGGTTATTTATAATTCTGGAGAATTATTATCATTTCAAATTATTAGATACTTTTTTCATGAACTTGGAATATGTATCGACAAAGTTTTAAGAAATCATAAAATATTATCGAATAAAACAATTCTTGTCAATGTACAAATCTGAAATAGCGTTAAATCAAAATAAGTGAAAAAACAATAAATTAAAATTAACACATTTGACTCAAGGTTCACTAAATATATTAAAAACTGTACATATGTTTCGGGTGGTTAACCCATTGTCAAGAGTATACAATGTTACTCGTGATAATGGGTTAACCACCAGAAACAAATGTAGAGTTTTCAATATATTTAGTGAAATCTAAGCCAAGTGTGTTTATATCAATTTGTTGTTGTTAACATAATGTTTCTCCAAGAGAATGATGTACATTTTTTTTAAGATACAAAATATTATAAACATTTTGAGTGAAGCTTTAAAATATCGTGGGAACAATCCTATAAAGTGACAACTCTTTTTGAAAAGATCCATACCAAACGAAGCCCAAAAGCATCAGTACATCCAATTTATTATTTCAATCTATATAAAACTTGGGGTTGTAATAAAGTAATAACCCTCATTGAATATACATAAATAGCAAGCAGCAACGAACTAGTCTGCCATACTTTATATGAGGAAAGCACAATGATTGGCGCAGTATAAATGAACATCATCGAAATCTTTTCGCTAAACAATAACAACCGACGACCCAACCGTTTTGCTTTTCAAAAGGGCACAATTTGTTTTTGTGCTTAAATATAATTGGGTGAATTGAGGGGAGAATATGGCCTCCTGTAGCGAAAGACATTCATGTTTCGTGACAGATTGGCTATAACGGCTATAGATGTATATACATAATCCGCCTAGAAAGTTTTTTCGAGAATAAAATATATTATATTTTTTGTCATCTCATTCTACCACCCCTTGAAAGCCATTTTATTTTTATAATTGGGTTTTTCCAAATGGATCCAGTACTTTGATTATTTAATTTGCTTTCATTATTTATGGAATAAAAGAATGTTTTCGATATATGCGATGATGTGACAACAGGTTATACCTAAATCTGCAAAAATCTAACTTTATAGTTTTGGTCACAAGTAAAACCCTTATAACCAATAAAAATGAGGATATAACTATAAAGATTAATGAACAAAAAATTTGAATAGTAGAAGCAGTAAAATATTTAGGCTGTATGTTAGACGAAAAATAGAGTTTCAATGATCAAGTTGGTTTCATATCATCTAAAATCTCTAAAAATATCAATTTTTTGAAAATAATAGGAAAAATCAGTCGACATATGTGAAATTATTGTTGTTCAAATCAATAATAATGCCATATTTCGAATATTGCTTCACTTTGTTATTTGGTTTGATTGAAGAAAAACATCAACAATTAAAAAAGTTACAGAATAGAGCCATGCGAACAATTTTAAAGTGTAATAAGTATACCTAATGTCTGTTAAACAATGAATACTCTGTGCTTCATATATATTCATATTTAAAATAAAAAATCAGTTGCTTTCATGTTATGTAATAAAGAATGTTACATATGTCAGTGATGTTCATGGGTATAATACTAGAAATACTGATAGTTTTTATATCCAAAGTTGTAAGCTTTCTAAATCTAAAAATAGCATAGATATACGATGACAGATTTAAGGCTTTCCATAATTTACGAAGTATATTGAAAACTAGTACTAGTATTAAGATATTTCAGCGTGATCTAAGAATATATGTTTCAAATAATGAGATAGGTAAGTATGTAATTCAAAATTGACAGTTCGAAATATGTAAATTTTTTGTATAACTTCAGCTAAATAAATATTATTATTATTATTATTATTATTGTTATTATTATTATTATTATTATTATTATTATTATTATTATTATTATTATTATTATTATTATTATTATTATTATTATTATTATTATTATTATTATTATTATTATTATTATTATTAATATTATTATTATTATATTGCTCTAATATTGATTCTGTTTTATATATTTTGACGAAGAGTTGATTAGGGGTGATCTCATTTAGATGCTCACTTTTTCTGTCACAATTTGAAACACATTTGTTTAAAAATCAATATATCATTGAAAAATTCGAAAATATCCGTATATAAATATAACTTTATTTTTGGATAAATATATTTGGATTTATATATATAGTCGAGTCGACATATATAGTCGAGTGGTCGAACCGTGAAGACGTGTTTGGTGTTGCTCTCGAACTGTAACGATAAATTTGTGAGAACGTTATTGAAAGTGAATTAAAATCCTTATGATATTTGATAGAATAGCGATTATAAATTGCAAGTATAATTGAGTGACGCAAAATTAAACTGCAACTTCTGATTTAGAGTGGAAATAAACCAAATTTTGTTGTCATTTCCTAAGTGGGACACTCCCAGTGTCGATAGACATGTGTGCCGATAACGTTCCCATCTGGTTCAGCAAGGTCTAGACTTTGTAAGATGGAATGTAAACATTGCCAGAAAACAAGTACAAAGGAAAATCCCTTAACCGCTTGTGATGGCTGCAGTAATTCGATATGCAAATCATGCGCGGGACTCACCTCATGCGAGATAATAGTTCTCAAACTTAAAGAGAGGGTTATGAGATTTCACTGTAAAGAATGCCTAAAAAGAGATACATTTAATTTGCTCTATAAAATAATAGAGGACAAAGAGGAACTGGTTAAGAGTAAGGATACGATTATTGAAATGTTGGAGGAAAGACTTTCGAATACCGATAAATCACTGGAATTAAAAAAAGAGCAAGAATACAATTACGTGGATAAAAGACAACTATCATTTGCGGATGAAGTTAGACAGAAACCAATAGCGGAAGCTACGCCATATATTATTTGCAAACCCAAACTTACTCAAGATTTTACAAAGACTAAGAAAGATATTGAAACAAAAATTAATTTGAAACAAATATCTGCTGGAATAGATTCATTTAAAAATAGGGGAAAAGGGTGTATTATGATTAAATGTGATAGCAAAAAATCGAATGAAAGATTCAAGAAAGAGCTCATTTCTCATCTGGGCCAGAATTACGAAATTGGGGAAACACAGTTGAGGAACCCATGCATAACTGTGACAAACATAAACCAAGATGTTAAAGAATCTGACATAATAGACCTCATAAGAAGCCAAAACCAAATTCTGGACGACAACGATCAATTAAATCTTATAAAACTCCGGCCGACAAAGAGAGGTGATGCTAAAAATGCAATAATTGAATGTAATGGGTCAGCATTCCAAAAGATTAGCTCCGAGGGAAGACTTTATGTTGAATTGAATAGATGTCGGGTATATGAAAATCTACAAGTCATAAGATGCTTCGGATGTTATAATTTTAACCACAAAATCAAGGATTGCAAGAGTGCACGAGGCAGGAGATGCTCAAAATGCGCAGGTAGTCACGATTATAAAGAGTGTACTTCGAATATAACTAAATGTATCAATTGTTGTGAAAGTAATGAAAAATCTGGAAATAATCTGAATATCAATCACGAAGCCCTCAGTAATGAGTGCGAATTACTGAAGCAACGCATTAAAATCCTCAAGGACAAGACCAATTATAAAATTTTGAATATTCACGATTTATGATGAACCAGTACGTGATGGATTACGATGAAAATATAACTGTTATTAGGGGTGATTTCATTGAGAAGATTAGTGGTTTGAATGCCGTGCTGGGAAGAGACGGTGATGGATCTTTTCGGGTTTTTCACGTCAATATTAGAAGTCTTTCAAAAAATTTTGATGAACTTGTTGTGCTTTTGAGTCAGCTTGAAGGTGCTTTTGATGTCATCGTCCTTACAGAAACTTGGCAATTGGTAAATAAAGAACTATTTTATTTAAATAATTACGATATAGTATATAATTACGGGGATGCTAACCAGAACGATGGGGTGGTAATATATATTAAGAAACAAAAAAGGTATGAGACATATGTAGATACCTTAAAAAATGGTTTGAAAATACTGAATTTAGAAACTACTTTTAGTGATAAAAGCTTATCGGTGACAGCTATCTATCGACCACATTGCGTACCGGTGATGGCTTTTATTGAACAGTTAGGCAATTATTTAACTAATAAAGCAATATCGGACATTGGAATAGTTATAGGGGACATAAACATAGATATCTTACACAATAGAAATCCTTTTTGTGAAGAGTATTTGAGCATGATGTCAGCGTGTGGATACGTCTCATTTGTGAACAATATAACGCGACCCGAGAGTGGATCATGTTTGGATCATGTTTTTATCAGATCAAATATGGCCAATGATGAATTTATGTCGTTTGTTTATGAATGCAACATTACGGATCATTATCCGATAATTTTAAAATGTATACCTCAAAAGAAAGAAATAAATACACTAAGAACTGAGTCAATTGATAAAGTAAAGTATTTCATAAATTATCAAGCATTAAATAGAGATTTGAAACAACATAATTGGGAGAATATTATTTATACTAAAAAAGACGTGAATACTGCATGCGACACCTTTGCTGGAGTATTGAAATCACTAATTAAAAAATATACTACAACAGTAAAGATTAAAAATAGTAATATCAAAAGAAGCGAGTGGATTACGAATGGTAAAATCAAGGCTGTTAATCAAAAAAACAAGTTATATTCGCAACTCAAGAGGGATCCTAATAATCTTGAGCTTAGAACCTCGTACAGAACATACAAAAATAGATTGAGTCAAATAATTAAATCTGCAACAACTATGTATTTCAGAAAGAGAATTGTTTCTTATGCAGGTGATTCCAAGAAACTCTGGGGCTTTATTAGTAACGATAAATGCGAAAGGCGAAATTTAACATGCATAAAGAATAATTTGGGAGAAATCACTAATAATAAATCGGAAATGGCGGACGCATTTAATACCTTTTTTACAAGTGTTGGTAATAATTTGACCGGCAATTTGAAAAGGAAAAATAAAAAATGTGGAATTTCTCGGTTTAGAAATCCTTTATCTTTATTTTTAAGACCAACTGATGAAACCGAAATTCTCGGAATTATAAAATCCTTAAAGCCAGGAAAATCAGGAGGACTAGAAGAAATAAAATCAGATATTTATAAAAAAAATAGCGAATAATATAATTAAACCGATAACCTATATAGTAAACCTATCTATGAAAACCGCTACATTCCCAATAGCTTTAAAAACCGCTCTTGTGATTCCAATATTTAAGGCTGGCGATAAGGAAGAAATAAATAACTACAGACCAATTTCATTACTTTCCAATATGTCCAAAATAATAGAAAAAGTTATCCAACATAGAGTAGTGACCTTCTTAGATAAGTGCAAAATAATATCTACTAAGCAATTTGGTTTCAGAAAAGGTGTTTCAACTCAGGATGCACTGGCATACCTGACAGCTAAAATATATAGTAGCCTAGATTTGTCCAAACCCTGCTTGGCAATATTTGTTGATCTAGCTAAGGCTTTCGATTGTGTCAACCATGAGGAACTTTTGGAGATGCTCGAACGAAATGGCATCCGGGGTCACCCCTTGAGATGGTTTAGAAGTTACCTGACAGAAAGAGGACAGCGTGTAAGGATTGAAAGTGAGATCAGCTCTGAACAGAAAGTTAATTGCGGTGTTCCACAGGGAACGGTCCTGGGTCCCATTTTATTTATATTATATATAAATGACATATTTTCCCTAACATCTAAGGGAGACGTGATAAGCTTTGCTTTGCTGATGATACTGCTGTATTTTATTGTGATGAAACCTGGACACAATTGAAGAAAAACGTTGAGACAGACTTTTCGATTTTCTTAGAATTCTTTGAAACTATATTTTTGACAATTAACAAAGATAAGACTAAATTTATTCCTTTCTCAAATTATGTTACCTACCTACCACCCTACAACGTCCTCAAAATTCAAAGCTTCAATCAAGAGTTCGAAATTAACTCTGCACCGCATATGAGATACCTTGGAGTCCAGTTGGACTCACATATTAGATGGGACATTCATATACAAGAAGTGGTCAAAAGAATTCGCTATATAATCCCTAAAATACGAACCCTCAAGCAGTACTGCGACATGAATACCTTGAGAATGGTTTATTTTGCGCTTGTATTTCCGCACATAACATATGGCATACTAGCATGGGGGGTGTAACTAATAATCACCTGAAGAAACTAGAGACAGTACATAAATGGGTTATAAAAATAATTTGGAACAAATCATACCAGTACCCTTCCGACGAGCTCTACAAGGTATCCCAATTACTGGATATTAGGCAACTGTATTATATGGCACTAAGCAGATATCAAAGACAAAATATTTCTAATGCTTCTTTAAACATTCACAATCATGACACAAGGATTAGGGGAAAATTGTTGAAGTATCCACCGATGACTAAGACGATTGGTCAACGATCATTTCAGTTTCTGGCTCCAAGAGTTTATAATACCATACCCAATGAAATAAAACAACTTAAAACACATAAATCATTCGCCAATAAATTGAGAAGATCAATATTGCTTAGACCACGAGCAGAAATTCATCAGATTGTGGATGTCAAACATTCTTAGGTCAACTTCTAATCTACCAATATGTGTTTTCTTTTATGGGATATTTTGATTTTGGGTACATATATACATGGATAATCTACTAGACACGGATTGTCATCCCTCACACAAGGTTCTGTTGTGACTCTATTACAACTTTACCTTCGAGGCGATAGCTGTTTTTTTTCTTTTCAATTCAGTGTAATATAAATTAGCTCAAGGCGATATTGTATTATCTTCATGTATTGTTATACATATATATTGTATATACTTAGAGAAATACTGTAAAACTTTAATTTGGGTTGAATTGAATAAACATTATTATTATTATTATTATTATTTGTGCAGAAAATAACTCAGGGTTCGTAATGGAAAGGTGTATGTGGTGGCCATATAGCAGCCGGTCTCACACCTGGGCTCATAATACGCTCGCCCTATTTAACTACCCCGGATACAGAGACGGCTTCCAGCTGAAAGCCCCATTCATCGAAGGTACTCAATGAAGAGGCCGAACAATACTATTATCACCTTTTAGTATTCAGAAGAACCGATAGCTGATTATCAACTCTGAATGTTCTCTCGAGCGTTAAATTAAGCATCCAAATCTTTGCTTCACTCCGTATTGACTTCGAGTATCTTGAAAAAGCTGACTTTCAGTCACGTTATTTGGAATTGAAAGAAAGTATATCAAGGTATACCGCCCTCTTGAACAGATACCATTCAAATTTTTATAAAGCACCAGGTACAAGAGTACCATCATTGTATCATTGGATATAACAATAATTATATGTTTAAAAAACACAAAAGATACGCCAAAAAATTACTATCCAAATATCCATGAAATTTATCTTTAGTGTTCAAGATCTTGATGGTACACAAATATTAATCGGGATCTATCGTAACTAGTTTTATAACGTATAGAAATACTATACGAAACATTACAGTCAAAATTTTATTGTATAATTGACTTCTGATAGAACATTGCAAGGAACCTTATTAAATATTTCGTATGATTCAAAATACTAGGCTACGTTGCACAAAATTGTCAATACACAGTTTCATTTAAATTAACCTCTTGATATTGGTTTAGTAGCCCGAAAAATAAATCGAGTGTGTGCAACAACTATGCAGAATTTAGACGAGTGGTTATGATTATACGATATAGAAACAAGACGTCTTTTCTATGAATGAAAGTAATGAATTAGCAATATGATATGTATAAACCAAGATCGAATTCCTTAAAAATTCAAAAAGGAAACACAACATTTCTCACATAAGGAAGGCTTGCATAAGGAAGAGAAGGCGATTTTTTGTTTCCATTGTAATTCTCAATATCGGACAGATAATAACTAAATATAAACAGTCAATTGAAAGAAAAAATACTCTGCACTTCGGCTGAAAATTGAACATTCAAGATGAATTTCTGAAACATTTAATTTTGAGTGAAATTGTCTTTAAACAATAAAATACTTATATTCGGAAGAAAAATTGAGAGTAAAGCATGGAAAACACGACAAAGCTCAACGTGTAAGATGGATGGTACATGTTTTACATATACAGGGTGATATAGATGGAAAGGTGACCATCATTGATGAAGAGGAAGAAAACGAGTAGGGATATTAATGATTACATAAAAAGTGCAAAATGGCATCGAAAAATTGAATGTTACCAACCAAAATACCAAATGTTACCAAAATACCGAAGAAAACGGAAGAAAACTGTAGATCTGCGAATATATCACGAAAGTCATGGGTCACTTTGGCCCATGACTTGATTTGCGAGGACATTAAAGATGAAAATTTACAATAAGTACACAGTTTCTAGCAAATGTCAATGTGAAAAAGTATCAGAAAGAAGCGTCCGATTCATCAGCAGAGTAATTGAAGCAGTTACTTCGAAATATCTTGCAAAATGAAAAATCTAATGAAGTAGACTGCAGTTGACCTTTCTGTAGTATCTCTCAGCAAGAGGTTGAGTGGAAGGTTTGGTGGAAGTCACTTCAGTGTTTCTACTCAATTTTGAACGCGAGAAGTAAACACCGTTTCATTACTTGTAACGGGTGAATTTCTAAGAGTTAATTTTTTCAGGTTGGCGGCACTGGTTGGTCATGGCATTCAAACGTCATCTGTGAAAGTGAAAATTTTTCTATATACTCTGCCATTTTATCATGGAAAGACTTACAAACGAGCAACGGTTGCAAATTTTTGAAATTTGCTATCACAATTCGTGCTCTGTGAAAAATGTGTATCGTTTGTTACGACCATATTATTGTCGTCATAATCGACCTGGAGAATCAACAATTCGTGCTGTTATCACCAAATTTCGCACCAAGTTTACTTTTCAGGACATTAAACCATTGTCTCGCATGCGTACAGAGCGTACTGAAGAGAATACTGCAGCCGTAGCGCACAGTGTTAATGAGGATCGTGAAGTGTCAATTCGTCGCCGTTCTCAACAATTAGGCATGTGTTACTCAACCACATGAAGAACTTTACAAGTTGATTTGGGTTTGAAAGCCTATAAAATTCAACTTCTGCAAGAATTGAAGCCGAATGATTTACCACAACGTCTAATTTTTGGCGAATGGGCCTTAGAACAGCTTAATGAAAATCCGCTGTTTTATCGAACAATTGTGTTCAGCGATGAGGCTCATTTCTGGCTTAACGGATATGTAAATAAACAGAACTGTCGCATCTGGAGTGATGAACTCCAGATGAATTCTTGTATGGCCACATGCCATACAAGAATTACCGATGCATCACGAAAAAACGAAAGTTTGGTGTGGTTTATGGGCTGGTGGCATTATCAGTCCATTTTTTCTCAAAGACGACCGTGGAAGAGAAGTTCCTGTCAAGGGCGAACGATATCGAGCCATGATACGCAACTTTTTTTGCCCCAGTTGGCCGAGTTGAACTTGGTTGACATGTAGTTTCATCAAGACGGTGCCACATGCCACACAGCTCGTGTAACAATGGACATGTTGAAGGATGAATTTGGTGAGCAGCTTATCTCTCGAAATGACCCTGTGAATTGTCAGCCAAGATTAGGCGATTTGACGCCTCTGGATTATTTCTTGTGGGGTTATGTTAAGTCGTTAGTGTATCTGGACAAGCCGAACACGATTGAAGCCTTACAGGATAATATAACAAGCGTAATTCGTGGGATATAGGCAGAAATGCTCGAAAAGGTGACGCAAAATTGGACCTTTCGAATGGACCATTTGATACGGAGCCGCGGACAACATTTACATGAAGTTATCTTCAAAATATAAATGGCAAAGAGCAAGTTATGAATTTCAATAAAACTTCTGAATATATATGATACAAATTGAGTGTTTTATTCGATTTAAAAAAAACTACGCTTGAAAAATCACCTATTATTTATTTGTAGGAACTTCGATGAGAATGACGAGAGACTTCGAAAAAAATTGTGACACTGATCCTGTAAAACATTCCACGATGCAAAATAACCAAGGTCATAAATATACCAAAATATGTACCAAAAAGTGAATGGTTTCTGGTGGAGCTGACTACGGGCCTGCGTAAATCCCGCTTTGAATGGAGTTGCCGAGTCTATTCGGCATAGGAATTTATTGTATAGATTCTAAGCGGCCAAAGTCAGTCTTGAATGGATTTTTACACGAACTTCCTGTTTTTGGTGCAATTTGTCGTATTCAATGAGTGCCCCAACAATGACTATTGAACGCTTGACTTTTAGAGCTGCTATTAGATTTAATATGAGACTCTCTTTTTGTGTCACTTCTGGAACATTATTTGTATGGCCATTCACAAATCGGATTAGTTTAATCGTTATACCATATTATTCGGGGCTCTTTTGAAATTATCTACCCAAGTATTGGACCAGCTCGAGCGGTAACAAATTTAACAACGAAATATTTATTGATTTTAATCTTATGCATTTGCAGGTATTACTGAACGTATCTAACGGTTTATAAAAGCACAAAAAATTTTTTTTTTATATATATACATTACATATATATAGAATTTAGGTAACGGAAATAATCGGTCTGGTGAAGTGTTTTTACACTCATTTATTCATAACAATTCTCGATATTTCGACACTTTTTGTGCCTTCTTCAGGAGAAAAACAAGAATTAGTTTATGCAGTGATAATAACAGATCTAACGTTATTTTACAAACGTCTCTTATTTTGTTTCGACTTGTAGCTTACATATTGCTAAACTTAATGCAGATTCAGTTTACAAGACACAAAAAGTGTCGAAATATCGAGAATTGTTCTTCAACACAGTTCTAAACACTTCACCAGACCCATTATCACTAAATTCAATGGACGATGAATCTACTCTGTGAAAGTTCATATTTAAATTGTTCAGTCAGTGATTTTTAGACAAGTTTTTATTATTACCTCTCATCCCATTATTACCGTTACCCAAATTCTATATATATATATATATATATATATATATATATATATATATATATATATATATATATATATATATATATATATATATAATGTTTGATGTTTCACGACTCTAGATATTTTAAGTGTTTAACTGAGATATCAGTTCAAACTCCGGAAAATGAGTTACCTCTTCAGTATTTTCCAAGATTTCGAAAATGTTCATTTCCTGTTTCAGGAATGAAATGGTAAAATATTGACAGTTCATCTAACGCCTTGTTAGATAAACAAGATATAAAGATATTGTTCAATGGTGCCTTACCATTGAAAAATATTATTACAGTTACTGTGAGGTTAGTCTAAAGTCAATATAAATTAAAAAAATATTTTTCAAAAACATTTGTTGTTTGAATTTTGAAACTAATTATTTTCAAATACTTTGGAATCAAATATTAGTAAGTTTTACTTGCAAAGTGTTTGTAAAATTGAAGAAAATAAACATTTTGGAAAGCTTGTCCTGGACTGCAACAGTTAAACACTGAATATATACAGGTATATATATATATATATATATATATATATATATATATATATATATATATATATATATATATATATATATATATTATTTCGAAAGTTTTTAGCAATAACAGGCTTTTTTGATATGAAAAAGTTTATTTTTGTTGACGTTTCGTTGTTATATTACAACTTTGTCAAAACTAATGAATAATTGAATTTATGAGTTACTATAGATATCAAATGTCAAACTCATTTTTTAGAAAAATCAAATTAGTTTTTTTGTATCTTCACTTATTGATTTTCATTATCAGAGGAAAATTTCTGGCTTACATTCACCATGAGGAAACCTCTGAAAAACTCATGGTAAGCCAGGTGATTTTAATAAGTGTGATTCATATTTACATTTTATAATTACATATAGTTTTTTATATACTTATCCAGAATATGTATATTGCTGGTTTATGTGTGTGAAACTGAAGGTAGATCTGGAAAAAATGAGTGTTGAGATGTGATGTTCTCTACTTTTTTCGTCCTTTTCAGTTGCCAAAATTTTCGTATTTTTGTAATCAAAATCATGTTTTTCTGTTATTTTATGTTTATGTAAGGCTGTGATTTGAGTTTTCGCGTATTTATGCGCTTTGATTCTTTCTTCGAGGTTTTGTTCTGTTTGTCCGATATAGCTTTTATTGCAATTGTTACACGGATTACTATAAACTGTATGAGTTTTTCTTTGAGTTACAGTTTTACTTTTTAATTTTGTATATATTTCTTCGATTTGATTTTTGGCAGTATGTGCTATCCTTAAATTATAAGGTTTTAATATTTTTGCAATATTTGTACTTAATTTTGGAATATAAGGTAAGGGAATGTAATTATTTTCGTTAGATTTACTTCTTTTTGAATGTAAAGTATTATATAATTTATGAATTCTATTTTTCATGATTTTGTTAATTAAATTTAATGGGTAATTATTTTTCATGAGAAGAGTACAAACTTCTTCAAGTGTTTCATGTCGTAAACATGATGATGTTAATTTAAGTGATCTATCTATAAAATTAATTATTATACCTTTTTTCTGGGAATAGTGATGATTACTTATATAATTTATGGTTCGTTGCGAATTTATTTCTTTTCTGTACCATCTTGTAAAAATTTTGTTATCTTCCCTTATAATTGTTATATCAAGAAAATTTAATTTTTTATCTTTTTCTTCTTCAAGTGTGAATTGTAATTTATTATGAAAACTATTGAAACGTTCTAGTATATTATTAATTTGATCTTTATCTGCTATTATTAAACAATCATCAACATATCTCTTATATAATAAAATATTTTCTTCCTAATCTTTTATTTATATATATATATATATATATATATATATATATATATATATATATATATATATATATATATATATATATATATATATATATATATATATATATATATATATATATATATATATATATATATATATATATTATTATTATTATTATTATTATTATTACATATAATTGAAGGCAGGGGTCTGAAGACCCATAAGCCCATTAACTCTTTTTACAGAATACTGCAATGTGAGGATAATACATTAGATAAACATTTGAGAAAAGAAAAAAAAACAATAACAACAAGAGGAAAAAAAATAGTGATCAGTAGGTACACATTGACAATGAAAATATATGGCAAAAACAATTTCTCAAAATGAAAACAAAAATTCATCTACCGCCCTCTTGAACACGTTAACTGACTGAGAGTTCACAACTTCAGCTGGTAAACTGTTCCATACACTGAATACACGATTAGGTAAAAAATTCTGCCGCCTAGATGTATGAAATGATTCCTTCTTTAGCTTTAAATTGTGACCACGAAGTCCGTTGCCATCAAGAATGAATAAATGTCCAAAATCTCCAAAATTATATTTCAAAATTCGAAAAGTAATGATCAAGTCACCACGTAGTCGTCGAGCTTCAAATGTTGGTAATCCAGCTGAAGCAAGCCTTAGAGGCTAATTCGGTCTTTTAAGCTTGAATGATAGTCCAGTAGCCCTACGCTGAATGTTTTCAAGTAGATCTCTGTCCCGCACCAACTCCGGACACCACACAGCACCACAATACTCCATAGTAGGACGTATGAATGTTTTATATAATCGAATTGATGCCTGAAAGGATATTTTCGCAAACGCTCTTTTCAAAAGGTAAAGTTTACTATTTGCTTTTCTAGTTATGCAAGAAATATGTTCCGACCAACTCAAATTATCAGTTATTGTGACTCCGAGATCGTTATAAGAATTAACTTTGATTAATTTTTGTCCGTCTATGGAATAATCAAAACGTGGATTGTCTTTACCCATATGCATAACTACACACTTGTCTTTATTGAGAGGCAATAACCAATCCACGCACCATTCGAAAATTGAGTTTAAATCGTCCTGAATTTGGGCACCGCCTGAAACTGGATTTGCGAAAATTTTTGTGTCGTCTGCATAAAAGGCGTTCTCACTTTGAACATGTAAATGAAGATCACTGGCGTATAAAACAAATAACAATGGACCCAAAACGGATCCCTGAAGTACTCCACTTAAAACTAGCCTTGGCGTAGAAAAAGAATCTCCAGCCCTAACACAAAAATGTCTGTCCGATAAAAAAGCACTAATCCACTCTAAAAGACATCCACGTATACCGAAATGTTCCAATTTATGCAGAAGCCGTCGTTTGGGCACTCTATCAAATGCTTTTGCAAAATCCAAATAAACAACATCCATAGGCTGTTTTCTATCAAGCGCAATTGTCCATTTATTTACACACCAAAGCAAATTAGTCATTGTTGATCGACCTTTAACAAAGCCGTGTTGTTGTCTAGGTATAATTTTTTCAAAGAGAAGAAACTGAGACACAGATTCCGTAATAATAGATTCCATAACCTTACAAATTATAGGTGTGAGACTAATAGGTCTATAATTGCTGGGGTCTAACTTGTCTCCCTTTTTGAAAATAGGGGTTACTGATGCCGTCTTCCAAATATGTGGTAGGACATGAGCATTAAAAGAAGTTACCATTAAACGGCACAAAGGAAACGCAAGTGCTTCGGAACATTTTTTAAGAAACAGGGAAGAAATATCATCTGGTCCCGGCGACGAGTTATTTTTCAACCTTTGAAGATGTCGTTTGACAACTGTTGGTGTGAAGCTGATATTCTGTAGTGCGGATTCAACCCGCGGATGACGAATCTCTGGAAAGTGTCCCTCAGATGGCTCAACCGAGAAAACCGACGAGAATGTATTGGCAAGCGTTTCATATATATGAGAATAGAAACTTCTCGTGAAGGGCATACAAGTGGGTATCAAAAAAGAAAATAGAATAAATGTCAAATGTCTCGCCTTTGTAGACGATATTGCTATCATCACAGACAACAGAACTGAAGCTATTCTCGCCGTAGAAGAACTACATGAAATTGCGATGAAAACCGGGTTACAAATTTCTTATGATAAAACCAAATACATGGAAAGGAAACCAAAAAATTAATCCTCTCTTATCACAAAACATGGTGAAATTGTGCAAGTTTATTCAAATTCACCGTTTGAATAATTTTCCATATGAAAGACTCTTATTTTCACATCACTCTCACTATACATACTCCTACATACTTAAAATGATACTAGAATATGCGAATGAAGAAGTAATCACTAGCGGTAGTTGAATTGGATATTGAAATTGCTAATATTGAATCAGAATGCATATTATCGAGCATTGTGCTTAAGTTTTCACGAAAACATTTTTTTTATGTTTCCCTTCGTAATAACGGAGATTTTGTTGTTATAATTTGTGAACGCCATCTATTGTTAGACGAGTGAACTAAGCCGGTATAAATGCGATCTGCTATTTCTAAAATAAAATTAGGTGTATTTAGAGTGACAAATGAAACTCAACGCGATTTACATTGAAATATAGATACCTAAATATAAATTGAATCAAAAAAAGTTACTGTAACAGTATATTTTATACCCTAAATAGCAATTAACCTATATCTATAGACAATCAACCATTACAGGTAGCAGAGGACGGAGATTAAACCCCTCAAACACCCCTAATATACGCCTCTGCTTGGGTTACTGCTACGTATCTTACAAATGAAATAGTTTTCCAAAAATCAATTCAAGTCGAAATAATCTCGAATATTGTCCACATGTTTGGCTTACGGTGTAATACCCTCATTATCGATCTCTTCAAAATATTTCCCCGTCCTATTTTAGTGGATGTAACTTATTCGCCCTTGTTTTCGCTCTTGATTTCACTGGAATTAAGGTTTCGCCAAGGCGTTGGTCGTTAATCAATCCAGGAACCGTATCAATTCAATATTTTCATTCCCGCATAAATTTTCCCACTTCATTTCCCGTATAAAAAGTTCTATATTATAACGATAGGAATAACAGGAAGAGGGTTAATATCCTTCTAATGAGAGCACAAAAACGAGCCTCTCACTATCGATTTTTATTAAATCATCAAATATAAATTTCTTTTATGCGTGGTATTATTTCCATTTGGGGGTGTAATTATCATTCTGTCCGCATTTATTAACCGCACCACCGGGCTATACGTGATTTGTTATTGTGAAATAATTGGAAATTTAATACGGACTGAACGAAACATTGACTTGTAGGATGCACTATGTATATTGATGAATATTCATTTTCATCTTGCTGGTCTAACTTCTATTCACTTCGGCACCCAAAATAATCAGCCGAATCCTTTCTCTATGCACAATATATTCTTTAGAGTTTTCAATGAATTCATATTAATTGATATAATAATTGATGAGTAATTATTGATTAATTTATAATAATTATTATTAATTACATCACATAACGGGTGTTTTTTTAGAGGTAGAGAACTTTAAGTTGGCATTACTGTTGAATATGCCGACCGATTTAACAGCTAAGAAGTGATCTATTCTCAGTTTGGTTTGGCAATTCGTCATGAATAAACTCACGCCTGAACAACGCTTGCAATTAGTGCAATTCCATTTCGAAAATAATGGTTCTGTGCGGAATACGTATGGCGCACTACGTCCATTTTATCGTCGACAAAATCGTCCATCAGAGCAGTTAATTCGATTAACCATGGAGTATTTTCGCACCACGTTTACTCTTATTGATAACTCGCATACCCAAAGACGCCGTACGGGTGCGTACAGAAGAAGCTATTGCTACTGTAGAGCGTAGTAGGATTGAGGAAGACCCGAATGGGTCCATCCGCCATCGAGCACAGGAACTGGATCTGTCTCCATCCACTTTATGGAAGATTTTGCGGAAGGATCTTGGTTTGCGTGCTTACAAAATCCAACTCGTGCAAGAATTGAAGACAAACGATAATCAAGCAAGGCGTAGATTCGTCGAATGGGCCCAAAACGAGATTGCCGTTGTTTCCGATTTTCATAAGCCAATTTTGTTTAGCGATGAAGCGCACTTCTGGTTGAATGGCTACGTCAACAAACAAAACTGCCGCATTTGGAGTGAAGATAATCCTCAAGTGTATGTCAAAACACCGTTACATCCAGAAAAATTGACTGTTTGGTGCGCTTTATGGGCTGGTGGAATCATTGGTCCGTACTTCTTCAAAAACGATGATGGCCAGAACGTTACAGTCAATGGTGATCGGTATAGAGCCATGATTACTAACTTTTTCATTCCTGAATTGAACAACCATGATGTCCAGGAGCTGTGGTTTCAACAAGACGGCGCAACATGTCACACAGCTCGTGCCACAATCGATTTATTGAAAGACACGTTTGGTGACCGCCTAATTTCACGTTTTGGACCTGTGAATTGGCGTACAAGGTCTTGTGAATTAACACCACTAGACTACTTTCTTTGGGGTTATGTAGAGTCATTGGTCTATGCGGATAAGCCACAAACGATTGACCATTTGGAAGACAATATTCGCCATGTTATTGCCGATATACGGCCACAAATGTTGGAAAAAGTCATCGAAAATTGGACGTCCAGATTGGACTACATCCGAGCCAGCCGTGGCGGTCATATGCCAGAAATCATATTTAGAATGTAAGATTTTCTTTCGAATAAAAATAAATTTTTGTCAATCGAATGATTCATCGTTGTTTTATTGCAATTTTAAGTTATATACCTCTAAGAAACCCTTTATTTAATTAATATCTTTAATGAAATATTATGAATCATTCATCGATGATAATTATTGATAATTAATTAATCAATATTAATGAATATAAAGTGAAAAAAAAAGAAAGAAAGTGAAAGAAAAATTATACGGAAAATCCTGGTACCAAAGTATGAAGATGGAAAATTGAAACTGAGAAGCAATAGAGAGATCTACACGAAGACAGAGAAGATAACTGACACAATGAGGAGAAGAAGAGTGACTTTCTACGGACACATTAAGAGAATGAATGAAGGAAGACTGACGAAGAGACTGTTCAATTACTTCGACAGAAACCCCAAGACTCAGATAACATGGATCAAGGAGGTCAGAAAAGACATGGAAGAAACGGAAATCGATGAAGAGGATGTGAAGAGGAGAGAAGGATTCAGGAAGAAGATCAAGGGATTCGGGTGTTTTCAAGAAAAGGAAAAATAGAACACTGGGGCAAAATGGACAGAAGAAAGAAAAAAAGCATGGAGAACGAATGAAGAAGTATTGGAAGAAAAGAAAGAATGAGAGGAATATTCATGAAAAGTTATTTCACGTGGTCCATAATCGGCCAAAATCAAAGGAAGAAGAAAGAGAATATAAATTAATTATATTTATGATGTTATCATTATATCGATTAATTATTGTATACGAACAGAAATTTTTGATATTTTTTTATTAAATAGATAACTCTGTTGAAAAACTACATAGCTATTTCGAAAAAATTGTTTTTTTATGGATTTGAAACTTATATACCTAGGTATTTTTATTTTATAATTCTTCATTTAGCTATTGCTATTCACATCTTCATACATATTATGACAAAATTAGTTTCATATTTATTAATTGATATATTTACAAGATATCGAAAATTATATTTTTCAAAATTATAGCATATTTCTCTGAATAATTTTAATTTCTCACAATTTTTGATTTGGTTGGGTGCTGCATTATATGTTATTAAATTTTTATTGAATAAACTTTTTATGGTAACAGCTCTGTTGCTAAAAACAAATTTACAAAACTGTGAAAAGAAGTAATTTGTTCAACAGCTTTGAAAAAATAAATAACTGTTGCTATGTCTGAAGATACTACAAATATTTATCACGCAATAAAGGTATCTAAAGAATCTTTCTAAAATGAACAAGGGAGTTTAATTTTGATATTGGTACACTCCTATATAATGAATTGACGAATCTTAGTCCTAAAAATGCCATACAGTTTATGCCTATAATTTAATTTGCAGTAGAAGTGTTATACATTATCTGGAAGTATCATTTGCATCTGTTTTTATAGATAAAACATATTGCTTTTAAAAAACAATGTTCTCTCAAGTTCAACGGTTGTGTGTCATGGTATAGTAACTATATATACACTATGTATATAAATATATATATATATATATATATATATATATATATATATATATATATACTATATTATATAAGTATATAACAATATACTTACATATATATTATATATATATATATATATATATATATATATATATATATATATATATATATATAAATATTAATTTCAATGTTTTTTGCAATAACAGGCTATTATCAATGTTAAAAACTTTCTTTTCGTTGACATTTCGTTGTAAGTATATCACAAATTTGTCAAAACTAATGAATAATTAAAAATTATGAATTACTATAGATATCTTAAAATAAAAAAATAATTTTTTTCTTATGAAGTTATGAAACAATAACGCAATAATAATCTTCAAGAGAAAATAAGAGCACATAAATATGCAAAAATTCAAATAACAGTCTTACATTAACATAAAATATCTGAAAAATACGATTTTGATTACAACAATACAAAAATTCTAGCAACTGAGAAAGACAAAAAATGTAGAGAAATTTTAGAAATGTTACTTGTTAGTAAAAATTTGGACCACACAGTATATTAAAGAACGGACATAAAACATCTTAATTCTATTTAGAGTTTTTCAGAGATTTCCTCATGGTGAAGAAGACTAAAACTTCCGAAGCGAATGCTGAGCCAGAAATATTCCTCTGAATAATAAAAAAACAAAAAACCAATTTGATTTTTTTTCAATAAAATAAGTTTGATGTTTTGATATCTATGGTAATTCATAAAATTCAATTATTCATTACTTTTGATAAAGTTGTGATATGCAACGAAACGTCAACGAAAATTAAGTTATCATTGAAAATAGCCGGTTTTTGATAAGAACATTAAAAATAAACTATCTTAAACAAACAATAAAATGTATTATGGTTTATTCTGTAAGCATCTGAAGAAGTCGATTGTAACGACGAAACGCGTCATGCTATGTAGTCAATAAAGTGTAAATCATTAGTTCAAGTGTTTGAATTCAAGTTTATATTCATATATATATATATATATATATATATATATATATATATATATATATATATATATATATATATATATATATATATATATATATATAAACTTTTTCATATCAAAAGAAGCCTATCATTGTTAAAAACTTTCAAAATAATATATATATATATATATATATATATATATATATATATATATATATATATATATATATATATATATGTTGTATAACGATGTTTTCATACGGTCAGTGGTGGGACGGTTTGATATACATGTCATAAAGACAGCTCGGTCATCTTTTCTTCGAAGAAAGAGTTCGAAATGAAACGTACAACAATTACATCGGTAATCAAACCGAAAAAGATACACCTGTTCACAAAAAAAAACCCGAATCCAGTTGTAAAATTCTCACACGTTTCATAAATACTGCAATAAATTATATCCAAGTGAAAAAGTATATACCTAACAACTTAATAGATGAAATACTATTAATGTTTTGTATCTCAAATAAATCTTTCAATCGTTTTAGTGTGGCCACATCGTCTTATATGTTTTATACCTGAACATGTTTATTGTATAGCATTTGTCGTTCCTTCATTAGTTTGGCCTATTATAATACAGAATAGGCTACGTCTGTTAGTTTTTCGATGGTTTTAGTCGATCTGAATACGTTATATTTCATCAAATAAATATGAAGCAATTATACAATACTTTCTCATTTAGGATATTTTTTCGTGGATTTAAAAACTTATTAATAAATTGAAAACATTTTTAAAAATATTTTTTAATATTACCCACTACGATATCGTTTCGCTATACAATACCTTCATCAGGTGGATTAAAACTGAGTACCAAAAATTAACTAAATTTATATACTCCTACTAAACTTAAGGTTTACTAGGAGTAAAGTTTAGTTTTTATCCACCTGATGAAGGTATTGTATTCCGAAACAATACTGTAGTGAACAATATATGAAATATTTTTCAAATTTTTAAAAAAGTGTTTAATTAATAATAAGTTGATATGGAATTTCAACACGTATCTCCCCCCTTGAATCAAGGATTAGAATTTTCGATACACTCCACTTAGGGATACGAAGTCATTATCAAGAGTTTAGGTCCATACTGAAAAGTTGTATTTACCTTTCAATAATAGCATGGAGTCCCGAAAGTGCACTAAACAGTTGTAAAAACAGTCTAGTAAATTCCACCAAAAATGTTCAAAACTAGACTAATCCTTCGGGCTACTAACGCATTATCAAGAGTTGGTATCTACAATGAGTTTTAACAAAATCAAAAAGTAAAATGAAAACTGAATTTTCATTCAGTTCCATTTCATACGACACATTCAATTACAAAACCAAAAATATATATAAGGTGTTTTTTTAAGCGTAGTTTTTTTTTTGAAATAGAATAAAACACTCAATTTGCATCATATATTCAAAATTTTCATTGATATTGATAACTTGGCCATTGCCATTTACATTGTAAAGATAACTTCATGTAAATGTTGTCCGTGGCTCCGTATCAAATGGTCTATTCGGAAAGCCCAATTTGACACATGCCCAATTGAGGCAATTGATGAGAACGGCGACGAATTGACATTTCACGATCCTCATTAACACTGTACGCTACAGCTGCAATATTATCTTCAGTACGCACTGTACGCAGGCGAAACAATGGTTTCATGTCCAACTTGGTGCGAAATTTGATAACAGCACGAATTGTTGATTCACCAGGACGATTATGACGAACATTATATGGTATGAACGATACACGTTTTTCACAGAGCACGAATTTTGATAGTAAACTTCAACAATTTTCAATCGTTGCTCGTTTGTAAGTATTTCCATGATGAAATGGCAGAGTATACTGAAAACGTTTCACTCTGACAGATGACGTTTGGATGCCTTTACCAAACAGGGCCACCAACCTGAAAAACCTAACTCTTAAAAAATCACCCGTTATTAATAAAACCTCACCATTTACGAACAAGACGAAAATGTCGAACAAAATATATTTAAGGTCAAATTAGAATTGAAGCAATTCGAATTGCATACTAAAAAATTAAGTGAATTAGTAAAAAACAGAATTATTAGTGGAAATATGCATAACTGAACAAATTAAAATTTGGATTTGGATAAAAAATGTACAAACGTCAAATTTTAAGCTTACACAATACAGTAGTAAAGGGTGTTTCTTTTAGAGGTATAGAACTTTAAGTTGGCATTCCTGTTGAAGATGTCAACCGATTTAATAGTTGAGAATAGTTGGTTTGGCAATTCATCATGAATAGACTCACGTCGGAACAACGCTTGCAAATACTGCAATTTATTTCGAAAATAATGATTCTGTGCGGAATACGTATCGAGCACTACGTCCATTTTAGATGAAGCGCACTTCTGGTTGAATGGCTACATCAACAAACAAAACTGCCGCATTTGGAGTGAAGATAATCCTCAAGTATATGTCAAAACATCGTTACATCCAGAAAAATTGATCTGGAGCTGTGGTTTCAACAAGACGGCGCAACATGTCACACAGCCCGTGCCACAATCGATTTATTGAAAGACACGTTTGGTGATCGCCTAATTTCACGTTTTGGACCAGTGAATTGGCCTCCAAGATCTTTTGATTCAACACCGCTAGACTACTTTCGGTGGGGCTATGTGAAGTCATTGGTCTAATCGGATAAGCCACATACGCTTGACCAGCCGTGGCAGTCATATGCCAGAAATCATATTTAAAATGTAATGCCACAAGATTATCTTTCGAATAAAAAAAAATTCTTGTCAATCGAATGATCTGCCGTTGTTTTATTGCAATTTAAAGTTCTATACCTCTAACAAAAACACAGAAAGCGCAACCAAATCGGTTAAGATGTATCAGAGATTATAGAGACAAACACACTGATAAACCGTCAAAAATTCATTTATTATTATATTACTTTTGATAATGGGGTATCCACCCGAAACATCTTATGAGAGGCAATAATGAAAAATGAAATAAATGGTGCTGTAAATTAATTAAAGTGAGTGTAACTTGAAGTTTGTCGGTATATATAGCCGAAGGTGCTACGTTTAGTGAAGCAATTTGTGGGCTAAGTGAATTCACATGGGTCATTTAGCTGGGATGGCGTTCAACTCGACCTATTATAAACGGTCATATTAAAACTTCATCAGAGTAAATAGTCTGGGAACAGTATTAAGCAACACTTCTGTTTAAAGAGGCGCCTAGTTATAATGATATTTAATTATGATAAGTTATCTGCAGTTGCGTCCCCTATAAATCATCAAATATAATTAAATTATAGTAGCTAAGGCAGGATAATAGAATGTGCTCTCACAATGAGTGTGTATGGTGTCTCTTACTGGAATTGGTGTTGATTTCAACAGTGGTTGTTAAGCTGAGAAGAGGCTGAGTTACGCAACGACAAATTTCTGTATTAACATATAATCTAAAGATATTGTAATTAATTTTATTCACACACCTTCTAGAAATAACAATGATAATAATAATAATAAGTTCTTTATTCTCAACAGGTATAATAGCAAATTTCAGAAAATAATAACATAATGTTGAATAATAACTAAATAACTGAATAAATAAAAGGATAAATTAAAATTAACACACTTGACTTAAGTTTCATTAAATATTTAGTGAAACTTATAATCTGAAAAAAACTGAAAATGTAACTAATAACTAAATAATAAAATTGAGTAATATAACAAAGAACTCAATCTAATTTCCCTTGTTCGCATAACTTCTCGAAATAAAATGAACAGAAATAAAACAAAGAGCTCAAAATAGTTCAGTGTTTCCTAATGTGGGGCCCACGCCCAGCAGTGGAACAAATTGTTAAGGGGGGCATAATGGTTAAGGGGGTTAATTCGAAAATGTTTTCGACACGAATTTAACCGTTTCGCACTCTTTAATTCTGACTTTTAGGGGGGCATAAGATTTATAGAAATGCTAAGGTGGGGCATTTTAAAAAAATTTAGAAATATTACAGAGAATTCAATCTAATTCAATTCATTTCAATCAATTTCACTTGTTCACATAACTCCTTATAATAACTGCTATGGAGTCAAAGTGAATGTCACATTTGTGTACGTTGCAACTGTATTGAATGTAGATCCCATAAACCAAATAGGGGATTGCATTAGCTAGTTGGTCTTTGGAGTCTCTAGATGAAATAGTTGTGTGGTTCGAGAATTTTGTCTGAGAACACGAAATCTCAAAGCGTACAAGAGAGGACAATACATACTGTGCAAAAATTTGTACAAAAATTTTAGTGATAAAGTTTCTCCCCTGCCTTGCAATGAAACTGAACTAAATCTATTCAAGAATTCTCTATGATTGTCTCCTCTATGTAGATAAACATTATCCTCCTTCGAAACTATGTAATTCAAGAACCTTCTTCAGTTCTTGAGAAATATTATTCAATGTGCTGAATATCAGAATTGCATACTTATGAACACTGATGAAAGTGCACTTCATCACCTATTTCATCTAAGAAATTATAGATAAATCAAATATACCGCTAATTACAAGCTAAACGAAAATTATCAGTAATTTGCTAAATCTGAAAAATGGCGGATGAGCTGGTTAAGTATGTATCTATTTTCTGGACTAAGTGATTTATGAGGGCATTAGTTATAACGTCCGGGTATTATGAATAATGACTAGAAATATCGGACAAAGTGATTAATTGTCTGGTCATTATGAATGACCCGACATGCTAGGTGATCATTGGGCAATTTGATGATCATTTGATTCGGACAGTCCAAAGAAATCATATAATTGTGAATGATACATCACAATTTTTCCATAAAGTTGTATAAATCTAGTAAACAGAGGTTTTCGTTAACATTATAAGTTTTCCAATGGATTTACATCAAGTAAATACCGGAAAATTGATAGATGCGAATATATCGTACTCGCATATAGTACGGTAAATATCTTATGGCTTCAATTGGTGACGATGTAGGAGTACGAGTTCCTGATGTTCCTGATAACTCGAAATTAGGGAATTTCAAATGTACAAAACTCTGCTAATTAATATAAATAATGAGAATGACTATTCATATTGTTTCAACTCCACTTTATT
The DNA here is from genome assembly GCA_030704895.1 of Henosepilachna vigintioctopunctata. NCBI lineage: Eukaryota > Metazoa > Arthropoda > Insecta > Coleoptera > Coccinellidae > Henosepilachna > Henosepilachna vigintioctopunctata. The sequence continues at coordinate 3,098,677 of JARQZJ010000122.1, read as the reverse complement.
TCAAGATGAAGAAACGTTATAAAATTTTTCTTCGGTGTAAATATTTTCAGTTTGACTTTTGTCAAGTTTGTGTTATTTGTGTTTTCAATACAAGTTCAATATCAAATATACGAATAATAGATAATAATGGAATATATTTTTTATTATTCTCCCGCGTAGGTGATACGCATTATGTATAATTCCCGGAGAATTTGGTTATTTGAATAGTTATTGATAAATTTGAAATCGATCAAAATTGAGAATATTTCTTAAAATTAGAGTTCTGGATATCTATTGTACTTTACAATATACCTTTCAAGGATAGATTGAGACATCGTTTACTAACAATAAACGACACAAAGCTTTCACTTATCACATGGTGAAATATTATGTTAAAAAATTAACTAAAATTGAATCTCTCAACTGAAGTTTCACTGAGTATACGAGTTTCAAGAACTCTACATTTGTTTCGGATGGTTAGTTCATTATCAAGAGTATTAACAATAGGTATGTACCTACAGTTATTCAGTTATCCATTAACAATATTCAGTTAATACTGTTATTATTCTTGATAACGGGGTAACCACCCGAAATATAATAATAATAATAATAATGTATTTATTCTTCAAATCACTGCATTTCTTACAATCACAAAAAACATACCAAAGAAAATACAATGAGTAGAGAATAGGTCAAAAATTAAATGAAATTATAATCTATTTGACATACAATATGAAAAAAATTCACTCAAATTTTAGGGTTCACAATTTACAATGAAGTCATATAAATCTTTCTTAATACTAGAGGAAACATTTTTATCCCTGAGCTTTTTAGGCAAACTATTATAAAGCTTGATACCCATATATAAAACAACCATTTCTGTTTGAGCTAGATATTCCTTGGGTAGTTGTATGGCAAGACTTTTCCAGTATTATTTACATTTCTATATTCCTCAAAATAGTGACAATTTTGCAAGAAGAAAACCAAAACTTGATAAATGTAGAGTCCAGTAAAGTCAAAAAATTATTTTACCTGAAAACTTGTTGACAAGACTCGTTAAACTCCATCCCGATAATTTCCCTCACTGCATACTTGTAGACAACGAAAATTTTTTAGTTTCTGATGCATTTCCCCAAAAAATCAATTCCTAACTAAAAATTGATTGAATTTTTGAAAAATACACTGTGTTAAGAACCTCCCGTGAAACTTAGTACCTCTGTATTTTTATCACTATCACTACATAGTATAAAGCAAAGTCGCTTTTTCTGTCCCTTTGTACGCTTTAATCTTTGAAACTACGCAACGGATTTTGATGCGGTTTTTCTTAATAGATAGAGTGATTCAAGAGGAAGGTTTATATGTATAATAACATCCACTAAATAGTGGAGAAGTACTGTTATTTTTGAGGTTTCTAATGTGATGTCGTAAATAATTACATTTTTTCCGCTTACATTGCAAACTCAGGCTGAACCCTACGAGTTTTATCAAACTAATGTACTAAGTATTGTACACATTGAAAAGGTCTACAGAAAAGTCCGTGATGGTATATGTCTATCTCTTATGGATAACCCACAATAACTTTTTTTTGTCATTTACTTTTTGCGACAAATAATGGCTAATTTTCGAAGCGATTTTAACCCATACAGCATTAATCCTTAACCAATTAAATACCTTGAATACATTGTTCATTTAATATAGATATATATGGCCCGTTACACCGTATGATGTAAGTGAATATTTTCGAAGATATTACAGATTTAAAAATTGCGGGGCGTAGCGTTTGCGGCGTGCGAAGCCGGGGCGGGTCGCTAGTTGCATATATGTATACTAGATGTTAATTTCTTAGACAGATTTGCTATGTAAGTAGTGAATTTAAAATGCTTGTCCAAAAACACTCCCAAGAACTTTGTATCTTGTTTGAGCTTTATTTTATTTTCTTTATACAATACTTTCCTTTGAACGGTTTTCTGTGCCACTATATGTCTCAAAGATATATGTAGGGTGGTTAATATACTCAGTGAAACTTAAATTAAGTGTTCTAAGTTTTGCAGTGGATTTGCCGAAAAAATCTACACAAAATATGTCAAAAAACTGAAGAACATCGAAAAATGCCTGCAAAATGAAATTGAAAAAAACCTGCAAAATTTTTACAACATTTCACACCCCTAAATTCATAATAAGTTTACACTAAAGCGAAAAAATGAGCGTGTTCTGCAAGGAAATCCACATTTTATGTATTTATTTGTAAGAAATACTCTCTTCAATCTGAGATGTAATTCCGAATTGGGCATGAATTTGAAGAAGAGAAGAATACCGGAAAGTAGGCACTTTTTTTTTTGGTCCCCTCATTCTTTGTCACCAAATTCATCATCACACAATGACGCAGAAAGCCGGACAAGCTTCCATATAATTGTTACGCATTCGTTGGCGGCTTCTTTGTGGCCATTTCTGAAGCAGGCGATGAACGATATATCACTATTTCCTGTCCGATGAACTATTCACCCTGGATGTTCCCCCGTCTCCTTCTTTTCCATTCTTATATACTTATATAATTAAAATATATATATATATATATATATATATATATATATAAATATATATATATATATATATATATATATATATATATATATATATATATATATATATTAAATATATATATATATATATATATATATATATATATATATATATATATATATATATATATATATATATATATATATATAATATATATATATATATATATATATATATATATATATATATATATATTATTTTGAAAGTTTTTAGCAATAACAATAACGAAACGGTAACAAAAATAAACTTTTTCATATCAAAAAAAGCCTGTTATTGCGAAAAACTTTCAAAATAAAATATCTTAAACAGGCAATAAATCAATTTCAAGAAATATATATATATATATATATATATATATATATATATATATATATAAATATATATAGATATATATATATATATATATATATATATATATATATATATATATATATATATATATATATATATATATATATATATATATATATATAAATATATATATATATATATATATATATATATATATATATTAAATTGGTTCATTGTCTGTTTAAGATACAATAACGGGCTTATTTTATTTTATATGTGAAAAACTTTCTTCAAAATTTCCGTTGACGTTTCGTTGTATATCACAACTTTGTCAAAACTAGATATCAAAATGTCAAACTTATTTTGAAAAAAAATCAAATTAGTTTTTTGTATTTTTACGTATTGGTTTTTAGTATCAGAGGAATATTTCTAGTTTAGCATTTAAAATTGCCATTTGACATTTATCTGTGTTCCGGAAATTCTAGTTTACCGGTTTCTATGGTTTAGTTGGTTTGTCGCAATTTTTATATTTTTACATTTTATTATTATCAACATCCAGTTGCTGTGTAATATAAAATATTTTTTAAGTACACACACTTTTGCTTATGATGTTGGTCAAACATTTAACCTATTTAGTCGTAAGATGTAAGAATTTTTGTCATAACATTTTATTAACATCTGTTATTTTATACAGTCCTGATGAAGATTATAATCATAATCGAAATAAAGACCAGGTTAACAAATTGGTTATGTTTCAATTAAAGTGGGCCTACTTTTTGCCGAGAATTCATAAAAGCATTTTCTATTTAAATTATACGGCAATACTCTTTCCATTATTGTGTATATATGAATATATGAATATATATATATATATATATATATATATATATATATATATACAGTCTATTTGTAATGCAAAATTTTTTATTTGTTCACGTCTTTCTATATCACAAAACTAATAAATAATTCAATTTTATATATTACTATGAATATCAAAACGTCAAACTTATTTTTTTTGAGAAGTGATTCAAATGAGTGTTAATATTTTCTGAAAATTGAATTTTACATAGTTGAGTTTTATCTACTCATCCAGAAAATTTATATTTGAATATTTATCGTGAGCTTATGTGTGTGAAATTGATAGTAGATCAGGGAAGAATGAGGTTTGAGATATATTGTTTGATGATTGTCGTGAATTGATTCTATGAGTGTTATCTGTAAAGTTCATGAAACCGTCTTAGATAAAATTGGGATGTTTTATATCTTTTCTTTCATCTACTGTGTTTTCCAAATTTTGACTAATTTGTAACATTTTTAAAATTTCTCTACATTTTTCGTCTTTCTCAGTTGCCGAAATCTTTCTGTTGTAACAAAATTCGTGTTTTTCAGTTATTTTATGTAGGAATTCAGCAAAAAAATTTGAGCATTAGAATTTTCAGAATAATACAGAAAATTGTGTTCACAGAAAATTAAAACTATTCATTTCATGTTAATCTACATATAATTCATAAAAGAGTACAAAGTATTACTAATATTTCAAGTACAATCAATAATCATTCATCATATTTTTAATAAATATGATTATTGATTATGGAAGAATATTTTTTTCGATTAAAAGGGGGTACACCAAAGATTTTTCAACGATACTAAATTATTGCATATAAAAAATTCCCTATTTATTTGGCATTTTTAGTTACTTCAGAAAGAAGAAATTTGTATTTTGCGTAGAAATTCTAATACGTTGATATCGTACATGATCATTCATTATTTCCGACGCATGTATATTTTAACACCATCATTCAACAAAAACTAGGGTTTTTCTTTTGAAATACACCTTATAATTGAATGATTTTCATATTCTTTCGCGAAATATTGCTCTCTCTGTCTGTCACGTGTTCCACCACTTTTGTCGTCTATTTATTTAGTTATACATAACTAAATAAATTGAAGTGAGTTATACGGTAGGTGCACCAAAAACACTTATCCAAAAATAAAGATATCTGCAAATAATTCTTCATAAAAATTAGCAATCGTCTTTGATATATTTCTTCCAATATCATTCAGATGATATCGAGGAAAACAAATTCAAACTTCGGTGAATTCCGCGAGAAAATAGTAAAGAATCGATGCTTGAAATTAATTGAACGAGGCTTGAGAATTAGACAGTATTTGAATGGGGCGGATTTGTTGAAATGTAATTTATACATGAGACTACTGGATTCGATTAAACTATGAAATTAGAGTTGCATCTTCGGAGGTAGTAGTCAGATTTAAAGTCTTGATGAGCTGTCATTCCGCCCGAATCTGGTATAATAATATCGAGACGACAGGGAAATAAATGAGATGACTTTCAACCAATTTACATGACAAATTGAATCAATATTTCTTTCCATAAAAATATTTATCTAAGCCGAGAACGGTTGGGGTGTTAAATGTAACGAAGGATGCCGTCAGACTCACTGTTGTGCTTTCTGATGTAAGTTAATCTACTTATTTCATTTAATGCCCCTTTTGGAAATAAATATCTATCAAGAGTAACTCACTTTTTGATAGGGGGTTTCATTTCAGGGATTAACGCCGATGAAATCTTTTTCTCGATGTAAATGACACAGACATACCATATTTCCATAATTGAATTGTCAACACTTTAGCGAACCATACACAGAGATAGAATCTTATACCACCAAGGTCTAATATATTTATGTTCATATATATAATCCATTCTGAAATTTTAATTCCAAATATCGAAATAATTTGAATGAAAGTCTCATCTCAGCTGTTAATATCAGCGTTAAATGTTGAAAACGATAACGCGAACTATTAACTTTTGAAAGTGAATATCTATTGCATTCCGATGAACATCGAAGTCGTTGGAGCTCGTACCAACAACGCTGTTTCATCCTATTATTGAAATCATCAGTGGTATGGATCCAAAAAATCGAATTTCGATGTTTTTCCAAACGCACCAAGATCCTATCTCTTCAAAAGGCTAAATGAAGCCGAAGATATACCTACTCACGTCATCTCCCTCTATTGAAGAAACAAGAGTAAGTCTTTAGAGTATGTTAGAGTACGCTCGTGACAAGATTAAGTGCACACTTCCATACAAAAATGCAATTTCTAAGAAGATCAAAGTCGTTGGAGATAACATACAGCGATGTTTCGTCCTATTATGGGAATCATCGGACTCTCTAGAGTATGTTATCAGTCATATCAGTAAAAAAGGAAATACCTAACGGTATAACCGCATCGAGCAGCTACCGTGAACTAGTGTTTCGAGCTTCTTGATTCTCTTCAGAATATAGTTAAGTTCATGATGTGCAAACGTGTAAATAGTTCCCAACAAAAGTTGTGTCTTTTATTCAATCTCGAATTCAAAAAACAATAACACAAGTCTCTGTAAAAAGCATCTGAATAATAATCACTTTCATATCTTAAATATAAAAAACTCTGGAACATAAAGTATATAAAACTCTGAAATACTTCAATAGTTTCATCCTTCGACAGAACGATAAACTCAGCAGTGCGATTTAATGTTGGAAAATTTCATTAAAAAAGTACGATATCAAATATACTTCTTGCGCGTGCGTTAAGTTCGAAAAATATGATGATGAAAAATAATTACTAATGATGCGATAGGATGGAGGTTCAGAGACCTCTTCTGAATCATTTATAATATGGTTTTGGCCATAAAACGTCTTGGCTGGCTGAAGGCATGTTTATAATACTTTTTACATCATTATTAATTATTGAATAAATCACTGGACAGGTACTTTTAAATAATTAATAGCAGTCAGTATATTCTTAGACAGCTAGTAGAATAAAGATTTAGATTTACAACTTCAAGTTTTAACGATGGACTTCGTCTGAGGATGATATAAAATTGTGTTGGATTTTTGATTTTCATTAATTCAAATTGTGAATCACTTTGTACATTAATGCGAATGAACTTGACACGTCCAACTTATCAAAAAACACGTCTGTACTGCAATTATTGATCGCCCATTATAAATTAGCATTACTGCATTTCGGAAACTATTGCTAAAATTCAGATTTTCATGAAGGAATAAACATTTTTTTCCCTCTTTAAACATATACATATATACAGTCTAGTCTGAAATTTTTATTGGAAATATCGAAATAAATCGAATAAAATTATCAGGGAGCTATTACACAAATGTTGTCAACGAAAACACAAACTATTAACTTTCGAAATTGAATATTTATCGCACTTCGAAGAACATCGGAAGAAGTCGTTGGAGATACCTTACATCGCTATCTCATCTCGTTATGGGAATCATCAGTGGCATGCATTCAAATAATATCCCATAATACCATGAAGCAGGGTTATACGATTTCTATGATTTTCGGAACATTTCTATGATATTCTCTCTCGAAAGATGATGGTATGTATTTTCATTGACAATATTTGTGTAGGGAGCTACATGAAAGTTTTATTCGAATTATTTCGATATTGCGAATATCAATTTCAGAATAGACCAGATATGAATTTCGCATTATTTGCATGAACTGTGGAACTAAGAATTAGGATTATCGACAGTAACAGACCTTTTCGAAACATCAACGAATAGTTTTCATTAAATAACAGAAATCCAGCAGTCATTAAAGTTACATTGAAAGCTTTTAAAATACTTTACACTGGTTAAATAAACATTTGTTGTTCGAAATGCATCGATGTAAATAGGGAATATATCTGATTTTAAATTGGTTCATTTTGATATTTCGTTTTCAAAATGAGATCTCGTAGAAAATTGAATTGTTAAGAAAATTTTTTGTTATTTAATACCATATGTTATATCTTTATAAATTTTAAGTGCACTTCTAAGCGCATATCCTTGGAGTTACAAGTTCAGGTTCCACCAAATCACGAGTGGCTCTCTAGGAATTGCATTCCATCATTTACATCTAATCTAAGTAACTGGAAATTGGAAACAGACAATTTGATCGAGGAGGAGAAAATCTGGATTCAAGCTAAGAGATATCTTCAATCTCCATGTTTTTTGCAATCTTCGAATCAAAAGATCTTCAATAGAAATTTCTAATAAAATCTCTCTATATTGCACATAAATCAGATGAATTTACGTCTCCCCAAATTTAGAGCTAACCGGTGTTATCACAAACATTTTACAGGGATTTTATTTTAATTGATAAGGACGTGTGAAACTTTCAATGTTAGATGTATTCATGTGCTTTTCATTGATTCCTAAGATAGGAGATGTACATTAATATATGCTTTATTAGCTATTTGCGGCTTCAAATACAGCTTCCAATACTAATTCGTAGATGTCACAGCAGCAAGCAAGAATAATCACATTTCTATTACATTTTTGTTCCAAAAATATGTAGACACCATTATTACAACTAGTATCTGAAACAGAGTTGTCACAAACAAATAATTTGGGCTTCATCTTCGAAATTACATTCTGAAACCATATTTCAAACAACTCGTGCTTTTCCACTTCCAGTAGAGTCGTCCAATTTCAGTACCGCAATCAATTGTTCTTTATCGGCATATAAAATTATTGAAATTACCATATGGAGGCTCTTTTCTCTCATGTCTAAGCTGGGAAACGTTTTCCACAACATCCTTGGTGCGAAAAACGACAAAACGAACAGAACGACGTACTGGACAGTATTGTAAGACGACTTCAATAGCTTCTGTCCGTTTTTTTCGTTTTTCCGTACGAATTTAGGAACGGAGGATTTAATTATGGGATGATGGTCAGTATTGAGTCCTAGTGCATCTATAGTACCTTCGATGATATACACATAATTTCTCATACTGTAGAGTTTCTGATTGACGCTGCCACTTGTTTGGCAGTCATAAATGTTTGCTCGTTGAAGTTTTATCAATATCGCACTGTGCGCTCTCGGTTGGGGTGGGCAAATTGTCTTTCAAATCGATCTTTTCCGAATGAAAAGATGAATTTTCCTAATAGGGTGAATTCTAACCAATAAGGGATGAAAAATAATTAGCCTTACTTTTTGTTCCTCGATATTTTTTTCTCTTTGTCGGTGGACTGTTCATTCATTCCAGCTTAATGACCAGGTTTGCCAGGCTCTCTGGCGCTCCGGGAAGTTTCTATTCTCATTTATTTTTATATATTGAGGGACATCGGCATGTGCAATGTCGAATAAGTTGTTCAAGCTCATAGCAAACTCTTGGCGACCTGTATGTATTGTGTTTTGTACGTATTTCTTGTAAATCTTTCCAGACTTGGTGTAAGGCCACTAGTCTTTTAATACAATAAGGTAAAGCTTTAGTCGGTATACTGACCTTTTCCCAATCAATACACTCTCGAATAGTTTGATTTGGGATTTCATCAACACTTAAATTCACTTGACGGATGTTTTAAAACAAAACAGCCAGTACTTGCCCATTAGAGGGTTTCGGAACGATTATTTGATGCTTTACATCCGATATACAAAAAAAAGCCTTTGTTAGAACTGGGTTATTCGGCTGACATATTGACAAATTGGCAAATAATTCGTTTACTGAGAAAACAAGCGTGTAGTGACATAACTTCGATACGAAATTCACGACACTGAAGTATACAAGTACTGTCATGTCATATCAATGCAAGTCGGCACGGGTTGCTGTTGTCCTAGATACAAGAAATTTTATTTATACGCGTTTTAACACCATTCTAAAAAAACTGAGGGGGCATGCTTTGCAAAAAAAGATTTTGGTTTTTTTGGTGCACCCTAATATATATATATATATATATATATATATATATATATATATATATATATATATATATATATATATATATATATATATATATATATATATATATATATATATATATATATATATATATATATATATATATATATAAAATTATTCATGTAATGTTTTCTTTACTTTATTAAATGAATTAAAGCCACAAAACATCGCGGTTTTGATGCGCATTCGTTTCCAATTCAGGATTGCTTGGCTTTTCTGGCAAGGTGTTTCGTATGAATATTTCAGATAGTCCAACAATCCTCAAAACTGCTAGGAGTGCAATGAATTGGAAAATGACATATTCGCTATGAAACGAGCATTTGGAAGAAAAACTGCCTGGGTTTCGAAAAGTCAACGACGTGTGTAGATATACGGTCAAGACACTGCGGTAAGGGATGTGAGGTCACTGTCGAATCAGAGATAAGCCAATCGAGGTCCTCTTTGGGCACTGCGCGAATCGCCAGCAAATGCCAAATTGAACTTTGAATCTCCCTCTTCCCTTCCTCGAACCCTGTTGCGTTTAATCTTGCTTAAATTGAATCAAAATCATTTAATGCCCACACAAATATTGTGATACAATTTGGTTAAGGCAGTCATATTAGGCAATGTACAGTCCTGTTCACTCATCTTTGAATGTCTACGAAACGCGAATTGAGTTTGTCATTTTGAAATTCAAGATTGTTGGATTTATATTGGTACAATACGTAATTAATTAATTGAAAGTCAATTTCACAGAAAATTACATTGCTAACCTTAAGAAAACATAATGAAATGATAGCCAATGAAAGTATCCAATTAGAAAATGTTCCACCCCACCCAAAAGATTACCAAGGATGTAAGTAAAATGTAACTATAAATTGTCATCAGAATATATTCGTGGAAAATACACTTTTCATATGCTTCGGATAACTAGCTCTTCACCTATAGTTTACAATAATGATTTGAATTCGTAACATTCTAACTAAGGATAATATTAAATATGAAATTATTTGTTCAAACTCGGAAGCTTAATTCTATGGTTAGGTACTACTTTTTCACTTCGAATCTCTTAAAATCCGTAATGTCTTTGTCTGAATACTTTCCTCGATTTGTATAGATTCTATTGAATCGAATTTCTATTGTTTGTTGAAATAATGTGATATTAAGTTCATTCATATCTTCGAAATGATTGTTCTTGATAGTACGCACTTTACTTCCATACACAACTTGCGTGTGTATGTTTATTTCTTTCAGGTTATGTTGTTAGATATTAATCTATGGGTAAACTGGATTTTTCCTGGAGCTTTATCTCATTCGACAAGTGCTGACTTCCAAAACATCGAACCCTGGTGAGAAAAAAGAATTTTCATGTTCGAAAAAGTATATATGGACGCTTATATTTTATTCCCGTCTTTCTTAGATGTATAAAGCAATAAAGTAATCCCTCAACTATAAAATTTCGATGGATTTCAATAGATTTTCTTCCAGCGAAACTCGAAAACATCTCGTAAAACCTTGATACAGATTGTACACTTTGTTGTTGAATAGTTCCCAACTTTTTATTGCGTAGTTACATACTTTACTCAGTTTTAGCAAGAATGAGATGAAACGATCTATATACATGCTTGGAATTGTAATCCATATCGGAACACTGATTTACAATTTTAAAAAATGCATGCATGCATAGAACTTCTGGATTGTTAAAGTTAGATAATCTCCTAATTTCGAATACAATTATTCAAAACAATAGATTGTTATATTAACATTAATGAAAATATTATCTTCATAATAAAGCAACCACAACTATCATGTTGAAAAGAAGATCAGTGGAATTTGATCACCAAAAATTTTAGAATTAGTAGGTAGTAAAAAACCAGATTTTAGAATTATGTGAAAAATTGTCTGTAATTTCTGAGTTTCAATCAGGATTCAAAAGAAATTGCTCATGTGAGACAGCAATATTGAGCACATGTGAGGAATGGTATAGTGTTATAGATAAAAGAGAAACGGTTATAGTAGTATTATTGGATTTCAAAAGAGCTTTCGAAACGTTATGTAGATCATTATTATTGAAAAAACTGAATAAACTTGCTTTTGTGGGAGTAGTAAATGATTGGTTCGGATCTTACTTGGATTCGCGAACACAAAAAGTTATGTTTAATAGCATGCTGTCGGATAGCATGAAAGTGGATTTAGGAGTACCTCAAGGAACTGTTTCTGGTCCGTTGTTGTTCTCCTTATATATAAACGATATTATCTCTCACGTGAAAAATTGTTCTATACGTTTATTCGCTGATGATACTAAACTCTATATATGTGGCAAATATATAAAGAATATGACAGAGGGGATCAATAGAGACCTTTCTGCAATTAATGAATGGTTATGTGACAATAGCTCATTTCTGAATGTTGAAAAATCTAACTTTATAGTTTTGAATACAAGTAAAACCCTTAAAACCAATAAAAATGAAGATATAACTATAAATATTAATGACCAAAAATTTAGAAGAGTAGAAACAGTAAAATATTTAGGCATTATGTTAGACGAAAAATTGAATTTCAATGATCATGTTGATTTCATATCATCGAAAATTTCTAAAAAAAAATCAATTTTTTAAAAAGAATAGAAAAAAACCTGTCGACATATGTGAAATATTTGTTGTTCAAATCAAAAAAAATGCCACATTTTGAATATTGCCCCACATTGTTATTTGGTTTGACTAAAGAAAATATTCAAAAATTACAAAAAAGTTACAGAATAGAACCATGCGAACCATTTTAAAGTGCAATAGGTATACACCTGTCAAAATTATGCTGAACTCTTCGGAACTATGTCTGTAATGACAAGTCTGATGAAATGTAATGAATGTCTGTAAAACAAAGAATACTCTTTGCTTCATATATATTCATATTTAAAATAAAAAATCAGTTGCTTCTATGTAATGTAATAAAAAATGTTATATATGTCAGTGATGTGCATGGGTATAATACTAGAAATACTGATAGATTTTATATCCAAATATGTAAGCTCTCCAAATCCAAAAATAGCATACACTATAACGGATTTAAGGCTTTCAATAATTCACCAAATATATTGAAAACTAGTACTAGAATTAAGATATTTGAGCGTGATCTTAGAAAGTATATTTTAAATAATGAGATAGGTATATAATTAATAATTGACAGTTCAATAATGTAGATTTTTTGTATAGCTTCAGCTGAATAAATATTCAGAACATTAGAATAAACACGAATCAGATTTAAATAATGTTTTCTATAAAGATGTCAATCCATTTTTCGTACAAAAGTTCGTAGGGCGTTTTCAAATGTATCGTATATAGGTAACTAAATTCACTTGGTTAAACTCCACAAAATACTGTTATTAAACGAACTAAGCAGAAACAAACAAGCATTGAACAGAACAAAACCTCTTATTATTACTTTATTTTTATTAAACTCTTGATATCGGGTAAGTACCCGAAATTTATAGTATTTATAGTAAGTACCCGAAGTATTTATCGAAGTGTTTTCATAAGTTTGCTAAGATCTTGTATGCAATTCTATGTGACATATACTTAGGCCCATAATAAACAACCGTTAAAATGATAAAATCGTAAGTGTTTTACATTACATCAGGTTCGAAACCAAGATCAACCCGAACTTTTTCCGAGTTTTAGAAATTAACTCCATAATAAAGGGATGGGATATGTCGGTAGTGTTCTGAATAGCAATTCAATCAATCAAATGTGGAAGGACACCCTTTTGGGGGTCGACAAAACGAATAGAAGTGGTGCGATAAGGCTTTGTTTATGGGCCCCGATGATCGGAATGGGTGTGGATAAAATGTAAATTGTCCACAATATAATTTGTCCGAACCGAACTATATTTTTAAAGCGACTGATAGAGCTTATCTCGATCTCAAAAACAGAATAATGCATAATAAAGTCCTCATTTGCCTTTATCTGGGCTACGTAATGATGTTCATTTGCACGGTACTCGCTTAGTTCCCCTATGATGAGAATTTAAGTTAGCCGAAAGAATTTTGATGTGGGGGATGCTGAATTCCGCAGATGTTTCATTGGCGTAATGCTGTTTCTTTTGTGGTAGGACGCTAATTGACCTTACTGTACTTCATCTAAAGAACATTGCATTTCTTCTCTTTATTGAACAGGGGACACCATACTTGAAGGAGCCTTTTATACTCTGAAACATTATTTTGTTCTGTCTCTTTCACAAGCAAAAAGATCGAATTGAGTGCGATTATAGCATCAGTGGTCAGGTTCTTTCTCGTTATGATAGCGTCAGAGATATTGGTATAGTATTCGATCCGAAACTTTCCTTCATTCCACACATCACCCAACTTATTTCATCTGTCTCGAAAATATATGGATTCGTTATAATAATTCCCCAATATTTATAGGACTATTCAATGTCCTAATCCGTAGCAAGTTAGTATGACAGCGAGATCTACCATCCTAGTTACACTTGCCATCAACGCCATCTTGAGACAATTATTAGTTTGGAGGGAGGATAAAGTATACCAACAGAGAGGAGTCAAGCATGACGAATTCTTGAGTCGATTCAGTTTAATCTCATTGCAGGACAGGGGAGAAACTTCATCACTCAAATTTTTGTGCAAGTTACTACACAACAGTATTGATTGTCGCCTCTCTTGCCCACTTTGAAATTTCGTATTCCTAGCCAAAATTGTCGTACTACAGAATTATTCCACCTAAAGACTGCAAGGACCAACTCTCTGACGCCATCCCCCTTTTGGTTTATGGGGTCTACATTCAATACATTTTCTAATAAATGTGCCATACTTTTGACTCCATGGAAGTTGAATTGATTTAGATTGAGTTCTTTTTTTTTATTTAATTTTATTATTTAGTTATTAGTTGCTTGTTTAGTTTTTTTTTCAGATAAGATTGAGCTCTTTGTTATATTTCTTCTCGTTTTATTTATTTAGTTTTTATTCAACATTATGTTATTATTTTCTGTAATTGGGAAATACCTGTTGAGAATAAAGAACTTATTATTATTATTCAAACGAAACATGGATATTCTTAGCAAATAACAGACACTAAATATAAAAAAGTTTAGTTCTTGTTTATAGTACGCTACAAACGGTATATTTGTCAAAACTCCGATATAAATAATTTTCACTGAATAGAAGTACCTACTAGGTACTGCAACAAATCAATTATTGAAATTGAGATAGCCATACTTTAATCACAAAGTTGTTTTTCTCGTTGAAACTATCATTCAGTGTAAATTGTTAATTTCAAAGTTTTTACAAAGCTGCTACTTACATCGAAACGTAAAAAAAAATTAAATTTCAAATAAATATTACCAAATACTTAATAAGTAGGTAATTACATACAAAATTGGTTAATGTCTGAATTTGGCAAATATTCAAGAAAGTTTGATGCAGATTACATTCATAACTCATGTATATTTTTCACTCTAATCAATATTTTTTGGTGTTTCGCTTGACTTTTTCTGTATATTTATAAGCGGAGTACGCATACACTTGTTCAATAAGGTTCAATTATCGAAAATATGTTGATTGGGGTTCAACTTACAAACTGGTATGTACCTATGTGCTTCAATTCGTTACTTCTCCAAGACCCAAGGTACCGCTCGAAGTACCAAATACGAAAGACAAATACGTATCACTGCCTACTTCTGTGTGGTGGTCAAACTATCATCATTTTTATATTTATCTACTGAAATTATTATGAACTGCGATAGGGTCTCCGTTTCAATTCTCTGGATCAGGAATATTTGTAAACTCGTGCATAATTGTCATTTTTCTTCCCATTTCATAGGAAAACAATCAGTTTCCGTTAATTTGAATTTTATGTAGTTTGTAATTTCTTGTAACGAAGAAACATAATGATATTAGAAATCTGAAAATGTATGAATGTAATAGTTTTGATTCAACATTTTAGTCTATTCAACCGGCACCATCTAGAGAAATTAGCTTCAAAAGTGCACTAGGAAGATTTCTTGACTAAAGTACACTAAAATAGTAAGTGCAGAAAATTGTAAGAGCGTCCTTTAGAAGGAATCTAGAAAAAAAAAGAAAATCTCAAAAGGAACAAATCTAGACGAAAACTGTAATATGTTTTGAGATTTTAAGTACTTACTATTTTACCTAGGTGTCGCAACACCTTGAATCAGCATTCCAGCTTGTGTTTATCAATAAAATCTAGACACAAGACCATTACAAAAGAAGACGAAGATAAGTGTGAGATATATTTTGACAGTTGTTTTTTTAATTGAAAATACACACATCTATGAAATGATAAACAGTGATGTCAGTAAAAATATGTTTATATTGAATTTTTATAAAATGTATCATTGAAAATTGAAATTGTGTCTAAGACAAGGAAGCCATAATTCCTTATTAAATATGGATTCCATGTATGCTCGTTTTAAAAATGTTGTAGTAGGTGCAGTTGTTGGACACGAAGTAGGATCCAATCATGATTATTCTTCGAAAAACCAAAAATTAGAACCGAAATTTCCATACAGCCGGCCGCATTTCCTCAATTTAGATAACGAAGAAATCCATATATCTGCAGATCACAGATTAAGACCAATCATTCACCCAAGCAAACCATTGCCTTATCATGCTGGATACGCGGAATGTATAAATGCAGGTAAATCACGATGGAATGAGGATCAAGCTGTTTACCGCCAAGGAGTCCTTACAAAGCCTGAGGTTCAATTTTCAATTCCTTACACTTACTATGGTATTTTTGATGGACATGCTGGAGTAGGAGCAGCATTATGTGCTGCAAACCAATTGCACCACATTATTCATGTGAGTCTATCTTTCTGAGAGTTTTTAGTTATTAATTGTCTTATGATACTTTGAAATGCTTCAACTATCATAAGAAGTACTTGCAATCTTCAAAGCAATTGTTGACCTTAATTTATTTTTCTATTTGTGTATTCACTTTCATAACTGTTATCTTATTATTACATACATCTTTAATATTTTAAAGAAACATATTCTATAGTGTATTATCCAGATTTTGTACAATCTTGACAAGTGTCAAGTTTCAAATTCCTTAATATGTATTTTAAATATAATTGTTGAATTGCTTGTCTAGGTTTTGCTGTACATATTGATGTTCTGTTGGTTTTACTTGAATTTCTCTGATGACAGTACTTTGATAGCATCTCACTAATAAAAAGCCCACCTATCGGGGGGCAGTAGTATGTTGAAGTATTGCTTCTGCTCAATTTATGAACAGCCATGTTGGCATATTATCCAACGGTGTATGTGATAATTCAATTGCTTTTAACGCCATGTGTGCTACAAAATGTTTGCACAAATGGGCCACTCATATATCTTCAATCACATCACTCATGTGATAACACAAAAAGCATGTTTTAGCCCAACTGGAAGTATACGGAACCCACTACTCTAGGAAGTGTTTCTCATTACCTACAACTTTTACTGCCTTGAAACCTGATGTAAACAGATAAAAACTCAAATTGTCTTAGGGGCAATTAAATGTGTTGTAAGCTTTTGGTTTCATTAGAGAAATTGATATAAATTTTGAAAGATTTTGACAAACATAACATGTGTGTATTTGTGTGTTATCCTCTTACATAATGATCCCAAGCTGTATTTAAATGTTTGTTGGCAGAACAGATAATTGTTATATATCATTTCTATTCATTAAAAGTCTACTTGCATGTTTGAAGTTTCATAAGAATAATGTACATTTTAAATATAAGATGTATTTTTAACTGTTTCTTTTTTCTAGGAAAAATTAGTTGATTCACAGGATGACATATGGGCAGATTTCAATGGTAAGAGATCTGTTATTTGTAAACAAATTGATCTTTTGGTAATTGGAGCCTTAGAATCTGCATTTAAAGAAATGGTTTGTACACAATTAACCATAAACAATGCAATTAACAATAAATTTTATTACCTCATTTTTATTCTAGGATCAGTTAATTGCTGAAGATAGAACAAAGTACTTGGCACCTGGTGGATGTACAGCATGTGTTGCATTGTTCATACTGGGAAAATTATATGTTTCAAATGCTGGTGACTCTAGGGCAATACTATGCAATAACAATAATTTCCAACCACTATCTATGGACTTCACACCAGAAAGTGAAAGAGATAGAATTAGAAGACTTGTTGAAAACCAACCTAGCCTTATAGGTATAATGAGATTCAGAGAACATGAGAAAATATTAAATTAATAATAGAAAAATATGAAATTAATCATTTACATATGGAATATTCTAACTTATTTCGTAATATTAAAGCTACCAAGTTCTAATAAAGGATATTGAATTTAATCTATAAAACAATCAAAATAATTATGTATACTAAAATGTGATAAACATGAAATTATTGAAATGAAAATCATTTTAGGTGATGAATTCACTTCAAAAGAATTTCTACAACCTCTCAAAACAGTAGATTTAGGAAAAACGGTGATGTTCCGGGATGCTCATATGAAAGGTTGGGCCTATAAAACTGTGGAACAAGAAGATTTGAAAAGTCCAGTCATTGTTGGTCATGGCAAAAGGGTAAGGTTTCATTGTTTTGATAATGAAAACATTTTCTCAACAAGATTTTTTTTTACTATATTTATTTTTCTTAAATTCATTGTAAATTTCTGCCCCTAGAACTTCATACTCAAAACTAAATTTCATGTTAAGTTAGCTTGAAGCCAAATGTTGAAATACAAAAGTTTAAAAATTTTAGAGTCGTCTGATGGGAACTATTGGAGTAACTAGAGGCTTTGGAGACCATGACTTATATGCCATTTACACTAAAGTTCAAATAAAGCCTTTATTATCCTGTAGACCAGAAGTTCAAGTTTACAAGATCAACAGTACTGATAAGAATGAAGTTTTAGTCATGGGCACTGATGGATTATGGGATGTAGTGTGTTGTTCGAAAGCTGCAGAAATTGTTCAGAAATCTATAACAAGTTTCAGCGAGAAGGAACGTTATATCTGCGCAGCTACGTGTTTAGTTGGCTTCGCTAGAGGGTCACTGGTGAATGATCACAACTGGCAGTTGAAAAATGGCAAACAAGCATCCTGTGATGATATATCAGTACTTGTTATACCTACATTTCCATACAAACTCGAATACGAGGAGTTATGTAAAAAATACAACCAAAAATTAAGTGATAGTTGAAATGTATTGTGTATATACTTCATTTCAAAGTGAAACTGATGTTTTTCATTTTGTTCATATAGATCTCCATCAAATGAAATTTAATCAGAAATTGATAGTTGAAGCATTTTATTTCAATTTTAAGGTCTATTATAATGAAATGAATTTTATATTCAACATAAAATTTACTAATTTGTAGTGTGTCTTGATACCTTCTAATTATAAGATAAATTTATCTGATTGCTGTTTCTTTCTACAATTATTTCCAAAATTTCATTGCAGAACAAATGTTGTGAAAGTTCATGTCACTTATTTTGAAAAAAATTCGAGAATAGTATTTTATATCAATAGGCACAGTTCTTGATTGATTTGAAAGCATCCTGTCTAAACTATTCTTTGCTACTTGGTATGATGTCCCAAGAATTTCACTAATGTTTGTAATTGCTCAAATTAAAAAACTGATATATACCTTTCATTTTCACTATACTAGTATTGACAAAAATAAAGTATCTTGAAAGACTCTGTTAATATTTAGTTTCCTCAGTTACTTGATAATTGTATTTTGTAAATTAAGTTTATTGATATACATAATATTAGCATGAAGCTTCCTCTTGAAGCAGTACTAGGTTGAAGTGTGAATATTTATAGTATGTGTACTTTAGTGTACACAGATTAAAAAACTACATTTCTATTATACTTTCAGTCTACTCATTACATAAATACAGCTTCATCATTATCCCTAAAGAGTTATACAAAGTGTTTTGTTATCTTGATATAAAAAAGCTCTAACGTACTGTTTACATAATAATAAATATCATAACAAAGATATTTAAATATCGACAATTTATATTTTTTTAAAAGAAATTCATCATATTATTATGTGTCTACGTCTGATACCAATATTCGTGTATTGATACAATGCACGAACATTGAACTCAATACTTAGTAAGACGTTTGTAGCTGTAGGAAGTATTCAGTACAGTACTTCAAAGATCATTTTTGGAATTTCTTAAGGGTTATTGAAGATTGCAACCATTGCTTTAGAAATAGCATATAATACTTTTCATTGATATCACATAATGAAATTTCAAGCTACTGAATATGGAGGTTTGTCAAATTTTGTATTGCAAAAGTTTATCAAGTTATGTAAGCTCTGCTTAAATTGACTCGGCCAGTTTCCGTGGTTTGGTCGGGAAAATACCCGACTTATGGTGCGGTAGGGATCGGGTCCGAGTCCCGGTGAAGCCATGGGTGTGTGAAAAGTCTACGATTTAAGTAATTAAATGATGGTAATTGTTGGGAAGTGTACACTGATTACAAGCCCATTGGCCGTCCGGAATCGGCGTTAAACTGTAGGTCCACTGAATTAAAAATAAATATATAAACTGACGCAACTATTGTAGTCCATTGGCACAATCAATTTGTCACCCATTATTTTCAATATGAAATGATCAGCAAAGAGTAATTCAATTCTAACAGAACTTGGTATAGAATTAATAACATCAAATACTTACTGATATCCACTCATCTCAAGGACAAATAACCCATCAAAGATCACTAAACATAGAGACCATTTCCAGTTTAATTAATTGTAATATTAAAGTTACTTCTGCAACATGTCTACTTGACAAAGCTCGTAACAATAAACATCGAAAAAGCAAATTGATACTAAATGTTGGAAATGAAGGTTTAGTGTCAAAAAGGTTTGTATCATTGCACATGTGTACATATGAAAACTGCAAACTAATCATACCAAGTATAAATTTAAAAATATTTGTTCACAGAAATATTTTATTGAGGTATTATAAAGGATGTTATTGAACACAGTTATTGAAAAAACTTGACTTTATTTTCAAGTTGCATTTCATGGTTGTTTGTTCAAAGTTCGTGCACACTTCCATTGAAAAAATTATAATATAAAAGGAATCTCAAAATGTGAACATTGTTCTGATATCTCTACATATCACAACATAAAATTTGATATTCATGAATTTTATTTACAAGCATAATTTGATTTATTATATACAGATTATCATACAATTACATAAATAAAAACTATGAAAACTGGAATGACAACGCGCCCAGAATTTCGCATTTTGAATCATATTAACCAAATTTTAAACAATTTTATTAAATAAATAGGAATGAAAGACTAATAACACTGATATTGCTTTTTTTAAACTAATTCATGTAATTTATAAAATTAAGTGTAAGAAAAACATGTACTCAAATTTTTCCTAAAACATGTAACAACTTACCCACTGATTAAAAATATCATATAATACAAGAAGTCCAAATAGTTACATGTTGGCTTCATTCAAACAAAATTTACTTAGTAAAGGCAGCAAAAACAGCCCACAAAACTTCCGAAGTGTTTGGCTTAACAGATTCCTGTTCAAAATCCAGATCCAGCAGTTCACGTACTCTCTTCATAGCAAGTTCATAGTCGTCATCATTTAATGGAGCAAAAGCATTCTCGAGAACATCACTTGCGTGGGACAGAAATATAAGTGCTAACATGCGCTTGTCCATTCTTTGTGGATCATTAACCCATTTAGCTAGAACTGCATCCTGGATCTATGTTAAAAAAACAAAATCACAAATTCTAGTATTTCAAAATTTTTTCAGAGGTGGGACATGTGTCCTTTCAAATACTTGACCTGAGTGCAATATCTTACTTTGTTAACTGTTGAAATATTCACCAACAATGACCAGAAAATAGTTGAAACTCCAGATTTCTCACATACAACAAAATATGATAACAAGTGTGACTCTGATCCAACATACTATACAAAGGGTAAAGTCATATGATATTTCAGTACAAATAATATTAATTCTAATAAATAGTTCATTTCAACGAAATAACTAACCTTTTTTATTAGGCGACTTTTGGTGATATCATCGGTGAGGGGATGAGTAGTCATATCAAATAATAGAAAGTTTTGTTTCTCAGTTGTCAAAACACCCTTCTCAACTAAATTTTTTGCTAATCGTTCTCTTACATTCTTCAGCTGGTATCTAAGTTTCAGAGGGTTCCAAGTTTCACCTTCAAAGGAGAAATTATTATTTTCAATCACGAAATTCGGTGGATACTAACGAAAGTTTGCTAAATCAACTCACCACTTAAATATTCAATCCAACACTGAACAGTTTCTGGAGGTTCAGTATCTTTAATATGTTTTAGGGCTTCGTCTAGAAGTACATCACCTGTGGGAGTGTCACTTTTGAGGATCAATTTTCTAGATAATAAACCTTTTCTTCTCATTCCTGCTTTTTCTAATTCAACGCGACCACGCAGTCCCAATTCTATTAGTATACATCCACGTAAACCACTTGATATACAATCATTCCAAAACGATGTGTAACCCTTCAAAATTGTTTTGAAAATTACATAAAATTAATGTATTATATTTTACATACTTCCTTATCTTTCAATCCCAGAAGAAGCACTTCTTCCATTAATGTTAATCTGGTTTCCTTTGAATCGCCTTCTTCAACTTCTTCACGATCTTTCTTCTCACTACTGGTTGTTTCTTTGGGAGCTCCCTCATTATTCTCTCTTATGATATTTCTCCGCTGAACTAATCCATCCGATCGATTCATTTTAAATTAAAAAAGCAATCGGATATATTTATGTTAATTTAATCCTATGTACTCTAACAATTGTTGACGTTTTACAGAGGAGTTAACAAACATTAAAAATGGCGTAACTTGACACCTTTACTTTTTCTTTAAGATCTATGGTACTAAGCAGAGAAATTATTTTTCTTTTGATGACACTAATACCAATCATCTTCTGATCATTACCTTAAATGATTTTATATAAAAATATAATCTGAATGCAAAATTTCCATAAATTATAAACAACAGAAGATTTTTCTGCATTTATAGGTGCATAACTCTTTTGTATTGTACCAAAACTGAGGTAGCTAAGGCATATGTTCAACACTTGGCTTAATGTTTCACGATTATATTTAACTAATCAGTCACGATTATAAGACTGAAGTCTTGAAGATGAGCTCACGCTCGAAACATGTTGACGAATTGATATTGTTAAATATAATCGTGAAACATTAAGCCAAGTGTTTAATTTAATATTTAATTATGTTTCACCAAGAGTTAAACAAGAATTCAATCTTAGTCCACATGAATTTGAAAAAGGGACGCTGTACCACCTGACTTACAAAATAAAGTATTGTCGATATGAAATGTGAGAGAATATTCTTCTTCGTTCTTTTACATGTGCCAGGCAACCAAGGCCATCTACACATCAAACCAATTAGGCCACCAGGTCCGTCTTCGACGGGTCTTGGATAGATACCAATCCCCAGTGGATCGTTGAATAACAATTTTATTTCAGACTAATGTTTAATGACTTGATACTGAAAGTGATGGGAAGGGGTTTGAGGTTTTTTGTTATTTTATACCCATGATTAACGTCACAACATCTGAAAAACAAAATCTGAAAAACAAAAAAAAAAAAAACAACCACTAGGAAAATGATGGGAATAATTGACTAAGGAAGTAAAACATATGGTACTTATTAGTCTACAGTTTAATATTGGAGGATCTTAAAAAATTAAAAAGTAGTCGAGGAATCCTAGGATCAGTGGAAAATATAACATCAGAGATATTTAGTGGAAGGGTTAAGTTTATATTTAACTTTAAAATATCTGAATATAAACGACTACAATTAATTGCATTTAGATGACAGGAGAGAAAAATGTGATTAAGAATGTGAGAGAATATGATATTATATCTCTTTGTCTAGTTGGATACATTAATTATCAATAATTTTAATCATAGCACGTATAACCATTTACTTATATTTCAGGTAGCGTCTACAAAATTGTTATTTCATTTAATCTTTTGTAGGTATCATAAAAATATGACATTAAGGTCTACGGGTCCTTCGTCAAGTTATCGAGACCGTAGCGTTTCCCGTTATGTCCCAGAATTTTCTGATGATAAATACTGACTTTCAAATCTTTTACAATTATTATTATAGAACACGGGCTGATCCTCCGTTATTAACAAAAACTAACTTTTTCAGGTTTGATTCTTTGATTCATGAGTTACAACGTAAAGTGATTTAATAATAATTAGTTAACAGATTGTTTTCTTTTCCAGAAAAAGAAGAAGAATTATAATTCACTTAAGAATAGCATTAAATTATTATTTATGACTTTGACATTACGCCTGTGATCCTGTAGTCTATAAGGTCTTAAGGTCTTCGCATGATAATTTTAAATGACTAATGTCTTCATGAACAAAAAGAGTTGACTCGTATAAGTTATTTCGATTTAGAAACATAACAGAAAATGTTGAAATGACACAGTAATAAGGAAGATAAAATTATCGACATGGGATCTCAAGGGGGAGAATCAGACATGGAATGTTCTGATACGGAGTGTTTCGATTACGATTATTATAACAACGACGACAACGAGATAGAGCAGATCGATCCCAAAAAAACTGATATAGAATATTTCCAATGTGAAAGTTTGAATGAGGAACAAGTTGAAAGGCTGTTAAATGAAACAGTGGAACTCTTGAGCAATAATCTCCAGATAACACCGTCACTAGCAAAAGTGCTGTTATATGGTCACCAGTGGGATGTACCTGAAATAGTTATAGATTATAGAGAGAAATCGTGTAATTTACTCATGCGAACAAACGTAAAACCTACATTATCTCAATCACAAAATTTTTCTCGATATATTACTTGTTCAGTATGTGTGACTACTCAAAGCGCTGATAAATTTTACAGTTTATCTTGTTCACACTCATTTTGTAAAGAGTGTTGGATGACTCATTTTGAAGTACAGATCAACCAAGTAAGTTTTCTGATCTCATTTTGTTTTAAATTGATATTCTTAATTTTGTGATTACTCAGGGAATATCTACCGGAATTAGCTGTATGGCAAGAGATTGTGCAGTTCTTGCTCCTGAAGATTTTGTTCTCAAACACTTAACTCGTACTAATCTCAGGGAGAAGTATCAACAGTTTGCATTTCAAGACTATGTCAAATCTCATCCTAATTTACGATTTTGTCCAGGTCCAAATTGTCCAATCGTAATTTATAGTAAAGAAATTAAATCAAAGAAGGCTATTTGTTCTTACTGTAAAACCTCATTTTGTTTCAAGTAAGTAGTCATATTGATGATAATCTAATAAATTTGTAAATGAAGAAGCATGTTTATAAAACTGTGTTTGTAGATGTGGTACCGAGTACCATGCGCCAACAGAATGTGCAGTAATTAAAAAATGGATCACAAAGTGTGCAGATGATAGTGAAACAGCAAATTATATAAGTGCTCACACTAAGGACTGTCCTAAATGTAATATCTGTATAGAAAAAAATGGTGGTTGCAATCATATGCAGTGCTACTCTTGTAAGCATGACTTCTGCTGGATGTGCATGGGAGATTGGAAAACTCATGGATCGGAATATTATGAATGTTCACGTTATAGAGAAAATCCCAACATTGCTTATGAATCAGCACATGCACAGGTGAAAGAAATTGATATATAATATAATTGAAGTATATATTAATTAACAGATTAAGTGAAATTCATAGGTATTTAGTCTAGTAAATTTAGTCATTTAGAACCCATTTGAAGAATTTACTTTTAATATTGCTTTAAACTTCATAAGTTGACCAAGACATAAGTGCGACTTTCAAATATTTGAAGATGTATCCTTTTGATTGAGACTGGAAAATATTTTTTTAATGTATTGGTTAAATAAACTGAAGGTCTAGTAGTCTATTTGAGTGTGAGGATTTGCTAATGTAGTACTGATTATCATTAAATTATTAATAGAAATATTGCTGAATATTATATGCTAATATGATTAATATATTTGGCAAAATAAAGTGAATGCAGCTCGATGCATTATTTAACTTTAAAATCTTAACTGTTCAGATATTTTACAACTATTGATTTAATAAAAGCAGATTCATATTCAATATAGTCTAATTTTGTTGAATGAATTGAATTTTCCAAAACTCACAACATGAAAATGGGTTCGCACTAGTCAAAAACTAGGTTTAAGTAAAAAGGAAAATTGTTATTTATTGTGATTTTTCAGTTTGAATTTGAAACATTGAAATATTTTTAGGCAAGAGAGGCATTGAAGAAATATCTTCACTACTATGAGAGATGGGAGAATCACTCAAAATCTTTGAAACTTGAGGAACAAACATTATCAAAGTTACGTTCCAGGATTAATGAAAAAGTGATGTCAGGCTTAGGAACTTGGATTGATTGGCAATATTTATTCACTGCTGCTGAATTGTTAGCAAAATGTCGTTATACTTTACAATATACATATCCATATGCGTATTACATGGATCCAGGTCCTCGTAAAGAACTTTTTGAGTATCAACAGGCACAGTTGGAAGCTGAAATTGAAAATTTGTCCTGGAAAGTCGAAAGGGCAGAAACAACTGACAGGGGTGACTTAGAAAATCAGATGGATATTGCTGAAAAACGTAGGACTACCCTTTTAAAAGATTTTCTAGATGTGTGATATATTTCAAATTCTAAATAGAAATTTACATGATTCTAACATAAGTGGAAGGTTATCTTGATATTCTAATGAAGATTCTTTTATATAATACATGTATCTCAAATAATTGAAGATTATTACACTATACAATATTATGCAGTCTTATCCCTATTTTTATCGTGTGTATATTTTTAATATCTTCATGTATTCAGAGAAGTTATTCATCGAGCTTGAAATGGGAAGCAAATATTAATTGTTATTAAAAATATCGTTTATAACCCAAAATTTAAAAATATTTCTCTTTAAAATATCTCAGGAAAGTCTACTTATTATTCTTTATATTGCTTCTTAAATCCTGTATGTTCTTGCTTCACACTTTTTTCAGTTCCTATTGGGATTTTTTGAGATTTATGTTTGTCAATAATTGACTGCATATATCCATAAATAGAAAAAAAATTTATATCTTCATTGAAATATTGTTAGCTTTTCATACCTCTAAACATCGTATTTAAGTAGCATATTTATTGAAGTATAATTTTATACAATCTTTTTTGGGATATATAATTATAAGTATATTGGATTTTTCTGTAGTCAGTATTAGAATAGAATTTTATCATTGTTTTTATGTATATATATATATATATATATACACTCTAATTTCAAAAAAATTTTCTGAAATTAATTTCAATATTTTAAGTGTGGTACTATCATATAGAATTTCGTAATTCAAAATTAAAAATATTTGAAATGCATTCATCAATTTATTCAACCCTCTAGTAATTTTTGTGATAATTTATCTGTTTGACTCAAAATTTGTTACCACCTTTTGTGGTAATTGTATGGTAAATATTAAATGTGGTTTAATATTAATGCTAAAGTGGTGTGCAACCACTTTAGCAAAAGTTGAAAGGTCTGTACAACTTAAGGATGAAGTTTCGAAATTTCGTAACATGCAAGTTCAGCGTCAATATTCTCTCGGTACGAGCAATGATATGTGAGATTGTCAAAAATATTGTTTAACTAATCTGAAGTAAAAATCTGCATAGTTGCCTTCAACATACTATATCACAATATGTTATATTACTTTTTACAAATTAAAGCTTCAGATATATCTAAATTTTCATTTATTATTTGTAGTATAAGGAATTTCTGGTTTGTCGAGAAATGCAAAACAACAATATTGCTTCAGACCTATCTCAATTTTTTTTTTTATTTCAAAAAGTAAAATGACTTTGACTATAGGTCATTGGCCAACAGGATATTTTAATATAAACTATTTTTAATATAAACTAAGAACAAAACACTGAATGGGGACATAACAAGGACATAATACGCCAAGGGGCTCATCAAGGCGATTTTCATCTTCATACTCAAAACAGAAAATAAGCCACGGATTGGATAGGAAACCACATTAGGGATAAAAACAGGGTAGAATAAAAACTAATGGGCATCCATTAGTAATAGCATTAACATTTTATAATATTAATAGCATTATTAACATTTCAATCCTATACTTTTAATATGATCATAAATCAATTTAAAAACATCTATATTGTTCAGTGACAAAAGAAAACACAAATTAAAAGGTTGACTAAATCTAACGATTCTGTTCAATTTCATGAGCAAAATGCTTATTTTGTTAACGAAGTTGAATAATCAAATTGGACATTTGTATTACTGAACTACAAAATTTTTTCATTTCAGAAAAACTACAGATTTCTGTAGTACAGCTGATGAAAGTCTTCTAGGTAGAGAGTAGAGATGACACGCAGATAACAAAATGAAGTATTGTTAATATTTTAAATTCATGAACTGATCTCTTGATACCTATCTTTATTTTCTATATTTCTAATAGAGAAGACTTCATTTTGAAGCATAGCTGGGCAGAACAGCTTTTGTGAAAAACTTAACGAAAACAAAGGGATTTTCGTCGACGTACTATATAAGGTATTTGACAATTTAATTTGCCAATTCACTATTTTTATAAGATGAATAACTTAGACCTTTTTACCATGACGAAAAGTACCGCAATTAGCGCATATTCTAAATATTGACCTCTTCTTCGTTCTCTACTCCTGGTACTAAAGGATGTAAATTCAGCAACATCATTCATTCTAGTGCGTATGGAGTAAACATATACTTCTAATCAAAAGCATTCTTCAAAGTGGTGTCCTTGAAAAAGGATAAAAATTGTTAGAGTTCGAAGTACTGGCCACATTGCATCAATTATTAACAATTTTTGAATAATCGATACTGCCAGCAACATTGTACGTAAAAATTCCTCATCTTGTTTCACAACTTAACTGTACTTACGTAAGTAAAGTTAGGCTGTGTTTGAATGATATTGTAGAATATAGACGTTGGGGTATTATCTTCTCTGTTCCCTTAATATAACAATTTGGCCACAGCCTAACCTTACACTAAAATTTCGAATAAAAAATTAATCTAATGTGTGTCTACAGACAACATTAACTTTACTTACGTAAGTAGAGTTAGGCTGTGGTGTGTCGTAGACACATTTCACCATAGATTGTGATCGAGTGTTCCTCTAATACAAAAATATAACCTCAAATTCGAATTGGATTATTATACATTTTATAGCTTCCATAACATAACAGTATCTTCCGCAGCGGGAAAACATAGCTTGGTTACCCCGATATTTTTTAAAAAATGTCAGGTATTGATGAAGGAGAATTACCCAAAACAACCAAAGCTAGAATAGAAAGAAATCGCCAGAGAGCAATTATTCTCCGGAATAGTCGTTTGGTTGCTCATCCTTATGCGAAAGGGTAACTGAATGATAGTGTTCTTGAAAATATAACTTTCAAATTTGATTTTTTAGAGAAACGGTTAGCATTGATACAACAGCAATCAAAATAGGAGCAACAAAATACATCGATACTGGAGGTGGTTTTTTACGTGAAGAAACCGAAGATCAAGAAATTCGGCAAGTAAGAATTAATAGCTTAACGATTGTTATTCATACTATAAATTATCTGCATAAACGCAGGAAACTCCCGTTGAAGATGAACCTCCTATTCATGAAGAAGACAGGCCTTTATGTATGAAATGTAATAAGACCTTTGCAGTTTCTTGGTTATTCGACAAATTTACATATAAGTGTTGTGATGAGTGCAAGTAAGTAGATAGATAAATTTGTATAGTCTATTAAAGTTGATGAGTTAGTTTAATTCACTGAAATTAGAAGTTTGTTTAGATTCAAAATGAATTTCAAAGTGCATACTTAAAAAATTTTCGTATTTAATTCTCCATAATAAATGGTGATTTGTTTCAGAGATCCTGAAGAACATGCTCTGATTACCAAGACTGATGCAGTGAATTTGTATCTTCTCAAACCAGTGGATTTAGAAAAAAGAGAACCACCCTTACAGTATATTACCAAGAAAAATCCACATAATGTAAGATGGGGAGATATGAAATTATATTTGAAAGCGCAGGTATGACTAATTTATCCATGAGAGATAAAATAATTTTATTAGGCTTTGAGTTTTTGTAGTTATTGATTGTATATATAATTTAGTTATAGCATTTTAGAATAGTTAATCACAATGATTGATGGATCTGAGTGAAGAGTTCAAATCGACATTTTTAGGTTGAACAAAGGGCTCTAGAAGTTTGGGGAAGTCATGAAGAGATCGAGAAGGAGAAGAATAACAGAGAAGAGAAGAAGGTTGTGACCCAAGCAAAGAAGTATAATAAAGAACTAAAAGCTTTAAGAATGAATATGAGAAGTAGTTTGTATGATCGCACAACTACTGCATCACATACACATAACTTCGGTCCAGAATCTTACAATGAACAGGATGATACTTATACTCATAAATGTTTGTCTTGTACCTATGTTGAAACATTTGAAAAAATGTAATTGAATCTCTATTGAATTATTTTTAATCTGTTCTCAAATCGAATTTTTTTTACAATATACGTTCTATTTTTCTTTGTTTTTGTGTTTTTATTTGTATTTATGTCAGTTTATGACTGATGGTGGTGATTGAATGGACTCGAAAAAAAGTGTTAATTTGGAGAGGATATTTTCATGAGCAACTAAAAATCGGTGAAATTTGGGAGAAGTTATTCCAAGTACTTGGAAAAAATACATTTTAACGAATACCTACATGTTTAAAATATGTAGCTTTAGGAGCACATTAATAAAAAATATTCAAGATGGAAAGTTCAGAAATCTATAATTTCACTTGTATTTTTATGTTCTATGCTAGTCTAGAGTAAATAGATATATTGAATAATTTCGTGTAAGACTTGTTGAAATACACAGTGTTTACCTTTCAAAGCAATACTCCTCTCTATAGGATACATTGAATATCATTACATATACAAGTAACCGAAAGGTATAAATGAAACCTGCTGTAGTAGATTTTTGTATAAAAGTATAATATTGAATATGTACAAATATTAGTAACAAACTTAACAACTTGAAGTTCATTGAACTTCCATTCAAATATTAAATATTAAGAACTAACTATGCTAAATGTATCACTTCAAACATTGTTCTGATTACATGGAGGTATTATCAGATTCTGACTAAAGTCATTTGGCAACGCTGTTCTTGATCTGTTATGTCTCAGATGACTCTTGACAAGATGGCCAGCAGCTAGGGCTGACATCAGTGATAGTTCCCCTGCCAATACTGTGCCACATACTATTCTAGCTAGTTGACTGGCATTCTCTCCAGGATTTTCTATGTTTGCCCCTTTAACGCCCAGCATATCAAGGCATGCACCTTGAGCCTGCAACACAGTCCCTCCTCCAACAGTACCTATTTCTATGGAAGGCATTGTGCAAGATATGTATAAGTCTTCGCCGTGTGGACCCCAGGGTTCCATTAATGTTATACAATTGCTACTGCTTACATTTTGTGCTGGGTCCTGACCCGTAGCGATAAATACTGCTGTAACTATATTAGCTGCATGTGCGTTGAATCCTCCAATACTGCCTGCCATGGCTGACCCTATCATATTTTTCGAATTATTTACGTCTACCAGGGTATGAACGTCTGTCTTAAGAAGTGTTGAAACTATGTTTGACGGGACGACTGCTTCACAAACTACTGATTTTCCTCTTCCTTCAATCCTAAAAAATATAATTCTTTAGAATATATAACAAAAAAAAACCATAACAATTCATTTAGTCGTTGTATTTTCTAGTCAAGATATTTTGGATTCTTATAAGTATATCAATTATTGAAAATATATGTGAAAGTGAGTCAAAATTGGACTGTCCCTGAATCTGTTTAATTCATTGAGTACTGTATACACGGCCCAATAATTTACTTATACGATGACTTATTTTGATGATCAAAATATTTTTTAAAAGAAATTTAAACCAACCATCTCATTGTCCATTTATTCGAAAACTTATCACAACATGAATCTTCATTAAATTGACTAGTCATCAATTGTCTGGTATTTTTGTTGTCTGATCATTATAAGATTAGAAGAAAAGTATACAGAATGCTAATTTCGCATTGAAAAATTTAAATTTAGGGCATTGCATTATGCAAAAGTAAAAATAGAAGATGGTATTTAGTGCTAAAATCTATATTAAAAAAATCTGTCTTTTTTCAGTGCTATTCCAAATTATGAGAGTATTTCCATATATTTTCATTTGTAAATTAATCCTGATTAGACTATATTAGGTTTAATTTATTTGCTCTATTTCTGAACTAAAAATTTCGGTTTTATCAGAAAGGAAAAGAAATAATTTAGTTTCACGTACTTAAAGATTTTCCAAAAACTATTTTTACATGCCAATTATAAATATTCACTGTTGCATTACGCATTGACAGTTTACGTAATGTGTAATGCTGCCGCAACTGTCGCTCCGTTTGTTAAACTGCATAACACATTAATATGTACAATGTGCAGGATGTAGTGGAAGTTTGAAAGGAACCGAAATTGGTCGTGTTATAAGTTTTGATCAATTGTCACTTCCTGGACTGACGAACCGTTTAATACATAATACCTGAGCGCTTTCAACTAATTAATTTTATTTGACTCGCATGATATAATGCGGTGATTGATAGGAACTAATAGTAATAGCATTAACTATAAAATACCTGATTCATTTATATATGTACATAAGTTGGAATTTGATTTGTTCTGGAACTAGAAATTATGAAATAGGTTTCTGAAGTTATCTGTTTACTGTAAGCCTTGCTGTTGAAGATATTGCACATTTATTTAATATGGTAGGTAGTTATTTTAGATTGGGCACTGGTACAGTTGAAATGTTTATAGCGTTATGAATGTGACTATTCAAGGTGATATTTATCAACTCATTTCAATTAATTCAAATGCAATATTTAAATTTCACGGAAGTGCGAATATGATGTTAACTCTTTTTGAAATGAAAGTGCTTAGCTAAACCTTTTGTAAAAACAGTTTTTATAATACGATTCATATAGGAATCCAAGTTTGCTTTATCTCCCATACAGTCTTATTATATCCCATATATCTTATTATATTATAGATTATATTACGTAGAGTAGTCCCCATAAAGTAGAAAGTGAGCTGAAAACCTGCCAAATTGGAGACCTGGGGGAGCAGTGGACGTTTATGTTCGTTTATGATTGAAGTGACTATAAAATACGATTCACTATGTGTAAATGTCCGAAGTAAAACAAATATTATGTGCTCAAGACATTAATCAGATTAGCTTTTCTAGCTTTTCTTTTTACTTTCCTCGTTTTGAAGTGCAATAAGTTCTTTTTATTTAACGAGCAAATATAGATATAGGCAATGTTTCTAATTTCAGCATAATGTATCATAACATTTTTACGAGCAAGGTAAAGGTTAGAGTACCATAAAGAAGCTCACCAGTTGACAGCCGCTGGCTTCTTATCCGTGCAAAAATTTCCAGAGAGACTCAAAATCTCCATGTCTGGAAAGATTTGCTGTACTGCCTTGAGGGAGATCTCTGTTCCTTTCGAAATCATGTTCATTCCCATTGCATCACCGGTTCGCGCTACAAACCTGATGAAGAGATATCTGCCGGCGATTCGTACCAATATCTTGTCCAACCTGGCAAATCTGCTACTCGAATCGAAGTATTTCTTCATGACTATAAAGTTTTCTGGCACCTGAATCCATTTCATAGCCTCACTGGCCTTTTTGATCGAGGGAAATCTAACGACAGGACCTCGTGTCATTCCGTCGCCTACAACGCTGCTTGTCACGCCACACTGCATGAGAGCCCTACATCCCCTGTTTGTACTTGCCACCAAACATCCTTCTGTGGTCGCCATAGGAACGTAGACCTTTTTATTGTCTAGCAGAAGAGGTCCCGCATAACCTACTGGGATGGGTAAGTAACCTATCACGTTTTCACAACAAGCTCCCATTACCTGAAAGAAAACCAGGCAGCATTATACAGTTTATAGTACAGAGTCTCAACTGAAAATTTATGTTTGTTTAAATTACAGCGGCGATGCAATGAATGTCAAAGGTTCTGAAGTATGTCAATAGATGGCGTGACTCTTGGAAAAGCAGTCGCATTGGAACGTTACTCAGGAGCAGACGGTGCTTGCGAGAATTATACAAGAAAATAGATCTAAGCAGGTGGAAATATGGTTTTCCATACGCCAAACATTCCTCTCATTCCGAATTGTATCAAACTTTGATGCTGCCGGTACAAAGTTAGAAAAATCATGGCCTCAAGAGGGACTGATAGTGGTGAGCTGTCTACACATACCTGTTCGTAATTGTAAGTCTTGTAAGGAAGATTTGCTATTGCTTCCGCAACTTTAGCTTGCGTTCCAAGAATTCTCCTTCGGATTCCTACACCACGTTCTGGATCTTCCACAGCCTTTTCTAACTGATAAGCCGGAATGTGCTTATTTTCGACCAGCATTATCACTTCGTCGTCTCTAAGTGATGTGGCTCCCAAGTCAGTATCGTTATAGATTTTCAGGCATTCCTCCAGACTTCGACAAATTTCGCTAACCCTGTCATCTTCAGGCGATGAACTTTCAACATCAGAAATTTCTTGAAAACAGTCTGTTTGAACTTCTTGGTCGACCATGTTTGAATCTGCAATTGATTATTTTACACATATGTACGTTTTAGTGATTATAAGTATTCTTATTTCATTGGTATAATGAATATCGGAAATTTTTTGTCGAACTTACTAGGAAACGCTACACAAAATTGTACAAAATTAATTAAGGCTGAAATAATGACATTCAACAGCACTTTCATATGAATTAAATACGTCATTTAGTTGTTTTTCCGAACGATATAAAGTGTTGTTTGGTCGGTTGAAGGAGGCGATTAAACTTGTTATCAATATATGTGTACGATATATTAAAAAAAATATTTCAGGTATTGGTACATAATTTGTTAATAAATCTGAGTGCGTATTTTTGTAAGTAAATAGCACATAATTATATAAGTTACTTTATAGTGCAAGTAAAAAACAATTTATTTCGCAATATTCGATATTAATGGGAAAAATCACCAATCAAGGTGAATTTTGATCCAAAAAACTAGTCGGCAGCAATATTATGATAAAGCAGCGCTTAAATAATACACATCCTCGAAGTTTTCGTGTGAACGAAAAACACGTGTTAGACGAAAAAATCTGTAAATTTTGAAACTATTTCGCAATTTTGGAATTTTTCAGCGTTAAAGATTGTTAAAATTGAAAAGTTGGGAAAATTACGTTTCTTCACAGATATAAAATATGTCACTTTTTAAGGAATAGCTTCCACTGGGGAAAACTGATATTTGTAAAAAAAACCAAGAATAAAACTGTATTCTGTGTCAAATTATACAAACTGGTTATATATGATCGAAATTCGTAAATAGATTTCTTTGCAAAATGTGTTGATAATGAACGCAATAAAAATCAACTAGTTGCTCAAATCACAATCAGTTTAACTGAATTTAACTTATTTATTCCAAATATAAATTCAGAAATCTCACCTTCTTTTGCTGTTTCATGTACAGGTTGATCTCTTAGGGAATAATAATGTTGAGATTCCAAAGAGAAGCTTCTATGTATTCTGCGTTTGTCATCTTTTTTTCTGTCGTCAGTTCGTTTTTCTATGATTTCTGTATTTAATAATTGCTCGGTCAGCCCATGTTTGTTTTCGAAAAACACGAATTTTATCACCAAGGCCAGTAGCAGTATCAAAATCACGATATGATCTGCACTAAGTGCCAACCACCTGTAATAGAAGAAGTAATATATAAATTGAAGACTCATAAATAACGTAAAGTTTTACATTAACAACTAGGAAAAATTAGGGATCAAAAAACAAAAATTGTAAATATAGTATTCTAAATTCCATAGGATGAAAATGATCCATCCAGTTGAGAAATATCGAAGACCTTAGTATATTTTAGATCTTCGAATTACCAAACTACCGTTAAAGTCCTACATTTGATCTAAAATCATCGTTTGTAAACAATGACTGATAGTTCTATTGTCCCAGTGGAGCAGAATCATAGAACTGAAGCATGAATGTTTTTATGATTGAATTTGATGACTGGGACTGATGCATTCATGTTGAAACACAGAATATATCCTAGCTGAGGGTAAATTTTGTGGTACCAAACGAAATAGGTTGAACACCGAGTCCAATCAGTTGGAAACAAATGAATGATAAGGAAATTGACAAGTGCTCCACTTACCTCATAATATAATCGTGTACGGCAGCTTGTTCGGTCCCATTCAATGCAACGTGGTCCTCAATAGCCAGAGGAGTTATGTTGTCTGAATGTTGATCCCTCAAGGGCCACCGACTGGAAAAGCTGAACATGTGAAACATTCAAAAGACTCTAAGTGAATGAATTTTTCAAGCTAGCTCGACTCGCTTAAAAAATAATCTAAAGATCTCGTCGAGCACAATACTCTTGACGAAGTGAGAAAGGTCATGACGGTTTTTCGAATATTTATAGAACTTTTGGTGAAAAAATTCATTCATTAGACAATCCTATTGTCATTCAAATCGTTTAGAATTTCGAGAAGCGATTCGGGAATCCAAGAAGCCTATGAATCGACTGTTTGACATTGATGACGTATCAGTCGAAATTTTTACCTGTATGTTAATTTACTCAAATGTTGTGGATATATTTCATTGAGACTTTTTGTTCCATGGGCCATCTAAAATGACGAATAGGGATGATTTAGCCTCTGTACTTTTTTGAATTTTGGGCGGTTTTTGCAAAGTAATAGACTGTCCTGTAGAAACTCCATGTTATATTAACATAATAGTTATGAATAATATAACAGACTAGTATGTACCTACGTTAATCGCAAAGGTCACTTAAATGGAAAAATTCAATTAGATAATTATTAAGATATGTTTCCTAAACTTTTTTCGTCAAATTTCTGATTATTTATGTACAAGCATATTTACTTATCAAACTGAACACAGTCTTTATTGCTGTAACACAAGGTTTCGTGAGTAATATGAGAAATTACACTTTACTTTATGTTGAGTTCAATAACAAGTCGAGATTATTATTACAATGTTTTCCCTCTGGAACAATATTAGCGTCTCGGAAATTCTTTAAGATAGAATGAAGATTTTCATGCAATTCATAAAAGCAAAAGAAGTATGGAAACATAATTTTGAAGACTTGGTAAATAACTCCAGGATCAAATACAAAAGTACAGTACAAAAACGTACCTGTAACCGTATTACTAATAAGTATATTCTAATCTCCCTGATTCGTCAACAATGCGTGCAAGCATGCGCACATGATAACAAATAACGTTTGTTCTCCACGTCAATTAATTTGATAAAAATTATAAAAACTCTAGCTCATAACTTTCTATTTTTTGTTATTTATATTTACCTGTGTACATGTACCATCATAAGTCCAGCTGACATTATTATTTTAACTCTTTGAACTACTGGATTAGACTTATGATCCTCCTCTTTAAGAGCTTTTGCTATTAGTACCGATCCTCTTTTGGCATACGCGTGCGTTTTTTTCGATAACTGAAAATACTAAAAGTTAAATGAGTTTATTACGATTATCTTTGGGGGAATTGAAATATGCAGACTAACCTCTAGTATAAGCGACAAACAAGCTGGATAAAAAGTCATAAACACTATGTAATTCACTAAAACAGATAGACAAGCGAAGTAAGATAACATTTCCAAGCGATGGACACCTAGAAAACAAAAGAGAAATATGCATGAGACATTATTTCTACACTTTCAATTGTCGTCTTATTAAAATATTTTCGGAAATTCTGATTTCAGCGTTATAAAATGTTCAGGTTTTCATTCTAATTCGAATTTTGTGAAAAAATTAATGGTACTTCAATTGGAATTTGTTTTTTGTAGGATTTTTCTCAAAACAAAACAATGTATTGAATATAATGATTCATTTGTATAACTGGTTCTTCGGAAACAAAACACGATTTCTGATTAGCTAATTGTGTAGTGAAACTTCAAAACATCTCTTTCAATATATTCCTCAATGTCTGGAAGGATCAAATGCCTCTAATCCCTCTGCCAAATTGCATGGTGTTAAAAAAAAGTAACGATTGAAAGAAAGAGAAAAATCACGATTATGAAACATAATCTTGAAATTTTGATTCATTTTTCATACAGGTGTTCACACCTCGTGACAGTACAAAATTTCGACGTAACCGTACCGTAGTTGTACGAGCGTTGTTGCCAAATATTCATTGATTTCCTGACCTGGAGATGTACAAAATATAAAAATATAGTATGCGAATTAATGTATGAGAACTAATATATGGGAACAACTTTGTATAGAAATTTCTTAGAGTATTCCAACTTTAAGCCGATTTTTAGAAGTATAGAGGAAGAACGTTCTGAAACGCCAAATAGTCAAATCAAATTCACACTTGCACCAAAACGATTTTATTTTCCATTTTACTCACCAGACAATGTTCCAACTCCAATAACCAACGTTTCTACGATGGTATCCAATGTGATTGTAGGTCCAAGCACCGATTCATTACTGCGGAGGTGAAGATTTTTTTTTTTTTTTTAAAAGAGGGCCTACTGGCCCCAAAAATGGATTGGACCGTTTGGTCATCAACCAACTATAAAATTAATCAAGAACATCTCTAATCTCACAATAGAACTAACTCAGAGGATAGAACAAGGTCACAGAACGCCAAGGGGTTTTTCGAGGCGATTTTTCTTCAAACACTACACAGAATATAACCACGGAAAGGAAGGTTCAAACATAAGGAAAAACAGAAGGAAATGTCAAGATACGTTACACTTTCAATCCCAGAACTTTGATATGCTGATATATTAAATCATAAATTTCAATATTTTTTGTTGATAAAATAACATTCAAATTATATGGTTGATAAATTTTCATTTTGTTTGCAAGATTATTAAACAAACTGGTACATTGATGCCTAAAGTTGCTACAATTGAGAATGACATGGTCTGGGGTGCCCAACTCCCCACAGCCACATAACGGATCCTCTTTCAAACCAATCTTATGTAAATATACCGGGCATAAAACATGCCCGCTTCTCAGGCGGCTTAAACAACGAATAAAATCTCTACATTTATAGATGGAGGTGAACCAGGCCTTAGCCGAAGGTGTTATATTAGAACTCTTGTAAAATGCTCCTTTATTATTTGCTTGATATTCGTTTTTCCATCTATCTATGGTTTGGTTTTTGAGGATCAAGGATATATCTGTAAAATGGCACTTAACTGTTTCGGCGTCTCTTTCTGTAGCTGCCTTTGCTGCCTTATCTACACGTTCATTTGAGTGTATGCCTACATGAGCTTTAACCCATACAAAATTAATTACTCGTCCCTCCTGTTGAAGACAGTGCAGTAATACTAATATCTTTTTATGTATAAAGGAAAACGAAGAATCCATTTTAATGTGTTTCAATGATAAAAGAGCACTTAGACTATCCGAACATACTATATACTTCTTTTGGTAGATATTGTTTTTATTTTCGTTAATATAACACAACGCTGTAAAAACGGCATATAATTCTCCATAAAAAATGGAAAAATTTTTATTGAGGGTCTGCTGTTCGAAAGTAGATTTTCGAGGATCGTACATTGCCGAGCCCACTGGCAAGTTCTGAAATTTAGAGGCATCTGTAAAAAGTCTATAGTAGTCTGGAAATGAAGTACTGATGAATTGATAGTAATCACTGACTGAATATGAATTATTATATGTGGGAATAGTGACCTTCGGAGTTGTTAGAAAAACATTATATTCGATGGAAAATACAGGCCATTTACTGTCAATGTAGATCTGTTCCAGGAGTTCGTTCAATTTACCGTAGGATTTTATTATGATAGGGTCCTCTTTTACTACCCAGTATCTTTTCGTTAAGGTTTTAATATATAGATCATAAATACTATTCACTAACGTACATGATTTTGAAATTCTCTTTATTAGGAATTTATCAGATAGTTGTTCTCTGCGAAAATGTAACGGCACTTCCCCGCTCTCAGATAACACAACATCAGATGGTGTACTTTTAAGAAGACCCACACACATTTTGATAGATTTACGCTGAAGAACATTCAAACATTCCAGATTACTTTTTGCAGAGCTACCGTAAAAAATGCTTCCATAATCAAGAGTCGATCTGATGTAACTTTTGTAGAACAACAGTGCAGTGTTTTGGTCCGCACCCCAGCTAGTGTGACAAACATACTTCAGTATTTGTAATTTTTGATAACATTTTTGTTTCAAATGTTCAATATGTTGACGCCAAGTTAGTTTCTTGTCAAGATAGATACCCAGATATTT
The DNA here is from genome assembly GCA_030704895.1 of Henosepilachna vigintioctopunctata. Taxonomy (NCBI): domain Eukaryota; kingdom Metazoa; phylum Arthropoda; class Insecta; order Coleoptera; family Coccinellidae; genus Henosepilachna; species Henosepilachna vigintioctopunctata. The sequence goes on along the minus strand of JARQZJ010000122.1, from coordinate 3,058,645 downwards.
AATACAACTTTTATGCTGAATGTTCATATCTCCTAACTTGTATTCATTATCGAAATCAAGACGCTTGTTTGTGAATGAACAAATTACAGATTTTGACTGGGAAAGAGAATGACCATGTGATAAGAGAAAGTTAGAAAATTCAACAAAAGCTACCTCAAGAACTGATTTGCAATCCGTGAAGTTTTTATTTGATGCATAAATCACAATATCATCTGCATACTGTACCATTTTAATATTGGGATTACTAAATGATTTCTGTAGTCTATGGTAATAGATAATAAATAGAAGAGGAGAAAGAATTCCTCCTTGGGGAAGACCTGAACTGGAAAACCGAGGCCCTATAATCTCATTATCTAGTCTCAAAAATAGACGTCTATTAACATAAAGATTGAAGATCAGAGCAGCAAACTGCGGGCTTAAACCCAATTCAATTATTTCCCTTTCCAGAACCCTCAATGACATATTATCGTATGCCCCAATAATATCCGCAAACAGGGCCATTAAAATACCCTGCTGAGAGAAGGAGAGATAGACATCAGTAACTAATTGACAAATACTGTCGTATGTGCCATGACCTATTCTAAAAGCGGACTGTGCAGATGGAAATTTATCATTGAACTCCAACCACCAATTCAAACGAGATTTGAGAATTCTTTCAAAAGTTTTGAGGATACATGATCCTAGTGAAATTGGTCTATACGATTCGGCTTGTGAAGGATTTTTATTAGGTTTTAAAATCGGCACCAATATGTATTCCTTCCAGTCAGATGGGATTTCGGCCGTACTTAGGATTTTGTTGAATATATTAACTAAAATAGACTTCGCTTCCAGGGGTATATTCGCAATCATAATATACTGAATATCATCACCACCAGGAGAAGTGTTGGAGTTAAATTTAAGAGCCCTATTCATTTCTTCCAAGCTAATAGGCGAACACATGAAATCTGAATCAAGTTGGCCATACTCTTCTATAGTATACTCTTTGAGATAAGTGCTAGCGGGACTAAGGTTCGAAAAGAAGGGTTCTGTCCACTCTCCCTTAAAAGCAGAGTGACTATAATGTTGAATATTCTGAATCTTTTTAATGTTTTTCCATACAACGTTTATAGGAGTACTGATATTCAGTGAGGAGCAAAATTTTCTCCAACAATCCCTCTTACTTTTTTTAACAATTCGTTTTGCATTCGCTTCCATATTTTTATAGATCATGAAATTCTCCCTAGTAGATGATATGATGTATTCTCTGTACGCTATTTTTTTTTCAAGTATGGCGTTTTTGCAATCATCATTCCACCAGGGCTTATTAAAGTTGTAATTAATTTTTTTTTTTTAAGGGTATATTCTCATTGCTAGCAGAAATAATTAAATCCTTGAATTCACTATAGAGATTGATTGAATCCAACCTAACATTTATTGATGCTCTCTGGATAGAAGAGGAATATTTAGGCCAATCAGCTTTTGAAGTGTTAAATTTACGTAATGAAATTTTCAACCCTGATCGATCTATAGGAGTCTCGATATCACACCTGATCATAAAATGGTCTGATCCAAGTGTATCTTCTTCAGTAAACCAGTTTGCTAACGGGATGAGAGATCTAGATACTAAAGTTAAATCAACACATGATTTATTTAAATTTTGAAAAGTGAGGCGCGTTGGGCTACCATCGTTTAAAATTAACAGATCGCTATTATCTATTGCGTTATATAATTTTGTTCCATAATAGCTATCTGATATTGAACCCCAAGCAGAGTGATGAAGATTGAAATCTCCCCTATTATAGACAACCTTCCTAAATTATTAAAAAATAAATTCCATTCGTGCTCTTCGATTCTAGGTGCAGGAGGAATATATAAAGAATATACATTAAATTTTTGATAATCCCGTGTTTTAATTGTTACGGAAATTCCTTCGACGTTTTGAAAGGTAGGAAAATTCAAATTTTCGCAGTTTATGGAATTTTTAACCAGTATCGCGACTCCACCTTTACCATCAGCCCGATTTTTATAAAAACTCCTATAACCAGAAACAAAGAATAATTGGTTGGGCTTCAACCAAGTTTCGCTAATAAGGACAATGTCTATGTTATTTTGTGCTAAATAAACTTCAAAACAGCCTTTATTTGACATAATTGATCGAGCATTCCACTGCGCTATTTTAATCTTACCTGCCATTAAGAATTTCTAAAAGTTTATCCGCAATTAATTTCCTATTGGACTCATTATCAAGATTAGAAATAGAACCACTGAATACACTTGCACAAGAGGCAAAAACCTGACAGAAAATATTCGTCAGAATAGATATGTCAAATTCCAAATTAACATTATTTTTATCTACATTTTGATTAGATAAACAACATCCATCCTTAATAGGGATAGGACTAGGTTTTACAATTTCTGCATGTTTTTCCTCAAATCTAGCAATGAAGGACTGTCAAAAAGTCTTCGTTTAGTAGCTTTTAATGGAGGAAAACTTTGTTTAGAGTTAAACAGTGACCTAAGATTGGAACTGCTAGGCTCTTTCGTGGGTATTGCCGAGGCAGTAATTTCTGAATAACTATGCTCTACAACTTTGACTGCGTCCCTAAAAGACAGATTTTCTACCGCCATTTTTTCCTTAATTTTTCTTTGTTTTGAAAATATCGGACAATTTGATGAATCTGATGACATATGATTGCCGTCACAGTGAACGCATTTTGTTGTAGTGCTCTTGCAATCAGTCAAATTATGACCTTCTCCGCATTTTGGACATCTTATAACACTTCGACATAAATTGTCTGAGTGTCCGAATCTAAGACAATTCCTACACTGGACAACCCTTTGAACAAAAGGGGCCACATCTCTGACACAATTATATATGGCTATCTTATCAGGCAAATTTTTTCCCTTAAATGTAACTAAAATACTCGTGGTTGGAGAAAGGGAGAACGTCCCCTCTTCGTTACGATTTCTTTTATTCATCCTTTTTACCTCTAATATTTTGAAACTATTACCAAAAACAGGCTGAATGCATGTTTCTAACTCAGATTCTGTTATATCAAGATCCACCGAACGAATAACACCCTTTCGTCTGATTAGATATAAGGGAATATATCCCTCTAGATTATTTTCCTTCAGAAATTTAGAACACAAGAATTTATTAGCGTTTAAATAAGAACGAAATGAAACTGTAACTCGATTTCTACCGTTTCTATCTATCGATAAGATGTTGTCAGAAACAGACGGGTCATTTCTATATATTAATTTTCCCAAAGACAGCGGGTGTAAGTTTCCAATATTTTTATCAATACTCTCCACAAAAACTATATACGGACCGACATCTGATATATCATATTTATACGTATTGTTATTCGTATTGTTTTTAGGAATCTCATTTATTTGGCCTTGATCAGATTTATTGGATTGTTTATTCAATTTTATATCTTTAATTTCCTTTTGAGTAGACGATTGCAGAGGTGAATTATGGAACGAACTCACCGGATATATGTTGAGGTTTTCATTAGGAAAGTTATTTTCTTGTGAATAAGACAATTCCATCATTTCATTTTCCGAAACATCGTTTACAGAAAGGTTTCTGTCACCACCACCGCCCCCTCGGTCGGGGGCTCAGCGATATCATCCATCACACGGATCACTTAGGATTTCGAGAATATTTTCTTAAAAATAAATACGATCGATCTAATAATAATAAAGAAATAAGTCAGTTCGATAAGTTATCCGGTATCACTGTACTATAAGCACGTGTGACCGATATGCGTTCTGAAACACGACTCCAAATTGAATTGGAGGTACAATATAATATATATAATAATGTATGTAATGGTATTGAATATCGGAGATTTAATGATAATTGAATTGAATCATTGACAGATATTCTATTGTCATTTAATGCCTGGAATAACAGGAACATTTGGAAAGATTTGTAAATGAGAATATATAATAAATAGATTTAAACTGAAGTGGATTGAACTCTGGATGATAACTTCGCAGCTCGAAACATGTTTTACATGTGGTAAGTGCTTTTGATTATACGATGCAAATATCAGAGTTATATGTAGATATTTCTAAAAATTTGATGAAGGTTTTAGCGGGCTCTAAATATGTATCCACTGGTTACCTTCAAAAATCATTAGTAATATTAATTTTTCAACTAATTCTGAAGTACGCTAGACGTTTCTGTTATGTTAGTCATCGAAAACTCTAATCAACAAATAATAACATCTAGGCTTAATTATTCATTGATACAAAATCAATTAATAAGTCATTAATAATTACTTTGCAACATATTTCGTGGTTCAGGATCTACATCTTCAGGATCAGTCCTGATGATGAGGTAATATATCGATGAAGTAATTGTTAAATGTAATAAAACGTCAAAGCCATGTGTATTTTATAAAGCTACGATAAAATTCATCATGTTTCGGGTTATGAATTCAATGTCAGGATTAAGTTACAAGAGGTACGGCTTGAAAACTTTCAGACGCTGGTAAAAATGTAAACAAAAAGGGCACCAAAATGTTTCTGATTCGATCGATTACAGCGAATATATATCAAGTTATCCAACAGTTTTACGATTTTTGAGGCTGTTTTTTGAGTTCTTAGGGATTATGATGTTACAAATTGATTGTAATTTAGAATTTTGGAATATTTTAGATTGAACTTTCAACAAAACTTGAGTCTCTGAATTTTTTTTCAATTTAGCGTTGTAGTAGTTATATAGGTCAAGCAATAGGTATTTTTTCATGCATCAATCCTGGTTGCAAGCCGACTATACCACCATGAGCGAGCCGTTTCGGATATCATTTCTGATATGTTTTGGACACAAAAATATCGTTTCCTTATTTGCTATGAACATTTTTAACCAAAAAATAGCACTTTTTTGGTTTTTTGCTTATAACTAGAAAAGTAATCAAGTTAGCGAAATACAATCAATGAGTAAATTGTAGGTAATCAAATAGCGAAGGAAATCATGTTTTGTACGAGTCGATCGGATAATTAGAGGCGGCCAAAATTGGGAAAAACCGTAAAATTTGGCATATTTTAAAAAATTCATAAATCCGTTATTTTTCAAGTTGGAGAGCTCAACCTTTGCAGAAAGTTAGTACATCATATCTAGTTAACGCACCCGAAAGATTGGCGTTATTGGAAAATTAGTTTTTGCGTTATTGTAATTTAAATTTTTTTAGGTCATATTTTGTAAAATAGCTGAAAGCGCTGGAGAGGCAGGCAGCGTGGCTCGGCGCTCGGAATCGCCACGTCGCAATCTTTTCGTTTTATTATATCGTTTCACATCTCTCCTCCCATCATCGTTCTCCCCACAACTCGGCTCAGATCGCGCGCTCGGTGGTTTGGAGTGAATTTTGACCGCATTTTCCACTAGTTTCGCAGCTTTTCCGTTACCAATGAAAATATACGTTTTGTTGCGCAGATTCTGTTGTTTTCAAATCCGTTTTAATAATTGAAATCGGGCCATCTATGGAGCATTCAGCTATTTTACAAAATATGGCATAAAAAAAATTGAAATTACAATAACGCAAAAATTAATTGTCCAATAACGCCAATCTTTCGGATGTGTAAACTAGATATAATGTCTAACTTTTTGCAAAGGCTGAGCTCTCCAACTTCAAAAATAACGGATTTATGAATTTTTCAAAATATGCCAAATTTTTCGGTTTCTCCCAATTTTCTTCTCGTCTAATTGTCCGATCGACTCTTGCAAAACATGATTCCCTTCGTTATTTAATTACTTACAACTCACCTATTGATTGTATTTCGCTAACTTGATTACTTTTTTAGTTATAGACAAAAAACCAAAAAAGTGCTATTTTTTCGTTAAAAATGTTAATAACAAATAAGGAAACGATCTTTTCGTGTCAAAAACATATCAGAAATGATGTCCAAAATGGCTTGCTCATGGTGGTATAATCGGCTTGCAACTAGGATTCATGTCAAAAAATCACCCTTTTCTAGCTCTGTTGCTGGCGTAATAATGTTCAATGAACTGTGCTAGAATTTTTGCTTCTCTATTGGCTCTTATTTTCAATTTGGCCTTGAAAACTGCTCACTTTCCAAATGTGTGGAAAGAGGGCAAAATTTGCCCAATTTTTGAAAAAGGGAATAGAAACTCCGTTGAAGATTATAGACCTATTACTATCATAAACAATTTTAGTAAAGTTTTTGAAATTGTTCTTCATAATATTTTGTATTCACACGTGAAGACCCATTTAACGAATGACCAACACGGCTTCACCTCCGGTAGGTCAACAGCTACTAACCTAACGTGTATAACACAATTTATTGTATATGCAAATAGTTTTGGTCATTCGTCACAAGTAGACGTGATCTATACAGATTTTTCTAAAGCATTTGATAGAATAGATCATGGTATTCTTCTCCAAAAACTCAGTCTCTTTGGACTCTCAGATAAACTTGTTATTTTTTTTTTTTAACATACCTAACGCCAAGACAATTATTTGTTCAGTATAACGGTTTTAAGTCACAGAAATTTATTGCCGAGTCGGGGGTTCCACAGGGTTCTGTTTTGGACCGCTTCTTTTCGATATTTTTGTGAACGACATTTCCTCCAACATGAACTGTAATTTTCTTCTATATACGGACGATTGTAAGATATTTCGCGAAATTTCAGCAGTAAGTGATTGCCACATTCTTCAAGAGGATATCTCAAATTTGAATCAGTGGTGTAAAAGAAATCTACTGACCCTGAATATTTCTAAATGAAACATAATGTCTTTTTCTCGTAAAAAAAAGTATAGTTCATTTCGACTACAATGTAAATAATCATAAAATCAATAGATGTGCCGAATTCAGAGATTTAGGAGTAACTTTCGACACAAAATTAACTTTTATTACTCACATTAATGATATTGTTTCAAGTTGTTACAGAACATTAGGTTTTGTGAGAAGAAATTCTAAATGGCTCTCTCAATCTGAATCAACTATGCTCCTATACAATACCTTAATACGTTCAAAACTAGAATATGCTAGTGTCGTTTGGAATCCAGGATACTTGTGTAATATAAAAGGAATCTTGAATTCGTGCAAAGACGATTTTTGAACATTATTAATATTATTTCTAGTTTTTTTTTTTCATGAGTTGTAAACTATATTGTATTTTCCCACTCAGTAATTGGACCAAGCTGTTGAGTGGTGTATTTGTAAATAAATAAATAAATAAATAAATAAACCTTCATATCGTTTCACAGCAATTTAATTCGTTCCATTCAAATCTGGTCATCATATCGCTTTCTTTTATGCACATAGTAAATGCCGGTTATTTCTCTTTTATTTCTCCAATTGCGTGCAGACATATGGATCAAGATCATCTGCTCGTCAGATAACTGATGCCCCTTATATTACTCACGCTTTTAACACGCAACGATACAAATATATCATTCACGATTGTAAAGTTGTAAAATCACTTTCACTTATTAAAACTCCCGGATTGATAAGAGTTCTAATCGCTTCAAACTTTCAATGAACAACAACAAACATTCCACAGTGCCTACTCACCCAAAATGTATTTATTGTCCAATTTCCTCAATCGACAGAACTGATAGTACCCCAAAAGCACTGCCAGACTTCGTATTATAGTCATTAGTATCATGTCAGCGGCATTGTACTCGGCCTGAAACAATAAAAACGTGATTTAATGACTGGAATTCCCACTGTATCACTGTTAAGAGATCTCGATCATTTGGAAATCATCTGACTGTTTTTATAGAGCTCTTATCGTTGACAGTTAATTATTCAAACAAAAAAGACGATGAAGTGTTTTAGTTCGTATTTTTAAAAGGGTTGATCGAAACCCTACCATTTTTTATCGGCATAGGGAGTAATTTTGAGAAAGAATAGAGAATAACTTCGTTTAGAAGATTAGATTCGAAGAGAATTAGATATTCACAGAACAAGTTTTACATGGATTAATGTTAAATGAAATTTTCAAGAGGGAGAGGTCGCCATGGTGTCGACCACTACGGCTTCCACAACTTAAATTCTTAGATTATTGCCGCCACGAATAAATTCAATGTGCCCCTTCAGAATTTTATTGTGTTATCTGTTATCTGAAATAATTTTATCAGAGACAGTGCAAAACCTATGAAATTCGATCAATATTAATAATAAAATTAAAAAGGAGGTGTTTGATCTTTATTTTACATTTTATAACATAAATAACAGTGTAACATAACTTCAAATCAAACAAACAACAAAAAAAAATCGAATTATATTTTCTTTATGATTGAAAACATTCGAAACATTTCACAAACATTCTGGATCTTTCTAATTCTTTTATAAATACGGTTACATTCTTTCCTCAAGATATTTGTGAGGGTTCGTCGATAAAACTCAGTTTTGTAACTTCAGAAATACAAAATCAATTTTTTAACTTTTCTCTAATCTAAATTATTATTTGGAATGAAGTGTTTTTATGAGTGAAAATACAAACAGCCAATTGTATGCTACAAAAATTCTGAAAATGGTTTTATCATTCTACATTACTTCTGCAATAATCCAACTTTTTAATTTTCTTCACATTTGGCACTAGACTCGAGTAATCTACTGAATTTAGATGACCCCAATAAAAATAATCTAGCATACTTAAGTCTGGGAATTGAGAGGGCTATAGTAGAGATCCCGATCCAGCCAACAGTATATTGATTCTCCCATTTATATCTCTGCCTATCTAATTTAAGATGATCAGTAAAATAAATGTTGAAAATTGTGATTATGATTTCCTCAATTTTGTCTTTATTTTCAAAAAAGGCTGAAGTCGTAATAAACGAAAAATGCTCTCAAAACAGGCCATTCTTTTACAGCTCACTAAACAATGAACAAATTTGGAATAATTCAGAACGAAACTATTATTTTTTCACGCAAAATTTACTAAAAATAATGAACGTTGCAAAATACTAGATAGGACTAGGCATTATGAAGAATTATCTTCAAGGCGATGAAAATTTTAGAGAGTGAACACGCATTAAGAAGGACAAATTTGATCATTAATTTGATTGTGATAAGCTATTAGTATATTAACCACAGGAACATTATTATTAAAGCTACAAACGATGATTACCATTGATGAGTAGAAAATGCTTGAACAGTTTTCTGTTCCTTTCTTAATCAATTTATGAAGCAAATAATTGTAAAAACTGACATTCACAATAAAAATTATTCATAAAAATTTTTGAATACAGTCGCTGTAAACCTGAGACCAGATAAACTTTTAATTCAACAGATAAAAATATATTCACAGAAAACTAAATAATGAAAAAATAATTAGGTAATAACTTTGTTGGAAGGTTGTTGAACGAAGGTTTCCTGAAATAAATGCAATAAAACTTTACCTATTTTCACTATTTTTAATAAAATTAACTTTGAAGAAAGGTGCAAACCTGAATTTTTGTCAAAATTCATGAAAATTGTACAAAAAAGTAAGGCAGCTGAGGCAAAAACCTCTAATCCAAGGAGAAAATTAAATATTTAGATTCAGGTCTTTTACGTTATTATTGCTCAACCAGTAGATAAAATAGGTTACTATTAAAATAAATTAAACTCTTGGCTTAATGTTTCACGATTTATTTAACAATATGTATAGTCAACATGTTTCGAGCGTTAGCTCATTTTCAAGACTAAACTACTATAAGAAACGTAACAACAAATTTAATCTACAAAATGGATGTGAGTAGGGAGGATAGTTGAAAATCTACTTGTTCATTTACAATTTCTTCTTTTCTCTTCCAAGAACTGCTAATTTCAATTGCCTCCAGAAGGTCTAAACGTTCACCTTTAATACCTGAGTGTAGGCATTTAGTTTTATCAAAATCTATGAAGTGATTAGAGCTAATACAATGTTCTGAGAATCCAGTTTTATTAACATTGTACAAAATCGATCTTTTATGTTCGTCAACCCGAGTTTTTATTTTTCTACCTGTTTGGCCGATATAAAATGTTTAGAACATTCATTACAAAAAATCTTATAAATACCGCTTTTGTCTTCAACATTTGTCTTTTCTTTATTATTTACTAAAAGTGACTTGATATTCCTGTTGGAACAACTGTTGGATATTTGTTGGAACAAATGGTTTTTATTTCTCTCTTCTTTAATCTTTCGCAAATTTTTTCACTCAGATGAGGTATGAAATTAATAAAATGATATTTTTGTTTGTTTTTAATAGTTTGAGATGGATATATTGAGTTTAAAAGAATTTTTCGTTGCTTTTTTCTTACGAGATTATCTATTATATTTTCGTCATAACCGTTATTTTTCGCTAAAAGTTTCAAAGTTTTCACTTCTTTATTGAAATTTTTTTCGGAAAGTTGTTGTTACGTTTCTTATAGTAGTTTAGTCTTGAAAATGAGCTAACGCTCGAAACATGTTGACTATACATATTGTTAAATAAATCGTGAAACATTAAGCCAAGAGTTTAATTTATTTTAATATTCAATTATGTTTCACCAAGAGTTAAGCAAGAATTCAGTCTCATTAAAATAGGTTACTGTTTCCAAAAAAAAAAATAAGGACTTATCAGTCAGAATTCTACTGTCCAAGCTTGTATCGTTGTCACTACTGACGCACAGATGACGCAAAATTCTATGGCCATACTTCCATTATTTAGATCGTAACGGAATTTATGAACTGGCGTAAAACTACAGAACAAAAAGTGTACGAAATCTTCTTTTTTTCAAGGAAAACTATCGAAATACAGCCGCGAATAGTATCATGTATTGATGCGTCATTCAATATCTAGAGCAGAAAATTGTAGTAATTTCCCTAGGGACAGAAACGGACTATAAAATAAATTTCGTATAAAATTCTGAAATCGCACATGAATTATTCAATACGAAATGACAAAGTGTTTTCTAATAGAAATGTTAATTTTGTTTCCGTACAAGATATATGAATAACAAAAGAATTCCGAGTATACGCAACAAAGTATAGATGATTGTGAATAGTATTTCAGTTTAAATATGTTCAATAGTAAAACTGTTCTACGCCTACTTATTTACTTCCTTTCGTTTGCTGACTGGCAACAAAAAATCTTGATTAAATCTTTCTGTGAACCGGTCATAGAAAACATATGAAGCATGTATAAATATACATATAGGTATATTTTAACGTTCTTCGGATTTGAAGAAAAACCAGATACTTTTGTCTCTTGTTTGGCATTCTTCATAAATTCTAACACTCATCAAAGTCATCAAAATAGGAATTTGGGTATTTCGGTGAGTACATATAGACGATTTTAGGTTTTCAAGTTTAAATGGTACACAATTTTAACACGTAATAATCGATGACAAGTAATTGATTTATCGAAGTGGGTTGAAAATATACAACTGATTCGGATGTTAGTAAATTGAAGATCAAAATGGCAACATACATGTCCAAAGAAGAAGAATTTTGATAATGAACAGAAGGGTTTTTTCAGCTTTAATCGAATGTTGATGCTGTTTTTCATGACATGTTGTGGTATTAGGTCTACATTTTTCCCACACAACGTCGCATATCTGTTTTATCTCTACAAACAATGTCCACCTTTTACCAAATCAAAATTGATAACAGCATTCAGAATCTAAAACAACATGGGAAGACGCATTAGAAATGCGAAAGAGGAAATTTCGACAGAAAATATGCAGGTAATTATGAGCCGACTTGAGATAGATGCCCCAAAGTATACATCGTATACATCCTAGTAGAATACCAAGAAAACATCCTAGAAACACAGACACTTTCTGGAAAAAAACATTTCCAATTACTAATTCCAAATATTGAGCACAGAACGAAAACGGTACTAAATTAGTTTGATATAAACCGTGGAAATCAATAGCTGAAGAGGAGCTGATAATTCATTAAATGACAAACTTCCAATTAATGATTCTGAATCACAATTAATTTCGGCAGTTAAGTTTCATTCCTACAATTCGTACAAGTTCTACACGCATAAATTATGATAAATCATCTATCTGTAGAGTAGAACGGCCATTTTTTCCATAAAACCTTTTTTAATTCTTTTTATATCAAATTATATCTGAGACTGCCGCTGTGTTTGGTGAAATAAAATTGTTGTGTTCAGTAATATAAAGTGTACATCAAAAAATACTTGTTGCCAATATCCGTCAACATTTTGGCAACACTTAGACATCAAGGATCTAGGGGTTTTCGAGTACAAACTGTTCTTCTCATAAGACATAGGTGGGGTCACGGGATGTGTCCCTAGAGCGCTCAGTTGTTTTGTCAGGGATTGGAATAACGTTGTCAACCTTTTCAGAGCGAAAATGCTTCATTTGTAGTGAACTGCCATATTCCTCTGTATTTGATTTCCACTGTATGATAACTATGTGGTCAATTCGGAGACTGTCGAAAGAAAGTGTTTGAAATATAATTATTTCAGTTGTTATTGGCAGATCCTCCGTTCCGTCCCTATCCTATAACATTCCTATATAAAATTGTGCACAATGAAATGTGACTAATCATTTCTTCAGGACAAAATAAGACTTCCAAGCCTGCTGTAAGCTGCTGTTACAGGAAGTTACAGCTGAATAGCATGTTGCGTTCTCCAATCAAATTGATATGATATATACGTATGTTGATAACTTTACATGGCATTTGGACATACTGCAATGAATTATGGCATCTTGAGTTTTTTCCTGATTCGATGGATTGTGCAGTAGTTGTCAATTTTTTATTTCTATTAGTATTATTCGATATTTCACATAAAGAGTGTTTTTTTAAGAGTTATAGAACTTTAAATTGCAATAAAACAACGATGTATCATTCGATTGACAAGAATTTTTTAAAACATTTTAAATATGATTTATGGCATATGACCGCCACGGCTGGCTCGGATGTACTCCAATCTGGACGTCCAATTTTCGATGACTTTTACCAACATTTGTGGCCGTATATCGGCAATAACACGGCGAATATTGTCTTCCAAATGGTCGAGGGTTTGTGGCTTATCCGCATAGACCAATGACTTTACATAGCCCCACAGAAAGTAGTCTAGCGGTGTTAAATCACAAGATCTTGGAGGCCAATTCACAGGTCCAAAACGTGAAATTAAGCGGTCACCAAACGTGTCTTTCAATAAATCGATTGTGGCACGAGCTGTGTGACATGTTGCGCCGTCTTGTTGAAACCACAGCTCCTGGACATCATGGTTGTTCAATTCAGGAATGAAAAAGTTAGTATTCATGGCTCTATACCGATCACCATTGACTGTAACGTTCTGGCCATCATCGTTTTTGAAGAAGTACGGACCAAAGATTCCACCAGCCCATAAAGCGCACCAAATAGTCAGTTTTTCTGGATGTAACGGTGTTTTGACATATACATGAGGATTATCTTCACTACAAATGCAGCAGTTTTGTTTGTTGACGTAGCCATTCAACCAGAACTGCGCTTCATCGCTAAACAAAATTGGCTTATGAAAATCGGGAACAATGGCAATCTCGTTTTGCAATAAAATTGCAAGCGTTGTTCAGGCGTGAGTCTATTCATGATGAATTTCCAAACCAAACTGAGAATAAATCACTTCTCAGCTGTTAAATAATAATAATAATAACTTTATTCTGAAAAAATACAAGATAGCAATACAGTTAAACATTATCAAAACGAGCGAAATCCAGAAAGCTGAAAAGATTTCTCCAGGTACTGCTCATTTAACTCCGGTTAAAAATTCCGGTTGAAAATCGGTCGCCATCTTCAACAGTAATGCCATCTTAAAGTTCTATACCTCTAAAAAAAAACACCCGTTACTTTTCTTGTATTATTAACATTGTTCGCAACAAATCTACATATTATTTGTAGATTTTCTCTGTTTTGAGTTTGAACCTGTTGAAACTAAATGCTTCATTTTGTAATTATTGATAGGAGTTAGCAACGTCGTTGCCTGTTTGCTCGGAATAAATCAGTCGCAGGCCTACGTGCCGTAGGCCGGTCCGATGCTGGATTTCGACTGACCTTTCTAGTGCACAACGTGATGCTTTCACTGTCAATGCCGAGAAATTGTTCAGTTCAGTTGTTTAATTCTGCTGCGTTGTTAATCATTTCACTCACTTTCATATAACATCGTTACTTAATTCGATATATACGCTAGTAGCAGCCATTCAGAACGGAACTTCACATTTAATTTCGTTTGCGAATTAGATTCGAAATGAATTCCACAACAATCGTTTCCACAGCTCGGCCCCCTAATTTATATAAATATTTCTCGATCCCCCTAACATATACAAATATTTCGAGACCCCCCTTACTTTTATGAATATTTCGTGACCCCCTAACATATATGAATATTTTGCGACCCCTGACATATATGAATATTTCGATACCCCCTTACTTTCATGAATATTTCGTGATCACCTAACATATATGAATATTTTGCGATCCCCTAACATATATGAATATATCGAGACCCTCTTACATTTATGAATATTTCGTGACCCCCTAACGAATATGAATATTTCGAAACCCCCTCTCTTATATTCATTTTATTACGTATCAAAAGCGTAATACCCGGGAATTAACTACAAAAAATTCGAAGCATTTAATTTCTTATTCATGTTATTCTTGACAAAAAAAATTCATTAAATGAAGCGAAACTAGATCTGCAATAAAAAAATAGAAACTCATATTGAAAAAAAATCAATAATGGATATTGCTTTGGTGATTTTCAATTGATGAGTATTATTAGTTAGATTATGTAATGAACATTTTTTAAACAGAAATGTTTTTTCCAATTTTAAATTTTTTCTAAGACTCCGCGACTTTCTGGCATCACAAACTTTTTTGACGTCCCTTTTCGTTAATATTAAAACCTTCCATTACCCCCATGCGTACACAATATAATAAATATTATTACTTACAAAAATATAGACCACTATAGTATATATAACTATGAATGAAAAGTTCATTACACTTTCAAAGAATTGAATGATTTTCACTGTTTGAAAAGGCTTACAAACTGACGTAAAGTCCATCATATTCGAAAGATGGTGAAAAGTTGTTGTTTTTAGTGAATAAATTAAATAAAATCATAATAATAAATTGAATTCAATTTTTATACAAATAAAAGACGACATATTCACAAAAATTACACTTACCCCCTAAATCAATGGCCACAGTTGATCGATGTCAAGGAATCAGTAGAGAACAAAAGTTGAATAAATAGAATAAATGTTTATTGATAATTGAGAAATAAAATTACCAATAAACATTTATCCTTGACATCAATCAACTGTGGCCTTGATTTAGGGGGCCAAAGTGTAATTTTTGTGATTAAGTCTTTTATAGAAAAGTGTCTACGTGTATTCTGTGTATTTTAATTCTAAATTGTCGAAGATTTGAAGTATAATCACCTATCAACTATCAACTTATCTTCTGTTTTCACAAAATCTACCACATCGACTGAATTATGTTGGCCGATGACGGTTGTCGAGGCCATTCCTTTATTAATAAAAAAAGAAGAAAATACAAAGCAATAAAACAATGACGAAATAATTTATGAATAATTGGCAACCAATATGTATTACATTATTCTTTCCTAATTCTCGTATCCTCTTAAGCGATTTTGAAGAATTAATTACCTACAACCGTTACATAATACGTATCTTCGATTTCAAATATAAATAAACCAAGAACGATGGTTTTTAGCATTAACCTTGAGTATATATGCCGCTTGATTTCGTCCACTAATTTTCAAGTATTATGCATTGTCTCGTTCGATTTCGGGATTTTCATGAATATAAATCATTTCTTTCGCCATATTTTTTGCATATTCTTTGTTTTGGATATAAGGCTTGTAATCTTATATTTATATTAGCTAATGTGAATAATATGTCATAGCTATTTAAATCAGATACACTAAAAACGTTCAAGTCTCGCCTGGGATTCGAACTCTGACATCCCATTTGGCCGACTTTTATTTAAGCCGCAACGGTAAATGAACGACTATTTAGGTTACTAATTTTTGGTTTTGTTGACTGTTTTTTGAACTCTGAAAATTCAAAGGCACACGAAATATTTACATAAATCTATGGATACATACCTCTTGTATACATTCTGCGCAAAATCTAACTGCTGGTCTGGGGGGAGGTGCTGGTTGTTGTGTATCAACAGTTAACATACACACTACCAGTGTTAGGGTGGCAACGATAACTTCCCAGGGGTGAGATGCACAAAAATTTCCATGAACTCGAAAGAGTCTAGCAGCCATTTTTTCAACTGCTGAAACAAATAAATAATTCTAGAAAACTGGTACTGGTAATGGTACCTAATAAATAATTTTATATTAAAATAAATTAAACTCTTGGCTTAATGTTTCACGATTTATTTAACAATATGTATAGTCAACATGTTTCGAGCGTTAGCTCATTTTCCATGTCAACAGTTTTATAGAAACATGTTGACTATACATATTGTTAAATAAATCGTGAAACATTAAGCCAAGAGTTTAATTTATTTTAATATTCAATTATGTTTCACCAAGAGTTAAGCGAGAATTCAATCTCATTAATTAATAAATAATTATCATCTTAGAATATGATAATTATTTAACATAATTTATTTATTATTAATCTTGATTTATTACAGTCGTAAAAGTCTTAAACAATCTTTCAAAAACACCTGCTTTTCAACAAGAAGTCCTTCTGATCGATATCATTGATGCAGATATAAAAAACGTCTAGAAAACGTAAGTTAGGTTATAATGATTTTGTATGACATTTTATAAAAAGTTTTTATTTTGTTTTTTAGTACCTAAAGTAGCCAAAGTAAAGGTGAAACTTACGAATACTGCAGTCTCATTAACAAATTTAGTAAAAATTGTTACTAATTTTCTTATCAATTTTCCAATCGAATAATTATTTAGAATGAACTAGATGATTTGGTAATACGAGACATACTTTATCAAGACGTCATGGCGATGTCGCCGGCTACATATCCGAATACTTTATAATAAAATAAATGACTGTTGGCTCACTTGGCGACGTCGCCAACTTGGAAGCGTAACCTCCATCAACGGGATACTTCGGTGTGTCTGAATACCCTGCACCTTGCGCCGTCGCCAAAATGTACACAAGTAATCTGCGTTTTACTCACTCAGTATATAACCACATAGACGCGCTAGTATTTTGTAGAAAGAACGAATTTTGATGCAAAAAGATTTATTGGTCAATTTTTTTTGCTGAGTCTATATCTACGTTCATTGGTCTGTGAAAGGTTCTCCATCAATATTTTTATCATTCTCAATAGCAGAACTGAAAGAACTGACTGGTAAATAGTAACTGCTTACTGCATTTGACATTAGACGGTAGCCACAGTAAACAATGGCTATGTACTTGGTGACATCGTCATGGCGTCGCACTGATATTGTACCAAAGGGTTAACTATATTATCTGCACGAACACCAGTGCTTTGTCGGTTTCATATCGGACTATGTTTATTGGAAGACTTCTTTCAACACTTTAGCTTGCAACATGAGAGCTCGTAAGAACCACATCTCTTCTAATATTCATCACGTAAGAACCTAGAGGAAATTTGGTCCTATATAACTAGTATCAAAACAAGAAATCTTGTCAATTCTGCTGGTAAGGAAAAATAAGACATGGTTGAACAGCACTCTAAACAGTCTTACGTAACTAATGAATGGGCCCATTAGATCTATCTACAACTAAACGTACAACTAAATAAATAGAACATAACTTATCAGTGGGCTTTTGAGTTCAGTGTTTTATCATATGGTAACAACGTAACAACCCTTGGAGATGTTTCTAGATCTGCCAGACCTTTAGCGATTTCAAACCAGAATACAACTGTTTGCTTCTGGACAGCAAAGTTGTCCAAAAGGAGTTGTTTGTGGGAGTTGAGTTACTTTTTGCTTGTGTTTTTCCCGAGGAAAACCCATAAAGAATACTTAATCACTTTTAAAAGAAATTGGAAAGTATTTGATAGAAAATCGGCGCCTTCACATTTGACCGTTGTAATCAACCATTTTGAGAACGCACGTTGATGAACTAGACGATAAATGTGAAGAAATCAATCGATAATTATTGATTCTTTTCATTCACTACAAGTCAATATAAGTTGTTTTTGTTCGTGTTATCTATCATTATTGCGTAGATTGTTTGTAAATTGTTGAAAAAATGAATAGAATAATCGTTGCTTGTTCACGAGATAGATGAAATATAAATATGTCTACGGACAGTGATGATGTTTGGAAATGTAAATTGTTTGGATAATTCACTTAAAAACATATATTTCGAGTTCTAAAAATATTACTTCATAAAGATACGAAATTGCAAACAGTATAAAATAACCGACTTTCTGCATTCATTCTAAAATGAAATATTCCAAAAATTTTTTGGAACTGAAAGCTTTCATGCCGCCATGGCAAGAGATGGCGCCACTAGGTCTACTTTTGGAGCGGCGTTCTACAGTACCATTTCTACTGAGCTTGTATGTAAAGTTTCAGCTCAATCGATACGTTAGTTTGAGTTTGAGATCACATTGCGCGAGACACTTCCGTTGGTTTTGTCAAAATGGAAAAAGTGAAGAATTGGAATGCTGTCATCAAATAGTTCTATTTGAGAGATTTTACACCAAAACAAATGAAAGAATAGATGGATTCAACACTAGGAGACTCCTCCCCATCATATTCAATTATTTTATTACAATTATTTTTTTCACCCAACACTCGTTAAAAAGGTATGCTATTTTTTTGATAGTTTTACACGCAAAAAAATATTCAAGCTTTTTTGAAGTGTATGTTAAATTTGAATGATGTCTTGTTGAGGTATATAATTATACATCCAGAATGTTCACTAAAATATTTAGAATACTGTAGGTTAATGTAGGAGGAGTTTAAATCATGCTTAACTCTCACCGAATGTCATCATAAACCCTTATTTCACAATCCACTTTCTCGGAACGATAATTGTTTTTCGTTTTTCACTGACGAAGGGTCACTTTAACACTATGTACATCCTCACTTTGTATACTTACTTGTTTTGACTCTGTAAAAATGTACGATGGAGAATTTATAACATTATTTCACTGCAATTATCGGAACATGACTGAAACGTTAAATCAGAATTTAACTCTTTAATATTTGTATATGGGCTCGTTCCTAGAACTCCATTCGCACCGATTTTCCCAGAAACATTTCCGTAGAACAGTATTCCGAAAATTAATCCTTACTCCTCATACATACCTAATTAATCTGTGTTATATCAGCTGGCTATTCTCTAAAAAAAAATGGCCACTTGGTATTTCCGGTTATTGATTCGACAGTCAAGTCGGCTTTGCATATTGTTGAACTCTGTACCATATTGAGAAATTGCCTGCGAACTACCTCAAGGGTATTAGGATTGACAGCGAACTTGTAACATTTAATTCTGAGTTTCGAAATTTAACTAGTTTCGTATCTAGGTGAATTGTGATCCCGTTCATACACATTATTATTAAAAGAAAAATGCGGGCAGCGTACGAAGGTGAGGTTGATGTAATCAATAGTAGTATCGATGTTTATTTTATTTCATGAGAAACATCGTGTCTCCAAAAATAGAAGAGATAGCCGTATCACTTCTATGTTTAGCCCTGTTCATAATTTCGTCCTGTCCAAATCTCGTCCTATCCGTCCCGTCCATAAAATCTAGCAAATCAATGCCAGCTGAGATTCATCTAGAAGATAAAGTGGCTACTAACAATCAATCGATTTCCAATCTCTTTTCTGATCATTTCAATAACGTATTTGAACCGTCGACCACCCCTTCCTCGGTAAGGTTGACTGATAGCCCATATAATTTCAACATAACACATATTAGCAAAGCGCAATGCTTAGAGTTCATTAAAAATTTAGATATCAAAAAGAGCCCTGGCCTGGATGGTATACCACCAATCTTTTTGAAAAACAGCATTTCATCCATCCTCCAACCGCTCCATGTGATCTTCAGTAAATGCTTAATTCAGGGGAAGTTCCTCTCAAGATGGAAGGTTGCACAGGTTGTTTCGGTGCACAAGTCAAGCGATAAAAGCGATGTAAAAAATTATAGACCTATTTCACTATTATGCCATATGTGTGAGATGTTTGAGTCCATAATCACCAAAAATCTGTTTTTTCCAATTGAAAACTATCTAACTCCATGTCAACATGGATTTTTCTCTGGTCGGTCTGTTGTGTCAAACTTGCTGCCTTTCGTTTATCGGATATTGAGGAATTTCGAGGAAGGAACATCTGTATGTGTAGTATACACTGACTCCTCCAAAGCTTTTGATAGGGTCCACCACCCAACACTCATGACAAAACTGGAAAATTTTGGGGTGCATGGAAATCTCCTGGGTCTTCTCGCTTCATATTTGAACGACCGAAGACGGTATGCGGTTGTGAATGGTTTCAGATCAAATTCATTACCGGTAACATCAGGTGTACCATAGGGTTCACATCTTGGTCCACTTCTTTTTCTTATGTATTTGAATGATATTGGCGAATGTTTTAGATATACCGATAAAGATCTTTATGCGGATGATCTCAAAATATCGAAGCAGACAAAATCCTTCAACGATTATTCTCTTTTACAGTCCAATCTAAATGCATTATCTGACTACTGCAACCTCAATAAGTTGCAGCTAAACTTGAACAAATGCCATTATATTCTTTTCTCCAGAAGTAAAAATCCTAATCTCTCAATTTGACATTGTCAGGTCAATGTTTGACTGAGGTCAGTTCAGTGAATGATTTGGGTGTTAAGCTTGATAAGAAACTAACCTTTGAATTACATATTGAGTAATCGTCCAACAGGCTCGCAGAAACCTGGATTTCATACTACAAATGACTAGACCTTTTGGGCGACTCGAGTCGGTTATTGCCTTGTATAATTCTATTGTGAGATCAAAGTTAGAGTACGCGTCGGTCGTCTGGAATCCGACTTATGACAAATACACGAATAGATTAGAAAATATTTAACGGAAGTTCATTAATGCTCTTAATTTCCTTTTTAACAGGTACCGTCATGGATCCCCATATGATAGTAATGTGAAATTTTATAGGTTGGAATGTTTGAGTTTGAGACATGAGTACTTTGAGATATGTTTCTCCTACAAATTACTTAATGGCTTAATAGATTCTGCTGCATGTATGAGCCTTATAAACTTTAATTGTACTCCACATGCAATGTTAGTAAGAAAACGTACAATACTGGTTGTTGGGCAGAGCCAAACAAATTATATGTTGAATTCACCCATCTTTCAATAGGCTAAACCTGATAAGTATAGAGACCAACTTGGATATTTTCTCTCCGAATTTCATAACTTTCAAGAAACATTTGAAAAAGAGATCATTTAAAGAGCGATAATAGAATAATTATCGGTTTTCATAGAGTTACTCTTTATGATGTATTTATCTTTATCTTTTATCCTTTTTTAGTTGAATTGGGTATTTTCTTTGTAGATAAAAAGATTTAACTCAATTCATCGAAAACTTTATTTCGATGAGATATATGAAAAATCTCTAGTTATAAGATATACATGTTAGATATAACTTAGTTTATAGGTAATTAACATTTGTAATATGTGCTCCTCTATTATAGGACAGTTTCAAACTTTCTGTTGAGTGAGCCCGTGTATGTAAAAATAAAAAAATAATAAAAATCTAGAGGTGGAAGTACAGCTGCACCTCTAGAAAGGTCTGTGTTCGAATCCACGGTAAATTATAACTATGTGGTTCTTGTTGAGTAGTTATGAGAATTCACATCCAAGTTAAGAGACTGATCTTGGTGTATGCCTGAGAGATCAATGGTAAAAACAGATTACAACTCTATTAGTAGTTCCGAATCTGAGAAGGTCAAGAAAGATATGGATTCGAATCAAAAGTTATATGAATTCAATGGTTAGTATACTGAAGAAACTACCGTTAGTACCGAAGTACTGGACTTATATTCCAAAAAATTGAAGAGAACTTCTATTTGGCACTCAACATAGAACAGGTTGGACAACTGATTTAAAAAATGTGTCCTCGTTCTTCATGTTAACAAATTGATCGACTTCATATTCAGTAGTGTTCCATTGCTTTTAAACTTTCAGAATAAATATTTTATCAATTTTCGGGGATTGACATCTCAATTTATTAACACGTTTGGGTAGCAAATGTCTGCGAATAAGGGTAGGTTGCAAAGGGTGCTTAAATATCTGAAATAGCTTTCAAAATATCCAATCACTAATTTACTGATGTGAAATTTGTTCGTGTTATAATACAAATATCATTCGCTGGTGGTTAAATCTGTGGAATTTGAGTACTTATTCAAACGTTTTCTGCTTAATTTATAGTTTCGTGAAGGTATCAGTAGAACAAATGTCTTTCTCTCATAAAGTATATTCTAGCATTTCAACCGACATTTTCATTTCTTTATTCATTAGATGAATAATTTATATATTTTATGGAAATATAACGGGTGATTTTTCAAGAGTTAAGTTTTTCAGGTTGGCGGCACTGGTTGGTAATAATAGATAAAAAGATAACTGGCGAGTCTGAGATTTCTTGGAGTTTCTAGTAATTTATGAAGCTCTATTTGGTATGATGCATTTTCAATTCATCAAATCGGCATAACTATGTTCACGTCTCCAGCAATCGGGAGATTTCCGTCACTTCTGCCACAATATAACGGCGCTTTTTGAGAGTTAAGTTTTTCAGATTGGCGGCACTGGTTGGTAATGGCATCCAAACGTCATCTGTCAACGTGAAAAGTTTTCAGTATACTCCGCATTTCATCATGGAAAGACTTGCAAACGAGCAACGATTGCAAATTGTTGAAATTTACTATCAAAATTCGTGCTCTGTGAAAAATGTGTATCGTTTGTTACGACCTTATTATGGTCGTCATAATCGACCTGGTGAATCAACAATTCGTGCTGTTATCACCAAATTTCGTACCAAGTTTACTTTGTTGGACATTAAACCATTGTCTCGCATGCGTACATTGCGTACTGAAGAGAATATTGCAGCCGTAGCGTATAGTGTTAATGAGGATCGTGAAATGTCAATTCGTCACCGTTTCAGCAATTGGGCATGTGTTACTCAACCACATGGAAAATATTACGTGTTGATTTGGGTTTCAAAGCCTATAAAATTCAACTTCTGCAAGAATTGAAGCCAAATGACCTACCACCTAATTTTTGGTGAATGGGCCTTAGAACAGCTTAATACAAATCCGCTGTTTTATCGAAAAATTGTGTTGAGCGATGAGGCTCATTTCTGGCTTAACGGATATGTAAATAAACAAAACTGTCGCATCTGGAGTAATAAACAGCCACATGACATACAAAAATTACCGATGCATCCCGAAAAAACGACAGTTTGGTGTGGTTTATGGGCTGGTGGCATCATCGGTCCTTTCTTCAGAGACGACCGTGGAAGAAACGTTACCGTCAACGGCGAACGATATCGAGCCATGATACCCAACTTTTTTTTGTCCCAGTTGGCCGAGTTGAACCTGGTTGACATGTGGTTTCATCAAGACAGTGCCACATGCCACACAGCCCGTGAAACAATGGACATGTTGAAGGATGAATTTGGTGAGCAGCTTATCTCTCGAAATGGCCCTGTGAATTGGCCGCCAAGATCATGCAATTTGACGCCTCTGGATCATTTCTTGTGGGGTTATGTAAAGTCGTTAGTGTATGTGGACAAGCCGAACACGATTGAATCCTTACAGGATAACGTAACCCGCGTAATTCGTGGGATACAAGCCGAACTGCTCGAAAAAGTGACGCAAAATGGGACCTTTCGAATGGACCATTTGATACGGAGCCGCGGACAATATTTACATGAAGTTATCTTCAAAATGTAAATGGCAAAGTCCAAGTTATCAATTTCAATGGCGGTTCTGAATATATGATGCAAATTGAGTGTTTTATTCGATTTAAAAAAAATCTACGCTTAAAAAATCACCCTATATTATAATTGAAAGTAACAAACTCTTCAAGTTTTCAAGTTTGTATTTCTAAGCTGTCAAAAATTTACTCACAAATGGATGTTAAAACCAAGAGGAAATAATTTCCTCGTCAGCAAGAAGATCTGCGTCTGTCAACTGTTAACACTTTTTTTGGTGGAAATTCATTAGTTCACACTCGTACATTACTGGAATTTAACTTTCAGGAATCTCCATTTCATTATTCACGGTTACGCTTTGCGATTGAAACTAAAACCACCGTGTTTTTTCAGTTTCAAAATCCTGAAATGATTCATGAATTCCAAATCGAACATGACTGTGCCTCGTAAATTCAACGAATTGAACTGGCTGCCTTAACTCAATCAACAGGTCCTATTCTTAAATATTCGCAGAACACTGTTCAGAGAAGTAAACGACTGACGTAATTGGATTTTAACGCCTTTGTGAGCCAGAAATAAAGTTATACGACTTGCCAATGAACCAGTACCAGCCAAATCGTATCGATAATAGTTTCAAGTCGAAATGAAGCTAACAACATCGATGAACTGACACCAGGTTTCATTACAAAGTGTATGAAATAAAAGAAATGTATTCAAGAGAAGACCATAAAATTTGAATTGAGTCGATTTAACCCGATATAGATCTAGTTAACTTGCGCATTACTACACAAAGCTTTGAATATAATGATTTTACATTGTTTCTAATAATTTGAAATTTTTGTAAAATAAGAATCTCAATTAACCATCTCAATTTTTGTGATACCTTGTATAATCACGAATTTTTTCATTTCTACATAGTTGGTTCGATTAGAGACTATGTTGTGTTCTAATGAGATAATGAAAAATATTTTACGATCCCACATGCGTGATTCAGACTGAGCAAGTAGCTTCCCAGTGACTCTACTACAAGGTTCTACTGATTCAACAAAGCAACTTTGTATACAGCCTAGTTTATGGAAACCAGTAAAGAAACTTGATGTCTTCCTTCGTACCAGGTTTGTCTTATTGGCTTTATTGTATATGTAGATAATGATACACTAATTTAAATTTTCTCGTATATTAAATAATACGTATGAAGAAATTTCGAAGTACTACTTTTACTTTTCACTTGCACAATTTACTAAAATATTACGGTAGATAATATTCAAGATCTTAGAAAGACTACAAATGAAGGACAATATATTATTAGCAAAAGTTTGATAACTCGTTCCACATTCTAAGTTGATCTAAACCTGATAAAAATTCACCATTCCTAAAAATCAATTTCTCAAGGATAAAATGTTGTGTCTATCACAACTTTTTTCAGAAAAAGATCACTGAAGATCACAATGTAGTTATGTTTATTTACGGATTGGCCCCGTAGCCTTGTGTTATGTCATACGAGCCCACTGAAAATGACAGAAAAAGAGACTGATGGAAATGGAAACAAAGATGTTTCTTTTTTTTCAGGTTATGTTTCGCAACAAATTCCTCGAACCGAACGCTGTTGTTGCACCTGTCTAAACGAATTCCACCAATAAGTATGATGCGTTCAATTCGACCAGCCAGTTCGGATCGAACTGCCAGTGGGACTTATGAAATAAATGTTGCACATAGTTCCCTTAACCCACATATCTTCGGTACGATTTTTTTCAGTGTCAATTTCATCTGATGGAAATGTTGCAATGCTTTCGATTATCATCCTTCAAGGTTACAGAAATGCTAAGATAAATATGTACTTCTCCGAAGAAAGACTGTTAATTTAGCAGTGTTAATGAGTGCCAAGTGAGATGATGATTTGAATAAACCATAGATATTCTCATACGCTAGGAAACACCAAACTATACTGAAATAACAAACACATGAAGGAGAAGATCAAATCTGGGAATTTATGAATTAGCGATAAATAATAAGGCCAATATAACAAAACAATATAATCATTCACGACCTCTCAGATAAGCCTAAAGAAACCTGAATGTTGAACACCCTAGCTGATTGAACACAATACACAAATTGAAGTTCTTTTTCTATCACCATAAATGAGAAAACACTAAATTAATATATTTTTATAGGATTTTACAGTAATAAACTCATTTGTTTGGAGTAAGTATGACGTAAAACTTAAATAATAAAACTTAATAGCAGTCCATTGCTATTGAGGTTAGTATTTCTTTCTTTTTTCCTTAGGCAAGGTTGAGTAGTGTGGACTGGTCAACTTCTAACAACATATAAAGTAGTATATAAATGCTTAATGAGTTAATAAGTCTACACAAGTCTACAGTTTACAAGACTATTGTCAATGTAGTGCAGCCAGATGGAATGATTTAGAAAAATCTTTCTATATGTAGATGATGAAATGTAACTGGCGTCATAACTGATATAGAGGGTGGGGTCAAAAGTTTCAGGCATGACCAAGAGATGGCGCCACTAGATCTACTTTCTGCATCAAATACTTCTATTTGAAAGGTTTTACATCAAAACAGATAAAAGAAGAGATGTATTCAACACTAGGAGACTGCTCCCAATCATATTCAACTATTAAGCAGTGGCTTTCTAAATTCAAAATGGGTCATGTGCGCACCTCTGACGAGCCTCGCTCAGGACGGCCAGTTGAGGTCACAACTTCAAAAATGATTGAGAAAAGCCATCAAATAATATTGGAAGACCTCAGATTGAAAGTGTATGAGATAGCTGAGACCTGCAGGATGTCAGCTGAACGTGTGCGAAATATTTTGCACAACTATTTGAGCATGGAAAAGCTGTGTGCAAGACCAAAAACTGATTCGAAAAAACATTTCTACCGAAAATTTGACGCTGTATAGGCGTAGTCCAAACGAATTTTTGCTTCGATTCATAACTCTTAATGAGACTTGGAAATACACTCCTGAAAATAAAGAACAGTCAAAACAGTGGGTTGGAAAGAGGGAACCAACTCCAAAGAAGGCAAAAACAATTTTATCGGCAAACAAGGTTATGGCTACTGTTTTTTGGGAAGACTATCACTGGTAAATATGGACTTATTGCAACGTTTGAAGGACGATGTGCAAATTAAACACCCTCATTTGGCGAAGAAAAATATTTTTGTTTCACCACGATAACGCAGCAGCGCATTCGTCGATTGTTGCATGTCCAAAATCCACGAATTGAAGTTTGAATTGATGCCGCATCCTCCCTATTTTCCACACTTAGTCCCCAGCGACTATTGCCTGTTTTCTAACCTCAAAAAATGACTTGGTGGTATACGATTTGAGAGCAACGAAGAACTTATCGAAACTATGAATCAGTATTTTGAGGAGCTTGACGAATCTACGTTTAAAACTAATATAACTAACTGAGAACACCTTTATGAGAGATGTATCAGTGCTGATGGAGAAAAATGCTTTATGTTGAAAAATAAAGCAAAAAAAAGTTTTAAAACAACGTTTTTCTTGGTCAGGCCGGAAACTTTTCACTCCGCTCTCGTAATTCAGGCAGTGACACTCAAGCCTTTTGAGCATTCTTACACCTAAATACAATCACATCACTCCCTGTCCTTATCTATTTCGAATTATCATAGTTTGTTTCTCAGTTCGATTTTTATATTTTACGCTATACCTGAAATTTACTTTCTCCGTCATCGAACAAAAAGGCGCCACAGAAGACAAGACACATATTAGGCATTCGTTCATTTCATTCTTAAGGCTGCTCAATTTGAACAAACAGTTCTCCAAGAAAATCCATGTGAATTTTATCATTCGATCCATATTTCTATACCGGTGTTCATATTCTAACATCTTTCTTCGAAATTGTATTAGTGGAATAAATTGACATGTAACTGACTTAAGTCCTATTTGCGTACAAGAGATAGTAATTACCATTTGTATAGGTAGATCCAAGTAAATTCCGGTATGAATCACTCAACAAATGCGTTTCCTGTACCAACAGAATTATTCCATTTAAGTCTTGCTCATAAAATATATTTAATTACCATTGACTATTCAACTTTATTGTTCACCATCTAAATGCAAGTTAAATGCTGCTAATGTCACTAAAATGGAACCACACACGATATTCTGTTATATATAAATATATATATATATATATATATATATATATATATATATATATATATATATATATATACAGATGTTTGTTTGTGGTATAGCAGGTGTACTAGACTAATTAAACGTTGAATAATTAAAGGTTTAATGAACGTTTCAATGGAGTTTCCATCTTCTTCAGCTAAAATTTGAGACAAAAAACCTGATTAAAATTGAAGATCCATCAATATAAATAATGATTAAAAGAAAATAATGGATCCATCAGTTTCCTAGACATGACAATAATCCGTGACAAGGACAAGCTATACACAAAATGGTATACCAAGAATACAGCCACAAACCGATTGATTAACTTCCACTCGGCACATCATATATCACAAAAAAGAAGTATCGTAGACAGTATCATATATCGAGCCATCAAATATATATATATATATATATATATATATATATATATATATATATATATATATATATATATATATATATATATTTCAAAGGACGATGAATCTACTCTGTGATAGTTCATATTTAAATGAGAGGTAATAATAAAAACTTGTCTAAAAATCACTGACTGAACAATTCTTTATTCGACTAGTTTCGCCTTTTACAGCATCTTGATAATGCTGTAAAAGGCGAAACTAGTCGAATAAAGAATTGTTCAGTCAGTGATTTTTAGACAAGTTTTTATTATTACCTCTCATTTATATATCATATATATATATATATAAGATATTAAATTCACATTAGAAGAAGAAACCCAGAAAAGACTGAACTTTCTAGACATGACTATTACGAGGCTTGGTGACAAAATACTGACAAAATGGTATAGAAAGAAACAAAATACTGACCAGATTCTTGATTATCATTCAAACAACCCAATTAACCAAAAAAATATACAATTGTAGGTTACATACATCGAACATTACAACTAACATCACCACAATTTCGTCCAGAAATGTTACAACAAATAAAAGAGCTATTAAAAAAAACCACTATCCAAAAAAACTAATAGCAAATGTAATAAAGGAAAGAACCAACAAATTGTACAATACGGAAACAATAAAGGAGAAAATAGAGAACAACACAACAAAAGTTCCATTTCCGTTCATAGGAAACCTCTCATACAAAATAAAAAATATTTTAAAAGGTCATAATATAGGAACAGTCCACAAACCACAAAATCAAGTGATGCAAAAAACACCCACGAAAAAAAATCATGGAAATTAATAAGAGGAAGAAATCAAATAGTTTATTAAATGATTAAGTTTCAATCAATAATTTTCCTTTATTAAAAGGCAATCGAAGAGAAGTATTCTATGGCCTTCCCCTACACTTCAGAAGAAATATGTTCTATTGGCTTTTGAAAATGGGGTACCACCCCGAATTATCAAGTGATCAATATAATTTTTATGAAACCAAGCGAAACGTTTATCATGCAACATATTGAACAATGTTTCGCCAAACCATCAGCGCAATCATTCAATCAACATCTTTGGGTACAAGATTTGAAATGGATTAAAATCAGAAACCAACTCTCCAGTAAAACCAATAATTAAATGAAATCATCCGTCTTAATCCTAGTAGTCCAACATGTCGTTATTACTTAAATCATTGGTTTAAATTTCTATGGCAATAATAGTTTTGATATTTTTCACATTTACCCCATTTCTAGACTTCCAGATAATCACATCCAGTTCTTAATTAATGATCAAACTCAAATTGAAATCGCCCATTCTAATTAATAATTGTACTTACTATGTCTACATTTCATCGTCACAAAAGTATAATTTAAAATTAGAGATATTATTGAATTAATCTCACACCGGTTTGAATTAAACCAAAGACGATTTTGTTAAGATATCCGAACATAATCACGCATATACAATAAGTTTGCAAATGATATTTGAGATCGAAAACCTGGAGCTTTATTAAATTGAATAATGATATATCCTAATCACTTGGATGTGTTTTTATTCAATCGGTTGTTAATTATACTCATATTATCAATATTGAATCAATTTGTAATATTTAGGAATTTATCGGATACTAATGAAACTAAGGATATCATTGCAAATGTTATTAGTTCATTTTCGATAATGTATCACATTTGGCATAAAGCAAATCACATGTAATGAAACTGATAACATGATGAAATTTCAACAAAGTCGTCTATGTATCGTAGTGAGAGAGTGACGAGCCCTCACCAGGAAGATCTGGGTTCGAATCCCGGCTAAGACATGGACGTTTGTGTATGTAAATGAGTTTCAGCGGTTAAATGAATAAATTAAATGAATGGGTATTGTCCAAAGATAACGAACCCAAAAAAAATTTTAAAAAAAATTATTTCAACAAAACGATATATTCAAAAATATATTATATGTAAATACATTGTATTAAAAACTTCTAATTGGTATGTTCGTGTTTATTTGACTGTACTCTTTCTAAACGACTGCAACGATTTCAATAAAACTGTTTATTAGGGTTCATGTGGATTTTAGAATTGTTTAGATTCACAATTCCAATCTAGAAAATCAGGAAGAAGTCTTCTATTTGATTCCTTCATTTGTTGCTGATCTTTGGTTGTTACACATTTGTTCCGGTAGGCTGCGCTGTGATCGCCGTAACGGATAGCCAAAAATATTCAATTTTAATATAAATTGTGCCAGGTAGATGGTGCTGCGATCAGACTTAGAGTAATTTCCTGTAAATTGGATACTACATATTTCAATATTCATAAATAATATCTATTAATTATTCATAAATAAAACGAGGTGTATATTTAAAAGAGTCATACAAGACTATATCAATTTATTTTACTCATTTTAATTAATCAGAATGCATGGTCGCATTTCTGCCTCGTAATAAAATTTTATATTATAAAATATAACATACTTATGTGAACTTATGGCAATTACATTTCAATTATTTTACAGCATGTGAAAAATGTCAAGAGCATTTTATTTTGGCAACCTTTCATAATTTTTCCACTTCAATTATTCATTTTATAACAGTTTAGAATTGAGGAAATTATTTCTGAGATTATCAAATGACAAGGATAATTTTTACTGGTGAAATACTTTTCAAATTACAAATTCAACAAGTGACACATGTTATAACTAAGAACAGTATTCACTGACTTTTTTTCAAGGCCGTAATGATGAAAATAAAAAAGATGAAATTTTTCGATTTCTTACATTTTTTAACGTTTCGCTTCATTGTTTTTTCAAAACAATTGGAGTTCGTCATTACCACCATTTCGAAACTAGTATTCAACATTTAGCATTTGTAGAAAATAATCTAAAATGCCAAAACACTTCGACAATTTATTCAATAAGATATATTAGAATTAGAATATATAGTTTAAATTAGTATATAAGAAATATTTCAAATTCCGAAATTAATTAAAAGAAAGAACAAATGCAATATTTTTCAACGTATTTCGTCTATTTTCGTGTTTTTCAAGTTATATAAATACTACAGGTTTTATAACGCGAATATATTTCTATTTTAATAAGGATAATTTCTTCATTAGCACTATGTTAGCACAGTGATGTTAATAACAATTAGAGTCAAGGAAACACCTTCAATTTTCATTCTAACAACAGGAGGATGACGCCTATCTCATTTTATTGTATTCAATCGATTACAAAGCGTAATGTTTCTACACTTTCCTAGGAAACATCAGTTCAGGTTTGATAAAACACGAAGAAACACTTGCATGAACACTAATTCTACCAGTTTGATTTTTATTTGAAATATAAAAGAAAATTATTAAATGACATACTGATCAAAAGATTGGAAGGTTTTATATTTATATGCCTAAGTTCTAAGTTAAACTATAAAATTTGAACGAAACTCTTGAGGGAATAAGTGATAAGAAGTTAAAATCTCACTTCTCCCTATAAAACATTAAATTACAATTTAACTGACATTTTAATTGTTTTTCATTTGGGTCGTCTGGAAAATAGTGATAATCGTTTTATTTTGAACATCAATAAAGGTTAATGGAACACACATCTAAAGTGTGGATAACTTATAACCTATGTGCCTTCTGTGAGGTAGATTGTTGGGTTCGAATCCCAGTTTAGGTATGGACTAGTAAGGTATACGAGGGTGGGGTGAAAAGTTTTCGGCCTGACCAAGATATGGCGCCACTAGGTCTACTTTTGGAGTGGTGTCCTACAGTACCATTCCTACTGAGCTTGTATGTGAAGTTTCAGCCCAATTGCTACGCCAGTTTTGCGTTGTTTTCGTGAAAATGGAAAAATTGGAGAAATGCGCTGTCATAAAATACTTCTATTTGAAAGGTTTTACACCAAAACAAATAAAAAAAAGAGATGAATTGAACACTGGTGCCGCTTCAATTCTGGTGCCGCGTCTGCTAACTCTCGACCAAAAATTGATTCGAAAAAACATTTCTACCGAAAATTTGGCGATGTATAAGCGTAATCCAAACGAATTTTACGTCGATTCATAACTGTGGATGAGACTTGGGTTCACTACTACACTCCTGAAAATGTTATGGCTACTGTTTTTTGGGATGGGGGGGATTTTTGGGGACTTATTGCAACGTTTGAAGAACGAGGTGCAAATTAAACGACCTCATTTGTCGAAGAAAAAAATTTTGTTTCACCACGATAATGCAGCAGCGCATTCGTCGATTGTTGTCCAAAATCCACGAATTCAAGCTTGAATTGATTCCGCATCCTCCCTACAATCCAGACTTTATCCAGAAGTTATCGAAACTATAAATCAATATTTTGAGGAGCTTGACGAATCTACGTTTAAAACTGGTATAACTAAATTGGAACACCGTTATGAGAAATGTACCAGTGTTGATGGAGATTATGTTAACAATAAAGCAAAAAAAAATTAAAACATAGTTTTTCTTGGTCAGGCCGGAAACTTTTCATCCCACTCTCGTATGTCAATGAGATTTTGAATGAATTGAATAAAGATTTTATTCGATGTAGGTACTAAATATTAGAAGTGTTGAAGAAGGCTCTCTCTTCGTAAATTTTTATAGTTTTTTCTTAGTTTCTATTAATTTCAATGAAAAAAAAGAAAATTGCACGAAATGAAGGAATATACTATAACATACATTGATAAATGTGGAAATTGTAAGAAAAATCGCGAATATACAGTCAAGACCGACTGTAAAATGTAAAATCCGGCCGTCATACAGTGTTGGAGCTCATACACCCTCTCGTTTTCAGATAACAAATGAATTTGAGGTTGAAACTCAGTATTTGATGAAACTCAGTAAAATGATTTTTTCGTTGTATTTTCGTAAATTTTTGAATTTGAAACACGCCATTGAAATTATTTTATTTAATAAAGTAGTGGAAATGATTATAACCCAATCGAAATGATGGACAATGTCTGCAGGAAATGCTGCTTTCTAAATTTCGGAGAAATTGTTATACCTATTTCTAAGAATTCAAAATTTCACTCGGTCCCCCATTCCGAGTTTATTGGACCCTGAAGAGGATATCAGGCATATCGTTCACTTCGAAATGATATCCAATTAGCAGAAATACATTTGATTGAAGCTCTGTAACTTATTCATGAAAATCTGTCAGGAAATAAGACGAAACGGGTGTTTCATAAATATGAAAGATTTAGGTCTTGAGTAAGGACTTGATCTCTATTAACAATGAAAACGTCAAGGTATCAATTTTTTAATGCGATATGACATATTTTTTCTCTTGAAGAAACTACTGTTATATTTAAAAAATTTTATCGACTCACTATCAAAATTTTTCCAAACGCTTTTGTTTCCTTTCTGTTCTAAATTGTTTTTACTTGTACTAATGAGCCGTATTCTAATGTTGCACCTGAAGATGAACTAATTTTCGAATCACATCTATATTTCTTTCCTATAGTTAGATACGTACAAAGTTTAATAATTGCTCTCTCATTGATGAAATATGGGATACTGATATCGTAAAAATTCAATTTTCAGACTATCTTTTGAATTTGAACTATATTTTCGCGATATATTCCTATAGAGAAACTCAATAACTCCATTCAATCAAT
The DNA here is from genome assembly GCA_030704895.1 of Henosepilachna vigintioctopunctata. NCBI lineage: Eukaryota > Metazoa > Arthropoda > Insecta > Coleoptera > Coccinellidae > Henosepilachna > Henosepilachna vigintioctopunctata. The sequence goes on along the minus strand of JARQZJ010000122.1, from coordinate 3,024,633 downwards.
TCAGCACAAATTTAAAAACGGTCAAACAAAAAAACTTTTGGACTCACTAATTGTTACGTTGTCCATCATATATTCAGTTGAAAATAGAATATTATCAGCACAATCTTTACAGTTGACTGACGCTTGTTGAAAAACTGCCAGAAGACTATAATAGAAAATGAGAATCTCTAATAACAAGACATATTTTTAACGCCATTGAAAAATACAGAAACCACAACCAAATGGCAATCAAATCAATTAGATCGATACATGAATTAATCGATTGTTTAAATCTCGCGAGCGTTCTGGTCGAATTGACAAGCGAAATGCTCAAAACCCTGCACAAAGGAATTAGTGAAATAAGAAACCTTCCCATTTTCCATCAACTGTTAATTTACCAAAATCAAGAACAGTTAATCAGCACTTTTTCTCTGAAGATAGCGAAAATCCTTGAGATTTGTAATACCTTGATTGCTTTCGTTTCAATTCACTCTTGATCGATGAAATCGTTTTATTGAGTACAATAACTAATAGGAAGCCTTGTAGAACTAATTGAATTTTGAAATATTCATGTAGTATATGATCAACTAGATATATTCATCAATCAACTCATTAAAAACTCGCAATGATATTGTGCACTATCCGATTTCAAGCTATAACTTACATTGCGATTAATTAATTCCTATATTTATTATAAAAAATCATCTACTTCATGCCTCCGTTCACTGACCTTAAGGTGAATAGCTATTATGCTATTTGTGCGTTCGATGATTGCATGATTCAGAATATCGATTAATAAATAGGTATACTGAATAGCTGTTAATCTTTTTAATGTTAATATAACAATTTAATAATGAAATAATAATAGTGAAAAAAACTATTGAAATACGTAAGAGAACTCGTACTTAAAACATCAATACAAGGGATTTTCCCTAAAGAGTTGCTGCCTTCCATAGCTTCAACAGTTAGAATATTCCAGGGACATAACGAAAATAGCCACTTTGGAGACCGCCGCACCGAGCCCGTTAGCGTGCGAAGAAAAATCAGGTATAGACGACACCAGAATTCATCTTATGAAATGAAAGCGTTATTTAAAAGACAACATTGATGGAAATGGATTCCCGATCTAGTTAAAAATTTAATTTTACATAAACAAGAATTACATGAAAAAGTTATACAAAAAAGAAACGAGATTTGAAGAAATCACGGATAAGAAGGAATAGTTATAGAACTAAGTCGATTTCAAACATGGAATGTTATAGTGAATATTATTATAGAAAGATTACCACTTTTTTCGAAATTATTTGTATTGAATTCCTGATGATGTTTTATTGGCGCAAAACATGTTCACTTCATTAAACAATTTTTTGTGGTTTGTTAAAAGGTGAATTTTGAATTTTTTCGGAAATTATTCATTTATTCTACAATATCCACTTTGTCCCCGTCAACTTAATCCCCTCAGATATATGCACTTATGCCAGCGCTTCTTCCAATCATGGAAGCACTTCTTCCAATCATGGAAGCACTTCTGACATTCGCTTTTCGGTACGGCCATCAGCTCGTTCTTCGATTCCGATTTTATCTCATCAATTGTGGCAAGACGCTTTCCCTGCATTGCTTCCTTCAATTTTGGGAATAGGAAAACTCGCTGGGAGCCAAATCTGGTGAATACGGTGGTTGAATCATAATTACGGTGTTGTTTTTGGCCAAAAAATCACGAACAAGCATTGATATGTGAGCTGGTGCTATATCGTGACGCAGAATCCATGTTTTGTTTCTCCACAATTCCGATCGTTTGAGCCGTATTCCTTCACGCAAACGTTGCATAACTTCCTTGTAGTGTTCCTTATAAATCGTAAGATATGTTAACAAGAACTCATGGTGCACCACGCCGTTGTTACCAAAGAAAACAGTGAGCAAAACTTTAACATTTGACCGAACTTGGCGTGCTTTTTTCAGTCTTGGCTCTTCTGGCAGCTTCCATTGGGATTATTGAGCTTTGGTTTCGACGTCATAACCATACACTCACGTATCGATTCGACAATTTTCCAAAACCATTTTTTACACTGTTTCGATGTTTTCATCGCTTGTTAACGTGGTTGCATCTCCAGGACGATCATCGTCATCAACATCTCCTCGGCCTTCTGTAAAGCGTTTGTAGCACTTATAAACACTTTTTTGAGACAAAGAAGACTCGCCGAATGCCACTGTCAACATTTTAAGTGCGTTGGAGCACTTCATCCCATTTTAACGCAAAATTTGATATAGATTTTTGACCCCTTTTTTTTTCAAAAGTAAGAAATCGAAGAATATACAAAAACGTGACTAACCTTCCATTTGTCAGAAACTACTAATCCAAAATGGCTGATAATTTCAGCATATGAGAAACGTATATGTACCAACATGACGAAAAAAAATTTCGATAATCGAATGTGCATAGCGAAAATTCAATATTTACCTTTTCTTCTGAACAGACCTCGAATATATCCAAGGAACTTTTTTCCCGGTTCTTAATTTATCCACCCTTTCAAAATACTTAGAAAAATCGAAATACGAATGCAATTCATAAATTCTGGGTGAGTTTTGAAATAAAATCGAACTATTGCTGGTCTATTTCTTGTCAAAAATTTTCCACAAATCAAAATGTATCCTGTATTTACATTTAAGCTTTGATGATATGAAATAGTCCTCGATCCTGAGCTTTGGATAGTTCTCAACACCCACAAATAATTTCATTCAAAGTGTCTATGAATAAACTCTGATACGGTATTGCAAATATTTCAAATTTCGACTAAGAGTTTAAATATTATTAAATATTATTATACTTATTATTATTATAATAATTAAATATTATTAAATATTATAAAAATGTTGATTCAGTGCTTTCTAAGTTTATTGTTATATATTTCAATTTTAATGTGGTAGAATTTAAGTCTACTAACACAATACAGTTCCTTTATCTACATGTCAAGTGCATTTCCTAGGTTACCGTTGGAAGCACAATCAGCTTACATAACTTTCCATACGATCTTATCTTCCGAATAAGCCATCGAATTGGCATTAACGTAACATAAAATCGGATAAGAAGCAGGATCAAATAATTAATTCAACATCAGAAATAAGAAGTCAGTGTCCGCACAGAGAAAGTAATCAACCTTGACTGACATTCCCGTGCTATTGCGTTAAAGAACACTCAAAACCAATGTATCTTTCATCGTTTTTATTGCGGCTATCCCTAGGCATCCTCTCTTTTTATAATAGAAGAGAGACATTGAAAATTAGGCAATATCTCCACCATTATTTGTTTGCAATCATATGCCGTGAATTTTATTCGATAAATTAACGCAGGTTACAAAATTTTACTATAGTATTGAGGTTGCTTTATATATAATTGCCGTCTTCGAAGGTCCCCGTATCGACTGCATTTTAACAAGTGTTCTCGTTCACCCAACAGCTCCTGACAACTAACATTTTGTCTAAAAAAAGTTCAACCATGAATAATTGTCGTCATGCATTCATTACTATACCACATCATATCAAGGTGGTAGTAATAAGCACCACAAATTATATTTAAATCGTGGTTTCTATTTAATATCTCCTAGGCTGGAACAATTTATGAACTTATTATTATTGATGGTTGTAACAACGTGTTACTTTGTCTCAATATCATTCTACACAATCTCAGTTTATTGTTTGGACCTTCAACAAAGTACCAATTGTAACTTCTAGTTCATGGCTGCCAAAAAAATTTTTTTTTATTTTTTTTTATTAAATACTTAATCTAAGCATTTTTAATATTACAATCTGGTCATAGTGGACCAATGAGCAATTTTATTTTAACCTAATTGACTACTATCTAGCTTAAACTAAGGTATACTCATCAGCGTTCCTTATATTCTAGTCCTATATTAGAGTTACACTAAAACTTAACATGTAATACGAGCACTGTTTTTCGCAGTCACTTTCACTTCACTAACTCAAACGGTTTTGTTCTTTTTAGTCTTCTTTTAATGTTAGTGTTGTCTAGCAATTGAATTGCTTCGATATTGACATGTTGATGAAGCCTTTCTTCATGTTTATTGGCATATTGGGTAATAGCTTGCTCAATAGTTTCTACCTTTAGGTCCTATGTAAGTCACTATTACGTACATACCAAGGGGCGTCTGTAATATTTCTCAGTATTTTGTTTTGAAATCTTTGGATAATATTGCGATTTTTTTGTTTGGTACAACCCCATAATTGTATTCCGTAGGACCACACAGGTTTAAGAATTTGTTTATATAGTAGAAGCTTGTTCTGAACTGATAATTGGGACCTACGTCCTATTAGCCAATACATTTTTCTGTATCTGTTTTCTGCATCTAGTGTATCCCCAGATATTTTGCTGTGTGGCGCTGCCAAAATTGTCTTAATAATTTTTCTGTCATCTCTTTGCGATGTCTTCATGCTTGTCTCCTATCAGAGAATAATTCTCACTAGTAAGAATATCAAAATAACATTCACCATTTTAAATCTGACTAAGAACAAAATATACATAGAATAAATGAATAAAATGCAAAAATTATATCAATTTCACTTTCTTAACTAATAAGAGGAATGTCCGCTGTTTTGGCATACGTTTTTAAGGGGTGTTGCTATATTTGAGAAACCTTAGTGACTTATTTGAGATCAAATGACATAAATATTATTGGTGCGAATGATGCCTTAAATTTGAGCAGTAAAATATAAAGGTATGTATGATCAACGTGCTTCTGAAAGCTTTTCAAGGTATCATAGAAAAATACTTAGTTTTCATCATTATATTTAATATTTTGCCACTTTAGTTTCGTAGTATCACTACATTTTCGAATAATGAAATATAATTTAAACATAAATAAATATTGTTTAAATATAAGGGGTTAACCTGCAATCTGTACCTATATTCAAATAATCCCAGTTTTGTTTATCAACGAGCTTGACAATGTAGTGATACTACGAATGTGCATTCGCAAAATAATAAATATAGTGATAAAAACAAAGTGTATTTTCACTACTATTTTGCACAATACTCATTATCACGAATTGATGGACGAGTTTATCCAATATTTTCAAGGTTTTTTGCAGCAGACCTAGCCGAGTTATTATATACGGAACGCCATTTTTATACCCAGTAGTTTCCTTTTTGAGCAATTTAATAAGAGCTTCAGAAATGAATTTCTGGCATTTTTGCAAAAAAATACTGAAACATGAGCTTCGTTTTGCAGCCCTTTGGTCAAATGTTATGTGGCAAAAAACTTTTTCTCAATTTTTTCGTGTTATTGATTAGTTGGTTACTTCTTGAACTACCTCTGTATCGAACCATTTTGTTAACAATGGAATTATTCTTTGATAGTATTTTTTCGTTACAATTTGATATGCATCTTCTCTGGAATTCCATTTTAATTACCCTGGACAATTGGAAAATATTAAAATTAATGGCCATTTAAAAAACCAATTTTAAATTTCAGTGTTCAACTTTTTTATTCGTTGTTCTAATTCTTATTGTGTCTGGACTATTTGAACTGTTACATGCTGTTGTTTATTATTCACGGTTCCATAAGAAAACATTGCTGAAACCGGTTGAAATCTTACAATCTTATATAATCGAAAATAAAATAATCGCGTTTTTTCAATGGCATTCCTTCCATTCATTTACGGGCCTGAACTTGAGTGACCTTGCCAGTGCGACCACAAAAAATCTTCTAGCATTGCTCTAGACGTATATATTAAAGTTAAACGCATATAAATTTTAATTTCCGTGATCGACAATTTTGATACAAATTTCCGTTGTTTCAACTGATTCAACAAAAATTTCGAAAACCAAGTTCACAGCTCACAGAATGTTGCCAAAAAATATGCTACAAGTTTCAACGATACTGATAATCTATTTAGTGATACTTCTATTAGACGATTTTTCTATTGCTTTATCACCAATGGAATTAGATTTTTCAGTTTTAGATAAATTCGTTTTTTACAGTATGTTTTTTGGATTAAAGAGATAATTTAAAAATGTTAATAACCGAGACAATTTTATTAAAGTTCGGTCTGTAACTTTACCATGATAATGATCTATATAATAGACCTATATACTACCTGACTATATATTAGATAATATAGACCTATATACTATACTATATACTATTAGACCTCTATATACCTATATAGTAGACGAGGCTCAGATAAAAAGCGGTTAAGTCACAAAAAAATGTATTTGCTGAAATGCAATTGGAATGATGACTCATCATGGACAGTCGTGACAGGGTGAGAGCGATAATCTTTTCTTCTTCGAATTATATCGAAATATTGAAAACAAACGCCTCATTCATACCCATGTTATGATTATAAGATTGTATACATTTCATTGTGTTAATTAAAATAATCAATTAAGTTTAATTATTTAAAGCTAAAAGTTATCAATCCATTCATTGTTTTGTTGGACGTTACGTAGTTCGCCGGGTCAGGTAGTTTATTATATTCCTACTGCAGTTTCGTAGTATTATTACAATTTCAACCACATTAAAAAAAAATCCCATTGTTTGAATATAAGTGCACCAGCAAGAGCTTGAGTTCTTCTTCTTCTCAATATACTCTACGCCACAGTTTATTATTCTTATCCATAGAGGTTCATAAAGTAATAATATATTCAAATCTATTCGACCATTTAATTGACGGTGATATTTTTATCGTATTTACGAGTTTCTTTTTATTGACATTTTTATTGGTATAGACATTTTTATTGACGGTGATATTTTTATTGTATTTACAAGTTTCTGATACTAAAATATCTAATTTTTTGAATTTTGAAGCTGTATGCAGTATTTGTAAATTATCAGCACCTAGAAAAGTATCACCAAAGTCTAGAAAAGGTGGGGCAAAATTCGAATTCTCTTTGTTTTTACAAGTTTCTTTTTATTGACATATTTATCTTGATATAGACATTTTTATTGACGGTGATATTTTTATTGTATTTACAAGTTTCTAATACTAAAATATCTAATTTTCTGCATTTTGAAGATGTATGCAGTATTTGTAAATTATCAGCACCTAGAAAAGTATCACCAAAGTCTAGAAAAGGTGGGGAAAAATTCGAATTCTCTTTGTTTTTCAAAAAACAACAAGGACTGTTGTTTTTTGAATATTGCAACAAGGTTTCTGCCTTTTTGCCCTATGTAACAACGTTTGCATTCATTACAACTAAGTTTATAAACTCCAAATATTTTAATTGCAATAATAATAATAATAATAATATGCCTTCATTCAAATCGTAATTTCATACAACATATATAATCTAATTATATTGGTTTTAGCATTTAATTTAACTGATTTGGGAGTATTTCTAATAAAATCGCTAAGTTATTTTCCAAAAATAAAATGAACGTACTATTCAAACCTTCGCAAAAAATGTCTCAATTGTATTTTGATGTTGTAGTTAAAACTACAACGAATAAAATATTTGGATCATTAATCGATTGGGCCGATACTTGATGAAAATTTAAATACATAATTTAAATAAAACTAAGTAGTTTTTCGATTTTCACTATAATTAAATCAAAACATGACAATATCATTTCGCCAACACAGTGACTTCATCAGATGTTGATGATAAACTAAACTGTTTAAAGCTATTAAACTGTTTAAATTCAGTTAATTATCAACATCTGATGAAGCCACTGTGTTAGCGAAACGATATTGTCATGTTTTGATTTAATTATAGTGAAAATCGAAAAACTACTTAGTTTTATTTAAATTATGTATTTAAATTTTCATCAAGTATCGGCCCAATCGATTAATGATCCAAATATTTTATTCGTTGTAGTTTTAACTACAACATCAAAATACAATTGAGACATTTTTTGCGAAGGTTTGAATAGTACGTTCATTTTATTTTTGGAAAATAACTTAGCGATTTTATTAGAAATACTCCCAAATCAGTTAAATTAAATGCTAAAACCAATATAATTGATGTTATTTTGAGAATAAAATATTTCATACGATCAACTCTGTTGCAAAAATAATAATTTTTTCAATATTTCGTTATGAATTAATCCCATGGTGATATTTAAAATATTATACGTGTCTCAAACGTACCATTAAGTGGGTTAATAATATAAAGTGGCTGTCAAAATACTTTGATTAATCTCAAAAAATCGTCAATGTTTTTCTTCAGTCATTCCAGAAGGTAAAATCATTTTCCAGCTTTGTCGAGCATCAAATACTTGTGTATACTCATCTCAGATTTACACCTGCTGGAAAATGCACACATTTGTCACTGATGTCGACCGTGTTTATAAAATGGAAATTTAAGTGCCTCAAGTTGAAAATTTAGCCTACGCCTCTTATATATCTTATAATAAATCAGATGCGATCGAACACTCAATCGCAGCTACATAGCATCCGGCTTCGCCATCGAAATATTTATGTAGATGCAGATTACGAAATAGTTGAGAAAGTTTTAAAAATGTGACGGTCTTCTAACTGTCCAGCTAGGGAATCTCAGGTCATCGGTGACGTATATAAGGAAAATTTTTAAGACTTGAAACTCGGAATTACTTTACGGTTCAAGTACGTATTTCCGAAAAATTAAACACAATGGAATGCCGCAGTTTATGACTTTTCGTATTGTCACACTTTAGATTCGCTAGTACTGGCATGAAAAGAAGAATACATATATTTTATGTCCCACCGTAGAGAATAGTCTCAAGAACTGCGTCCTAATTATATATAAGTATATTGAACGAGTATATTGACAATTGTGAAAAGGATGTTTCGAATCAATGGTCCCACCGACGACAATATTTGCCGTACAACAAATGTGACGAAGAATTCGAGGGTAGTTGTGGAATTTTTTTGGATTGCCCTGCTCCAATCTTTCATTGGATGATCATATTTTGAAAAATTCGAAATTAACAGCTAGTAAGAAAACAGTTATTAAATATTTCTAAATGACATAACCTTAACACATTAAATTATGTCCAATGTGGTTTATTACTTTTATGAATCGTATTGAAAAATGTTATGTGGTCAGCTACATCGCATTTTAAAGCAAAAAATCTAATGCATGTGTATCTAAATTTTGAAAAAAGCTATATTTTATATTTTTTTCGAGTTTTCCTCGAAAATACATTTTTATTGTTTAATGCGAATTAAAATTTATTTCATTAGATTTGAACCCACTCAAAAAAAATTATTTATATTGAGTTTGTTTATCATTATTATTTTTAGCTCCATGCCCAGATGGATATTTTAACTATATTTTTCACGAGTTGTTTTCTGTGAATCAATCTGGTATTTATTTTGTCTGGAATCTTTCAAAATATTGAACTCATTGAGGCCAGAATTAAGACAGGGAGATTATTTGCTATTTATAACCAGTTAGGAATGTTAACATATTTCAGCCAAACTTGAAGGAAAAAGAAACGAACACTGCTCTGTCAAATAATCCAGACTTAGGTCCAATTGTTAAGAATGAAGTTATTCTTAAATTAATCACAAGGATATTAGAAATACGATATGGCTTTTACAAATCTATTTACGAAATATATCACAATCAATAAAGCGTGTATTGTCTGCAAGTATATTTGTAGATACATCTTGAATTAAAAGTATCTATATTAATAACATATGTTAATCGAAATAACAACTTGAGTTAATCAGTTCTCTCCAATTGAAGAAGTGTCTGTTTCATAACATGATACATTGATTTAATTGAAAGTGGAACGAAAACTTACTGTAAAACAACAAAATTTAAATAGTAATAGCACTGATACTAAACGATGGAAATTAAATTAACATCAGATTTGAAACGATCTATTGCTATTCATAATACTGATTACGAAAACGACGAAATTAGGAAAAATGTGTTAGTATGGAAAAACATTGAACAGCCAACTCCAAAATAATGAAAATCTTATTGAAATCACTGTTAGAAAAGTGAACAAAAAGTCTCAACCTTTCTATTATTCCTCAGGTAGGTTTACGTGCGTGCAAATATGCGAACAAAAGCTGGCCTTCCTAGATATTTATTCTATATATCGCATGAGTTTCGAATTACTATTTCTCAAGATTTTGCACGAAATATGGCAACAGTCACAATTTCAATTGAAAAGCAACCTACATAGAAATTGAACAATGCTACTGCAGGTAGCAGATTGAATAATGTTTCCCAATACTAGCAAGTTTATACAAATATATATCCGTAAAATATCTAGCAATTCATTCAAGATTTAACAACTGAATATAGAGAAAGTAAATATATGTATCCGTATATTTTTCAGCATCCCATTCAACATGAATCAACAATAGCTTAAACAAATGAAGAATAGCATCAATAAAGAAAGAATTGTAACATTTTCCTAAGCAATATAAGAACCTCAGTAATAGTCTACTACTAAACATTTTTCAAAAAATTATATTTAGATCTAGAATATGACGACAAAAACTTGCATAATAATTTTGTCGGCTCGCAAATTTTTTATTTCTATAGGAATAAAATGCAATCATCTAAAAATCGTTGAACTGAATACATCATGATGAAATTTAAGTGACCTTCTACAGATGATTGGTGTCTTCGTATTAACAAGGACGTTCGAAACTGAAAACTTATTGCGAATAATTTTAAAATACATTCGGCAGAATTAAATCACTCGAAATACTACATTCTCTAACCGATTTCGCTATACAACTGAATTTTCAAATAAAAAATATTTCACAATCTAATTGCGACACATATCAAATGTCATACACACTTTTGGACTTACATTAATTAACACTATTATCATTTGTGTAATATTCCTGAACACAACAAAGAGTGATGCAAGTGGATTTTTCGATTTTAATGAGATTAGACTTTTGAGGCTTCTTTATTTCATTGGCATTCAGGAACTTCGGATTTAACCAACCTCTTTGATTTGTTAATTACTTCTATTACTATTATATTACTCTATTATTTATTATTATTGATTGTGGTCTATAATGCTATATATCCAGCCGTCAGAAATAGCAATCTAATGCTGTTTTCACAGTACGTTTCTGAAGTACTAGACTCCACCGGTCAAGTTGACGTGATCTACACAGATTTTCAGAAAGCATTTGATAAAGTTGCTCATGCGCTCCTGGTACAGAAATTACGCAACAATTTTGTATTCTCTGATAGCCTCACCAACCTGTTCCATTCTTACCTGGTTGACCGACGTCAATTCGTTCAGCTGGAGGGTATACAGTCGTCTGAGTTCATAACTACCTCTGGAATACCTCAATGGTCTAATCTTGGACCAATGTTATTTATTCTGTTCGTAAATGATCTGTTGGATAATATTCACTCTCCACATTTGATTTTCGCAGACGATTTGAAACTATATCATGAAGTTAGATCACAGGACAACTGTCTTCAACTTCAGCTCGCGCTGGACCATGTTGATAGTTGGTGTGAGGACAATTATTTGAGTTTGAATGTGTCAAAGTGTAATGTTGTTTCTTTCACAAGGAAAAGAGACCGGATTGATTGTGATTATAGCGTCGGTGGTCAGGTTCTCTCTCGTTCAGATAAGGCGAGAGATCTTGGTGTAGTCTTCGACCAGAAGCTTTCCCTTGTCCAACACATCACCCAACTTATTTCATCTGCTGCGAAAATATATGGATTCGTTATACGTAATGGCAAACATTTTAATAGTTCTTCAACATTCATAGGACTATTTAATACCCTAATCCGTAGCAAGTTGGAGTATGGCAGCACGATCTGGCGCCCTATTTACACTTGCCAACAACGCAATCTCGAGGTTATTCTGAGAAGGTTCTTGAATTCTTAGTTTGGAGGGAGGATAAAGTTTATCCACAGAGAGGAGTCAATCATTACGAATTATTGAGTAGATTTAGTTTTATCTCATTGCAGAGCAGGAGAAAAACTTTATCACTCAAATTTTTGTACAAATTACTGAACAACAGTATTGATTGTACTCCTCTCTTGTCCGCTTTGAAATTTCGTGTTCCTAGGCAAAATTCGCGTAATACAGAATCATTCCAACTATAGACTCCGAGGACCAACTTCCTAATACAATCCCCATTTGGTTTATGGAGTCTACATTCAATAGAGTTGCCAATAATTGTGACATTCACATAGAATTTATTATCAGGAATTATGTTAACAGCGAAAATTGACTAAAATGAATTGATTGAGATTGAGTTATTTGTAATATTTCATTGAATGCTATACTGTAGTTACAATTTACTATTTTGTTAGATTAGATTGAGCTCTTTGTTAAATCTTTTTTAAATTATTTAGTTAAATCTTTTTTCTAATTATTTAGTTATGTATTCAACATTGTTATTATTTTCTGTAATTGAGTGTCATACCTGTTGAGAATAAAGAACTTATTATTATTATTACTATTATTTGTTAATTTATAATAGTCCAATCGTCCCTTGTATAGTCCCGTACTCATTCATAACCTTAAAACAGTTTCGTTCTTGGAACAGTTTCAATTCTTGGAGGCGAAAATGATACTGAGCAAAAAAAAAAGTTGAACGTTTCCTTAACCTCTTGAGTCATTTCTTACTAATGTTGGGTTAAAAAAAAGGAATATAAATGAGAGGTAATAATAAAAACTTGTCTAAAAATCACTGACTGAACAATTCTTTATTCAAAATAAAGGAATAAAGAATTGTTCAGTCAGTGATTTTTAGACAAGTTTTTATTATTACCTCTCATTCAAATATGAACTATCACAGAGTAGATTCATCGTCCATTGAATTTAAAAAGGAATATGACAAAGAAAAAAATTAGCTCTACATTTTTTGATATGTAAATGATTAAAATGATTGTTTCTAAGAAATTGGTAAATATGAATTACATATGCTAACAACATTTAAAGTGTGATTGGACTATCATTAATGATATTTAAATTCAATATTCTTCAAAAAAACACTTGCCAGGTGTCAATATTCCTTTGATCGCGATCTTTTAGCTTTCCTCTTGTAGTGACCTTTGGAGCATCTCTACATTTAAACCAGCAGTTATCTGCAAGCATTGTTTCATTCCATCAGCCCTAATATCTGCGTTCCATCACAGAAATATCTTTATGAAATCGTTCTCTGTGCTCGTCACTGACATCTCCGCAATTAGGTGGGAAAAAATCAATATGGGAGTGGAGAAAATGAATTTTTACGGACATATTGCAGCCGAGTTGATGATATTTTTGTTCCGTAACCAATTGAGGGTAGTTATCACCTCTTTTGTTTCCTTAAAATCCATGTGTACCTCCCTTAAGAGCTTTCCAAGCTTCCTTTTCTTTCCTTTCCAAAACTAAATGGAATGCAATGTCCTTTATAAGTTATCGGCCCTACAGAAATGCCTTCCTTGACTTTCGCATCACTTAATTTAGGAAATTTGTCTTTAAGTATTCAAGAGCCTGGCCTTCTCGGTTCATGGCTTTGACAAAAGTCTTCATCAAGACCAACTTAATATGTGAGGGTGGAAGAACAGGTTTTTGATCTACAAGTGTCTCGGCAATAACGTTTTTTTCACCAGGGTTAAGATTTATTGCAGGCCAATCTGCTTGAATATTAAGTGATGTTTTATCCCTACTATCCCATATACATAAAAAGCAACAGTATGTTGTACACCCTAATTGCATCCATAAGAGTATATCACTTTTACATCACTGCAGATTTTCCACTCATATTCCAGGTAGTTGATTGAATCTACGAGGTCTGCCATGTTTGCATAACATGGTATAATGCCTCCTTCATGTGAACCGCATGGCCAATAGGAATGGAAGGTAGACAGCTTCCATTATAAAGCTACACAGCTTTCAAACTAAGCTTGGAGGAGTCTATGAAAAATCTTCATTCTGTAGGACCATGCTTCATATTCAAACTTTTCATCAAGTCATCAATATTACAACTAAAAACAAGGTTTAAAAAAACCAATCAAGTCCCTATGACGATGTCTGTACTTGGTGACCCTGACATCATTCTGCAGGAGATTCAATTGCCGTAACCTTAATCCTAGAAGTTCCGCCTTCTCCTGTGACAAATCAAGATCTCTAATGAGTTCACTCAACTCCTAGTGACACAATTTATGAGGTTGATTATCTTTTTCTTCTTTAAAATTAGGTTCACAAGATGTTGAAGACTCGTTGAGTTCTCTTTCTACGCTTCCTTTTTTTTCTGCATCCAACTCATAAGTCTGAATGTGGAAGAGACCCAGTAACTGATAGAAGATTTGGGTATTTAACAGTTCTTGTTTTTTTCATTGACAATCCTACCTTCATAGACGAAGTCAACCAAAAATAACAATCGTCTATGAGGTTAGTGGGCTCCCGCCAAATCATATGCACAGCAAATGCGATGGATCGTTTTTAGTTTTCAGCCATTCTCGTAATATAACTGAACACGAATGGCAACATAGGTGTGGAGCTCATGACTTATTTTGGTTTCCCACAATCATACCAAAATAATGTTGATTATGAACGTTAGCCTTTGTTGGCTGTTGGCTTTGTTTCCTGCACGGTGACGTCACTCGCGATTCAGCCAATCCAATCACGTGATCAAATATGAAATTTCAAATATTTTATATATATATATATATATATATATATATATATATATATATATATATATATATATATATATATATATATATATAGTCAAAGACCCTATTGTCCATCCCTCCTATCGTCCGGACCTGGCCCCCAGTGACTTTCTCCTTTCTTTGAAACTGAATAGGTAGTTAAGGAGACGAAGATTTTCGGATGACAATGAGATGAAGTCAGCCGAGGAGAACCATTTTCTAGAGAACTTTTCAGAATATTATTTCAATGGTTTAAAGGCATTATATTCACGATGTGAGAAGTGTATTTCACTTCAGGGTGATTATATTCGAAAATAAAAATTAAAAAACTAAACTTTTCTTTCATTAAGTGCCCTAGGCCTTGAACTAGTCAACCGCCCCTCGTATAATTCTTTATATGTTCCGATTATTTATATGGAAAAGCACCAAAACTATCGAAATTTTTTTGATATCTACTAAACAACATTTATCATAATATTCACAGATTGTATTAACAATAGTCCACCAAATTTCATTGAGAATTAAGATGACTATTTCAAATACTTGCGATAAAAATTCGTTACTTAATAGCTAGTTGAGGTTTTACGATAATTTAACTACATCTTAATTCAGTGTGTAATTATTTGTCGGCAGTTTGGTATTTTCGATGTCAAGATTGTATCTTCTAGAAATTCACCTTGATCGGAGTCCCAGTGAAATAGGAAGTGAAAAACGGGAAGACAAAGTCTGTCCAAAAATAACTAAGAAGGATGAACTACTTGGGTTCAAGAGAACAATAAATTATTTGATCTAATGTAAATTTGAAGTACTCAATATGCCTATTTTCAGAACATTCAGATTGAAGTTTATCTTGTTGGTAATAATTCAATTGCTTCAGATATGAACTGGTGAAATTATGGGCTGATGTTGATAAGCAAATTAGGCGATTGACGAAAAATTAATGGCCTTAGGATAATAAAGGTTATTCAAAAATCAAGAGACTCTACAATCAACTCAATATATCAAATTATTTCATGTTCTTATGATATATCAATTAAGATCTGACTGATTTATTACTGACTTTGTAATATCTTAGGTCAGGGCTTCCCAAACTAATGTTTGTTACCAGTTTTAGTTGTATCAACTTCTTAGTTTTTAATTGAAGTTGCGTTCTTTCGATTTCTTTTATTAACATTTTACTAGAGTAAAATGAAAATGAAAAACACTCAATGACAGAAAAAGGAGCGAAGAAGGAAACCTATCGAGGATGTCGAAGTAAAAATCAATATATATTCATTAGCCAAATTGGAGGTTTATGTCTCTAAGATTCAATAGATATACTTATACGAGGTTTGTTCAAAAGGAAAGGTGAATTTTGAAAAGTATTTATTCATTCATCAATATCCATTTTGTCCCCTTACTAATATTAACCATACTAATTCCCCTCAGATATAATGCACTTATACCAGCGCTTCTTCCAATCCTCGAAACAGTTCTAAAATGCACTTTTCGGTATAGCCATCAGCTCGTTCTTCGATTGCAACTTTATCGCATCAATTTTGGCAAAACGCTTTCATTGGTCTTTCACATTTGGCAATAGGAAAAAAACACAGGGAGCCAAATCTGGTGCATACGGTGGTGGAGGCATGATTACGGTGTTGTTTCTGGCCAAACAATCACTAACAAGCATTGATGTGTAAGCTGCTGCAGTATTGTGATGCAGAGTCCATGATTTGTTTTTCACGCAAACGTTACATGCCTTCCTTGTAGTGTTCCATATTAACCGTACGACCTGTTGGCAAGAACTCATGGTGCACCACTCGTGCATTTTTTCGTTTTGGCTCTTCTGGCTGCTTCCATTGGGATGATTGGGCCTTTGTTTCGACAGCATGACCAAACACCAACGTTTCGGCACCAGTTATGACCTTCTTGAACAAGTCTGGATCGTCGCTGACGTCATTCAACAACTCCTGAGCACTACTAATGCGGCGTTGATTTAGTAGTGCTCCTCAAAATTTAGCAATTTCGGATCAAACTTCGCTACATGTTTGTAGCGAAGTTTGTTCTCACACGTTTCATGTCCAAAACATACGAGAAAATTGCATGGCATGAGTTGATTCATATGCCAACATCCTGTGCAACTTCCCTGGTAGTGATTCGACCATTTTCTTCACTGTTTCAGTTTTCTTCGCTTGTTGACGTGTTTGCAACTACAGGGCGCTCATCGTCATCAACATCTTCTCGGCCTTCTGCAAAGCGCTTATACCACTTATAAACACTTTTTCGAGACAAAGTAGACTCGCCGAATGCCACAGTCAACATTTTAAGTTCGTTGCAGCACTTTATTCCATTTTTAACGCAAAATACAGATTCTTTGATCCATTTTTTCAAAAGTAAGGAATCGAAGAACACAAAAACGTGACTAACCTTGACTTAACCAAAAAAAACATGGCTAATAATTTCAACATATATACCAACAAAAGAAAAAAAATTCGATAATCGAATGTGGGCAGCCAGCGAAAATTCAAAATTCACCTTTTCTTTTGAACAGACCTCGTGTTTGCTAAGTGGAACCTTTGGAAAGGTTGGAGCTTCCACCCCACACTGGAAGCTTCAACCAGAGAAAAATCTTCATGCTAATAAGTTTTTCATCCCAAGCATTGCGAAAAATGTTTGTTCGAAACATTCATTGCTATCAATTTTCAAATAAAATCAGTTAGTACATTGTTGAATAATGCTTGAAATTTCGATTTCATTACCACTCATACTTATTATGATAGTATAGTCAGGTATTGAATCACATCTAATTACACAAGACGTTTAACCTAATTAATATGCAGTTAACAATTATAGGATATTATATTGTACGTAACATTGCCTTCTTCTGAAATAAATGCTACTCAGTAATTAGTTCATTACACTGTGGAATGTAAATAAACTGGAAGATAAGTAATGGTCACAACGTCTAAAAATGGGGTTAGTCCACAATTGCACAAGATATTTAACTCAATAATAGAATGGAACAGAAAAAAAAGGCCTCAGAACAGATTCAGATGGAGAAATTCAGTGGTTACCTACCGGAACTTGTCGTTCCATAGACCCCTCACCAATTAATAATTTGATTCCTCTCACAAAAATTAATGGAAAATCAGTGAATCTAACGCATGATTTAAAACAGTTGACACAAACACTTGACAGTGATACAAACACTCGACATGTGATTCGGGTTACTATTACTATTATCAAGTTGTATTAACTCTTGATAATTCGTTATTAACCCAAACATATATACAATGTTTGATACTTGCCATATTTGAATTCTTTCTGGGCATATAAATCACCTCAGTACGGAATTACTAGGCCTTGTTTCTGAAGTACCAAATAATAATATTTCTACTTATACTTCCACAGAACTTTGATAGTGATTATATGTGAAATATTTAATTTGCTAATAATGATTCAAAGTCATTGTGAATGATAGTTGGGAAGTCCATACATATCGATTTACATATTTTGACGCCCTTTAAAAAAAAAGTAAATAGGAATGAATAATCTAGAAAAACAAAACAGGCATAGTTTGAGTTAAGATTAAAGAAACCGCCGAGTTTTTTAATGATATAAATCACGTATAGAACCAGTTATGAGATATTATATTTTAGAAGATAAGATATAAAGCTTACCTAAGCACTCTTAGTTGTGTTGCTTCCAAATATTTGGTCTATACTTTAATACAGAGTGTTTCACTTGAAACTATTTCAACTATATAAAATGTCACACCTGTCCTATTTACAGGGTGTTTTTTGATAGTGAGTGGTTTATTTAATACTTATCTGATAGGTATTAAAAAGTCAAATTTGGTAATACTTCATCGTCAGATATTGAAACTGCATTCGGTGTTCCCCAAGGGACGGTCCTTGGGCCGTTCATTTTCATTTTATATATCAATGATATTGTAAAATACATTAAGAATAGTAAAATTTCTTTGTATGTGGACGGTACTATGATTTACATTTCTGGCTGAGATGTTACAATGTTCAGGCAAGTTAATCAGGATCTGAACAGACTATATAGTTGGCTCTGTGACAATAATCTTAAAGTCAATATTAATAAATCAAAATACATGTTAGTAGCAACAAAAGATAAATTGAGTAACACTGATATTGAAAACTTAGAACTTAAACTTGAAAGTAACTCTTTGCAACGTGTTTATGAAATGAAATATTTGGGTATAATGATAGACGAATTTCTGAACTTCAAATACCATGGTGAATATATCGCCAATAAAATGTCGAAAAAAGTTGATTATTTGGGTAGACTTAGTAAAAAATTAAATTTAAATACTAGGCTCTTACTTTTTAGGACTATATTATTCCCTCACATCGAATATTGCGCCTCACTGTTGTTTAACTTACAAAAAATTCAATTGAACGCTTATAAAAAATTCAAAATAGGGGCCTGAAAATTGTTCTTAAGTGCAATAGACGAACCTCCGTCAAGAAAATGCTTGATGTTTGTAGACTAATAATGTGAATCAACGTATTATTTATAAAACCTTAGATTTTTATTTACAAAATTGAAATGCTGCCTTTGTATTTAAACGAAAACCTACAATTTAATTGTGATGTGCATAATCATGAAACGCGGCATCGAAACGATTTTTATTTAAATACGTTCCATACAACTTAACGGATTACCTCCAGAGTTGAAATATTTTACAAATTATAAAACTTTTAGGAAACTATTAGTTTCATATATATTAGCTAATATAGTTTAAATTGTAAGTAGATAGTGGTTGTAACAAATCTTATTGTATTGAGTAGCTTTTGCTAATAAAGGAACATTATTATTATAATTTGGAAATTTCAGTGAGTTAGAGAGTAATTAATAAATTCAATTCAATGACAAAACACACCAACTAATTAAAACAACTTAGCATCAAAATAATTTTTCAACAATAATATTTATCATAAAATATTACGAAAAATATCGCATTTATCGAAAGAACGAACAAGATTGTAGAAATTATTGAAGAATCAAAACAATGCGATAAAATTGAAATTCAGTCAGTGGTGTAGGATTTTGGAAGGATAGTAGTATAAAAACGTTTGTTTGACAGTATTTAGTAGTCTATGTAGTGCCTACACTACTCACCAAATATGAAAATAGGCACACATAGGTGTGTGCATGTGTGTGAATTATTATGATAACATAGAACTCACTTGATTAAATCCTCAAGAATTTTAATTCACTTAACACGTGTTTGAAACCATTGTCTAAAGTTGTGCCTATCAAGGATGAAAAACGTAAAAAGCTACCAAAACCATTGAAGTTTGAAATTTGATTATCTTCATCTTTATTTATATCTTCAGAATATTTGTTAAGAATAATTGGCAACATATTACACATAAACAATAGATTACCTTGAATTAACCAAGAATTTCTTTTTATGATAGTACTGTTGTAATGAGTGAATGAAAAATAATACAGATGTCAGTCCAATTACGGTTAGATGGTTGTTTCTGTCATACATTACGATTAATGTTTTACTCTTACAATTAAGTAATTGTGGAATTTCGAGATAAGATAAGAATAAGATGAAGAAACGGGATGAAGTAATCTTAGTGTGGAATCATAGTACTCATTTAATCTTTTCAATTCTGATGAATGAATATTATTATCGTACCGGCTGACAAAAACTTTCTCTAATACCTATATTTATTTTCATTCTTTCATTCCATTCGAACCAAAATTAAATTAAATCAACTTAATTCAAACTACAACGATTATTTATTATGTTTTTACTTCTTCTTTTACTTTTATGTTTTTATGTATCTTCGATTCATAAATATAATTAAGCAAATTATTCAATGATTACCTATTATTGTGCCCCTCTGGTAGAATAATGGGTAAATTTATACCGAAATATGTTGCAAATTACAACATAAGAGCTGTCATACAGGTGTGTAGTCATGGGGATGAAGGGATGTTTACCCCCTTTCGACACTGTCCTCATATCCGATAAACTACGACTTACCAGAGGGTTTTTAACAGCACATACAACACTAAAAATCATTCTTTGAACGAGTTCGAAAATCTGTGCGAATTTATTGTCATAGACTACTTCGCCAAAATTATTACCATGAAAAACAAACGAGTTGGCTGAAAATAATAACGGGTGATTTTTTAAGAGTTAAGTTTTTCAGGTTGGCGGCACTGGTTGGTAATGGCATCGAAACGTCATCTGCCAAAGTGAAAAGGTTTCAGTATACTCCGCCATTTCATAATGTAAAGACTTACGAACGAGCAACGATTGCAAATTGTTGAAATTTACTATCAAAATTCGTGCTCTGTGAAAAATGTGTATCGTTTGTTACGACCATATTATGGTCGTCATACTCGACCTGGTGAATCAACAATTCATGCTGTTTCACCAAATTTCGCACGAAGTGTACTTTGTTGGACATTAAACCATTGTCTCGCATGCGTACAGTGCGTACTGAGGACAATATTGCAGCCGTAGCGTACAGTATTAATGAAGATAGTGAAATGTCAGTTCGGCGCCGTTCTCAGCAATTGGGCAAGTGTTACTCAACCACATGGAAAATTTTTGTTGAAAACGTGTTGATTTGGGTTTGAAAGTCTATAAAATTCAACTTCTGCAAGAATTGAAGCCGAATGACCTACCACAACGTCTAATTTTTGGTGAATCGGCCTTAGAACAGCTTTATGGAAATCCGCTGTTTTATCGAAAAATTGTGTTCAGCGATTTGGCTCATTTCTTGCTTAACGGATATGTAAATAAACAAAACTGTCTCATCTGGAGTGATGAACAGCCACATGCCATACAAGAATTACCGACGTATCCCTGAAAAACCACAGGTTTATTGGCTGGTGGCATCATCAGCCCATTTTTCTTCAAAGACGACCGTGGAAGAAACGTTACCGTCAACGGCGAACGATATCGAGCCATGATACTCAATTTTTTTTGCCCCAGTTGGTCGAGTTGAACTTGGTTGAAATGTGGTTTCATCAAGACGGTGCCACATGCCACACAGCTCATGAAACAATGGACATGTTGAAGGATGAATTTGGTGAGAAGCTTGTCTCTCGAAATGGCCCTGTGATTTGTTCGCCAAGATCATGCGATTTGACGCGTCTGGATTATTTCTTGTGGGGTTATGTGAAGTCGCTAGTGTATGTGGACAGGCCGAACACGTTTGAAACCTTACAGGATAACACAACACGCGTAATTCGTGGGATACAAGCCGAAATGCTCGGAAAACCTACGCAAAATTGGACCTGTCGAATGAACCATTTGATACGGAGCCGCGGACAACATTTACATGAAGTTATCTTTAAAATGTAAATGGCAAAGGCCAAGTTATCAATTTCAATAAAAATTTTGAATATATGATGCAAATTGAGTGTTTTATTCGATTAAAAAAAAACTACGCTTAAAAAATCACCCATTATATAATATCGCAACCACATGGGGAAAATAAGGAGCAGAAGTATGTATATGTCAACAAATAAACAGAACGAACAGGCACGTGAATATTACTATGTGAGACAAGAAAATAAAAAACATGAACGATTGCAGAGACCTCTGCAGTCTTTGTGTGAAATAAAAACAAACTATTCGACAATACTGCCAAAATTATTGAAAATTTTGAAGCCCACGCAGACTGTAATCTACAAATACATAATCATAAGAAAAAAATTACATTTGAACTAGTGTTGTCCTGGTTCGGGTCTAAGGGCCGTCGTCGGTTGGAATTTCTTCCTAACGTTTCGCTAGCACGAGTGGCGAGCTTCTTCAGAGGTCGTTCCATTTCTGATTCTGGAAGTCTACTTCCAGAATCAGAAATGGAACGACGACGGCCCTTAGACCCGAACCAGGACAACACTAGTTCAACGACTGGCCGCGAAAGCCTCAACCAATCAATTACATTATTTGTTGTAGTTACCAAATATACGAAGTTACAGTACTACAACAAGTATTCTTCAGCTTTCGCGTTCACTATTCCACTGGAAAGAACATTTAGTCCTTCAAAAAATGAAAGATTATAGATAACTATTCCAACTTTCTTCAACAATCCGACATATCTAGACTCAGAAAGATGTATTCTCGATCATCTATAATTTATAGATGTTCAATAATTTCTTAAATAGCTTTTTTATGTTTCCGATACTTGTCCAGGGGGAATTTCAACCATAGTAGAGGCACAGTAGTGATGAAAAAGACAAGGTACATAGTAGGTTTTATCCATACAAATATTCCTCTACTATAGTATTGCCGATATTTTGAAGGTGAAAATATTACTGAAAATCATTTCATCACTCTTAATTATCGAGCGTAATGAGTCTTTTGTGAAATTTCGTTATATCAAGGATGTTATAGAAATACCCTAAGATTTGAAATAAATTTGGTCACATCCGCTAGAATGCAGGAAGTGTTAGATTCTTTATCTTCAAAATCAACACGTGTGTGAAAGCCGTATGTAGGACAACTTCAGCCACTAGAAAATTATTGGAAATGTATTTATTTTTAATTACTTGCGAAAACCGTTATAACAATATTCTAACAATAGAAATATTACCTCACAATCTCTAAGAATCGTGATGTTGAAAAGAAAAATATATACCAAGTACCAGAACGAAGAAAATGCGTGAAAAAGATTTTAAAATTGTACCACGGATTCAAAATGAATATTCAAATTTAAACACCAAAAGACAATGTGAAATTTATATTGAATACAACTTAAATACTGATTTATAAAATGGTTGGAAAAAATTACGACATTTACACAGAACTACAAACCTCTCCCAAATATTAAATAGATGTTCTATTACGAATTTTTTGAGAATAAATGAATTTTGAAGAATTATAAAAAATTAAATAAAATAAATTTTAAGAATAAACCAAGTTTGGTTATTTGCCAAGTTTGGTTTTTCTGAAACATTGTTGCAATGGTTCAATTCATATTTACATAGTAGAGCACAACATGTTAAATACGGAAACTATGCGTCCATCCAATAATTTGTGAGTATGGAGTTCCACAAGAAACAGTTTTAGGGTCGTTAATGTTTAATTTATATTTAAACGATATAATTAAGTATGTAATGAATTGTGAAATTTCTATATTTGCTGACGACATGATGTTGTATACTGCGGGCAACAATTCACAAGAATTAGCTAATAAAATTAATAGTGACCTTTATAAGCAAAATTATCTAGATTAGAGTATGATATACAAATCAAAATTAATAATGTACCATTGGAACAAGTCAGTGAAATAAAGATTAAGGTGTTTAAAATAAAGTATTTAGGTGTTGGTATCGATGAAAATTTGAGTTTTGAAAATCATTTTAGATATGTTATAAGCAAAATTTCAAGAAAAGTAAATTTTTTAGCAATGATAAGTAATTATGTTAGTGTCTTTACAAAGTATTTAGTGTATAAGTCGATAATATTACCACATAAAAACTTTAGTTCAACTGTATTATACACCTCGCCTCAAAATTATATTCAAAAGTTGCAAAAGCTCCAAAATAGAGCATTTAGAATTATAATGAAGTGCAATAGAATACAAATGAAACATATTATGTTAGAAACACTACGTTGTTTAAATATTAGGCAGCATATAGTATATAAAACTCGAGACTTTGTTTATAAAATAAAATATGGCTAGGTTTCTAGCTATATCTTTGGCAGTGTAAAATACGTTGAAGATGTACATGGTTACCAAACAAGGTCTAGGAACAAAATTATTTCTATATTGATAAGTGCAGTACATCTAAATTCCTAAATAATTTATGTGCGAAAGGATTGATTGTATTTAATAGTCTAGATCCGAACCTAAAATTATATGAGAACTATAATGAATTCAAAAAATTATTTCGCGAACAACACTCCTGCGAGTCTGTGGTTGTTAGTATCGCTGATGATTTTTTATCAGCTGTTGACAATGGCAGTTATGTATTACCGGTGTTTTTGGACTTTAAAAGAGCCTTTGAAACAGTAGACATTGAAATCTTACTGAAGAAGTTAGAAAATATAGGCTTACGGAATAAAGTACTGAACTGGTTCAGGTCATATATGTCTAACAGAGTACAGAGAGTACTGTATAAAAACTGTGTGTCTGAGATATTAAGTGTAAATCACGGTGTACCACAGGGAACAGTTTTCGGTCTAATCTAAAATAACTTTGTTTGCTAATGATAGGATGATGTATATAGTGGGGGAAGATTTACATCAAATGGTATCGGATACGAACATTGAAATGAAAAAATTATTCGCGTGGCTGTGTGATAATAAATTAAGTTTGAATGCAGGAAAATCAAAATTTAGTATATTCGCCAAGAAATCTCGAATGATAAATGTGCAGGTTGATAATATATATATTTCTGAAACGGAGAAGCCATTGCTCACGATGAACATATCAAATACTTGGGTACAATTTTGGATTCGAATTTAAACTTTCACGCACACGCAGATTATATAACGAGAAAATTTTCGAAAAAAGTAGGATTCTTATCACGAATCGGCAAATCTTTGTCTAAGAGTACAAAGTTGCCACTCTATAAAGCCATTGCACTTCCTCATTTACAATTCTGTTGTTCCTTATTGTTTAATTGTCCTCAATATCAAATAAGTCGATTAGAAAAAATACAAAATAGGGCTATGAGATCTATATCAAAATGTAATAGATATACACCTGTCAAATCCATGCTTAATGTGTTAAACATGTTATCTGTTAGCCAAAGAGTTGTGTTTAATGTACAAGTGTTCATTTTTAAACTGAAAAGAAATATGTTACCAGCCTACATTAGTGATAGAGTTCGATTATTTACAGATGTACATAATTATAATACGAGATTCAAAACAGACTTTATCCTTGGAAAATGTAACACTACACAAAAGCTAAAATCTATTTTGTATAAAGGTTTAATTGAATTTAATGGACTTCCTGCAGATATAAAAAACTGTAAAGTTTAAAAGTATTTAAAAGACTTTTGAGAACGTTCATCTCAAACAAATGCAATACAGTTTAAAGTCACTCAAATTCAATTGGGCTTTGTTTCTGCTAGTACTCTAATTGATGTTTATCATGTAATATTAGTTAGGTGCTAAGTATAACGTTTTTGTTTTTCTACTATATTATGTTATTTACATATATTGGTACTTTACTTAATTCACAGTATTTTACTTTTCATTATTTTAATTAACTTGTTATTACTATATTTTGTAATATGATGTAGCAATTCTGCTAAATAAATACATTATTATTATTATTTTGTAAAAAACAATATCTAGGGTGAAATATATTGTTTGATGTTGCATATATAACTTGCCTTTTTTTGTAAAGTGTTTTAGCTGTGCTAAATAAAGTTTACTACTACTACAAGAATCATCCAAAACAAAACCAAAATTTAGGAAATTTTAGCTATTATCAAAGATGAGAACAAATTCGAGTATTATTTTACAAAGATAAGTTGTACTTAATTGTCCAAATATTCCAGAAACCGTTATGTATTCAAAAACCGTTAAAAATGGTTGCAATAATTTTGGGCTCATTAATTGGTCTCCAAAACTTATACAGAATTTAAAGCGTAGCAAGCACGTGTGTGTGTAAAGAGAAATTTGGGCAGGTCATGATGATGAAATTTTTAGGAAATGAATGATACTCCGGTGAATTGTTGATTCATTAATATCAATGTTTATTATTTGCATAATTATATTACATCACGAAAAGAAATCCGTTGAACTTGTCGGATTTTTCAGGAAACGAAATTTATATTCAACGTATTCAAATTTCAAATTCTTTATAATAAGTATCATTATTGAACAAATGCGTTAATGCGTAAGGTGAATAGACAACAATCTATTAAAGAACAAAATAATTTCTGTGTGAGAATGAAATCGGAAAGACTGAAATAATAATCGTTTTTTGAAATATTTTGCAACTAAGATTCATGAAACATTGTCATGTTGTGTTTTTGAATTATTCGAACACAACAAATTGGGATATTTTATGACTATTTGATTATCTACCGAAGATTGAATGACATCAGAGTGGTTTTCAAATTTATTCGAATTCGTTGGAAATTCCATAAACAAATTTTCAATTTATACAGGGTGATTTATTACTAATTGGAAATAATTCAACAGAAGAATACTTCAAATCATGAAAATTAAACCCAAAACATCTAACTAAAATATGTTTCCTTTCTTTCTTCCTTGTTTTATTTAAGAATTATTATAAATTTTCAAGTGAAACATGATTTATGCCAACTACTTGGTAACTATTTTACGTACCATTGTCATACTTATCGGGAATGAAATCATACCTGATAATTCGTACTAAATGTCCTACTATATCAGGATAACGAATAATTTTTGACTGCTACCAGTGGCGTACGACAGTAGTAAGTGAATGACTCTTTTCAATTTCTACGCCACTGACAGGATTATCTTCAATTTCGGCACAAATTTTTTGATTTTCAGATACCTCTGTAAGTAAGTATTGTTTTTTTTCCATAGCGATAAAGTTATTATTTTTCCGAATATTTCAAGTAAACACTAAGTTACTCAATATTTTTTTACGTATCGACACAAAATATTGTCCTATTTACTTAAATTTTTGGTTTCGAAATTAAACATCCTGTACGTAAATCGCAATAGAGTTTTATCATCATATTTTGAACTTAGGATTCTGCTGCTAAATTTGTTAGGATCAGTGAATCACCCTGTATATATATATAAATATATGTTTAAGTTATTAAAACGTTATTATTCGTTCTGAATAACATTATCAAACAATTCCGAAAAATACATTGAAATACAGATTTTTTTCTAGAAAATTCTACTCGCTGTCCAAATAGATACCTTCAAAATGAAAGTGCCTATTTGTGACATCGAGTGTGAAAATAATGAGAATATTTGTGTTTTAAAAAGTAAAGGTTCAATAACGTTATAATTCGAAAGATAAAAAACTGGAAATTAAAAGACATAATTTAAATTTATACGTGCAGGTGAAATCGAAAGTGAAACCCACTGACATCCAAAATAATAATTTCTCTCATATTGTCTAGTGATTGTTTGAATAACAACACGATACTAAATTATAATAAAACAGGTCTGAATACTATTCACTCGAAAATACATTTGAAATTATGCAATATTTACCTTGTTTTTGAAACTTGCGGGAAAACACAGAATAATTACACTACGAAATATTTACAACTAGGTATAGAATTCCAAAAATTATTTTTCTCATCGGCACTGGTGGTTGTTGTTAGAATGAACAGGTATTATGTGTTCATTTATTATTGTATATTCAACGAAACACTGTTTGGCTCCGTAACGCGTGTTTATAAGCAAGCACAACGAGAGCGAACCACCGACCTGAAGAAGATACGTTCCGTGAGCCACTCGGCAACACAGCTATAACCAGCTCGAGTACAGATACGGGAATAATACTTAGCGGCGAAAATCCTTCTCGAGAGCTTGACAGAATCTCCATCTCCAGTAGTAGCTATCCTACCACCCATCATCTTCAGTCTCGCATGTAGCGTTCAGACTGTTTGGTACGACCTTTCGTCATTTACAAAAGAACATTTACCTCATTCTATGTATATCAGTATTTTGTGTCCTACTGCGACAATGTTTACATGAAAGTACTAAAAACGTTAGAATAATCCAGCTCTTCCCAGTGATGGATTTAGGCCTAGGCCCATGAGGCCCGGGCCTAGGGCGGCATAATTTTAAGGGCGGCAAAATTTTTGAAACGCCAAAATTTTAGAGGCAAAAAAAAGTAAAGACAGTCAATTTTAAAAATTGGTTCAGATTTATTTTTATAAAAAATATTTATTATTTATCGGTCTTAAGTTTATAACTTATTTATTTGTAATAATGTTTATTAGTTATATTAAAAATTTTTATTTAAATAAATAAAGTTATTTTTAAACAAAAATATTGGATCAAAATTAATGAAGTTCATTTTTCAAAAAGGGCGGTACATCGAACGGGACGGCAGTAAGCCTAAATCCGTCACTGGCTCTTCCACTAAAAACTGATTCATTCCTCATTTTACTTCAAAACTCTCCCACTATTACATCTGAATTCATCCAAAAAAATTAACTGAATTTGCACTTAAAACCACGAAAACAAATTAAACTGAAATGGCGCCATTAGGATAACATCATGTGGATATTTCTTTCATAAACAGATTTCTATTATAAGTTTAGAAATCTCTAGTTTTATAATTCATCTTATTGTTACTTGTATGATGCCGATCGAAATAGAAATAATGAGCCTCTCTCTCGTTCATTGTCATTCAACGTGAGACATTTGGACCAATAGGTGGCGTTTTTTTTTCATATCCAGACTCACAGTCTTGTACTTTTTTCGTTCAAGTTCGACGACGAACCGTGACAAAAAAAGGTTAAACAATTAATATCGACCTATTTTTGTGTTGGCAAATTGATTTATATTGTTTTCTTTCAGAATATTCCCTATTTTTTCACAATAACTCCCATTAGTTTTATAACACCTCCCTAGAGGGCGTATGCCTTAAATATAAATGTTTCAAAGAATTGACCGTTAAAAATTACAGTTGAGTGGTTCGTATTCGTACTAAGTAACTGCTATTCGTACATAGCATTTTGATGTTGGTTGTTGAAGTCATTAGTCTTGAAACTGACAAACATATATAAAATTGTTTACATCAGACCGATGTTTACAATATTACAGTGGTTGAAAGGGCCATAATATTAACGGTATTCGTTCCAAAAAGTACACACCCTTCCTAATTGAATATAATATATATAATTCAAAAAGGTTTAAGCAGGTACATTTTTATAAATAGAAAAAGAAACTCAAGGTATAAACCTGCACTTGTAACAGTCGTTGACATATGTTTCGAACTATTGGCTCTCCTCAGAACGGCGCAGTTCAAGTTTCAGATGTTCGAACTTGAAAATTAAAAAACACAAAATTCAGCGAAAAGGAATCGACCTCTTTGTAGCTTGTGAAATGAATATTTCCGATTTTGGAGACTCAATCATTTTACGCCTATGAGGCGATATTTATACTTTACGGAATTTTGAACCGACAATTTAGATAATTCAAAAAGGTTTTAGCAGGTACATTTATATAAATAGGAAAAGAAACTCAAGGTATAAACATGCACTTGTAACAGCCGTTGACATATGTTTCGAGCTATTGGCTCTCCTCAGAACGGCGCAGTTCAAGTTTCAGATGTTCGAACTTGAAAATTAAAAAATACAAAATTCAGCGAAAAGGAATCGACCTCTTTGTAGCTTGTGAAATGAATATTTCCGATTTTGGAGACTCAATCATTTTACGCCTATGAGGCGATATTTATACCTTACGGAATTTTGAACCGACAATTTAGATAATTCAAAAAGGTTTTAGCAGGTACATTTATATAAATAGGAAAAGAAACTCAAGGTATAAACATGCACTTGTAACAGCCGTTGACATATGTTTCGAGCTATTGGCTCTCCTCAGAACGGCGCAGTTCAAGTTTCAGATGTTCGAACTTGAAAATTAAAAAATACAAAATTCAGCGAAAAGGAATCGACCTCTTTGTAGCTTGTGAAATGAATATTTCCGATTTTGGAGACTCAATCATTTTACGCCTATGAGGCGATATTTATACCTTACGGAATTTTGAACCGACAATTTAGATAATTCAAAAAGGTTTTAGCAGGTACCTACATTTATATAAATAGGAAAAGAAACTCAAGGTATAAACATGCACTTGTAACAGCCGTTGACATATGTTTCGAGCTATTGGCTCTCCTCAGAACGGCGCAGTTCAAGTTTCAGATGTTCGAACTTGAAAATTAAAAAACACAAAATTCAGCGAAAAGGAATCGACCTCTTTGTAGCTTGTGAAATGAATATTTCCGATTTTGGAGACTCAATCATTTTACGCCTATGAGGCGATATTTATACCTTTCGGAATTTTGAACCGACAATTTAGATAATTCAAAAAGGTTTTAGCAGGTACATTTATATAAATAGGAAAAGAAACTCAAGGTATAAACATGCACTTGTAACAGCCGTTGACATATGTTTCGAGCTATTGGCTCTCCTCAGAACGGCGCAGTTCAAGTTTCAGATGTTCGAACTTGAAAATTAAAAAACACAAAATTCAGCGAAAAGGAATCGACCTCTTTGTAGCTTGTGAAATGAATATTTCCGATTTTGGAGACTCAATCATTTTACGCCTATGAGGCGATATTTATACCTTACGGAATTTTGAACCGACAATTTAGATAATTCAAAAAGGTTTTAGCAGGTACATTTATATAAATAGGAAAAGAAACTCAAGGTATAAACATGCACTTGTAACAGCCGTTGACATATGTTTCGAGCTATTGGCTCTCCTCAGAACGGCGCAGTTCAAGTTTCAGATGTTCGAACTTGAAAATTAAAAAACACAAAATTCAGCGAAAAGGAATCGACCTCTTTGTAGCTTGTGAAATGAATATTTCCGATTTTGGAGACTCAATCATTTTACGCCTATGAGGCGATATTTATACCTTACGGAATTTTGAACCGACAATTTAGATAATTCAAAAAGGTTTTAGCAGGTACATTTATATAAATAGGAAAAGAAACTCAAGGTATAAACATGCACTTGTAACAGCCGTTGACATATGTTTCGAGCTATTGGCTCTCCTCAGAACGGCGCAGTTCAAGTTTCAGATGTTCGAACTTGAAAATTAAAAAACACAAAATTCAGCGAGAAGGAATCGACCTCTTTGTAGCTTGTGAAATGAATATTTCCGATTTTGGAGACTCAATCATTTTACGCCTATGAGGCGATATTTATACTTTACGGAATTTTGAACCGACAATTTAGATAATTCAAAAAGGTTTTAGCAGGTACATTTATATAAATAGGAAAAGAAACTCAAGGTATAAACATGCACTTGTAACAGCCGTTGACATATGTTTCGAGCTATTGGCTCTCCTCAGAACGGCGCAGTTCAAGTTTCAGATGTTCGAACTTGAAAATTAAAAAATACAAAATTCAGCGAAAAGGAATCGACCTCTTTGTAGCTTGTGAAATGAATATTTCCGATTTTGGAGACTCAATCATTTTACGCCTATGAGGCGATATTTATACCTTACGGAATTTTGAACCGACAATTTAGATAATTCAAAAAGGTTTTAGCAGGTACATTTATATAAATAGGAAAAGAAACTCAAGGTATAAACATGCACTTGTAACAGCCGTTGACATATGTTTCGAGCTATTGGCTCTCCTCAGAACGGCGCAGTTCAAGTTTCAGATGTTCGAACTTGAAAATTAAAAAATACAAAATTCAGCGAAAAGGAATCGACCTCTTTGTAGCTTGTGAAATGAATATTTCCGATTTTGGAGACTCAATCATTTTACGCCTATGAGGCGATATTTATACCTTACGGAATTTTGAACCGACAATTTAGATAATTCAAAAAGGTTTTAGCAGGTACATTTATATAAATAGGAAAAGAAACTCAAGGTATAAACATGCACTTGTAACAGCCGTTGACATATGTTTCGAGCTATTGGCTCTCCTCAGAACGGCGCAGTTCAAGTTTCAGATGTTCGAACTTGAAAATTAAAAAACACAAAATTCAGCGAAAAGGAATCGACCTCTTTGTAGCTTGTGAAATGAATATTTCCGATTTTGGAGACTCAATCATTTTACGCCTATGAGGCGATATTTATACCTTTCGGAATTTTGAACCGACAATTTAGATAATTCAAAAAGGTTTTAGCAGGTACATTTATATAAATAGGAAAAGAAACTCAAGGTATAAACATGCACTTGTAACAGCCGTTGACATATGTTTCGAGCTATTGGCTCTCCTCAGAACGGCGCAGTTCAAGTTTCAGATGTTCGAACTTGAAAATTAAAAAACACAAAATTCAGCGAAAAGGAATCGACCTCTTTGTAGCTTGTGAAATGAATATTTCCGATTTTGGAGACTCAATCATTTTACGCCTATGAGGCGATATTTATACCTTACGGAATTTTGAACCGACAATTTAGATAATTCAAAAAGGTTTTAGCAGGTACATTTATATAAATAGGAAAAGAAACTCAAGGTATAAACATGCACTTGTAACAGCCGTTGACATATGTTTCGAGCTATTGGCTCTCCTCAGAACGGCGCAGTTCAAGTTTCAGATGTTCGAACTTGAAAATTAAACAACACACAAATTTCAGCGAAAAGGAATCGACCTCTTTGTAGCTTGTGTATGAATCGACCTCTTATTATTGTGATATTTTACTGTTGTATACAATTGATGTTTTCGTTTAATTTGTTTTTAAATGTAGTGTAAATGTAATTACCAATATTTGGGAATATCACATATTTTACTTAGAATATGATTTATTGTTGTAGTTTCTTCAGAAGAATTCACACAAAAGGTGACGAAATATAGAAATTAAAAGAAAATAAGTTTTTATCGCTTCCCGATACAACACATAGTTCAATTTAAAGTTAGGTGGATGTAAAATTCATTATATATATATATATATATATATATATATATATATATATATATATATATATATATATATATATATATATATATATATATATAGTAAGGAAATTATTATTCGCGCTAACCAGGCACGTACGAATCATATTATATATGAAGAAATATATATTTATAGTGAAAATTTATAATCGAAATTACATCACAAAAGTTTTCGACCTCAACTGGGATACGAACCCACGTCTTTCAGGTTTACGCCCTGCTGCTCTACCAATGCGTGGTTACCGCGAATAATAATTACTTTATTTTAATCTCATGTTCAGTAATGAAAATTAAAAATACATCCGGGTGGATAGGAAGGTGTTTACTCATTTTCGTGTCGTTTGGAAGGCGACAACCCGAGCGTCGAAGACTAGCTTGCGAATAAAAGAGTAAGTAGTAGTACGAGAGCCCACGACCAAAATTTTTGTCTCATAGCAATACGGCCAAAACCGCATCAAATCGATAGATACGATTATCTTGAACTCGAAAATACCAATATCAGACATTTTCCGCGTAGCGTTTGATCTGACCGAATTTTCAAAATTGTCAAAGAATTTTACCGAACTGCATCATAGCAATATGTCTGATTTGCAGACTGTAGTTGAATGATAGTTCTGAGATACCGGAAACATATTTTTCAGACGTTAGTGGTGTAGCGCAAACCCGTAAAATCACTTACAAAAATAAAAAATGAGACAAAAAAATGTCTCATAGCAATACGTCTGAAAATCTTTTTTATTAGTAAATTTTGGTTATTTGATGCGAACAAAACAATTTTCAGACGGAAATGTGAACGCATTAAATTTTGAGACCGTTTTGAAAATGTTAACAAATTTTACCGATCCGTATCATAGCAATATGTCTGAAAATTGTTGGACATGATAAAATAAGTTGTCCACATGTGCAAAAAATTTATATCAGACAAATTAAGTGTAGCACCTTCTCTATCAGACAACTTTTCGATTCCCAGATATCATTTAAAAATCGTATTGAGGCATCTTGAATTTTC
Organism: Henosepilachna vigintioctopunctata; assembly: GCA_030704895.1. NCBI lineage: Eukaryota > Metazoa > Arthropoda > Insecta > Coleoptera > Coccinellidae > Henosepilachna > Henosepilachna vigintioctopunctata. Next base: position 2,990,510 of record JARQZJ010000122.1, on the reverse strand, counting down.
TGTTACAAATCAATGAATACGTTGCGACCCTGAATTTATTAGATGATAATTAACAAAGAATTTACCAGAAACCGTAACATTGCAGTTGAAGGACTGAAATAAATCGCACAAAAGGAAACTAGGATGAAGTTGAAAAAAAAACGGTATATTTAAGGTTACAAAATATTCTCGTATTCAATCGCTGTCGGATTCGGAATCGTCGCGTCGTCTTCAAAATCACTCTCGACGTCGCTCAGGAGATCTTCAACGCCCTCTTCTGTAAAATAAACATCTTTAGTGAAAATCACGAACTTATTTATGAAATTAACAGCAAAAGCCATGTAAACTGTACCTGTTGTGGATGATGATTTGTCGTCCAAAATAACGAATCGTTACTTTACCCCGTTGTTTCATTTGGCAGACATGGTAAACGATCTTCGTATCTGCCTCTTCGTGTTCTTGGCAAGTTAAATCTTCGTTGATTGTTTGGATAACTAAACCATCTTTCACCGAATATTCATAACACATGTCGTGATTGATGTTGATGATTTTGTTTGCGATTATGTGCGCCATGTCTTGTTCTGACCAATTGTTGATAATAAATTTGACCAGAGCATCTTTGAATTTGATGTTTTTCAATTCTTTAGCGAAATCGGAAGGTCGAACTTGTTGCGGTCCTGAGATTCGAAAATCGGTATAAATATTTGAATCCTTCGGAATCCTCACAGCTTTGAAATTTTTGTAGCACGCCGAATGGTATACTATGTCCGTGTCGATACCACGTGGCAACTCGATTTCGGAGTAAATCGATTTCCTGTTTACTCTCTGTTTTTTACTCCGATATTCGGCCACTTCTTTGCACTTTTTCAGCGTCCCTTCAGTAAATATTTTCACTTTCTCATTCGTTGTTTCTTTACAAAACACACAACTCAGGTCCGACATTTTACACCATCACAACCGCACAACGTATGACAACTAAGTGAGCGTCATTCCAACGTTTGGAGCAGCTGGCGAGTGAGCTGTATAATAGTAAGAAAGAGACAGGAGCGTAAAGGCCTGTTTTCACTTTGATTAGAATTTAGTGGGAGTGAGCGAGTGGAGGAGTAAAACAGTGTGTTCTATGATATCTGTAATCTGTCAAAGTACTTATAATAGACAAGGGAGATTCTTGAATATCTATGAAGGCTGTAAATTTAAAAAAACCTTTAACAGAGGCGTCGGTCGGGCGACTCCGAAACGTTATTTTCGTTTTTGGGAGTATATGCTACACTTAAAGTGTCTGAAAATAGGTTTTTGGTAATCCTGGCAGCAATACGAAAAGTTGAAAAAAAAATTATCCGTATTGCTATGATACAGGTCGGCTAAATTTGTTGACATTTTCAAAAATGCGCTCAGGCTATATGCTACGCGCAAAATGTCTGAAAACAAACTTTTACGTAATACAATTATAAAATCTATGTACATTTTCACTATCAGACGTATTGCTATAATACCGACTGTCTTTTTTTATTGACACAGCAGAAATGGCCTCCCACGCAGTTGCTACACTTTCGACCGTTACTACACGCCTAGTCGGGTTCAGAATCATACAATCTAACGATTTTATAGGGTTTTTGCCATATTGGTTTTGGTCGTGGGCTACTATAGATATAGAAGTTCATGGTTTTTAGGTCGTAAATCTGGCCTGGGTTCTCTCAGTCGAGGTCGAAAACTTTTGTGATGTAATATATATATATATATATATATATATATATATATATATATATATAAATATATATACTAGATAATAGTATATTAATACTATTATCTAGTATATATTCTATGCGTCACAGTGAAAATTGATTGAAATCACTCCTAACTCCCGGTTGATATTTTTGAAATTCAAAATGAATATTTCTTCATAAAAAATCTAGTGTGCTTTAGTTTCTCGCTTGTCGTTATTTCCATTTAACTAATTACTTTAATGCACTCCAAAACCAACTAACAAAAATAAGCGTGATAGTCATTCGTATAAAAAATTTGAAGGTATTTCTGCGTACAACGCAAGTATCATACTATGGATTATTGACCATAAGCTGCAAAATTTCACTATTCCTACTTCATAAGCAATTGCAAGGTTTATTCCAGAAAGAGGTAAAAAATAGACCGTGGTTAGAAAAGACTCGCTACAAACCGACGTTGAATTAGACAAATGAATAGATACCAGCACAATTCCAACCAAGCTTGCGTTTACTTTCACGTGCTTCTAAATGAGAATAGTAAAACTGTTCTGGCAGTAAAATTCCCTAATTTATAATGATCATAATTCATCAGATATGTAGAAAATATAGTTTACCGCATTCCATGCAATTTGTACCTACACTAACAAAGTTTATTTAATTTATGTGATCATCTAATCCCAGAATAGCATTAGCAGTAATCTTCACTGTATTCTCAACGTGACCATCTATATTTTGACTTAAAACGGAACTTCGGTTAACTAGATATTCATTAAAGAAACAATTGCTTTTGAAGTTTAATATTTTTATAACTCAGCTGTCATTAGACATAGACTTATCTGGTTCAATGTCAGTTTTAGCGGTGTATGTAGCCCGAAACAAATTTCGACTGTATTAAACTGTTTTCTGTGTTGAAATCCTTCAATATTTCAACATGTCATTTTGTGACTCTTAATTTTCAATAATTGTACCTTGAAATACTTTCAGCTTATTGAAATTGACAAATAAAGAAGGAGATTTCATGTAAATAGCTTTCCGACATTAGAATCAGTTATCTTGTTGAGTTAAATGAACAATCTCAATTAAGAAGCGATAACTTCATATTTTTCGAATCGTGCTGCTACTGACAGCGATTATGGTTATAATTCAATCGGTTAGTCGAACGCTTGATAATAGTCAGTAAACCGAAACATATGTCAAATCTAATAAAGAATATCGTTGACTTTAGTGAAGTGTATTGAGTTATTACCATAGATATCAAAACGTCAAACTTAATTTTTTGAAAAAAACTGGCTTTTTTGATTCTTTAGTATTGAGAGGGATATTTCTGGCTTAGTATTCGCATCGGAAAATTTAGTCTTCTTCACCACGAGGAAACCTCTGAAAAACTCATGGTAAGCCAGGTGATTCTAATGAGTGTGATTACAATGATTGCTCCAATGCTGTATTATGTTAGCATCTGTTCAAGTAAGTATTCTGTTAACATCTGAAGAAGTCGTTTGTAACGACGAAACGCGTCATGCTATGTTGTCAATAAAGTGTAAATCAAAAGTTCAAGTGTTTGAATTTAGTTTATATTCTATGTATTATATCACTACATAGTATAAAGCAAAGTCGCTTTTCCTGTCCCTTTGGCCCCACTTTGTACGCTTTAATCTTTGAAACTGCGCAACGGATTTTGATGCGGTTTTTTTTAATAGATAGAGTGATTCAAGAGGAAGGTTTATATGTATATATAATAACATCCACTAAATAGTGGAGGAGTACTGTTATTTTTGAGGTTTCTAATGTGATGTCGTAAATAATTACATTTCTTCCGCTTACATTGCAAACGCAGGTTGAACCCTACGAGTTTTATCAAAATAATGTACTAAGTATTGTACACATTGAAAAGGTCTACAGAAAAGTCCGTGATGGTATATGTCTATCTCTTATGGATAACCCACAATAACTTTTTTTTGTCATTTACTTTTTGCGACAAATAATGGCTAATTTTCGAAGCGATTTTAACCCATACAGCATTAATCCTTAACCAATTAAATACCTTGAATACATTGTTCATTTAATATAGATATATATGGCCCTTTACACCGTATGATTTGAGTGAATATTTTCGAAGATATTACAGATTTAAAAGTTGCGGGGCGTAGCGTTTGCGGCGTGCGAAGCCGGGGCGGGTCGCTAGTGTATATATAAATCACACTCATTTGAATCACTTGGCTTACCATGAGTTTTTCAGAGGTTTTCTCGTGGTGAAGAAGGGTAAAACTTCCGTAGGAATGCTTAGCCAAAAATATTTCTCTGAACACTAAAGTGACAAAAAAGCCAATTTGATTTTCTTCAAAAAAATAAGTTTGGCGTTTTGATATCTATGGTAATTCATAAAATTCAATTATTCATTAGTTTTGACAAAGTTGTTATATACAACGAAACGTCAATAACTATATATATAAATAATGTTTGATGCGGAAGAAAATTTAAATGAAAGTGAAAATTGTCGGCATATCCCGCAGATGGTAGCAGCCGTTGACACGTGTTTCGAGCTTATTGGCTGTCTTCAGAACGTCAACTATTGTTCAAAGTCTTGGTTTAGAGCATCCTTGAAGGATAAATAGTCACCTCACGAGCGATGTAGTTTTCCAAATCTCCCAATCCGGAGAGAAAAAACGCGGTAGCCTGAAATGTGGCCACTTCTTTCAGAGGTTGTCTGTATTTCTTAGTTTTTTTTTGTGTTTCCATATCCAGGTTCGTACAACTTGAACTTGGCTACGCCGTTCTGAGGAGCGCCAATAAGCTCGAAACACGTGTCAACGGCTGCTACCAATCTGCCGGATATGCCGACAATTTTCATTTTCAATTATATGTATAGATATATATATATATATATATATATATATATATATATATATATATATATATATATATATATATATATATTGATCTTAGCGCTGAGAATTCTTAACATTATTCCACAACGTCGTGCAAGACTGCATTCTAATGTTCAACTCATAATATCCATAATGCATGGAAATTACATCTCCCTTGACTGACCAAGTTATTCTTAACCATTTTCTTTATTTTCCGAGGACAAAAATCGATCCAGTTTTTCTCACAATAACAAGGTCTTATTCATCTTCTCAGTATTCAATGGAATCATTATTTCTGAGAATAAAATCTTCGTCTATAAATTAATGCACTTGATACAATTAATTAAATCTCAAGTAATCCAATTTGTATATTAATGAGTTTATAAAAATTTTTATCAATTGCCAGGACCTTCATTTTTCAAAATATACGAGGAAGGTTATACGACGGCGCAAAGAATAAACAAATAATAAGGACAATTTACTATGACCTACTGCTAGTTAGATATAATCAATTTCCTACAAATGTTGATTAGATCAATCAAAGACTGTTTAGATAATAGAAAACTGTACACAAAATTGATGACAATTGGAAAAACCTGTTCGTCGATGGATTTTTCAATGCGAAAGAAAGACTTTAGGTCAGCAACATGAAAATCGATGTATTTCTTCATTGTTGTGAACTTTATACTTTAATCTCTTCAAAAATCTGAAAGGATTTTGATTTGGAGTTATAAAAAATATATCACTTTGACATCTCCATTTTTTTACGAGTTATTATACTCTTTTACTTCAATAGTTGATTATTGTTGATGAACTTTGTTTCAAACAATAAATTTTGTCCAAACGTATGCATAATATAATAAGTATTAAACTCTTCGAAATGAGTTTTAAAAACCATTATCTAGTTGTCTTCTCGTTTAAAAAGTATGTCGTCATGCTATTACCCGAAAAGTTGACGTAGTTGGACTTTATCATATCGAGCACGTGGACTGAGTTGTTATTTATCATGTAATCAGATACTTCGAATACTCTTCATTTTATTCCTTCAAAAGAAAAGTGCTATTTCGACGCATTTTCAGCTAATATATACACTACACTGACATTTCACAGATTATTTCTTATTGTCACGTCTACATTATTCAAGATCAAATGCGACGATATTTAATCATTCAACAATGCTCTAATAATTTTAATAATTAAACTTACAAGTTTTCAAAAAAAAGTATTGCATTCATGGGATTACAAAAAATCGCCCAATATTTTTTTCCACCAACGAACAGTTCTTTCGTATTTTTATGTTGGTATATCTTTCGAATATTTTCGAATCGCCTTCTCCACCTAAATGTTATAGCTATCAATGCCGGTAGATCTTTCACTTCAAAAGGCAATACATACTTGAGATTTGTTTATGGCTTCAGGACTTATAATTCACGGTTCAACATGGGGTGCGTATAATTAATGAGGGTTCCACACGACCATGAAATTGTGTTAGGTTATTTTTTCGATTACTTCCAAATTAAACATGTTTTTCTAGTTCATTTAATCTGATAGGACATTCCGACAGTTCAGGCATTCGTTTGTTTCTTAATACTGACTTCCAGTGATATTTCAAACAATTTTCTTCGTTTAATTTATATGAGTTATAAAACAAATGTCACTGAATATTTATATCATAGAATCACACATCATATAAATTACAATATGTAATTGAATATTCCTTGCTTTTGTTCGAATTTTCCAAGTGGTTAATGCGTGCCTCTAGTACTTATAATGAATGGATGCTTCTATCTACGGAAAGAATTCGATTTAGAAATACTTTCGCATGTGAAAATGAAACTAAAAGTGAAATCGGGCACGTCTGTAATAGCGGTCTGCGGATCAGAATACGAAAAAGAATGTGGCACTTTTTACGTAATTATTACATACGCAGCAGCGATTCATCTAAAGTAGCACAAAATATTAATCCAAAACTACCTACCCAAAATCGTTTACCTGCTTGGCAAGGATTTTCTTGAAGTCTCCATTTGCACGCGAATTACGAACCTGCTGATCAACTATAACAACTCATCCAGTGGCGGCAATTAGATGTGGTCATTTCAAAAGTTCTCGATCAATAAATGAATTTTCCCATTCTATTTGGTTGGTTCTATGAATGCTATGCTCACTGATTGTAATATAGTGGGTGGTAAAGTTAGAAAAACCCCCACTTTGAAACCCGAACGAAATAACACGTATACATTGAGTCTGACTTTTTTAAAAACGGAAGAGACTTCAAATATTTGGCACTCTTTTTTGGCAGAAAACCTCATCACATATTATTCAATTCGACAAGTACCAGTTGAATTAATGTTATAACCAATTTGTATTGCGTTTAACTAACCTATTATTGATGTTATTGAAGAAGAAGATTGAAACTTAATCCAAAAGTTTTTGAAATAATATTATATATACCCTTTTTTTGTTGTAGACCTTGTTGAACACATAAAGTTTCTTTGATTGGGGTGGTTGAAAAAGGGTTCAATGTTTTGTGTTGCAAATGTACTGGGTTCAAATCCCGGGTTGGGTATGGACGAAATTTTGACTACTGATTATTTGAACATCCAGCACAAAAGTCTATTGATTCATCACAGAAGATGTTTTTCAATGTATCAAAAATACTTGACTAATTTTCAAAAGATTCTTCAATACTTTCGAATTCGAAAATTTTTTTAGATTCTTAATTATCAATTCAAAGATAATTCATTAAATTATACAAGGATATTTAGAGGAAATTATTTTTATTCGTGTATTTTTCCAACTGAGTGTATTTAAAGTTCAGTAATTAAAAATTGACATTGTTTTTTAGTTTAGTAACAAAATGACATCATGATGAAATATTGAAAAAGAATACGGAAAACTTTATATCTGTATTTCAAGTTCATTATGGGCTGTTAAAAATAAAGATGAGTCATCTAACGGACAGGCATTCTGCTAAATCAAAAGGGTTTTTCCTGATGTTTAATGAACTTCAATACTTGAAATTAAGTAGTATCTATTTGACATAACGAGGTAGAGATCTTATACTTTTTATTGATACGATTGGATAATTTCTGGACAGATGGCGACACCCTAATAATAGCCAGCGTCAAGTTTCCTGCTTTCAAAGGCATTCTGGGTATTCAAAGATAAGTATTATTGCTACTTCACCGACGATTCATTTGAGACAGACATAAATAACCCTTGGTTAAAACGTTTTAAAACATATATTAAATAGACTAAATCTAAACGCACAACTTTATTCAACCACTCATGATAAACATTCTGTAGTTTAATATATTTACAAACTTTCCACAAATTATGTGTTTACTAGTAGTATTTTATGTATACATAAAAAAAATTACACAATGCATATCATGTTTTTACATCAGATCAGGTTAATTGCGTTAAAATAACCTTTGACTCGTAAAAAGAAATGGAGTTCAGAATACCCTATTAAACTTACTAATTTATTTTTGGATTTCAGAAAAGTTTTTGGTGGTATAGTGTAGTAATTGTTTATTAGGCCTTTTTTTCTCCCAAGTTATTGAAGTAAATAAAAATCATATATAATTCCTAGAAATTGATATGAACAAGATTTCAGCCATAACAACATTAAGATAACTATTTAGCATGCTAATTGTATAATTGAGACTTTTTCAAAGATAGGAGATGGTTACTGCATAGTAGATTTTTCAATTTGTATTTCCTAATGAATTTGAAAACAAGAGGAGTAGTAGGTACAGTAGTTATCTTCACTTAATCTTTACAGAACTATTGTTTACGTGTACATAAAATGACTTTGATTTTTTGGTGTTTTCTGGTAGTTCAGATCGTAACTGAATGTCACACATCATGCCCATAAGCCATAAGAAGCCACATACTATGGTGTGTAGTTATTTGGTATGGGTATGACCTCATATTATTGATATCTTTGTAGTCCCGGAACAAGATTCCGATAATTTGTTTCCTTCATATCCCCTTGTAAATTGATTAAGAATTCAATATCTAAATGTCATTTTTATATAACAATCTTTGTTATTCTTCAAAAACAGAGTATGCTATCTTATGTGAGCTATGAAGATATTTTTTATTTTATTGTATTATTTGTTCCGATATATTGTCTCGAAGAAGAAAATTCATCTCCTTCAGAAGTGAAGATCAAATCTCCCAATATAATCCCCATGGAATTTAATTTCTTATACTTGGTTGTTTTCCAAGTTAGCACAACCTCAACTTGGCTATGTCAACAAACTCGAAACACCTGTCAACTGCAGTTTCTGATGTAGCCTATTATAATGACAGCTTCTTTTTATAATTATATATACTTTCTTGGAAAGAAAAAAACTCAATTTCAAATTTTTATAAATCTCTCATTTTGTTCTAGCCTTCTTTCAGTAGTTTGATTACGGCGTAATGTTTGTGATCATTTCTAAATCTTCATCTTCTTGATTTGGTTTTACGAGTTTTAGTCAGTATCTTCACTTAGGAGTGTTAGTTGGTACTTACCATAATATATTTTGCAATTAGGCAGATTTCTTTTATTAGCCTCTCAACACCCAAGAATTAATTAGAATTAACTAAACACGAAGTATAGATATATTCGTGGTTCTTAACATGACTAAAATTAAGTTATGTTAGATCTTTTCTGTGGCCTCATAAGGCTCAAATGTTGAAATATTTGCTACTTTCATGAGCGTTTCTATTGAATTTTAGAAGGTATGACAAGAAAATAATAAAATTTTTATATGTTATTATGAGCACATGTACTTGCTATGCAAATCTGCAAGAGATACATTTATTATGAGCGCATTTATTTATGTTGGTTATGATGTATATTTTTTAATTGAGAGTTTCAATATTTTCAACATGGATAGTGTTGAACACTATCCATGATTGTGTTTAACGACTAGAACACCTGTTAACCCGTCATTAAAAAAAGAATAGAGAAGATGATAATAAAAATAAGACATAATTAAATGAAAACTATGTTGAATCATTCAGGGATCTATTTTTCTTTATAAGAACTTTTGTAATGTAACAATTTGAACAAAAGTAATTTGACATACTTGATACTGTACATTCTCAACAGTTTTTCTGAGGGAAGATGAATATTTATTGAGAATTATCGCATATGAAGTCAAATAAACAAATATTCCTAATAAGATTTCCGGTACAACAAATTTGGAAGATAGCTTCCATTTCACGTTATTTTGAAATTTTAGTGCAATTTTCCATAGAATTTTCGAGAAAACTATGAGGTTTATGTATCATTTTCGTCGAAAAAAAGTCGAGAATTTTTTTCTTCCGATTTCGATGAAAATGTAATTTCTGGCTAATTTGAAGTCAAAAAACACATATTCTTAACCAGATTTCCGGCACAACAACTAATTTGATGAATCGAGCTCGAATGTGGCACAACTCTGGTTCTGTGATTTCTTTGGGTTTGAAGCACTTGAAGTTTCGCCTTGTAATGCAATGCAAGGAAGACTAAAGCGGCACCTCTGCCATCTGTTGTTGAGATAAATACAAGCTTGCCACTGTTTCTGCAGGAAAACGTACCAATCTGCAATGCTGGACAGGGGGCATTATCGTATTATTTTGTTTTAAATTCACAATAAATGTGGGAAACAGCAAAATTATATAGATTAGAGTGTGATATACAAATCAAAGTTAATATTGTACCATTGGAACATTAGTGGGATTAAGTAGATATTTAGGTGTTATTTATTATCGATGAAAATTTGAGTTTTAAAAGTCATTTTAGGTATGTTATAGGTAAAATTTCAAGAAAAGTAAAATTTTTCAGCTAGAATAAGTAATAATGTTATTGTCTTTACAAAGTCTTTCTTGTATAAGCCGATAATATTACCACATATAAACTTTTTTTCAACTCTATTATACACCTTGCCTCAAAGTGTTTGATTATGAGAATAAAGACTATTATATTGTTAAAACGATATTCAAGAGTTTCGAAAACTCCAAAATAGAGTATTTAGCATTATATTGAAGTGCAATAGGTACACACCTGTATCACTTATGTTAGAAACAGTAAGTTGTTTGAATATTAGGCAACACATAGTATATAAAATTTTAGACTTTATTTAAAAAATAAAATATGGCAATGACCCTGACTATATCGATGACCCTGTAAAATACGTTGAAGATGTACATGGTAATCAAACGAAGTCTAGGGAACAATATGATTTCTATATTGATAAGAACATTACATATAAATGCATAAATAATTTGTGCCCGAAAGAAATGATTTTATTAGATCCGCAACTGAAATTGTGTGAAAATCATAATTATTTTGAAAAATTATTGTATCTTTTTGTAAAAAAATAATATTGTTTTGCAGAAATATGTTGTTTGCTGTTTGTATGTATAATTTCTCTTTTTGTAAAGTTTATTAGCTGTGCTAAATAAAGTTACTTACTTAAATTTGTATATTTTGAGTTGTGCCACTATTGGAGACCATGAGTGGATTATAATAATAATAATAATAATCTTTATTAATCCTTCAAGACATTTGACAAATGTATAGGATAAGTCAATTCAAGAAAATTGTAAATACAACAAAATACATAAAATGTAAAATTAATATAAAATACAAAATACAAACATACATAAAATATAAAATTAGTATCAAATACAAAATACACATAAAATGAGTATAAGATAAAATATTTACAGGCCACACAAGTTATAGCAATGTATCATCCATCATAAACTCCTCAACGCCATAATAACCCTTGGATAATAACAATTTTTTGAGGCATTTTTTTAGGGATATCAGGTTAAGATGACGGAGGGTCACAGGTAAATGATTGTATAATTTAATTCCCTGATATATATGACCCTGTTGAAATTTAGCCGTTTTGTGTTTAGGGAGAGCCAGTAAGTCGTTATTTCTCGTTGGGTAACTATGAACCGCACTATGAGTTTTGAATGAATTGATGTTGTCCTTAATGTACAAAATACAGTTTAAAATATAAATACATGGGAAAGTCAAAATTTTATGTCTAATAAAATGTTGCCTACAAGATTCCCTAAGAGGTAAATTCAACACAGTACGAATAATTCTTTTTTGACATAAAAAAATTCTAAAACTATCAGTAGAGTTCCTTCAGAGAATAACATTATAAGACATATGACAATAAACATAACTATAATACACGGTTAACAAAGATTCGAGTGGCATGGAATCCCTTATGCGTGACAAGGCATATCTCGATTTGTTGAGTATTTTACTCACATAATCAACATGGTCAGATCAACGCAGGTTCTGGTCAACATTAATTCCTAAGAACTTAACACAATTGGCAGAAGTATAGCCCGTTCCACTATAAATGAATCGCATATTGGCCATATTATTCCGAAAGGAGAAATGCACATACTGCGTTTTGGAAGCATTACTTACAAGGAGGTTCTTGCTGCACCAGTTATTGAAACATTTTATTATTTCCCCTGTCTTGATAATAAGCTCGTCATGAGTGAGCGCTGTGACAATTATTGAGGTGTCGTCAGCAAACAGAGTCAACAATTCAGCATTAATGTGCTGAGGTAAGACGTTGACAAAAAGCAAAAAAATTAATGGTCCCAGAACGGAGCCCTGAGGAACACCAGAAGACAAATTATGTATTTTAGAAAAGACGCCATCAACACTGACTGTTATCCGCCTGTCATCAAGATAATCGCATATCCATTCCAAAATTACACCCCTGAATCCCAAGTTATAGAGTTTGCACCTTACGAAACCGAAGTCTATAGTATCAAAAGCGCGGGATAAATCGAAGAAAATGCCCATTACATACTTTCCCTCATCCAGATTTGTGCAAACAAACTCAACCAGACTACTGGCAGCGGACTGGGTAGATTTACCCAAACGGAAACCATGCTGACTTTCAGAGAGAATATTGTACTTTGACAAAAAGTCACACAATCTTCTATACACAATCTTTTCGAAGATTTTAGAAAAGACACTCAAAATAGATATTGGCCTGTAATTGACCATGTCTTCCGGATTACTCTTTTTGAGAATGGGTACGATCATTGCTGTTTTTAATGAAGTTGGAAACTTCCCAGCACTAATGGAGAGATGCACTAAGTTCAGCGATGCTAGCAATTATAGGCTTTATCAGCTTAATCGATATGCCATCAACACCCGCACTAGGCTTATTCTTCAAGGCAGCCACCGTAGAGATGACCTCATATGAAGTAACAGGCTGGAAGAAAAACGATCGAATATTCATCCTGGAAACGGTAGAGGACGTTGATCTACTGATGCCAAAGTGATCCTGAAGTAGTTCCTCTGTCACGTTGGCAAAATATACACCAAAAAGATTCGCTAGATTTTTGGGAACTGTGTGCACTCTACCTTCTACAACAAGCTTTCTTGGGCGATGAATAGTACACCTGCCAAGATCACGATTAACAATATTCCAAACAGTTTTCATTCTATTGTTAGAATTGCGGATTAGGGTTTCATTGTAATACTTCTTAGCTCCAGCAAGCATATCCTTATAATTTACTTTAGCCACTCGGTAAGTATGCCAAGATTCTACAGTGTTCAAACATTTACACAACCAATATAAATTTTTTAGATCCTGGCTGGCTTTTCTTATATCAGGTGAAATCCAACCCGGTGGTCTGCAATCACTAGAACCATATGAACATAAAATAGGACAGTATTTGTCAAAACTATAAAAAATTAAATTAAAAAATGCCTTAAAAGCAATATCAACATCTTTGTGGTGATAAACCTCACCAAAGTCGGTCTCGTTCACTAAATTAGAGAAATTACTTATATTATCATGCGACAAGTCTCTGAATTTTCTAACATTATTAGATTTATTATATTTACTATAATGTTCACAAGTTATTGTTAAAACTCTATGGTCACTAAAACCCGCCTCATAAACATTTGTTCTAACATAACGAGCATCAAAATTAGTCAAAATATAGTCAACCTTTGTTGACGTTGTTACATTATTTTTATTAGTGACAACTCTAGTTTGATCTAAAGAACTCACAGTTAAGTTGTATCCCATCAATAGGTCTACAAGCAGCTTCTTCTGCATAGTGTCAACAAGATAGTCTATATTCAAATCACCGCAAAGAAACAAATAGTCATATTCACCTACATGATCCAAAAGTAGATCCAATCTCAACAAAAAACCTCGAAAATTCACATCTCCGGGTGATCGATATATACTCAAAACACAAGCAGACCCACCATTGAAGGGCAACTTCACAGCACAACATTCAAATGACATTTCTTCCGAAAACCGAGAAACGTCAACACTCGACACCGAAAGATCTCTCCGAACGAACAGCGCACAACCCCCATGTATATGATTTATACGACAAAAGTAGTTGGCCAACTCATATCCGGGAGTCGACATAAATGCAATGCCATCAGCAGTACACCAGTGTTCAACAACACTGATAATGTCTGGTGCTTCATCCATAAGTAGCACCTCAAGTTTGTTCAATTTATTTGGGAGACTCTGCGCGTTCAGATGAAGAATCTTCAAGTCTGATTTGTCACTGCGGTGACTAGTCACATCCTGCCACTGGATGCACCAACCGATAGACTAAGACACAGCAAGGAAGAAGAAGAAAAGACGACTGCGCATGCTCGGGACGCAACCTCAGGAGAAGTCAACAAGATCTCGTCCACTTCGGCGCTAGTCGCCAAGCAGTCAACATGACTGTAATCAACAAACGTTATTAGTGCACTTCAATGTATTTAGTTGTATTTAGTTATGATAAATAAAGTTGTTCATACTGAACAGAGTTTGGGTACATATCTCCCTAAAAACCCCAACATTGGTGACCCCCGACGTGATCGACGCTACGACCTACTATAGTACAGAGGTAAGGACAATTACTCAAATCTTCTTATATTGGTCATTTGTATACTGAAATATTCACAAAAAAAAAAATTTTTTCTTTAGAAATTGCATTTTCCATCGACATGAATAAGGTATTGAAGTTATCGTATCTTATTTTGTCTTTGCTTTATTATTCTGATTCTTTATTCGTTGTAGTTCATTTCACATGGTTCAGAATATTTCTTATTTCGCACATAAATAAGTAATATTTATTTATAGAACATATTTCAAGAAGAAACATAAAAAAAAAAACTCTTTCATTAATTCTAGTTATTCTACATAAACTTTTATTAAAAATATGAATAACGAAAACGATGCCTGTCAATTGCACGTGTTTCATTAAAATTTCAACCAATCTGGTCAATTAATACAAAACTTTGGTTTACTCAAGCGGTAAGTAAAGCCATATATACCAATGGGGTATCGGCGCCAGGTTTTCGAAACATCGCACGTTTCTAATATAGAAATTAGAACTACGAACAAATTTATCAAATTGTTTTTCACTTGACTTTATATCAATAAAGACTGCAATGAATGGTCGAGTCAATGTTGTAGAAAAGCAGAATTCACGCTACACAGTAAATTCACTCACTGCCAATTGAAAAGATTTGACCATGTCCACCTCGATATAGTAGTTCCTCTACCTTCTTCAGAAGATACAAGTTATTATTTGACAATGACAGATGAATTCATAAAATGGCCAGAAGCTATTCTAATTACAGATATCACAGCAGATACAATTGCGACAAAATTGTACGAGAATTGGATATTACTTATTGCAGAACCTTCGCGATTAACAACGGATCAAGGACGGCAGTTCAAAAGCAATCTCTTACAGCAATTAGCTCATGCACAAGGGATTCAAAAATAGGGACCACTCCTTACTATCCGCAATCGAAAGGCCTCAACGAAGAATTCCACCGTCCACTGAAATCAGCCATAATTGCATCGAACATTGGACTACATTGTCAACTACATTACTACATTAACAGGGAGGTTAGTACGTTCCCCACATGTTATGCTAACTATGTGTGACACTGCGGGGGAGTATGCGGTGACTAGTCACATCCTGCCACTGGATGCACCAACCGATAGACTAAGACACATCAAGGAAGAAGAAGAAAAGACGACTGCGCATGCTCGGGACGCAACCTCAGGAGAAGTCAACAAGATCTCGTCCACTTCGGCGCTAGTCGCCAAGCAGTCAACATGACTGTAATCAACAAACGTTATTAGTGCACTTCAATGTATTTAGTTGTATTTAGTTATCACCATTGTCCACCTTCGTCTTGGCTTTCTTATAAGACACTGGCCTGCACAGCTCTTGCCCGAAAAAAGTACCTTTTCACAAGAATACCAGTCGGCCAAAATTCAGGATCATAAAGCTGCTCCTTCATAGTCATATCCGCACCCACTTTAAAAGATGAGTTAAGTCCTCTTGAATTCAATTTCTCGATATCAAACACGCATTCAGGATTCTCGATTCTCTTTAAGAGATATTCCCGCAGATCTTGTTCAGTAGTCGTACTTTTACACCTACCCACGTACAACCAAATTCTTCGAGACGATGCGTGTAATTTATCTGAAAAATCAACCAAATGTTTACCAATGATAACACTTGCTGTCCCCGATTTATTGAACTCCTGAGAGAGACCGGTAGCTTCCAGATTCGTATCCACATGTGGTGTGTTGTTTGCTCTCTTCACTTTTTTACGTCTTGCACCTTTGTTAGTTATTTCAGAAGGTTTTTGCTGAGAAATTGTTTCCGTGTGTAACACAGTATCCTCGGATGAATTCGAAAATGTTGAACGGTCAATGTTTAAATCACGTATATCAGAATTCGTTTCACTATTTACAGCTCCCACACTCGACCTTACCAAAGCAACAAGCTCTGTATTAATCAAAGACAGATCTTCGATCTGCGATTTCAGATCTCTCACTTCATGCCGAAGTTCCAAAGTAGCGTTGTATATTTTTTCTTCAATAAATTTTTTCAAGTCATCTAAGATTGAGTCACTCATAATTGGTGTGACTGTCACGGCAGTATCTTTATTGCGAAAATTATAATTTTTCGTCTGAGACATTTTACACAAATGAAATAATATTAATATAAACGAGCGGAGCTAACTAGAAACACGTCTGTACTTCGAAAGAGTTCAACAATCAATAAATATATAATCAATAATATAAATGTGCATTATATATTGTGATTCAGAAATATTTAAGCAATTTCATTGCATATAGCTTGCATTTCAAACCCATAAAATATTTAGTAGATCTTCTTTCTTTACTTTCATTATTGGCATCTTTTTCTGTGGAAACAGACTACTAATTAAATTCATGTTCACTGTTATAATTTCTTTTAATAGGACAAAGAAGTATAGCTTCTAACGTTTTTAAAATATATTTTCACTGAAAACTTGAATTGGTATCAACTGCTTCTTTTTCACTTCATCCATTCAATATTCACAGAATGCTCTGATTGGTCAATAAATTCTGTGGAAATTACAATACGAAACAGATGGGGAAACTATAGAAGACGAAGAAAGTACGAAAAAATTGATGGTAAAGTTTGGAGGTGAAATTTCCATCATTTCCCAATATCAAAAGCATTCAAAATGTAAATGTTCTTATAAGAACTTAGGGTTGATAGAAGCAGAAAGGATACTTTTAGCTGCCAGTAAGTACTTTCGTTTCTCAAAGTTCTATTTAATTTAAATGTTCAAAAGGACACAACTGTATTCAGTCTCAACAAGAATAATAAAGAGAAAACTTTTCTACAACTTTTAGTTGAAATACTTTTGTATGTTATATTTATTACTAAGACTTTCATTTCATATGTAAAGAAAATCACTACATTATAGTATCGCTTTTCTTAATTATCTGTTTTGAATTTGCCGCCTTATCCATATAATTAAAGAGATGTCACTGTCAGGGTCAGTGGGTCGGTGTGATTTTAGAAAATTTAATAATTTCTTGGAAGGTTATATTTAATGTTTGGTCTTTACAGGTGAGTTGCTAATTTGTTTACGAGTGATAAGTGGAAATACATTATAAGTACATGGAAGTACACAAAAGTTTGTTAATAAAAAGAATTTTGTCTTTACAAAAAAACTCAATTTCGTCTTTGTTTCACTTATTGGAGTGTAACATTATTATTATTAATACACAAATGACTATCGACTATAAAATTTTTCAGAGTATTTAATGTATCAATCTCATGTATTACTATATTGCTTTTACTAAAATTTTTGCCCGAGTGGTAAGGAGCAGCTATATCAAAGAAACCACCATTGTTATTGTATTAATTATGAGATTTCATTCTAAAGTTTTGGTCTTAGACTTATTGAAAGATTGTTTCTATTATACGGAAAAATTATGGAAGTAGTCAAATTGATTTTTTTGTGTTCCAGAAATTCTCAATCCTGGAAGAGACAGGACGGACTTGCATTTTGCAGTTTTTTACAATAATTTGTCAGAAATCGATCAGCAGATTGAAAATGGTTCAGACATTAATGCTAGAAATAATGATGAAGAAACACCTTTACATATCGCTTGTTTAGGTGATTCAGAGTGCAATAATGGGCCATTTTTGAGTACAATCCTTCTGTGAACGTGTTAGAAAAAAGAGAACCCCCTTACTCCTTTGATTATGTTTGTGAAGTATTGATGTTAGAAATGGGAAACCTAACAATCAATCCGATTCCGTTGACAAACAAATCTGATTAATCATTAGATTATAAAAATATGTAACTTGTTCAATTCAACTCCCATAAAATATTTCCCAATGTCACAGCAGCGCAACATATTTGGATGATCTCGACATAATGGAGGCATTTACTGGAGAAACAGCGTCGACACATCTCATCTATCTGGTATTAACTGGTATAATTGGTATTAACTGCTTCTTGTGCTCTTTATCCATTCAATAATGACAGAATCCTCTGACTGGAAAATATCTTCTACGAAAAGCACAATACGAAACCTCGATTCAGATGGAGAAACTATAGTAGACGAAGAAAGTACGAGAAAATCGATGGCAAAGTTTGGAGGTGAAATTTCTATCATTTCCCAAATATCGAAAGCTTTTGAAATATTCGAATGATGTCAATGTTCTTATACGAACCTAGGGTTGATAGAAGCAGAAAGGATACTTTTAGCTGCCAGTAAGTACTTTCGTTTCTCAAAGTTCAATTTAATTTAGATGTTCAAAAGGACAGAACTGTAACACAAAAAGAATTAATTCACACATTCACTTTACGTTATTGAATATTATTCCTGATTGAAAGTTCATAGTTTAAAGATCTGGAAATACTCATTTATTCATTCAATTTAATGACTACATATTCAGTTACAATTTTCACAAGGTTATTTCAAAATTAGATGGAAAGTTATTGCGTATTCTCTTTTGAGATCACGAATATTGCAGAACAATCAATCCGATTCCGTTGACAAACAAATCTGATTAATCATTAGATTATAAAAATATGCAACTTGTTCAATTTAAATCTTTTAAAATTTGAAAAGGATATTTGAACAGATACTGTGTGCATGGTTTATGACGAAATTCCGATCAATAATTCGATTAAACCAGTGGGACTGAATTTCAAATGTAATATCGATATATTATTATTATTATTAGATTGGTAGATGGTTGAGAAGCTTCCAATAATTGCCAAACTTATTAGGTGATAATTGATTCCACACTCAAGGGAGAGGCTAGTTATTATATCAAAAATGAATAGTTCATTAGGAATTTCAAAATTAATTTACCTAAAATTGTCAACTTTTTTTAGGGTCCTTGGTAAAAAATTATCAGGAAGGTATTCCTCACCAGAAGAACAAACAGAGAAAAATTCGAAAACTTCATCTTAAATTTAGCGGCAAAGGATATTTAAACAGATACTGTATTCATTATGACGACATTCCGATCAATAATTCGATAAAACCAGTGGGACAGAATTTCAAATGTAAGTAATATCGATATATTAGATTAGCAGATGGTTGATTCTTCCAAGAATTGACAAACTTATGAGGTGATAATTGATTTCACACTCAAAGGAGAGGCTAGTTATTATACCAAAAATGACGTTCATTATGAATAGTTTTAGGAATTCAGAAATTAATTTACCACAAATTGGGTAAGCTTCCATTTTTGAACCCTTTTGGACTCTCGTTTTATTAACTCGCATATAAAGTTGTTGTACTTTTTGTGTTTCCAGATCCTTGTTATTATGATATTTGCATTAAAAAAATATCCTTATTTCTTGTGTTGTTGCTTTTTTCTCCAAGTCTTCTGTGTGAGGTAGGACACTCTTGTAGTGTTTCATTAAATTTTACTTATAGGTACTTTCGTTCTAAGTTATATAACAAAGAACGAGTTCCATGTGTCCTGTTTTCAAGGAAATAATGTTCATTTCCAATTCAAAAACTATACATGGTCATGTATTTTTCATGCATAAATGCTCTAACGAATTCTTTGGAGCAAGTCTTGCACATAAATTTATCATCAAATTGTTTTAATTTCACTTTAGACACATCAAACCTAATATCATCATTGACTAATTTGATTTTTTTATTGGTTTCATTACTTTCAAGGTTTATTGTAAAATTTTGTTTGCTTCCATGTCCCTCAGATTGTTGTACGTTGAAAAAATTTGGATCTGCAGAATGCTGCAAAAGTTACATGTCTATTCTGCTCTTTAAGGCCACGTTCAGTATAGGTTTCCAATTATCTGTAAAATTCTCAAATTAAAGTCATTCCAGTCATTTCCCAAGTTGGAGTTTTAAAGTTTATATACTGGAAATGGCTGTTTAATTGTATTCACAAATTTGTTATTGTATTAATTGTGAGTTTGCTTCTTTATAAAGTTCTGGTCTTAGACTTATTAAAAATTGTTTCTATTCAGAAAAATTATGGAAGTGTTGAGATCGATTTTTTGTGTTTCAGAATTTCTCAATCCTGCAAGAGACAAGACGGACTTGCACTTTACAGTTTTATTGTCAGAAATCGATCAGCAGATTTAAAATGGTGCAGACATTAATGTTAAAAATAATGATGAAGAAACACCCTTACATATCGCTTGTTTAGGTGATTTAGAGTGCAACAATGCGCCATTTTAAAGTACAATCCTTCTATGAACGTGGCAAAAAAAAGAGAACGCCTTACTCCTTAGTAAAATTCTACATTAACTAATTGTATCCATAAGCTGTAATTATTGTTTCTATTGAATAGGCCTTTCTAAACTGTCATTAATTTGAGCCCTGAATCTCTGTTACATTGTCCAGGTATTTATGAATACGAAAAATTAAAGTAATTTTATTCATTGAATTTGTTACTCCAAATTCAGTAATCTTTTGCCAATTGCAATTAACAATATATGGATTCAATCTACTCAAAGATTGTTCTTTTTTGTAACAGCTCCAAATCGTCATACAAAACAGAACAGCTCAAATAGTTGAATGGTGAAAAATCATGAACACCTGTAGATTCACTGAAAAGGTTTAGCTACTCCTTCCTGAAACGAAATCGAAATCTACATCATTATATCTATATCATTCTACATGTGAATAGATTTATATGAATTTATCATTGAGAAGAAGGAATATGTTGAATATTACATATTTTGTAAATTACACACTAACTACTAATTTTGTTCATGAGCTTTAATTATTGTTTCTATTAATTATAAAGCTTTACTAAACTGTACTGAAAAATTCATACTGAGCACAGAACCCTGTAGCATTGTCCAGCTATTTATGAAAATGGACAAATTCAAGTAATTTTAATCATTGAATTTGTTATTCAATGTTTCAACATTCAATGTCAGTGAGACTTCTCTGTCGACGTCTTTTCCGACATGTTGAAACCAATATATGACGTCATATTACCGTCATTCTGCTACTTGGGGAAAGATGAGTCTACAGAACAATGACATCTTATTACCTTGACCATACTACAATTTTCGTGATAAAAATTGACACATGGATGAATATTATTGTTCAAATATGTCAGAACTACTATTATCTAATGAAAAGAAATTATTGTCGTTTCTTAAAAAATTAACGGTCATAAATTCACGAAAATGTACTTTGCGTGACGTCATCTGCTGTCATATGAACGTCAGTTATCTAACATTAAAAAGAAGTCAACGGTCGTAAGAATAACGTCGCTGACCAAAACTGACCCTAATAAGACGTCGTATTACGTCAGCTTGTCACCTGGGACTCGAAAGAACAACGTCATATCTATTAATAAGTGAACAATAAGTAGGTACAAGACAATTACGAATCCGAATTCGGATCCAAAAATTTGAGTGGAGAATTCAATATAGTTCACATTATTTATTCCACCAATGTTTGTCGAATTTGATTGAGACGAGAGGAGTAACGAGGAATTGTAGATTCACAGGAATCGAACAAATTTAATTTAAAAAAGCTTTTAATCTGTTTGATTATTATGATCAGAATCAACGATAACTGTTCCATTTTCGGCGAATATTTGAACCAATCGGCTTTTTTGGTTAAATAAAATGGAACGATTCCTATTTTCATCCATATTAACATCCAGAGGAAATTCATATCTAATTACAAAGTGATCCGAACTTAGAGACTCATTATCGACGAACCGGTTGAATAATGGAATCGAGGATCTTGACGCAATAGTGAGATCTACTGCTGATATATTTTGAATGGAATACTTTATTCTGGTAGAAGAGCAATCGTTCAGTAGAAAAATATCACTATTATTGCTGTGAATAATTTCAACCCAATCAGGCTATCATATGAAGAGCCCCATGAAGAATATTATAGATTAAAATCACCGCCAATTATGGCCGGTTGACTTCCTCTATTCTACTATTTGGGCGAATATATGTGAATTCTTCTGTGTGGAAGCTCGACACCTGTAGCTATTCCCTCCACTCCATTTATTGGTGGAAAATCTATATTATCAAAGGGAATATTATTTTTGATAAGAATTGCTACTCCTCCTTTGCCATCTGCTCTATATTTTCGGAAAAAATTGTAACCACAAAAATTAATTGAATGATTGCTTTCAGCCAAGTTTCACTTAGTACACAAATATGCTGTTTTCGTAAATATAAAATTCGAAAAAACCTTTATTTGATAGAAGTGACCGGGAATTCCACTGCAAAATTTTCAGTTTATTTGCCATTGAAGAGTTCCTTTTATTTATTTTCTATAAAATCTTTTTGACTCAATATATATATATATATATATATATATATATATATATATATATATATATATATATATATATATATATATATATATATATATATATATATATATATATATATATATATATATATATATATATATATATATATATATGACGAACAGCTAATTTCTCTTAAAATTGAAATCACTTCACACAAAATATGTCTGATAGAAGATGATTCTACCAAATTTTTTAATTCGGTATTATTCTCTGTACCACTCTAACCAAACTCCATTTCCCGACGTGGGACGGGGTAAATTTAATTTTTTTGTGCTTTTTTTAAGTTCATAATAAGATTCCGTGTTTACGAGATGTTTTCTTTTTGAATTTCTCAAAGATGGAAAATGATTACTATTTACTGATGGTTTACTGATGTTAGTAACATTAGAAATTTGAGAAGCTACAGCTGCAAAGCTGCCTTCAACAGCATCTCTGTAAGATAAATTTTCAGTTACCATTGTTTATTTTATTTTTTTTTTGTTTACGAAAAGCTGGACAATTTTTGTTGTCCGTTGATTCATGTTCTCCTTTACAATATACACATAATTGTACAGCTGCATCACAATTTTTAAAATCACGATTACCTCCGCATTTAGAACGAGAGTTAGTTCGACCAAACCTCAGAGTATCTACATGAACAAACCTCAGACATTGTTTTCACTGTACGACTCTTTGAATAAAGGGGAACATCGCCCAAACACAATTAAATAATGAAAACTTATTCGGCAATACCTCGCATTTAAAAGTAATTAAAATACTTGTTGGAACAAACATGAGACTTCCGTCTTTATTCGAATCAACGATTTCGAGTCAATCTTTTAACCTCCAGAATCTCAAATATATTACCCATAATAGGTTCAATATATGTTCTGAATTCAGTTTCAGAAATATATAGATCTATAGCTCTTATCACACCCTGTCTTCGAATTAAAAATTGAGGATTATAACCTTCAAGTTTGTTAATCGCCACAAATTCAGAAGACAAAAATTTGTTTGCACTGAAGTGAAGTTTGAAATTAATTTTTAATCTACCTTTCCCATTCTTTTCAATTGGAATAATATTGTTCGCTATAGAAGTATTACTTCTGTGAATCAATTTGCCGATTAATATAGCATGAAGACTGCCGTTATTTTTATCGCAACTCTCCATATAAACAAATCAGAGAAATCATATCTATATGAATTTTTTGTGACTGCCGGATTGTGAGACTTGATTTCAGTAGCCAACATGAAGCGAACTCACCGGATTATTTATTCGAGTATTTGGAATTTCCATTTTCAAGTCTTCTTCAACATCATTATTTAAAATTGTTTTGAATGCTATTGAATTATATCACTTGTATAGTACACACCTCCCCCGTTATCAGGGGGCTCAGTATTTCAAGTCATTGAATTTTAACACAGAATTAAAACCCGAAGAATCAGATTAACGTTCACCGTATAGTGTATAAATTATTTAATAGGCAAATCTTATTTTTGCTGCCACAGCTACATTGCATACCGATTTGTAGAAATAAAGTTTTTTTGTGGTCTACGATAATGCAAATTTTACATTAAACATTATCGAAATGAATAAGAACGTAAACGATGAATATCTTTCGCACAAGACAATCAATTGCGAGGAGCATCCAGGGTTACAGCATCCACAACTAAGACACTCAAAGCTCCCAAGCAACGTTCGTATCGTTCGGTTACAGGTTCTGTACTGAAGTAGTCTTACGTATTTAGTATTTTGTATATACTATCATATTGGACACTATTTCACCAAGTGCTGTGCAAGAAGTCAATATGAGAAGTTCAATGAGAAAAAATGAAACATCTAGAATCCTGCACATTCAAAGCGAGGCTGACTTGGCTAAGCTATCCTGAGTAAAAAAAAAAAAAAAACTAGTTTTCTAAATGGCTCTACACGCTCTATATCAGAATGTGCGCGGGTTACGTACTAAACTGTCCACTTTTAAAATCAATTCATTAATTAATACCTTTGACGTGATATTGGTTACAGAATCGTGGTTAAATGATAATATATTCGATCATGAGTTAGGTGATATTAGTCATAGTATTTTTAGGAGAGATAGAGACTTGACAAAATCTTCTAAAAAAGATGGTGGAGGAGTATTTATAATCGCTCGCAACGAATTAAATGCAAGTCCTGTTCCTGAGTTCAATAGTGAAGCCGAAGATATCTGGGTAGTGATTAAGGGTAACAATCGGAATATTTACATTTGCTGTGTATACATAGCACCAGGAAACGAAATGGCTTACTTGTCTTTCGCGGAGAAGCTGGAGTCAAACAGGGAGAAAATCCGAGATCAGGACTTGATATTGATCTGTGGTGATCTTAATTGCGCAACTTTAAAATGGGTGAGTCAATCAACGTCCGTTGTGTTGAACCCATCTGAGGTGGAAAACAAATATGCATGCATTGTTGACACTTTAAATTTTCTTGAATTAAAACAGTTTAATAACATAGTTAATAGAAGTAACAAAATATTAGACTTAATTTTTTGTAACAAGATGAGAGTGAACAATGTATGTCGTTGTGATACTCCACTAGTAAGTGAGGATGACCACCATCCAGCTATAGAATTTTTATTCGATATTAATAATCACTTTTATTTAAGGGAGACCCCTATGTATAATTTTAGCTTTAGGAAGGGTAATTATGATGCCTTGAACTCAGAACTGTCGAAGATAAATTGGAATTTATTATTGGAGAACTTAAATGTTGATGCTGGTGTTGATGTTCTTTATGGTATCTTAGACAAATTAATCGTAGAGTATATACCTAAAACTAAGAATAATAAGAAATTTCCTCCATTTTATTCGAAAGAGACAATACGAATAATTCAACAAAAATATAAATTCCATAGCAAATATAAAATATATATGGACAAATATGATCTTGACCGTTTCAGACATTTTAGGAGTCTTTCAAAAAGACTTATTTCAAGAGATTATCGTCGCTATTTAGATACCATTGAACAGGAACTTTCAAATAACTCAAATAGTTTTTTTAAGTATATTTCTCATAAAAGATGTCATAGTAGGTTTCCCTCAGTTATGAGATACGATGACGTGGAAGCCACATCATCAAAAGATATTTCAGATCTTTTCGCAAATTTTTTTGGTTCCGTCTTTGAGCCTTGCGATGATACTGTTGAAAATCTGGATGACGTGGAGAACATCTACAGCAGTAATTATTTGTCAAATATTTCCCTGTCTCGAGCGGATGTAGAAGAAGCTTTGAAATCATTAAATTGTAACAAGGGTTCGGGTCCGGATGGAATTCCGCCTGTATTCCTGAAATATTGTCATAAGTCCATTGCATTGCCACTGACTATTATCTTTAATCGGTCGCTCGATAGCGGTGTTTTTCCCACTCGTTGGAAGCTGTCTAAGATTGTACCTCTTCACAAGGGTGACCGAAAGGATTTTATTCAGAATTACAGACCGATAACTATTTTATCAACTATTCCCAAGATGTTTGAATCTTTAGTATACAAATTCATTGCGTATCATGTTAAAACCTTAATAATAGAGAATCAACACGGTTTTATTAAGGGTCGTAATTTGGAAACCAACCTCCTAAGTTTTCTCGATTATCTCGGTGAAGGGTTTGAATGCCAGAGTCAGATCGACGCAGTTTATACGGATTTTAAAAAGGCTTTCGACAAAATTAATCATTCAGTGTTGCTGCGTAGACTTGCTGAGATTGGCATATGTGGTAATTTACTTAGATGGATGAATTCCTACATATTGAATAGATCCCAATTTGTTAGTATAAATGATCAGAGATCTGGACTGTTTCCTAATACGTCAGGTGTGCCTCAGGGTTCTCATCTTGGGCCCCTCCTTTTCATTATTTATATCAATAATATTTCTTCCTGTTTTCGTTACACTCAGTTTTTAATTTATGCTGATGATCTTAAAATATATATGAAAATAAATAACATTGAAGACTGTATTCTATTTCAGGAAGATATTGATAGACTTTGTGATTTTTGTAAGAAAAATTTTCTTTTTTTGAATTTGAATAAATGTTTCAAAATTACATTTACAAGAAACATAAACACAATTAATTTTCTCTATTCCATTGATCAGACTCAGCTGCAACAGGTTGGAAGTATCCGCGATTTAGGAATAACGCTTGATAGTAAATTAAGTTTTAATGAACATACGGAAAACGTCATCTCATCATCGAATAAAATGCTTGGCTTTACCCTTCGGCATGGTAGAATGTTTAGAAGGAATAATTCCATTCTGACGTTATATTATTCTTTTGTATTCAGTAGACTTAATTTTGCTTCATCTATATGGAATCCTCAATACAAGTGTCATATAAAACGGTTGGAAAGCGTACAGCATAAATTTTTGAGATATATAGCTTTTCGAAACAACTTTCAAATTGTCAACCATAATTATTCAGAAGCTCAACATAAGTTTGGTTTGCTCAGCTTAGAAGATCGTAGGAAGCTAAACGATATGTGCTTATTATATAAAATTGTGAATGATGTCCTCTCGGTCCCAAGTATTCTTAAGCTAATATCTCTTAGGGTACCTGAGAAAAGATTGAGATCTAAAGAAGTGTTTGCCATACCCTTTCGTAGAATGAATATTACTCGGAATTCACCTATATGTAGAGTTTTGACAACATTCAATTTTGAGTGTATAGATGTCGATATTTTTAATATTTCTCTCGCTCAATTCAAAATTTTTTTAAAGAATAAGTTTTTTTGGTTATACCGATTAACCTATATATTAATTAATTTTTAATTTAAATTTAGTATTGATGTTTTTTTTTTGGTTATTTATATATTATACCAGGGTTGGATTATATATTTTTTTCTCCTACTGTGATTGTATGATGATATTCTATTTAGTATAAATTGTGAATACTGTGTTGGGTTGAAATACCTGTTTGTATTCTTTGTTGGAAATAAATAAATAGAAATAAAAAAAAAACATGAGACTTCCGTCTTTATTCGAATCAACGATTTCGAGTCAATCTTTTAACCTCCAGAATCTCAAATATATTACCCATAATAGGTTCAATATATGTTCTGAATTCAGTTTCAGAAATATATAGATCTATAGCTCTTATCACACCCTGTCTTCGAATTAAAAATTGAGGATTATAACCTTCAAGTTTGTTAATCGCCACAAATTCAGAAGACAAAAATTTGTTTGCACTGAAGTGAAGTTTGAAATTAATTTTTAATCTACCTTTCCCATTCTTTTCAATTGGAATAATATTGTTCGCTATAGAAGTATTACTTCTGTGAATCAATTTGCCGATTAATATAGCATGAAGACTGCCGTTATTTTTATCGCAACTCTCCATATAAACAAATCAGAGAAATCATATCTATATGAATTTTTTGTGACTGCCGGATTGTGAGACTTGATTTCAGTAGCCAACATGAAGCGAACTCACCGGATTATTTATTCGAGTATTTGGAATTTCCATTTTCAAGTCTTCTTCAACATCATTATTTAAAATTGTTTTGAATGCTATTGAATTATATCACTTGTATAGTACACACCTCCCCCGTTATCAGGGGGCTCAGTATTTCAAGTCATTGAATTTTAACACAGAATTAAAACCCGAAGAATCAGATTAACGTTCACCGTATAGTGTATAAATTATTTAATAGGCAAATCTTATTTTTGCTGCCACAGCTACATTGCATACCGATTTGTAGAAATAAAGTTTTTTTGTGGTCTACGATAATGCAAATTTTACATTAAACATTATCGAAATGAATAAGAACGTAAACGATGAATATCTTTCGCACAAGACAATCAATTGCGAGGAGCATCCAGGGTTACAGCATCCACAACTAAGACACTCAAAGCTCCCAAGCAACGTTCGTATCGTTCGGTTACAGGTTCTGTACTGAAGTAGTCTTACGTATTTAGTATTTTGTATATACTATCATATTGGACACTATTTCACCAAGTGCTGTGCAAGAAGTCAATAGAGTATTCATTGAATTATGTGTTCGTACATACACATTTCAAGTAAAATGTAAAGACAAATATTAAATACTTCCCATAATTTAAAACTAAATAAAGAATATTAGATGGAAGAGGTGAATGTAAAACAAAAGAAATGTCTTGGGTTTGTTTATTTACAACCGGATTTTACAGTTCTAATTTATTACTATACAATTGAGTCTGAACAGACCTACATATATAATAAAAAAATGTTACTGAATTAGAAGATTATAATTGTTCATAATTCAAAATATAACAAAATATTCCCGAGTAAAAGAAAAAATAAATAGTTGCTCCATTAGTTATTCACTAATAACAGTTAAAATATAGGAAGCAAAGCATCAGGAAGTATAAATAAAAATAATGCTTTGCTAGCTATTTAAAAAGAATCCCGACGGATCTGTAGAGCGATAAAATGCCTATAATATAAAATAGATTAAAAATGCTGTTTTGACAAGTTATTCCCATGATAGGGACGTCGTCTTCGACAAGGCCCAAGTTTGTAGTAGTATCAATGTGTTGTATATAAAAAAAATTCAGTCGAAAAAGAAGATTAACAACAAACCACGAGATCGGTTGATTTACAATTGCATAAAAATGTCTGGAATCTGAGAAAATCTAGTGGGTAAAGAATTATTGAACAGTAGACTAAGAAAGAAGATATGTTTATATGAGAATTAAAAAACTACGTATATTTGCATTATTGAGTCCCGTAAATTTTAACATCAATTAAAAAATCTACTGAAGTAAAACAGTATTTTCATCCTCTCCAAGCCTATCAAGAAAATGTATGCTTCCACAATAAATTTGATATAGTCTGGGAAAACGTTTCGATCTGATTCACACTTCAGGATATAAGAACATGTGTCAGAAAAAATTCAAATCATCCTTAAATACTTTCGTTTCCACTACAAGCCGCCACAAGAAACACACAAAGTGCCACTTTTGCATACGTCTCATCTGAAGAAAATTTTTAGGTACGCCTCATAAAAACATAAAAATGGATATGAATTACTTAGTTTTCTCAACAATGCTCATTCTTAGGCAACTTAATAAAGAAAATTGATATTCTCTATGGCAAATTTCGTACTGTAGTGCCTTTGATTCTTAAAAAAAAACAATAAAGAAATAGATTTGAAATGTTTGTTACCCACTGAAATGGAACATCGAACTCATTTTTCTATAATAATTAAATATGTAATAATAATATTCTTGTTCTGTTATGTTCAGAGTATTAAAAAAAACTAATAAAATGGGGCACAAATGACCGTTGTTTAAATGCAAGAAAAAAATTAGCTGCAATTATTTTCCATTAAAGATATTTCTCACTGTAAATGGCTCATCCCAAAATTCACTCGATACTTTGCATATTAGCTACATGAAGCCAACCATGGCAAATGTGGAATCTCCACCAATAAATGAGCCTCCACCAATTTCCCTGAATGCAATTATCAAAAATTAATTGAAACTGTGGTTGTCATACTAGTGGAATTTGTGAGATATGCATCTAGCCAGCTGAACGGGCCTGGAAGAGTTCCATGAACGATAAAGTTCACCATTTCATTATTCGTTTTTTCAATTATTACTTTCATTTATTACTATAAATAGGTACCTTTAAGTATAATTTGAGCATATAGTACGAAAAAATATCATTGACAGTCATGAAGTTTATAAAAGAAACATTAAAAACATAGTTTGTACTATACACCCAAAGGTTAAAAATGGACGAAAAACATTTAGCTGTTTCAGTTTTGATACATCAAATATATACACATGTAGGTAGGTTTCCATCCTAGGACTTCTCTGTTTATATCAAGAAAGGTAATTTTTGTATCAGGTTTCTGAGCCTGTTCTAAAAGAAATGCGTTCGTTTATTATGGGGAAGAAATGAGCCAATAGATTATGCTGCCAGTTTCCTAGGCTGGGCCCCTAAGACTCTTATATTGTATAATGTGGAATACCTCGCGCTGAAATATGAATACTATGACAATTTTCCAAGCAACGAATAAAATCATCGAATACCTACACATTTCGAAATGTCACTCAACACTGTTGGCAGTTTTTGGCAATGAAATTTAGACCGAATCTTAATCCATTCAGAATTTGTCTTAAAACATTACTAGGCATATGAACATCGAAACATTATTACGTACAATTTCAAAATTTCGTCTATGTTTTTTTTTCTGCAAATATTACTCTCATTTTAGTATGTGCGCTTTTTAGTAGTATCTCGGTACAATCTGATAATGAAGAAGCACTAAAAAAGCAGAGATTCAGTCCATGTAGCTTGTTCAAACTGTCTAACTTCACTGCGCATAGTCAAGTTAAATCCTTTTTTTTCTGTTTAACACTATTTTCAGGCGTAGAATTCCTTCTCGTTACCCCGGTTGTAGGTGTTCGCGTTCGGAGATGGCTTCGGCTCGCCCAGAGAGTAAGATCCTTCGTCCTTTTTGCGCATCCTGTAAACGATGAACATGACCACTAAGATTGCACACAGGAGTCCCACCACTGCTCCACCAATAACAGCTGAAACATAACAAGACACCTTCTATTACCAAAGCAACAAACATTTCAATATGATTGCAACTGAATCCAATTACATATTATTGTCAGTAAAATAGACTATGTATAATTCTGTACTACTCAAAACACTATCCTAAATTTCCTTATATTGTCAAACTTTTGTTCACTGAATATAGTTTTCAGGTTACTATATCAACCCATAATAACAATAACTTAACCGAACAAACTTGCCATTGTAAGGAACTCTGATTGCCCACAATCAATGTAGGAAATCGTTTCCTTGAAAATGTATAAGATTACATTTATTTGTGACATCCCGTCTAGAGAGAAAAAATCAAACATGAGGGATAAGATGAAAGATAGTGATGTGAGCTACTTTCAGCCAACTTAAGTTCATACCCAAAAACACTGATATTTCAATGAAATTGAAAGAGAGGTTTATAAAGAATGTATTATATTGGGTGCACTTGTTTGGATTAAAGTCTATGACACAATTCACTCAGAGTTGATAGTTTTGAAGATAGCTCATACAGTTAAGGACATTCGTATGTTAGAGATTTTTCTAATATGCCAAGAAATAAGGAGTTACAGACGTAATACAATGAATGAAGCAATATAGTACACTTTGCCCGTTATAACATTGATAAATAAGATGACAGTAGGGGCAAGCCAAATAAACAAATAGAAGTAGAGGAGGCAGACCAAAAAAGCGTGGATGATATTAACGAAGAAATAGATGCAAACTAGTTCTGAACATCACTAGATCAACACAAATGAAAATATACGGACTATATCCCAAATTAGATGGTATAAAGATAAGGAATAGGTAGAAGAATCAATTACCAAGAGTTCAACACAACAAGAGTTATATTACACTTTTGATGAAAGGTTATAGCTCAAAACATATACGAAGAGTATTAGTTTTGTAGAATGAAGGCAAGGTTTTCTTAATTCTACAATAAAACCAACACAATGAAATAACAAGTGTTCAAAAACTTCTTTCAATCTCAGGATACTTGATAATTTGAAACAGCCTAGATGAGTTCGCAAAGTTTGACAAGAGTCTACCATAAACATATATTTAAATTAAAGGTATTGCCAGCTAAAGGTCAACTAATATTGGATACACCAGAATATTCATTAATTTCTACCGATTTCAAAACATCCACCTGCACACCTTTATTATCTGCATTCAATATTTCGCATTTTAAATTGAATGACTGCTTTTCATTAATGAAATACACCTGAATTTACATACGATGAATCTGCTTTATAAATGTCAAACCTATTAGATTGTAATATCAAATACAACTACACTGTTATGAATATCTACTGATATTTTTAACACAGGAGATGAATAAAATCCTCTAATAGTTGAAAATAAATCACAGGAAATCCAATAAGAATTAGTAGTAAAAAAACAGGTTTTAGAATTATGTGAAAAACTATCTGTAATTTCTGAGTTTCAATCAGGATTCAAAAGAAATTGCTCTTGTGAGACAGCAATATTGAGCATATGTGAGGAATGGAATAGTGCTATAAATAAAGGAGAAACGGTTATAGTAGTATTATTGGATTTTAAAAGAGCTTTCGAAACGTTATGTAGATCATTATTATTGAAAAAACTGAATAAACTTGGTTTTGAGGGAGTAGTAAATGATTAGTTCGGATTATACCTGGATTCGCGAACACAAAAATTTAAGTTTAATAGTATGCTGTCGGGTAGCACGAAAGTGGATGTAGCAGTACCTCAAGGAACTGTCATAGGTCCGTTGTTGTTCTTCTTATATATAAACGATATTGTCTCTCCCGTGAAAAAATGTTCTATACGTTTATCGCTGATGATACTATGCTCTATATATGTGGCAAAGATATTAAGAATTGACAGAGGGGATCAATAGAGACCTTTCTGCAATTAATGAATGGTTACGTGACAAAAGCTTATCTCTGAATGTTGAAAAATCTAACTTTATAGTTTTGGTTAGTTCCCTTAAAACCAATAAAAATGACGATATAACTATAATGATTAATGAACAAAAAATTAGAAGAGTAGAAACAGTAAAATATTGAGGCATTATGTTAGACGAAAAATTGAGTTTCAATGATCATGTTGATTTCATATCATCTAAAATTTCTAAAAAAATCAATTTTTTGAAAATAATAGGAAAAAACCTGTCTACATGTGAAATTATTGTTGTTCAAATCAATAATAATGCCACATTTTGAATATTGCTCCACACTGTTATTTGGTTTGACTAAAGAAAAAATTCAAAAATTACGAAAGTTACAGAATAGAGCCACGCGAACCATTTTAAAGTGCAATAGGTATACCCCTATCAAAATTATGCTGAACTTTTTGGAAATAATGTCTGTAAAACAAAGAATACTCTTTGCTTCATATATATATATATTCATATTTAAAATAAAAAATCAGTTGCTTGCATGTAATGTAATAAAAAATATAACATATGTCAGTGATGTACATGGGTACACTAGAAATACTGATAGTTTTTATATCCAAAGTTGTAAGCTCTCTAAATCCAAAAATAGCATATACTATGACGGATTTGAGGCTTTCAATAATTTACCAAATAAATTGAAAACTAGTACTAGTATTAAGATATTTAAACTTGATCTCAGAAAGTATATTTTAAATAATGAGATAGGAATATAATTGAAAATTGACAGTTAAAAATATGTAGATTTTTGTATAGCTTCAGCTAAATAAATATTATTATTAATTCAGTTCATTTTGAAGAAGCAAAAGTAATAGTGAATGAATTGTAAAATATCTGAAATATTGTTGATATACTATCAAAACAATAAGTACATGGACTATTTTTGACAGGTACATAGAACTACTATTAAGTTCTTCTTGCTAACATCTTGTGTGAACTCCTCGATGTTCCTGAAGAAGAAACTAATAGTAGTTCCCGAAGGGAGAAAATTATTTTTTGTGTATATACTTGTTATTTTTATATCGTTCAGTTTGTACTTATTCAATGAAAAAGATTGGAAATCGAACTGTTGCCTTATATGAATATAATATCAATTCATCGATGGCATAAGAATTGTTAAATGGACTATGAAGCCAACATGAAGACGTGCCTTTTTCTATCTCTTTACCCTATTTACATGTAGAACCTATAAGCGCTATCTTTCTCTAAGGATCGGTATCTGTGCAAGCGCATTTAAAAAAAAGTACGTGTGTTTGAGAACAATCGGACTCCGTGCCAAAATGCCTGATATAGGAAGATTTATTTCATATGGATATATTTGATTCATGTACTGTTTCAAAGCCTTATTTTATTTTCTGGTATAGAACTAGTTCTAATTATAAGTTATAATTCTTAACTGTAAATCAAGTTCAGATGTGTATGTTAAAGTATTTTATACATATATACTCTTGAAATAAAAAGTAGCTTAAGGGTTGCAGGAAAAGGCAAGACCTAAAGGTGGCAACCTTGTATCCCTTGCTGACTTAATATTGGAAAATCATGACATTATTCTGACAACAAACATGACACATCACATAAACTAAAACTTCAGTAGTGACATTAGTATTGATTGGTTTAAATTAAGAGGACCTTAGAGTGAGATGTCGTGCTGCGTCATTACGTAGTCAAAACAAAGAAGGGATATTTAAACGAGTCGTAGATATATCGGCTTTAGAGTTTAGATTTATCGAGATCTCCACGTTAGTATATATGATCTATGATTTGATCTTCCAATAAAACAGATGGAAAATTTCAATAGTTCATTTGAAAATTTGATATCAGTTCGATAATTGAATTTATTTTCCAATTTGAAAGATTTTTCTTTCAAATGTCGAAACAAGCTATTGTGAATGTATATTTATCGCCAAAATTCTTGTTTACGTTCTAGAACGCTATGTCTAATTCGCGTGAAGGCCGATATATAGAATTGCCAAAAAAAAACCTACATTTAAAAGTAGGCCAAACGAAATTTTAAAAAAACCTGTTCTAATGCGAGTTTTTGCTCTCTTGGACAATTCCGAAAAACAGAAACAGCTCGAAACGTAATTGAAAATATGCCCGTCTAGTTTAATGAAATTGACCTTGTGCATTAATGAGATGCAACTTAAAAATATAATCGTAAACACTACTATTTCAATGTAGGAGGCTGTGGAAGTAGGTTATCATCATTAAATGAATGTGCAAATTTTCAAATTGCATCGTTCCTATAAGTAAACAAGCCCATTGTCACGTATTTCATTTTCAAAATTCGAATTAGTTATACTTCAATTGAAATTCACCAGTATGAAAAAATTTGATTATTTTTTCGAGATATAATCAACATATCGATAAATTCGGATGGAATTGTTTTCGAGTTATGGAATAACTGAATTCTTCTTAAGTCGACTTACGAATTATTTTCTAGCGTTTCATTTCGTATACGAGAAATATTTAAATTATTTTTCAATTTCGTAATAAACGTTTTGGGTAAAAATGAGGAATTCTCACCTGCCAATATGCCGGGTTGGGCGAAAAATGACGTTCTTGGGTCCATACTCTTGACTTCTGTTTCGACACCAGAAGGAATGTTGCTTGTTTCATCAATATTTGTCTCCGGTTTCGAATCTATCACTTCCGGCGTTTCCAGTGAATTCGTTGGGAGATCAACGCTGATTTTCCTGTTGAAATCGTTCTTCAATTCTGGAAAATCGAATTATACACTATCAGTCAACAATTCGTTCGGAAAAAAACAACATAATAAGATTTTGAAAAGCGGAATATTTTATTTTTTCACACTAGCGTGTATATAAATAACAAACAAGTTTCGATATCAATTATTAACAATTATTACCGCATGTCGTGGGAATTTCAGTTGTAAGTCGTTTCCAATTACGTCATTTTCAATTCCGAATGCTATATTTCTTTCGTTTTTAACGGAAGTGAACCATTGGAAATCATGAAATCTACCATAAATACAAAAAACTGATACCGACTACAGAAATGAAATTGAAAAAAATTAATTACTGAATTCAACTTTAACGAAAACCATGAAGTAATTTCGAAAAATTGTTTAAAAACATTTAGAATTCCTCCCTAATTTTAATGATAATTTTTAGTTAGTTCTGTTGAACACACCTAGATATATTCTTTGAAACCATTTCACAATAAATGCATCAATTTTTTTTATGATATCAATAAAATTTTTGGCTTCGCATTACGAAAATAAAACGAGCATCAATGCCAAATAATTTAGAACATTGCTACTTTGAAATTAACTAGATCCTAATATTATTTGTAACTTTAATAATCAGGTACTTTGGTGCTTTATTCTAAATGGGGGGCAACTTATTACATTCTAACAGTTGTGTTACAGATCTAACATCCATAAATCTATTCCGTAGATTTCTGTCACCTGTCACTGGCAGATGACTGCAACCTGTCGATATTAGGAGAATATTAACTGTCACTGGTAGCTGACTGTCACTTGTTCCTGGTACTTGACTGTCACCTGTCACTGATAGGTGACTGTCAGTTGTTACTAGTATGTGACTGTCAGCTATCACTGGTACGTGACTGTCACCTGTTACTGGTACGTGACTGTCACCTGTTACTGATAGGTGACTGTCACCTGTTACTGATAGGTGACTGTCACCTGTTACTGATAGGTGACTG
Source organism: Henosepilachna vigintioctopunctata (assembly GCA_030704895.1). Classification (NCBI taxonomy): domain Eukaryota; kingdom Metazoa; phylum Arthropoda; class Insecta; order Coleoptera; family Coccinellidae; genus Henosepilachna; species Henosepilachna vigintioctopunctata. The sequence goes on along the minus strand of JARQZJ010000122.1, from coordinate 2,953,619 downwards.
TCAGTTGTCACTGGTACGTGACTGTCAGTTGTCACTGGTACGTGACTGTCAGTTGTCACTGGTACGTGACTGACAGTTGTTACTAGTATGTGACTGTCAGATGTCACTGTTACGTGACTGTCAGTTGTCAGTGGTACGTGACTGTCAGTGGTACGTGACTGTCAGTTGTCACTGGTACATGACTGTCAGTTGTCGCTGGTACATTACTGTCAGTTGTCACTGGTACGTGACTGTCACCTGTCACCGATAGGTGACTGTAAAATATTTCACGAAATACTTGGACTTAGTAGAATGCTCATACTCACTAGGCGTAATGTTGGGTACTATGGGAGTGTCCTCATCATCTGGTCCGAAGCCAGACCCGCTTGATTCCAAGTCATGGGTCACCTCGCCATCGTTTCCACTTCCCTCGATTCCAGCGTCATCATTAAATCCAATATCGCTATTTTGCTGGGGATGGCTCTGAAATTTGATTACACTCATTTTAATAACGAAAATTATCAATTTCATTGAATTATAATTAATTAATCATAATAATTTCATTTGGTGTTTGTCAATTTCGAACACAAGTTATCTGACAAGCCCCCATTTCTGGGTAGTTTTCTTGAAACAGACAAATGAGAATTTATTGAAAATACTTTCCCAATATTCGTATTGCAACCCGAAAAGCACAACTAGAATTAAATAATTTACTGATATCCTCAATGCAAAAATGAGAATGTTGAGATTAATCTTTATCATACGAGGCTCTAGATAAAAATTGCTGGGGGGGGGGGCTTATAATACTTTTTTAGGTAAGCTCATACTTTAATATGAGCTTACCTCCATGATTAGAGTTATATAATCGAATTCTTATAATATAAGTAATACACGTTGTGAAAAATTAAACAAAATAAGATATAACCCAACAAGTACAGCAGTAAACATTCTTGATAGCTTTTATAATTTGTGAAATTTATTTTTCCCACTTGAACGAATGTTTTCAATTGGGAAGATACTAGACCCACCATGCCCCCTCACTTTCGAAGGAAGCACTAGACGGAAATGGATGTAATTCGGCAAAAAGGTAGACATATTTTTTAGCTTACAAGGACTTTTATCCACAGACAGGGGGTCAACACTACTTGTTTGGTTTTTTTTTAAATATATCAATAATTAAAAAATTAAAGAATATTACGTTCGAGAATAAGGTACACTGCTTTCTATCCTGGAGAATGTACGCCTGCTGTGAGAGAAATTTAGACGCCAATTTCGATGAAAATAGGTAAAGAGATAGATTGGGATCATGAAATCCGTTGGGGCGAGGGGGATACATTTGTTTTCTGTTTTTCACAGGTCAATTTTTTTTTTCAATGAATTCAATGGGCGGGATGAATCAACTTTGTGATAGTTCATATTTAAATGAGTAGTAGAGAGAAATTTTAAATTGAAATTTAAAATTTCTTTCTACAGAGTGTTGTTTTAGAGTTCGAGAGCGACGTCAATCACTTTTTGTCCCGAAAAATACACCAATTTCCTACGGGATAACCATATAGAAGTTGTTTAGTGCGCCTATATATACAAACAGATGTGTATATAGACCCTTCAAACAAATCACTGCATTTCATGTCGCTTGGGACGTTGTATCTTTACTGGTAAACTCCGCAATGTGTTGCCGCAATATATGACCGGAAGTTGTTAGGGTAATATTCTGGAAACACTCGCCTATATTGCGTCCTAATAGTTACCGTTCTTTCAAAAACGGAAATTAGAAACCCCGAGCCAATATAGTTTTATTACAACAGAGTATTAGAACTGTAAAATGAACTTGCAGTTATTTACCTGCCGCCACTACTTCCTCTCTCGCATCAATAAAACGTCGACAAAAACAACGTTGACAAAAAAATCATTTTACCGTGTTGTTTATTCTTGGTCGATCCGAAGGTTATCGGTTTCATAATTATTTCAAAAGGTTACTACGTCCAAGTCGACTAGCATATTTTTTACACGTGATTATGTGACTAAGTGTGGCCAAGATTGGATACACATCGTGTTAGCTACGATAAACAAATGATCCACGTTTCTCAGTTTCCAGGAACAAAATTACGAAAATGGCGTGAAAATGTTATAATAGTAATAAGCTCGTATTGAAAGTACAGTTCGTGAAACCACAATTTTGCAGAGCGCAGTCTTTCTAAAGCTACTCCTATTTATTCCTATGAAAATAAAGTGAGATAGTGAATACAAGAAGAACAGAATGTTCGTTCAAGTGATTTCATTTTTCATTTTGTTCAAGTTTTTCATTCATTTACTTACTTGCAAGTTTGCTGATCTTGCTCTTGGAAGAAAAATGCATACACGAATGTTTACGTCAGTCGTCTCCTTAGCCTAGTGGGGAGAGTGCAGGGCCCTCACTAGAGAGATCTGGGTTCGAATCCCGGGTAAGACATGGAAGTTAATGTATGTCAAAATCAGTTTCATCGGTTCGAAAATTGAATGATATCGAATTGGTGATGAACAAGGAGTATGAATATTTTGCTGTCAACAAGAGGGGATTGAAATAATTGAAATGAATCTGCTTGAACGGCCTAAAACGGTCAAAGATACGTTCGAACGAAAAAAAAAGAACGGAAAGTCGTAAGACTAGACGCAGATATAAAAACCTCTTAACTACGCGAATTCAAATGAATATAACATAATAAGAGAAATAGCAGAACGTAGATGTATAACTCTAAAATCAACTGAAATTCATAGTAGCCATTATCAGTTATCGAGTCCGATTGATATTTCACGTCAATATATATATTCGGTATCTTCACAATGATCTTGATAATGAATTCAGCGCAAACATAATTCTGACATCTGGACTGGACAGAGAACAACAATAACTTTGCGCTTCTACACTGAGCGTGACGATAACGTCACTGATCATGCAACGTTTTTATATCCCGAGGCAAACCTGTGGAAGTTGTCACTTCAATAAAAATTGATAATATCGAAATAACTCGTATCAATTAAACTGGGAAAATAACGCTACCATTTTAATAAAACTGCATGAAGCACAATGAAATGATACACCGTGTCGAAGAATCAATATTTCAATTGACGATAACCATCGGGGATCATCTCTTGCTTGACCTAGTGACCGACAGAGCCGGCCTCTATCCAAAACGGAATGAACAATGAGAAAAGTCGAATCATCGCATATGATTCAATCATAATAATTCGAACTATAAATCACCGGCGGAACGTCGCAGTCACGGGCGCGGACACCGGATTATTCCGCAGGGTGGGGACGTGGCAATGGGCTTGAGCGGGGACCATCTAATGAAATAGACAACTGCATACCTTTCTCTGGCCTACTTACAAAATATCTCACAATATAAACGAACGAACCAAGTATCTTTAATAGTCCCCAACGTGTGATGGGAACCAATCTCAAACAAGTCTCAACTGCTACAACTACCAGCTACATAAATTAGTGTATTTATCTAATTGTTCCGAATTGAGATTTCCAACCGAATTTGACTACTCCGGTGGTCCAATATCATTTGAATAGACATATTTTTTCTATGAAATTTTAATATCACCAATAAGTGGAGGAAATCCAGAAAATGAAGAATTCGTAGGAAAATTTGGTATTTAAATAGGTATGAAAAGTAAAGTAGTAAAAAGATTAGAAGGTTAAAGATTGAGGAATGGAATTTTCCATGAAGTAAGTTTCTTATATTAACGACAGTTGATTTGTATAATACAAACTATTCGTAATTTCGACTAATTAAAGTAATTTACTGAGTACTTGTATTCATGAAAACCAAGTAGCTACAATATTTTCTTCACAAAAATAATACTGTCAACAAACTGGAATTTTAGTTTTTTCAGACAGTTATGAATGCAATTGCATAATGAAAAAGTACTCTAAATTTTTTTCAATAAAAATGAATCAAAAATTCATGGATAAATAAAAACACAGAACGGAGACAAAGGACACCTTTACTAAACTCGAAATATTTGGCCATTTTCATTTTCGGGTAGGTAGGTGTAAACACAGAATCTTCAAAAATTCATTACAAACTTGATTACAGTGGTAAAAAACATTAAGTCCAATTCGATTCACCATAACTCTCTCAATTACAATTGAGACTATCATCTGTGAGTGATAGGTAACTGCCACCTGTCATTGGTGACTGTCACCTGTCATTCGTAGGTGACTGTCATCTGTAGGATACTGTCGGTACACAGTGACAGAGATATTCTGGGCTTGTGTTTACTTGTAAGTCTCTCAGAGAAATAAGTTATCAGGCTTCAAGACGACAAGAGGAAAATTAACTCAAATGTTTTGACCAATGAATGGGATGGGGAAGCCAAGGTTTTCAGTCCTCGAATTTCTGAATCAAGAAAAGACATAAGCAGAGATTTGCAATACTCAAATTTTTGGATTCATGAAAATCATAGAAAGGCAAAGTATTTATGAATGAAAGCTTATAGTTGGGTATATTTTGATTTTGTACCCAATGAAATAAACCTGCTCTATGAAAACCTTTTCTTCCTTTCACCATTGATGGTGTAGGAATGACCACTTTTCTTCAACTCAGAACGAATTTCTCCCACTATCTCAAGTTTTTCGCGAGCTTTTTTGAATCGCCTTCATTTCAATCTCCTTTGTTTCTCTTCTCTCAATTTTAGCTATTCAATTATACCATGATTTTCCTCTTTTTTTCTATGTTCTAGCTTTCAACAAAAGTTGAGATAAATTGCACGATAAATTCGTGCTTCTGCAGGGTAAAATAATAATCAACAGAAAATGTTTTTTCCCCACTGTGAAATTATTAATTTCATTCATGTAAATAATGAATTCAATTTGTCTTGGGCTTTGTCCTTGTCGAAGTCCGGCTTGTTGTGAACGTATCTGATATTGTGTTGACCATCTAAAACTTAACCACAACAAAACACACCAGAACAAGTAAGGACCCTATAACCTAAAAGAAACTGAATGGTCTGGTCACTGCTAGCAACAAGCAATGTTAACTTTTCCTTCTCCAAACAGGGTGGTATATCAGTGGAACAGCCTCGATAATACTACTGTCAGTGAACGTCAGTTGATCATCTTAAAAAAATGTGAAAACTTAGGGGTTGCATCGGACCTGGTTTGCCTATCCACAGTAATCTATAAAAATAAATATTTCCGAAAAAATTTCACCACTCGAGTACCAGGTTTGTGTTCATTGATTCAAACACATCGTAATATATTATTTTATCATTACTTGCAAAGGAAGATGTTTTATATAACATAAAGGACCTGTTTCTGCCATCATTCCTCAACAGTACCAACGGCACGATTGATATTCACCTAAAGCCATTTCTCATCTACGTCCATGCTTGACTGCACACATAATTCGATAGTGTTCGATGAGTTGGTTGGACTAATTACTGTGTTTTGTATTATTGGCGATATTATTTGAACCACGAATGTGTAGGAAAGTTAATCAAGGTTTCTTCTATCTACAGACTGCTCATAACACAATAATCCGCAACAAGTTTAGCGAATAATACCTAAAAAACGTATTATTACTTGCAGTATGTCCTCTAAGTTATATAGATGGCGCTGTCGAAAGTCTTGTTGTCCGGAAAATTACCAGTCTCCAACTCGCGTCTACGCTCATGTCCTCCACTCAGTTCAAGGGAATAAAGCGACGTATTTAGACGGTGCATTCACGCTTCGAAGGAGCAAAAACAAAGTAACAGTGTTATTCAATACAACCTACGCCACAAACTCTAACTTATAGTTTCAGGAATCAATTTAACTGACATCCGGCTACATATAGACGTGTAGGAAATCGTTAATTCCATTGGGTTCGCACACTGTACGTACACACACACAGTCGACCCGGCTACCGTTTAGTTGCATTAGCTGAATGGAAACAGTTGACATTGAACAAGAAGAAAAGGACGTCCGATGGGCTTTCTTCCGTATAAGCGACATACTTCGACGATGAATGTCTAACGTGTACAATGGCCATGATTAAAATGAGATACAGCATGTTGATCCATTACAGAAATAAATACGTATCTTTAGAATTGGACAGAAATTTGTACAGCGATATTACTTCTCGGTAATCGATCAATATAATATTTCGTTTTTCTGCATAAATTTCTTTCCATTTTCTTTACACAATCGGTCATTTGTTGTCGAGTTATTTGTTTAACGTGATAAAGTTAGCAGAACGGTTTAAATAATTTCCAGTAAAATGAAAAACAAGGTATGATTCAATATAATATTTTGTTTTTCTGCATGAATTTCCTTCCATTTTCTCCACACAATCGCTCATTTGTGGTCGAGTTATTTGTTTAACTCGATAAAGTTAGCACAACGGTTTTAATAATTTCCAGTAAAATGAAAAACAAGGTATGATGAGCAATTACAAATGTGTATAATAATAATAATAATACTACTTCGGAATACGTTTCGGAATTCTAAACCATCGTCAAGAGTTCAATAGCTGTTAGTATCAAAAGTATTTTACTCTTAATAATGCGTTAAGTAGCCCGAAAATATGCCAAATGTGTTGAAGAAATTTGTTGAAGACAAATGTTAATAATTTAGACAAATCAAAATTTTTGAGAGGGACAATATGAAATTTTCAATTATATATTGAAAACACTTCTTTCTTTGAAAGCACGGTAAGTGAATTAGATTTGACTTGAAATTTCCTGGTTTTGAGCTTTGCATATGTACAAGTTTGTAACAATTCAGATGCTTCTATTAAACATATATGAAACACCTTCAACGAATTGCATATATGGGAACTACCCTATACAAGATGTGCGCATGTGTAATCAAGTTACGGCTGGTCTTAACCGTACAATTAGTGTGGGTTTCTTAATACTGCGAAAGACATGCGCATAACGAGTCAGGTTATTACTAGTTAACCGTTTTATAGCTGCAGTTCCTAGTCCTTTATATATAGCTCTGATAACTCTGTACAATACTTGCAATTCCTCAAATTGGAAACTCAACTTATATTAACTTTATAAACGTGAAATTGCCAGAAAACCCAGAATGACCGTTATTTCATCATGAACAAACGGTAAGTTAATGATCGCGTGGTAATATTGTAATACCCACAGCTCTGTCATCAATAAAGACGAAAATTGAAATTCTTGTATCGATCTTAACTCCCACCATACAGATATCTGCGGTAGTGGCAACTGGCCAAATATACACGCCGAATGTGGCAATATTATTATTTGCTAAAAATCGGGCGAAAATCTCATCCGACTAAAACACTCCCAACTATCGAATGATCCCCGATGCCTTGCCAAACTCTATTTTAACTTCTTAGCGCTGACCGCACCCCCGGGACGTTAGGCTAATTGTTCAATGGAATTGAAAGTATAACCGATATCTGACCCCGATAATATCGAATCGATATACTGCCTTCAACTATGTACGAATAAAGGCCCAAGAGAACGAACGCGTAGTCTGCAAGTTTGGAGAAAACTTAATCGCCCCTCTAAATACCCCCCTTCATTGCGAAACGATAGGGACTATGGAGCAGTTAACCCAAAGACTGCAGATGCCGTAAATGAGGGTCTCACAATCAAGATCTTGCTCGTGAAACCGACGGAATAATGGGGTAAGGCATTTCCCTATCCCATAATTTGAAATAATAAATTTCCAAGAAATGAAGGAACAGAGACCAAACACTCACCAGCAGCTCCTTTCAAGTTTGAGCTGTGACAAAGGATGAACATACTGACAACACAAAAGTGAAATCAAACTCAAAAACCTTAGAATGTCTTTGACTCGTAGTACATAATACAGCTAGGAAAACAAAGGAGGTAAACCGACATGTACAAAGCGAAAAGGAATGTTCTAGCTTTTACTTTGGACCATCATTGACCTTAGCTCACTTACCCTACAAGAGAAATTTATTATTCATTTATCGAGGGTTTTTGATTGCAAGTTCGACAACATTGGCTAACCGCATTTCTCAACACAATGATAATTTCTCAGATTGAAGTGCTGATGAGTCAAAACCTGTATGTTGATGCAAATATAAAATTTGAATGAATCATCAAGATCCCATGCACTCCAATTGAAATAATCGTTTGAATCCATATAAATTTATTAACGCAATGGAAATATTATCTGTGTCTACGTATAAGGTGAAGACTCTGCCAATCCTTGCAGTTCTATGAAAAATGCTATGCTGCAAAAAGAGGAAGAATAAGGTTCTATGGAAAACTCTATAACGAGCAACGTACGGCATCCTTCCTTAGATAAATTCCTACCTATTAACCATCATAAATAACGTACAAACAACCCAAATTTCATCATTATTCATTTGGTTGAAAATGTGGTGTCATTACGGAACTCTAGTCGCAAACTATATAAATAAATACAGCGATAAAAATAAACTTATTATTGTTCTTCTCATTAATATCTTGCATTTTAACACGAAACATGCAAATCGTCAAATACAATCACCAGTAACTTTTACTTAGTCTTGTCTCTATAATGATTAGTTCCCAATTGATTGTATAGCCTTTCTTACAAAAATTAAGTTTCATTCGAATATTAACTCTATTCTTTAAGAAGGATCGAAGTGGCCATTATATAAAATATCTCCAAAAAACTGGAACATTGTGCTCTAGGTGCTTGACATTATAATCGAATTATAAATAATATCTTGCATTAAACTCGTTTAATTTAATCTGCAAGATAAATGACATGGAAGAATTATCTATTGTTGGCATGTATTTCCATCGAAGTCGCTTTCTTTCAACTCTCAGATTTTCTCAGACAACGGGTTATCACTGGAAATTTCCCAGAACAGCTGTCGGCCATAAGCAAATTTCTATTTTTGGAGATTCGAAAATAAAAAAATTTCTATAAGGAATTTATTTTAACTCCAAGAAATATACGAAGAAGTGAAAATGTTCAATAATTTTCAATACAATAAATATATATATATATATATATATATATATATATATATATATATATATATATATATATATATATATATATATATATATATATATATATAGGTATATATAGTATTAATATTATATTTAATTTAAACATCTACTTTCGATCAAAAAATTTTCAAAGGATTATATAAAGAGTATATATATAGTTCTACGAAAACATAGTTTCTTATTTTAAATAAAAATGTGTTATCAAAAAGTAACGGGCAAATTCAACAATACTCAATTCTTGAACATGACACAATAAAACGACATTTGAATAAATGATAATAAATGATGAATTTTATTCTGTATTGGTATAATGTACCTTGATTGAATCCATTAAAATATATCAACTTATTTGAACGTACATAAATCATTCATTATAAATAACTTCGCATAATAACTCCTAATTAACTCAAAACATATTCACGTATGTTATTATATTCGATAAAAACTCTATTACAATAATACTCGATACAATAAAACCACCAGTACTAATTCAAAACTTGACGGTTCAATTTCGGAATATTATTTGTTTATAGGTGCTTTGAAAAACGAGAACGGAATTTTTCCAAAATTAAATCCTTATATTAAAAATATACAAGCACACAAGAAGCACCGTCTGAAGATCATCAAAATTAAATGTATACGTATCATTAAAATTGATTCACTTCATTCCAATGGTAAAAATAAATGGCATTCCCATTGACAAGTTGCAGTTGCACTGAATATTATCGACATTATATAAGAAGCATGAAATGGCACAGTGACCTACTGTTGATGTGATTGCGATCGAACACTCATCCAGACGGCCACACAAAAGCTCTCAAAACAAAAAACGAACGAAATAATAACGAAACAAGTGAATCTAATTGTTCGTCGATTGTCATGCAAAAATGCCGTGAACAAAAAAAGTAGGGTTAAAAACGGTGAGGATCGATCGGTGTCGTTGTTATGTGTGGAAAATTGCTTGTGAAATTTTACACTGAAATGAAAATCTGAGAAATAACTGAATTACTCACATGAGCGGACTAAAATTTAATGTTAATGTTAATGTAACGGGTTTAGTGAAGCTTGAGAAGAGTATTTCGGAAAACTGTTTGTCAAGGTAGCAAAAGCTCGTCTAGTGAGGTCGCTGCTCGGTGTAAGGTGGGAATGGCGCTGACTCAACGTCTGATCAATAATTTCGTGCGCGTCCTTTCCCAGCATCCCAACGACGATATTACTCTTCCAGAGGTGGATCCGTCCCAGAAAATCATTCCAATTCATCGCAGGTTAATCAATGTCTCGAATCTTCCACATATTACCCTTTAGAACTTGGAAACTCTGATGAAACACACCGAATAATAGAAACTTGACAAATTACGCCACAGTCGAATGCCGTTTCCATTTCATTAGCGCTCATCTGTATTGCACACTTGACAATTGCCAGTTAATTATAAAACAATTTACATACACCACATCGCAAGAATATATCCCAAGTTAGGAAGAAAGGATCTCTACGATGTTTTGAGAGGCGCAGCAAAAACAATTCTTTATTACAATGAGTGTTCCCAGATCTATCTGGATGTAGAATTGATGAAGCTTTCATATTGTCAGTTTTCCCCCTTAATCAATAACTTTTGATTTGAAATTGATTATGAATGTAGGACATTTAATTTAGTGAAATTCCTCCTTAATTCAACATGGAGCAGGGATCCCAAAATCTACTCCCTCCAGACTCTAGGAGATTTTCTGTCTTCTAGTTTTGACTGAAAATCGTTGATTATTCCTTAACAGAACAATGAAGAAATTGTTGGGTTTAGAGAAAAATAAGCAACTTTCAGTCAATCAATTAGTACGAAGATTTGCTAATTTTCTTTTGATGAAGACCATTTTAAATTAATTTTTTGTTTTAAGATTGAAAAAATCGAATTGAAAGCCATTATCTCTAGCTTTGAACATCTCTCTAAAACAATATCAAACTCCCACTTTATGTTTGATTCCATACAAATTTCCTCCAAATGGCATTCAATCATAATTGTCAGTTTTTTGAGTGTTAGAAGTCGACCAATTCGCCCCTAAGTTCAGTTAATCGATTCCGATATTTTCTATTTCATGAAACACTCCAAAGCCGGTTTTGTTCGTCTACTGATCCTATAATATCAGCGCATTGCCTAAAATGTTTTAAATAAAAATCGTCTATAATCGGCTTTCATGTCCAGGGGTTGGTAGGGATTCAAACCCAGATATTTCCTGTGATAAATTGACAACCACGTGTCCACACTGATGATGGAGAAATTTATGGCAACCTACATTTTCGAATAACGCATTTGAAATTAAACACATATAGTTCCAAAGAAAAAATTTTGAAGAAGCATGAAAATAGGAACAGCACCAAGTCAAAAACGAACAATTCAATTTCTACTTCAACATCACATGTTTTTTCGATCACTAAACTATCTTTCGACGATTTGAGTTGAAAATTGAATATTTCGATCTCTAGTTTTTTGTCTGACCGTCATTTATCTGTTTAAAAAAAAATTATAGACCTGAAAATTATCACCTATCTATGGGAGTACCTCAGGGTTCTGTTTTGGGACCCTTAATATTTTTGTTATTTGTTAATGTTCCAGATTATATTAAAGCCGAATCTATCACTCTTTTCGCTTACGACACGACGATTGGGGTATCAGCTAAGACAAAGAACGAGCTTGACAGTAAATGCAGGAGACTTATCCAGCAATTTTCAGATTGTTGTTACTGAAACTCCCTAATCCTGAATCTAGGGAAAACTCAAGTAATCCATTTTCAACTGCGGGAAACCATTTTCCATACACCTTTTGATACTGAGCATAGAGACCATCAACTTGAGTCAGCTGGCAGTGTTAACATTTTAGGTGCACGTTGACAGCAATTTGAGATGGCATTGCCATATTGAATATCTCAGCAAAATATTGAATAGTTTTTTGGTATTAGTCGACTCAAGAACTCGCTTCCTCCGGATGGGTTGCTTACTGCTAATTACGCCCTGGTTTTCACCCATTTGAAGTACAATGTAGTCCTATGCGGCGATTCAGCAGCGAGTGCCAGAATTTTTTTAACGCAAAAAAGATGTATTCGATTAATCTTCAACCTGAAGCTACAGAATCATGCAGGCCGATTTTCATCAAGCACAAGACCCTAACGCTGCCATGTATATACATTTTACAGTGCCTGCCGTTAGAACTTGATACAACTTATAGTTTTCATAGCTACAGCACGAGGAATAATTTCACCATCTCTATTCCGACTCACAGAACATCTAAATTTGAATCCTCTCCAACATATTTGGGCATGAAGTTATTCAAGCATCTTCCTAACCACATCAACTCCTTGACTCGGTCGAAATTTAAGAAGTTTGCAGAATCTTATTACTTAATTGTTTTTATTCCTTGCAAGAATATTTTTCTGCTGAAATTGTTCAATTGTATCATATTCTTGACGTATCTTATACATTATTGTAATGTCATGCAGGACGAATATCCATTATTATTATTATATAAAATAAACCGATACGAACGCCTAAAACATATATGCTTTAGGCGTTCGCTTTAGCTACCATTCCCTCATTTTTCAATTTGAGTAACAACCACCCTATGCCCCTTAAAAGTCATAAATGTTGGGGACCAGTAAAATCCATAAGACGCTTACGTTATACTCTTTTATAATATAATGAGAAACTCTATAATAATAAAAATATTTCGGTAACTAACAATATCTTTTTTCTAATTTTTTTTGAGAATTAGCCATATATTCTTCTATTCGAGACAGAGCAACATTACATTCTTCTTTTTCGTGAACAAATTAACACTTTCTGGGAACATAACCATTCCAGTTTGAACATAACATAATGAAACAAGGTAATGAATAAACATTAGAAGAATAATATTCATGGCAAATTCTGTTTTTCAAGTTTACTGTTTACTACACTGAAAAAAAAATTAAATAAATGAGAGACGTCTGTAGTAACCCTTTCGGTTACTGAAAATTATCACTTTAAATTATCTGAAATTTATCTGAATAGAAAACCATTCATAAAAATGGGTAAAACAAAGGGAAACTCGAATTTGTCGATGAATTCAATTTTATCAAGATAAGAAGACGTATCCATATCCTGGCGAAATAGCGTGATACGAAAGCCAGTTGAAAAAATGATCAAAATATTCATTCGGACGATTTCGATCGATTCGGCAACGACGGGGTAGATAAGACTTCCGGCATAATGCCCTTTCTTATTGTAGAGGCACAAACGTGCCAGCGCGGCGACGAGAAATGTATTTTCGTATACGTATATATATAAAAAAGTTCTTTGTGTGTGGTGCGTGGATAGAAAGGCGTAGAACCGCCCCACCAACAATAATTATCCGGTTATGGTACAGTTTCTTGGTTTCATACACCCGACTCTTCAAACTGTCTTTCTTGGCTGGATGAACCGTTACGGCAACAGATGGCCATCAATAATAATAAGGCTCGCTCAGTTGTTGTACACATTGAAATGAACGACAAATTGTGTTTTCCCCGAATTCAGAAAGCCCGTGAAACCGGCCTTGTCTCACTATGAAATACTGAAAACTTCGTGTTAATTTTCTATCAAGCAACCAGCCAACGAAAGTGATGCACAATAAAGAAATCTTCTTGATAGGTTTCTGGTATGTCTATATTTCAATTGAAAATTTGTCATTCTTAGCTAATAATGAAAGAAATTTAATTTCAAAGTTATGATAAAGTTACAATTTGTAGCGATAGGTCAGCTAGAAATGTGTTGAATTTCAAGGGGTGTTATTTGTTGAGAATATTAATTTTTAGTTCAACACAGAATGAGTATATGTGTTCCAAACGAATCTAAAGCAGATCAATATAGAAGTTCTCGAAGATCGCACAGATTGTCGCAATAATAAAATAGCAAATAAGAAGTTTGAGCGAAGAACATCGCAATCTAGAATCAAGTCAGGAGAAAAGAATCATTCTGAGAGGTATTCCAATTGAAAATTTGTCATTCTCAGCTAATAATGAAAGAAATTTAATTTCAAAGTTATGATAAAGTTACAATTTGTACCGATAGGTCAGCTAGAAATGGGTTGCATTTTAAGGGGTGTTATTCGATGAGAATATTAATTTTTAGTTTAACACAGAATGAGTATAAGAGTTCCAAAAGGATCTAAAACAGATCAATATAGAAGTTTTCGAAGATTGCACTGTAGCAATAAAATCGCAAATGTGAAGTTTGAGCGAAGAACATCGCAACCTAGAATAAAGTCAGGAGAAAAGAATCATTCTGAGAGGTTATAAAGCCTTTATGTGAATTAAAAACAAAAGAGAAAGCTTTAAAAGTTATGATTTCCAGTTCAATTGATGTCCTAGTGGGGAATAATCGCGCTAAAATATGTATAATTTCGAAAATACTCCAGATAAAAATTGAAATCTTCGTTTGAAGATTCGTTCAATCATTCACGAAAGCCTCGACTATGGTTTTCTGTTCAATTATTTAAAAATTTCCGTGATTTATCGAAACGCAATAACCCGCCTTATAAAATAAAATAATGTATATTAAGCATCGAATGATACAAAGTTAATAATTTGAGAATATGGCAGTTTGACAAAAAAAACAAACATTTCTTCAGAGTGAATTCAACAATGTAATCAAAAATAATGATAAAATATTTAAAATGACCAACAGAGCTCGTTTCGGAAATAAAACTGAAAATACAAAAAGCGTACGAATCATATTCGACCTACAAACGAAGAAATAACGAGCCCTAAGTATATTTTAAGCCGGCTTCAATAATTCAACGCTTTATTGAATGAGCTTAAAAATTTTTCAACTTTCACGAAAATATTACAGATTAATAGCTCAGAAAATTTCCAAGGGAGGTATTACACAAAACTCAAAGCATTAAGAAAACAAAATCGGGCGAAAATTTAATCCGGAAGATTCAGAATAAAAGGAACAAAATCACGGACGAGCTGGATTTTATTTCTAAGATAAACTTGTTATATCGTCGCCTACTTGACGTCGCCGAGTACTCGGGTACGAGTCTCAACGAAGGGATGGTTTGCAGTTTTCGTATATGATTTTTGATGAAATCATAGACGAAAATCTATCAAATTTTCATAGACATAGACAAAAATTTATCAAATCTTCAATGATAAATAAAAATTTGTTTAAGAGAAAAAAACACTTCGTTTTTAATCGCTATATTTATCATTTTGCGACTGCAGATTCGTATTATCAGTACATTTTCAAGCAAATTCTATGTATAGAAGAAATAATACGAAATTGAAGACGCAAAATAACGAATATGGTGATAAAAAACACAGTGCGTTTTTGTTTATAATAAAATGCACTATCACAAAGTACCTAACGGGCGGATCTATACGATATTTAAATGATTAATTGTTGGGTAATGTAAATGAAAAGAAGCCCATTGGACGTTTTAGGCCCATATTAAACTGTACATTCCTTGTATCGAAAAAATAATCGTTATACGAGGTCTATTCAAAAGAAAGGGTAAATAAAATGAAACAATTGTTAAGCCAAGATTTACACATATATTAAAAAGAATACTGCATGACGTACGTTTCGATGAGATTCACCTTCTTCAAATGCTACGTGCAGACTAATGACATTTCTCGAACACATGCAATAGGTAAACTTAAATTATTAATACAGAGAAAACAGGTAGAAGGGATCAATTCATACTGAACTACTATATAGTAACCTAAGTAATTTTGAAAAGATTGAGAAGGGGGCTTGAGGTATGATCGATTTGGCTGTTCAAAAGGTTGCCAGAATATTTGTATTTATTAATTTGAAGTGATTCTAACAAATTAAGCTTCATTCTCTCATTTGCGGAATTCAAAATTTCAAAATCAGAATTGAATATATGATTTTCATTAATCAAATGATTTGCATGATGTGAATCTGTCTTCTGATTATCAAAACTATGTTTATGTTCAGAAGTTTTCAAATTCTTATTTGAAAATTTCTGAACGTTCTACCAATATAAAATTTATCACAACTACCACAGTTCATTTTATATACTTTTGATTTTTTATTTTTGTTGACCTTAGATTTGTTATTTTTGATGTTTTCCTAAGTTATTACCAGTACGGCGAGCAATGTTGATGTTATACTTAAAAAGAAGAGATTTGATTTGAGTGGGAAAAGGGAGCCGAATCTGGCGAATACTGTGGTTGAGGCATGATTACTGTGTTGTTTTGGCCAAAAAATCACGAACAAGCATTGATGTATGAGCTGGTGAATTATCAGAATCCATGATTTGTTTTTCCACAATTCCGGTTGATTGGGCCGTATTGCTTGGGCATGCTCATGGCGTGGTGCACCATGAGTAAAAACTCGTGGTGCACCACGACGTTGTAATCAAAGAAATTCACCTTTTCTTTCGAACATACCTCGTACGTGAGAATATAATATGTTTGGTTGGAGCTTTTGAGTTTACCCTGTATTTGATACGATTGCACAATTATTTAGTTGTAAATTCGTGATATACCTATCCTCGTCGTATTACTATTGTTCGAAAGTTCACAATACATCTGAAGAATTTGAAATAACAATAAACGACATCTTCGAAACCTGTATTGTTCGGATACTTCAAAAAGCTTTCGGTGTTTTGTCGCTTGCGAAGATCTATGTAAACAATGAATATACCTACGGGAACTTTGTGACAATGGAGTTTTTAGACTACCAAATTCGACTATTTTGAACTGTATTCGGTAGACTGCACTTGGCAGTTAACTCAAACTAAATGTTCTTAGTAACAGAGATGTTTGAGCTATTTCAGTCGAAATAGTCGAAAGGAATACCTTAGATATACGGGTTAAGATTTTACTTCTTTTTATGGAAAACTATAATCGATGAAGAAATTAATAACGTCAAAAACATTAATCGTTCAACTTTTTCAACGTATATTACTTTAACAATGCGAGAAAATCTGGCAACGCCGGAACTGTCATTATTGTGACATATGTTGAAACGATCGAACATAACCTATATATTTAAAGAATTTGTCTACTAATGACAACTTGGTTATTACGTTAAAAACCAAGCATTACAGAAAAAGTCCTCCACAAAATGTTTGTGAATCAAGAAGAACAAGAATTCACAATTTTTGAGTTTTCTTCTACTTAGTACACAGTGTATTACGTGTTGTAATTGCTTACGATCTGTAACGATTGAACGTTTATGTTGATCCATTTGAAAACTTCAGTATTACATAAACTTACACATTTACAGTGGGTTTTTTGTAAAAGTCAGTCGAAGAAGCCATTGTAAAGGCAAAACGACGTCAAAGTTGTTAAATTTGTGCAATCTGGCAAACAGTGTTTCCTTACCACTTTATTCTTTACAATCTGTAACGTTTAGCTTTGAAAGTTCATTACGAAATTCCCGTTAATTTGGGTAGATGTTATTTGGTATTTTGAAAAGTTACAATGCTATGTTCTAACATTTCCCTAACATAGAAAATGCACTATAACTCGTTTCGACATCTATAAATAACACTAAACAGAATATAAAACAATAATATCAATCAGTCTTCGCACCGATAACATTAACATGATAAGAAAATATAATTATCGTCAATCGCTAATTGAATTCCTTTTATGAATTTTGAAATCTATATGTTTTGCATTTTTGTATAGCAATCAAATTGATGCGTATTTCTGAATAAACATTTCGCGGAAAACATTGGCGAGACTGAATCACAATTCGTCAATATTAATAATAACATGTTCTAAACAATTTCCAATGATTCAGTTTGAAGATTTATTGAGAATAATTCGGCACTCGAAGAAACGGTTTTTAGCCGTATCTAAAATCGATCTTTCAAATTGACAAACGTAGTAAACTAAACTGTACAAATATTGAAGAAACAATTCTACATCTCTCAAAATCGTTTAGAAAACTCAATATTTCAAAATCAACAGACCTAATATGAACAAATGAACATCACCATCAATAATGCTGACATCTTTGAATGACTTTCTGAAAAATGAAGAATTTCATGCAATCTAAGTAAAACAATCTAAGTAAAAGATAATGCATTTGAACAAAAACTGAGTACGAAAATATTTTATCCTTAAAATATTTTAAACATTTTTTAAGTATTATTTCAAACATTTCACGAAATTGAACGATTATATTATATTGATTAGACATTGAATTATAAAATATGAGAAAATGACTTAAAAAATAAATGAGAAAACATAACAAGTTTTAACAAGCAGAAGTTGTAAGCGGTTTTAAGTGAGTAGGCCAGCCACCCTTATAACCTTTTAAAAGGGTTGTTCGATGTTATTGAAACTTGGGCTGGATATAACGGCCGGTTTTCGATGTTTTGACATAACAAATCAATGCAGCTGAATTTCATTTCACAAAGAGCACATGAAAATTGGAAATTCAAATTGAACATATATTTTGAAACTCAGTTCTGGGGCATTTAATATTTATTTCCTCCAATATTCTCGAATTTTGCCAGGTGGCTGCGACGTTTTCCAAAATAGAGTTCCTTAAATTTATATCTCTATTGTTTCTCGTAGATATATTACGATGGTTCGATACCGATTCTGTAATTTCGGAACTTCCGATTGATTTTGCACCTTCGATTCCGATATCGATTCCGCTGAATTTTAATCGGAAGTTGTATCGGAGATTGAAATATTTTTTCAATATCACATGACAATTGTCTTGCATTCACTTTGCCTTCACTTTTCACCAAATAATTAATTTTTATTTCAATCTGTGCCAATTTTTCGAACGGGTATTTCAATAATCAATTAATTTCACAAACGTCCTAGTTTGTTAGAGATTTCAAATTCAATTGATCAATTCGAATTTTATTTATCTCCCTATCATTCGAAACATCTCCAGTTTCTAGAGATCGCGAAACCCCAAGATGAAATCACGAACACTGATGTTAAAGATTCTAAGGTTTTTATAATATTTCGATGAAAAGTGACAAATTCAGAGCAAAAAAAAATGTTATAGATGAGCCTCCTTCTTGCCGCAAATCGATTGAATTTTTGGAATAATTTCGGCAATTTCAGCCTTGAGTCGAACTTAATTCGTGCGTAAATCCTATCGCGCACCACACGAGAAACCCCTAAATCTGAATGAATAACTTGATTGAATTATGTCGAATAGTTAACAGGCACATTTATCGGTACGAATAATCTACTGCAACTGTAGATCTCAAAAAACCGACAAGCATATTTATCAGTACCAATAATCTACTGCAACTGTAGATGTCAAAAAATCGACAAGCATATTTATCTGTACGAATAATCTACTTAAACTGCAGATATCAAACAATTAGCAGGCATATTTACGTGTAACAATAATCTACTGGAGCTATAGATGTCAAAAAATCGACAAGCATAGTTATCGGTACGAATAATCTACTGGAACTGCAGATGTCAAAAAATTAACAGGCATATTTATCATTACGAATAATCTACTGGAACTGTAGATGTCAAAAAATCGACTAGCATATTTATCGGTACGAATAATCTACTGGAACTGCAGATGTCAAACAATTAACAGACTTATTTATCAGTACGAATAATCTACTGAGACTGTAGATGTCAAAAAATCGACAAGCATATTTATCGATACGAATAATCTACTGGATATGCAGATGTCAAAAAATTG
Organism: Henosepilachna vigintioctopunctata; assembly: GCA_030704895.1. Classification (NCBI taxonomy): domain Eukaryota; kingdom Metazoa; phylum Arthropoda; class Insecta; order Coleoptera; family Coccinellidae; genus Henosepilachna; species Henosepilachna vigintioctopunctata. The sequence continues at coordinate 2,933,974 of JARQZJ010000122.1, read as the reverse complement.
ACAAGCATAGTTATCGGTACGAATAATCTACTGGAACAGTAGATGTCAAAAAAATTGACAGGCATATTTATCGGTACGAATTATCAACTGGAACTACAAATGTCAAAAAATTGACAGGCACATTTATCGGTACGAATTATCTACTGGAACTACAGGTGTCAAATTATAATTTGACACCTAATATTATTTTCATAATAATATTCAAACTGATAAATATGCCCATCAATTATTATTATTGACGGACATATTTATCAGTTTGAATAAACTACTGGAAGCACAGATTTCTCAAGGCGAGCTCGTTTTCCGCTTCAAGTTTGACCATTTTCAAGAAATTCAATACGAAGCGACATAGCAGATATCCAAGAATTCTGTTGTAACTCACTGACTTGACGGCGTCGCTTGATGACTTCGCAGAAAGGATTGCCTTACCTGAAACAAATAAGATCATAAAATATTTATATGGGACGGAGTCGAAAAGCGTCACATTGACAATTCCGGTATCAAACTTTTATAGAAGTACAAGAGCATAAAATCGACATATTCGTTTATATGCCCAACGCAGAAATAAAAATGGAATTTCAATGTGATATTTTCTCTCGAGAAACATATAACGATGTCGAATTGAAAAAAGGAAATCTTTATGCAAATCTAACATCCTAACTATATAACTATTTAATTTATTGATTCGAATTAAACACTTGGCTTAACGTATCGCGAATGTATTGAAAATTATACAATAAAATTAATTGAATATAAACCTAAATTCAAACACTTGAACTTATGATTTACACTTTATTGACTACATAGCATGTCGCGTTTCGTCGTTAAAAAAGTGTAAATAAAGTGTCAATAAAGTGTAAATCATAAGTTCAAGTGTTTGAATTTAAGTTTATATTCAATTATAATGGATTTACATCAAGTAAACGCCAACACTATTAAATAAAATTAATAACATTGAATCAACATGTTCCGAGCGGTCAGCTCATTATCAAGACTGATTTCAACGTTATAAATTCCAATTTATTATTTTTCAATACATTCAAACTTTAAGCAAAATGTTTAATTTAAATTAATATTCAATCGTGTTTCACTAAGAGGTAAGCGAGAATTCAATCTCAGTTATATTTAATTTACGTTAATTGAATTGGACGATCACAAGACGTGTTTCAGTATAATTTTCCATCATCAGATAAGTTCAAGTCGCAGACTTAATAGAACGTTAGGAATAACCTATCTATCCGCAAAATTTGTGAAATATGATATTCTAATATATATACTGAAGAGCTGTTAATCAACGATCAACAGATCTCTAAAAAACCAGAATTGTAAGCAAAACTGGGAAAGTGAGAAACCTTGAGGAAAATGACAACATCGTAGAAAATCTACAATACCCACCCACATGATTTGCGATAGTGCATCAAGAATAAAGGTGGAAATAACGGTCGAGATGTTTCTATCGCAGAAATACAGATTGGAAAATCCGAATTATGAAATGATCGATATATAGCAGATGCTTTTTACATATCTTGATAAACCCAAAGGTTTAGTTTGAACGCAAGCTGCGACGAGAGCTTTAATTCTCGGCATATCTGTCCAGATTTTCCGGAAAACGAAGCATACTATAGGATATTTATAAAGCCGGAATATACAATCTCAAATGAATATTTCTCATACTGACGAGAAAGAAAAAAGTGCGTGTTCTAGCGTCGAGCCATTAATATTTCGTTATGAACCGAATAAAAATGAGAAGAATTCACGTTTAACCCAATTAGATACGATATGTTTTTCTCGCAATGGACCAATATTGGAGCAGACTTACACATTCCGCCGAAACGGCCACCTTTTCCCGACGTAATAATGAAATACACCGAAAATTCCATCCAGGAAAATAATACGACCAATCCACTTCGTTTATTCATACGCTGAATTAGCCGCAGGCCCGCTTTATTCCTCCCTTATTCGATCTTGGATGATCTTTTCGAGAGATTCCGAAAGATAAAATGCGTAAAAGCAAGCCGCAAGGCGAAAAATTGGATAAATTAGTCTTATAGTGGCGTTACCGTCACGCTTATATCGTCACGCTCACTGCAGTTAATTTAAATTAATTTTTTAAGATAGTTTCCGCTATCAACCTCAATTCCTACCAGCGAAAGATTTTTTCTGTTGACACAAAATTCGGAAGATTTTTCTTTCACATTGATAAATCGTTGATGTATAATGTGATTTAGAAGGATCTTTCAAGTTTTTATGAGAATTTTCATAAGCGGAAACATGGCCATTGTCAAAATTTTAATAATGATGTCGCCAATTGACCATTGGTGAAACATTGGTGGAACATTGTTAAAAAATACAATCGAGTAATTCTCAACACTTCGTTCAATCCCACGAATCATTCAACATATTGCTTTCTCTAGACAATGGTTTAGCAGCCAGTTGCAAAAATATTGTCTAAAATAATTGAAGCTGAAAGCTACAAAAATTATTCGATTGTTTTCAATAATATTTGTGGCATCAGCCGTCTGTTTTAAACTGGATTAATGATCATTAATCCAGCATTTGATAAAGAAGTAGTACTTCGAAACGTCGTCATGCGTATCTTATATTAAATTATGAGAGCCTAATTGTTTGTCAATGTGTCCTAAAAAGTCCAGACAACCTTTAAAATTTCAAATGTAAACATTACAACTTCTGTATCCTATTCCTTTGCCACATACAAGATGGAAACCATAGACCAGTTAGGAGTGCGCATAAACTGAGGTTTACAACCTATCAGGCCAGGTTTAAATCATATTAAGGGCAATATGTCTCTCTCAGAGACAAAACCAGAAACGAAAAAAAAAACAGGAAGAAAAGCAGTATCGAATATGTCATCCTAATAGCGGCCAAAAAATGGAGATGGGCGGATCACCGAGACTGACGTTATAATGAAGACGTCGTGAAATCAAGAAAATGCACTGGATGAAACAAGCGGGAAATGCAGGGAAGCATGGAAGACAGCAAAATGAGGCTGAAGATGCCTGGAACCCAAGAATACGTGAGAAATTATTTGAAAAAAATGGATGGTAACGGTATAGTGCGTTTTTGGAAGAAATCGTTAACGCTTATTTCGAGCTTGTTGGTCTCCATCAGCACTAAGAAAACAAACGCAGAATCAGGAAGAGGAAGCAACCATCTGTGGCTTCCGAATGAACACCAACAGATTGGAACACTCGATCATTGCCAAGGATGATCGAATATCCCAATGCGGACTAAACCGCTATCTTTTACTTCTGTTATAATTTGTGAGAAGTTTTCGACTCGGCGCGAGGAATAAATTGGCAAGATTCAGGGTCGGCGAAGGGCGCGAAACCATCGGAATTATTCCGAAATGAACAAACGGAAAAGTGGCGGCGAGAAAAGCAATTACGGAATATGAAAGAAAGAAATGCCGTTACTTAAACGCACAAAGGGAACGAGTGAAGCGTTATCATCCCGCAATCAAGAGGTCAAAGGTCGGGAAAATGATAATGAGGCCGGAACGTACTGCCGAATTTTCGAATGAGTTGGCCCGGAGGCGGGCAACACGTGATAATGAGATATAGCGCAAACATGGCTCAAGTCGGAAACGAATTTGTTGAAAGTCGAAAATGTAAATTTGATACCAGACTTCGTAAGTTCTAATATGCGATCTTCAGACTCGGGGTTGTAAATGGAACTTATCATAATGAGATAAAGAACAATAGGAGATAAGAACCATTCATCGAAACGAAGACAACGTAATGATTAGTCTTATCAATAAAAATTATTATATGAATCGAAGAACTCTCCATCTTATAAAGAACACGACTAACCGACTGAAAATAAACTTGTCAAGACTAACCAAATAAATGATAAATGGATTTAATTCCTTCCATTTTAATTTAAAATTTACCTCTGTCCAAACATAAAACTACGATGATTATGTTCACGTTTGTATAGTATTCCTAAAAGATTTAAAAAGTGAAAAAAATTTAAAAATACGCAAAAGATAAATAAATCGTATGTAAATGATAAACAGATGGCGCGGCAATTCGAGTCGCTGTGTTGCCAGATTGAACCTTGGAAGCAGTAGTATTTACATATTTATTAGAGTAATTCAATACGTTGTTCTCTTTTGTCATATAATAAAAGATGCGGCTAAACAGTTAAATATTGCTTCTTTGGATGGCAGGTACTAGATTATTACCGTATCAGTTATTAGAAGAATAAATATTTTGAGTTGACAAGTGCAACGCTTGAATATTATTATACCCCCTATTTGCTTTTGGTTTATTGAATATAAAATACTAATTGATGTTTATATTGGCAACATCGATATTCGTAGCAATAGAAGGCAGTAAAAGAGGAAATATTCAGTTCTTGTAACCTTATTGTTACAAATCGAAGCTTCTTAAAAACTTTAATATGAATAATTTTCACTGATTGACAATACTGAACTAACAGAAATGAAATACTAATAAAAAAATGTGGCTCTCAATCTTTTATATCACGAGGAAAATACTGCCTCATCATTCACTTAGGGAGTATTTTTTTCTTAGCATAGAGAAAATTTTTGAAATACTCATTAGCCAGATGTATTGCCAGATTTATACTGCCTAGCCAGATAATGAAGTATATCGATCTTGGATCTAGATATGTTATCTGTCATTTTTAAAACTTTCCGAATTTTAAGTTTCTTACAATCATAAAATTACACTTCATTTTTCATACTTTTCAGTTGCTGAAACTTTTTTATCACTTTTTTCATAAATAACTGAATACTTTTCATGATTCTGTGTTCATGTCTGGCAGCTAGGTATCTAGGTATTTGCGAGTTCATGAGCTTTTATTCTTAATGAAACAATATTTAGAATCTTCTCATAATTCATTTCTCATAATAATCAGTATTAATTCAACATTTGATAAAGAAGTAGTACTTCGAAACGTCGTCATGCGTATTGGTATTAAATTATGAGAAAATTCTAAATATTGTTTCATTATGGATATTAATTTTCTCCAAGTATCGGCCTCATCAATCATCAATCTTTTATTCTTACCTCTAAAAAAAAGATTTCACGATTTTCGTTTGATGTTTAATATAAAGATTGACTTTCAAAATTGTGAGTGGGCTTGTATTCAAATTATCCTACATTATTCCAACATTCCTGTTACCACTAGTCATTCAAGAGCACATTGAGTTGAGTTAATTTGAAAATATCAACTTTTTTCAGAAATTACCTACAAAACTCTGAAGCTAATTGTACAAACCCAAAGAACAGTGAAAAATGCGAAAAAGAAAATGTAGCGCCGAATATCGACTCAACGTGTTATATTCTCAAACAACAGTCTTTATTGAAAAATCCAATAAGAAACATGATGTTTCACTGATGAAACTGAAACTGATGAAACATTCACTGATGATGATGATCAGTGAATCTTTTCACTTGTCATTTGGAATGAAGTATAGAAATTTTGCTAGAACTTGAACTGATCTCCCTAGCCTTTCCTAGGCGGAAACAGAACCTTCCTCTCAACCAAACGAAATAATCGCAATGTGGTACGAGTATTATAACTCCAATCGTCACTCTCATTCGTTCTATCACTTCCGAACTGGTTGTTTTATGTACTGCCGTCGAATATGCCATTGTTCTTAAATGGGGGCACTAAGAAATATTTTATTCGGTCGTTAAAATATTTACGAGTCCAGTCGTAGTTGTCTTGACCAGTCACATTCCTAATGAACACACACACACACAAACACAGGACGGGAGAGTCGTCAAAGTAATTTTCACGACGATCATTATTATGACGCGACATCCCGGGCCAACTTCGATGCCTTTTTCTCTTTAACCTGGACGAAACAATTCGCTGGGCTGGATGTTTTCGAAAAAGAACGCTGCAAAAAGGTACCTCGCGTTGTGCAGACGATGTCGCCTGAAAGAGAGAAAAATTGGCATTGTTGCAAAGGTAAGAAAGCAGAATATCACAGCATTCGATAAGTTCCTTCGTTTGCTCTGTGAGCAGGCCCCATTTCTTCGGCATTACATTTATGACAATATTATGCGTGTTACGCATGATGGAGAATCTTCCGCTGTACGAGCACGTGATATTGTATGTATTATACTGGGTAAATAACGATGGAAAATGTTAGGGCTAAATCCATTTTCCTTTATTGCGGAGACTTGAAACGCTAAAGAGAGAAGAAGAAAAACTCATCAATCTAATCCAAGTTGAAAGTCAGTTACCATCTGATGTTTGGACAATATATTAAGGGAAAAATAATGTTTTATACAGGATATCTACGAAAATATGTAGGGAGGGGTTGTTGAGTGAACGAAACCTTCCAATGGAAGTTTAATTGAGCGGGACATTCATGAACAGCGAGTTTTTCGGACAATATACCATATTTTTTAAGAGTTAAATTTTTTAAGGGTGGCGGCACTGGTTGGTAATGGCATCCAAACTTCATTTGTCAAAGTGGAAAGTTTTCAGTATACTCTACTATTTCATTATGGAAAGACTTACAAACGAGCAATGATTGCAAATTGTTGAAATTAACTATCGAAATTCGAGCTCTGTGAAAAATGTGTATCGTTTGTTACAACCATATTATGGTCGTCATAATCGACGTGATTGGATATTGAACGGATATGTAAATAAACAAAACTGTCGCATCTGGAGTGATGAACAGCCACATGCCATACAAGAATTACCGATGCATCCCGAAAAAACGACAGTTTGGCGTGGTTTATGGGCTGGTGGCATCATCATTCCATTTTTCTTCAAAGACGACCGTGGAAGAAACGTTACCGTGAACGGCGAACGATATCGAGCCTTGATACGCAACTTTTTTTGCCCCAGTTGGCCGAGTTGAACTTGGTTGACATGTGGTTTCATCAAGACGGTGCCACATGCCACACAGCTCGATGTTGAAGGATGAATTTGGTGAGCAGCTTATCTCTCGAAATGGCCCTGTGAATTGACCGCCAAGATCATGCGATTTGACGCCTCTGGATTATTTCTTGTGGGATTATGTAAAGTCGTTAGTGACTGTGGACAAGCCGAACACGACTGCGCCTTACAGGATAACATAACACGCGTAATTCGTGGGATACAGGCCGAAATGCTCGAAAAAGTCACGCAAAATTGGACCTTCCGAATGGACCATTTGATACGGAGCCGCGGACAACATTCACATGGAGTTATACATATATTTTGAATTTAATAAAAATTTTGAATATATGATGCAAATTGAACGTTTTATTCGATTTAAAAAAAAACGCTTAAAAAATCACCCATTATAAGCTGATAAGAGTAGGATTTCCTTCACAGTTCCTTTGGGTTACAACGTGGATCCCGTTGTAACTACATCTTGGACCTTAACTAAAGTTCTGCATGGTTGAACCAATCCTTACATCAAACAAATTCAAAAACATCAATTGCATGCAGCGAAAAACCTGTAAGTACTCATAGAAGGAACAAGAGACGAAAAGGATTAACAGATATTAGAAAGACAATAAAAATTGAAAATTTTAAGGTGTTCCTTGGTCAATTAAAAAGGCACAAAAATTTCGGGAGTTTCATAATCAGATTATGTGTTATTTGTGGAAGATGTCCTCAGAGTACTTCAGAGAATGAAGAAAAACGTCTGTGACAAAACAAACTCTTGAAGCAGACCGAAAACGAAAAGCATTACCGTCGTAGCTCGATCCAAAATTTAATTATATAGCTGTTAGTCTACTTGAAAAATAATTATGAATACTTTCAGGGGCGCTTAAGCTATTATTCAAAGCGGGGCACCTATCAAGTTCCATTCCAGTTGATTTCGATCTCGTTAACGTTTCACAATCAGTCGCAAAATACTTTTATTCTAATAAACGAATAGAAACACGAGTTCAACATCGGACCCATTTGTTCCAGTTCTATTGAAATAGTCGACAAATTGTTTCCCTTTGTGACTAGTCAACGCGCTTGATGAGTTCGGAAGGATTCATTTCCACTTTCTCAGAAATATGTACAGGGTGCTAGATAGACTTACGCCAAAACATGGAGAGGTTTGTCACCGGCCCTTGCTGAGAATACTTTGTTCCATCATGATTATTGAAAAATCCCCCTGTTTGGAAACGGCAATGTTATTGTTAAATGTTTGGGTTGAAATTGCGGATGTTTATCCAATTTGACCGGTAGTTTTAGCCCAAAGACTTACTCACATGGTGTATTGCTTCACGCAAACGTTGCATAACTTCCTTGTAGTGTTCCATATTAACCGTACGACATGTAGGCAAGAACTCATGGTGTACCACGACGTTGTAATTGAAGAAAACAGTGAACCTTCACATTTCGAATACATACCCAGGTTTCGTCACCAGTTATAACCTTTTTGAGCAAATCTGGATCGACGTTGACGTCATTGAACAACCCCTGAGCAATGTTGCTTTTGATCAAAATTCACCAATTTCGGAACAAACTTCGCTGCCACGAGTTTCATGCTCAAAACATCCGAGAAAATTGCATGGCATGAGCCGATTGATATGCCAACATTGTCTACAACTTCCCTAATAAAGATTCGAAGATTTTCCAAAAGCATTTCCTTCGCTGTTTCGATGTTTTCTTCGCTTGCAACGTGGTTGCAACTTCAGGACGCTCATCATCATCAACCTCTTCTCGACCATCTTTAAAGACTTCTTATAAAGACTTTTTTGAGACAAAGTAGACTCGACGAATACCACATTCAACCTTTTAAGTGTGTTGGAGCGCTTTAATCCATTTTTAACGCAGAATTGAACACATATTCTTTGATCCATTTTTCTCAAAAGTAAACAATCGAAAAATACACGAAAAGGTGCTTACAAGAAAAACATAACAGAAAAAAATTTCGATAATCAATTGTGCACAGCCCGCACAATCTCACAATTCTCGTTTTTTTTAACAGACCTCGTACATTCACTATTATTATAATTATTATACTATTATTATAATTACATTATTTCACTTATTGATTATTTACTGTTATTGCTACGAATAACGATGTTTAGTTGAATGAGAAATATTAATAGACAAGAAGACTCCGGAGAAAAAAAACATATATACGAACTTCGTTGTAAAACAATTACCGAACGCGAAGCGTGAACGGAAAATAAAACGAGAGAATACCCTGGTGGAGCGGCGACGACAACGGTAAATTTCTAGGCGTTCAAAAGCTTGATAATGAACTTTATGGGGTGTAGTATTGAAGTTAGACCAACAAAGTATTGTTCGGCAAAATTTCGACGCCGCGTTGAGTATGCTGAAAAATTAACTCATTGGGCCCTGAAAGCGACCAACTTAAGAGCATTAACGAAAGTTCGCTTCAGAAACTGGAAAAATATTTTTCTGGTATTTCATTTCGTTTACAGGACCGTATTCGTATATTTTCGTTTCATACATGATTGTGTCCATCATTAATTTAGTTCAATAAACTTTTTTGGGCTTGTAAACTGGGTATACTAACCATAATGTTCTCATTAGGACAACCACAAAAATCGATCATCCTCCCCACTAGGTTATGGAGGCTACTTATGCAATTGACTTCTACTATGTGATAACTTATGCTACCCATAATATTCTCATTAATACAACCACAAAAATCGATAAACATGCATTCATGTCTTATCCAAGTTTCGAACCCAGATCGCTCTACGGGAGCACTGTCGCCCTCCCTACTCGGTTATAGAGGCGACTTATGCAGATGACTTCTACTATGTGATAACTTATACTACCCATAGTATTATCATTAATACAACCACAAAAATCGATATACATGCATACATGTCTTATCCAGCTTTCGAACCCAGATCACTCTACGGTGGAACCGTCACTTTCCCCACTAGGTTATGGAAGCTACTTAAGCAATGGACTTCTACTATGTGATAACTTATACTACCCATAATATTATCATCAATACAACCACAAAAATTCAATATACATGTCTCATCCCAGATTCGAACCCAGATCTCCATACGGAGAGTTCTTGTGTCAAAGTGTGATGTACCTTTCACAAGCAAAAAAGATGTAATTAAGTGTAGTTATAGTGTCGGTGGTCAGGTTATTTCTCGTTCTGATGAGGCGATAGATCTTAGTATAGTCTTCGATCAAAAACTTTCCTTCATTCCACACGTATCCCAACTTATTTCATCTGAGTCGAAAATATATGACTTCGTTATCCGCAGTGGCAAGTATTTCAATAATGCTTACACATTTAGGGGATTATTTAATGGCCTAATTGGTAGCAAGTTGGAGTATGGCAGCATGAACTGGCATCCTATTTATACTCGTACTTGCCATCAACGCCATCTTGAGGCCATTCAGAGAAAGTTCTTGAAATTTTTAATTTGGGGGGGGGAGGATGAAGTTTGTCCACAGAATAGTAAATCATAACGAATTATTTATTGGTTCGATTAGGTTAATCTAATTGGAGGCTATTTTAGGCAGAATTATTACACCTAGAGACTCCAACTCGTTAATTCCATCCCCCATTTGGTTTATGGAGAGTACGTTTAATGAAGTTGCTAATCAACGTGACATTCACTTTGACTCTATTGAAGTTATTATAAGGAGTTATGTAAACAAGTAAAATTGACTAAAACCAATTGAATTATGTCGAGTTCTTTGTTATATTTCATTTCATATTATTATTAGTTATTATTACTCAGCTTTATGTTATTATTTGTTTTCTGTAATCTCGGTATACCTGTCGATAACGAACTTATTATTATCGTATATTCCGATAAAAACTCTATTATCGCTGAATAGATGTTTCGTTAATGATAAAACTGTATAGAATATGAGGTCTAGATAAAAGCAAGAGTTTATAACCATATACTATTTCTTTATGGAATATATTTGCACATTACATGTCGACAAACGTAAATAATGCCCAGAAATGGTAGCTTGTCATCGCAGTTCAATCAATTAAGCTTCATACAGAATTCATGGTCAAATAAGAAGGTAGAGAATCCAACTTCACATCCTTCAATTAAATAGTACATAACGTAGGGTAAAACACCCATTAGTCAGCCCTGCACCAGTACTCAGCCTTTAAAGACATTATTTCCCTATAAATAGTGTTGAAATTTGTGTACACCAGTAAAATAAGGTTTGAAAGAATCCTTTGTCTCTCTATTGTCTAATATGCACACATACGAACCAATATCATTTCAATCAGACAAGCTACTGTCGTTCATTTGCATCGCCGACACAGACAAGACTATACTCGCTACTGTTACTGTTTTTTATCTTCAGGAAACGCTTAAAGTTTTCGGTAGATTTTTGTGTCTCTATATTGTTATATGCGGTGGATAATTTTACCGTGCTACAATATAATGTTTATTCTGCAATAAAATCAACTTTTACATGCATTTCATTTGTTGAATATATTGTAATTAGGGTGGCTGACTACTGGGTTTCGAATTTGAATTGTAAATCCAGTGCTCAGCCATAAGCGGCTGACTACTAGTTTTTAACACGGAAGTGTATTTTACCAGTAGTCAGCCGTGTACGAATGTAATTGGATGTTGTAATGGATCTAGGAATCTAGTAATCAGCCGTCAGTCCTATTGCACTAAATTGCACTTTAAAGCCTTTTTAATCAGAGTTGAGTTTATGCACAGTTATTTTAGACTGAAAATCACTTTTTTTAAACTTTCATCAAGTCAAAGAGACCTATTCACCAATAAAAAAAAGAACAATTGACAGAAGCTATTGTGGCGATTAGGATAATTAGAGAAGCTAGTCGAGTTTTCAAGGTTGCGAAAGAAAATTTGTCTATAACAATCAGCAACAGTTTTAGCAAATGTGAATTGAACCCATGCAATACGACCGCTTTGGCTACTCAAAATGTATTTAGAATAATCTTGAGAAATTTCACAACGTTAAGTTAATGTTTTGAGTGCAGATTGTAGTTCTGCTTGTGATACTGATGCAAACCAACCAAAATAGGTATCAGAATCGAATGAAATTTTTGTGATAAGCTTGCTGATAATAGGTGATCACACATTGAAAAATAATTTAAGTACCATTACAGAAGAAGAGATATTCTTGAAGGAATTCGAAATCATAACGGACTTTGAAGTGATTCACGAAAATGTTAAAATTCAAGAAACACTAATCATACACCAGAATCAATTTTTGAACAATATATGACAAATGAAGATATTGATCTAGAAATAAATACTAACCAAGAATTGATAGAGAAAATGAAGATGTTGGACAAGAAATACATACTTACTATGCGCTCCCAGAAAATAATAATTATGGATAATGTGAAAGGCATAAAGACAGATTGTTAACTTGATCCAATTGAAAATAATATTGAACAAGACGAGACAACAAATATACAATCTGTACTACACGACAGTACCAAAAATATTAAAAGCAATATAAACATAATGTCCACTGTTAATCTAAAATCAGGAGACATGTGAGTCATTTTGAATGGATATTGCCTAAGTACATCAAAAAAGAAGATTAATCGATCAATGAAACAGGAGCTATTTCTTCGAAAGAGTGGAAACAATTTGAAAGACAAAAAGAAGAGATGAAGAACAGGAAAAGTACGAAATATTGAATAAAAAATCAAATACTTGAGATTAAGGCAAAGAAAGAAGGAACATAAAAGAAAGAAGAATTACAAAAAATTAAAGCGGAAAAGCAGTTGAATTCTAAAAAAAGTGTAAATAGAAAGAAAAATAGTGCCTGTACTATAAAGAGAATGAGATGTAATAATTGTGAAAATGGAATAGGGTGTGATAATTACCCTGCATGGTACCATTAGAAATGCACTGAATTCGGTGGTGATATGTGAGAAAATATATATAATAAGAAATTTCTAGGACAAATATGCAAAATAAGTGAGAGGCTGACTACAGGGTAAGCCATGGCTGACTTCTGGAGAAATGAGGCTGAGCACTGGGAAAAAGTGCCATTATATGATTATCGTTAATTTTTTCCATAAGTCTAACAAAAGTTCAATATTTTGTTAATGTTTTTAGTTAACATAGTAAATAACCTTTCACAAAAAAGTGGTTGTTTTTATCTATAGTGTTTAATATTTGAAATATAAATGAACAAATTTGAATTACTCACTAAAAGGCTGACTACTGGGTGTTTTACCCTATGTCCTCCTTTCGCAGAAATAACTTCTTGACCTCGTCTAGGCATCGATTCCACTAGCCTAGCGCAGATTTTCTTCGTCATCATGAAACCACACCTGAATTGCACTTACAATCATTTTTTCTTTTGCAGTGCAATCCATTTTTGCCAGTCGTTTCTTTGAAATATTCCATAAATTCTCAATGGGATTGAGATCAGGAGTATTCCCTGGCCAATCGAGTAGTTTTATTTCATTCTAACGCATAAAGGCCTACACTTGTTTGGAATTACGGCAGGGGGCCAGGTCGTTCTGAAATGTTCCATCAAACGTTTCAATGAATGGGCCAATCTTGGTGTGCAATATTTCCATATACTCGTATTTCACTGAATTCATCATCCCTATTATAGGAGCTAATCCTTCAGAGCCATTGTTTGTGAAAAACCCCAAAATATTTGTTTCGAAGGATGTTTTACTGTTTGCTGGATGTGATCAGCCCGCAAAGTTTCCCCATCACTTCCTCTGACAACACTTGATTTGTATCCTTGAACAAACAAATGTGTCTCATCGCTAAAAACCACCTTCTTCCAGTCGTCCACAGTCCACGCACGGTACTTTTTGGCCCATGACAAACGTTTCTTCATCATTTAAAACGGTCGGTATCTTCATCATTCAAGTCGGTAAAACCGACCAGAATGTAAATGATGGTCAAGGTCGAACCCTCACGTCAACTCAGGTAGTAAACAAGCAGGTGTGAGGGTGTTTGGGCCAGCCTGGTACTCACATACTTACTACAGTAACTCGAGCGAAGAAAAAAAATGTTTGTCCCAATTAATTCGAACAGCAAATAGGGACAATTTCGGTGGCCAGGTTGCCCCCTTCGAGTACGACTTCCAGATGTTAATCGAGCTCGTAGTTGAAAACTAAAAGATAAATGTAAAAACCCCTGCCCATTAATCCAAATAATTAGTATGATTATTTAAATTATTATAAGTTTTGTCCATTTTGAGTTGAAGAAATGTCAGATTTTTGTCTTGTGTCAATATTTTCAGTGAAACTTTTATTAACTTTATGTGATTTGTGTGTTCAATTAAAGTTTGGTCATTTTTTATGTATCAATAGAAATTTGTATTAATCACAATTTATATATCACAATCAATAATTCCAGGTAAAAAATAATGGTCACACTATAAGATCTATAAGGTCTTATTCGATTAACCAAATATATTCAACATGGATAAAACAAGTGTTAAACTGAAATTAACGACAGAAAAAGCAATACTTGGAACAATTATCGAAACAATTCAATAACAACAAATTCCGTCACCCCACAATTTTCTAACAATATCCCATATAAAATTCTTTCGCACTTGAATCACGAATGCAATTAAAATGAATCATTTCAGAACCAGCAATATTTGTGTATCATTTCCAGAAAATCCAGCTCGAACAGAGTCGATGTTGACTATACCATCTTTGTTTATACACAGATAAAGCGACAACGATTACACAAAAATGTAAACTATTTCGAATGGGAATTTTCCATCGACTATGCCTACTACGAATCTATCATTCAATTCGAAATCGATACCAGTCGGTTGTGTATCGATCGTAGATAAATCGGGAGAAACCTGTTTCTTCAGGAAAATGGCCCAGATGAAAGTCTACAATAAACTATTCCATTCATTAAACCAACTGTAAAAACCCGTTCCGAGGTGTAAATCGAACTTGTTCATCAATCGCGATGGATCTTCCTACTGCAACGATCGATTCAGTAGAATATTACCACGAAGAACTGAGAAAGGAAAACATAAGCTTGTTATCGAACGATCGATTCAGTAGAATATTGCCACGAAGAATTGAGAAAGGAAAACATAAGCTTGTTATCGAACAGTTGAATGCCGGTTCTAAACGGCCAAAGGCCTTGTAAACATCTCTATACCTCCATTACCCAACAATTGATACAACTTATGAAATCGTAGACAAACGCATACAATTTCATAAATAAAAATTAACACCCTTAAGCTTAAGTTTCACTAAATATATTTAAAACTCTACATATGTCTACTAAAGTAATATTGTATACCCTTGGATAATGGGTTAACCACCCAAAACATATGTAGAGTGTTTAATATATTTAGTGAAAGTTAAGCCAAGTGTGTTGAGTTTTTAATATTGTTTTTATTGAAACAATAAATAATAATATAATTATAACATTTAAAATAATTATATTTAATGTTCCACCAAGAGATAAGCGAAACCTCCATGTCATTTAATAAACAATTAGTCTCCACCGGGACTTTTTCTAATCACTTTAAGCAATGTACTCCAGTAAGCCTTTTTGCATGAGGGTTCTGTGTCAAACCAATACTCCTCAACGCAAAAATCACCTTCAAGGAATTACGTTCTTGTATAGTTGAAGGTTTCTACTGCCGGACAGTAAGCCGGAAGTTTCCAGGCTTACTGTCCGAGCTCTAACAGGATTTTAATTCCTGACGTTTCGCGTACTATTGCGGAAGGCATCTTCAGAAGAAAGCTACTCTCAGTTTCAACCTCCTGAGATTAGCCATATGGCAGATCGGTCTCGTATCGCTGAGCAGTTTCGTCAGGCGAAACGTCAGTAATTAAAAATCCTGTTAGACCACGGCCATAAGCCCGCAAAACTTAATTCATATTACGTTCTTGTAGGCCCTGTAAATATGGCATATTGCGGCTTTTAAGGGAGGGTTATGCCTCAGGGGAAACCTTATTTGATATTTCTACGAAGTCCTGGGCATAGCGGGTAAAAACTACTGATTAAGAGATTTTTGGATAAACGAAAATAGGTGATAGTTCTAGCAATTATTTCTACTTTTTACCTACTTTTACGGAAGGGTAAGTTAGAAATTGAACTAGCTTTGTTCGGAATTGGGTCTAAAGGATAGCAAGTGGCGAACTTCTCCAGAAATCAATCCATTTCCGAATCTGGATGTAGACAGACAAATGTCCAAGAGAATTCGTCAGTTTAAATTCAGATTTCGCCATCAGTGCAATAAAAACCATACATAGACATTCTAACTGACCAAGGTCTAACTAACCGACCACCTTACCGGAAATCATTAATTAAATTTGGTTGAAGAAATATACGAAACGCAGCATTTTCAATTGTTTTTCAAAAACTTTCAGAAATTTTTTACGTTAATGGAAATGCTGTATAAATACTTCAGCGATAGAACATGCCGACATAACAAATTTGTTCCTAGTATCTAACGTATTTCATTGTTTTTCGCTGTTTCATTTCTGAGATTAACTTACACACACAAACGGATGAAACATATGACACACGTGTTTGAGTGTTGATAACAAACAAGCTCAAGGTAACGCCCTTACGTCGGAAATACAGACCAGACAGTCGTTACAATTCTAAAAGTCACGTCCAGACTGTTGGAAGATAACTGTATAAACATCATGTTTATCGAGTTTCTCAAACTGAATCAGGTTTTTGAACAATTCGCATAAATATCCACAGTCTGGGGTCTATTCATAATTGAATGTCAGAGAGACTTAAACGCAAAAATAGACGGTAAAACAACTTTTCCAATTCAAATTTCCTCTATATACTGATTTAAAAACACTTGCCTTAGTTTCACAGAATTACATTCACCATTGTTTTGTTGTTTAAGGGTCGTTCAAGCACCACGTAAGCAGATTTATTACAAATTACCGCCACCTTTGTCAGCAAATCTCTTATAATTCCTATCATGCTTACAAAAACATATGCATTTTTTCGAAAATGTATTGTTTTTTTTTATTCGCGAGCAGCAGTTATTTTTTTAGAAATAAGGAGATAAGCTCAGAAATCATAGGTCATCATTGGAATCATGGCAACATGTCAGCAACAATAAACAGAGCAAAGAACTCCGGGATAGAACAAGACTTAAATATTATAACCACTATCAACTAGAATGTAACTAGTAGTAACATAACAGAAAAAACTATGTTTCAGAAATTAGAAACCGGAGTAACTAACGTAGCAAATACGACATGTCCTGCTGCTTTTTATGAAAATTCGAATATCTGCTTGAGAATAAAGAAAAAAATCTATCAGTTCTTAGTTTGGACGTAGCAAGTGAGACTGTCATAGGTTCTGAAACTTGTGAAGAGTACTTCTGGGTTATTGAAACATTAAAAACAATGTTACTTCTTTGTAACTTTACCAAAGTTACTCAATCGTTGCCTGCTTTAGTTCTTTTGTTTCTGGAGTGGGCGTGACGATAACAGCGTGATGCTACTGACCCGACGAATTTTATCGTCTGCAACCTTCCTAAAGTTTCTGTAACTTCAATTAAACCAAGAACATTTCTTAGGAAACACGAAAACGTATCTACTAAATATTAGTACCGACACATCGTGTAGTTATGTTCCCGACATTGCTAGGAAATATCTTCTGTAATTTCACGTCACAAGTGAACCATCCAGAGGTTCTAAAACTTATTAACATTTTTCTGGGACGTTGAAATTAGAAGCAAAAGCTTTGTTCGCGGTAATGATTCTGAACAGATTCAGAACTATTCGCATGCGCAGTTTGAATTTTGGCGTTCACGGATCACCCATTTCCGAACTTTTAGTTACAAATCGCGGATAAAGTGGGACTGGTTCGGAATCGATTCGAAATTCGAAATCAATCTAGAACTGTAAGTTCGGGACTTGCGCATTCACGATGGTTAGGCAACTTTTGACTTTTTTTGACTTGCGCATTCACGATAGTTTTGGTATGTGGCATATTATTCGATGAGAATAACCGTGATTTGAAAATTTCCTAAACTAGTTCTAAAATTGTTCGTAGGTCGAAATAATTCCGAACCAGTTCATAACCGAGCATGCGTATTAAATCAATCCCGAATCAGTTATGAATTAAATCTGAATCGGTTCAGAATCCTTACCGCGAACAAAGCTAATGTTACTGCATCGGAAATAAGGGCCCTCGGGCGTTTTCTGTTCTTCTCCCTTTGGTTTATGTAATGGGCGTGACGATAATAGGGTGACGTAACTGATCAGACGAATTTCACCTTCAGCGGTCTTCCTAAAGAAGCTTCAACTTCAATCAAAACAATACATTTCTGAGGGCATGCGAATATATACTGAATTTTAGTACCGACTCATCATATATAGAGTTACATGCCTCCGACATCGCACAATGTTCGAAATTACCGTAGACTCGCGGAGATGGCGGGAATAATGCAACGTCTGCTGACTGAGATTCTTCCCCGTCTCTAACGATAATGATTTGTTTGCCATCGCGTCACACAGCCATTTGCTGATGGCGAAATTATTATTCCCGTCTACAGATCCCGTTTTAATCTTATTTGCATTGGGATGAGGACGGGTCATGAATCAAATTCAATTTCGAAATGTTACACTCCAAGGTGATCGATATCACATGCGACCGAACTAGATAATACAAATAGTAACACAACGTTCCGGCTGAGTGTGTATACATTACGCGACGAAGATGTGCCTTTGAGAGGCCCGCCGACGAATCACATCAACGTGCCACGTACAGTGTTGCCGATGTCTATTTGCCCAATTCTCTCGCAATCAGAGCGGAATTTTCCCAATTGGGGAAGACATTTATCCCAATTCCCCACAAATTCCCGACTCATGAAGTAGAAGTCACGCAGTCTTTATTTATATATTTATAATATTTGTTCCATATATTGGCAACATTTTATTGGAAGGTACAAATTTTTGACAATACTACCCTGTTTTTATATCAAGTCTTTAGTGGTCAGTAAGGAAATGTAGTGTTTTGTCTAGTCAGTTTCTGTTTACTGTTTTGATAATTTTCAAATCACTGAACTTTCTACTTATTATGACTTTTTTATTATCATTTATTATTTTATTATTATGACTTTTGCCATATCTGGGCAACATTTTATTGGAAGGTATAAATTTTTGACAATACTACTCTGTTTTTATATTAAGTCTTTAGTGGTGAGTAAAGAAATATAGTGTTTGTGTCTAGTCAGTTTTTGTATTGATAATTTCCAAATCACTGAACTTTCTACGAATCAAATCAGTGTTTATGGACAGTGTTGCCAGCGTCTATTTTCCCAATTCTCCCGCAATCAAAGTGCAATTTCCTCCATTCGGAAAGAAAGTTATCCCAATTCTGCATTTATATAGAAAATAGGAGTCACGCAGTTCTTATTTATATATTTATTATGACTTTAGCCATATCTGGGCAACATTTTATTGGAAATTACAAATTTTTGACAACACTACTCTGTTTTTATATTAAGTCTTTAGTGGTGAGTAAGGAAATATAGTGTTTGTGTCTAGTCAGTTTTTGTATTGATAATTCCCAAATCTCTGAACTTTCTACGAATCATATCAGTGTTCATGGACAGTGTTGCCAGCGTCTATTTTCCCAATTCTCCCGCAATCAAAGTGGAATTTCCTCCATTGGGAAAGGAAGTTATCCCAATTCCACACTTACATAGAAAATAGAAGTCACGCAGTTCTTATTTAAATGAATTTATTATGACTTTTGTCATATCTGGACAACATTTTATTGGAAGGTACAAATTTTGACAATACTACTCTGTTTTTATATTAAGTCTTTAGTGGTGAGTGAGGAAATATAGTGTTGGTGCCTAGTCAGTTTCTGTTTTGATAATTTCCAAATCACTGAACTTTCTACGAATCACATCAGCGTTCATGGACAATGTTGCCAACGTCTATTTTCATAATTCTTTCGAAATTAAAGCAAAATTTCCCCAACTGTCCTTTAGTTGTCCTAATTCCCCACAATAAATAAAATAGAAGTCACGCAATTCTCATTCATACATTCTTATATTCATTATGACTTTTGCCATATCTTGACATTTTATTGGAAGGTATAACTTTTTGGCAATACCACGCTGGTTTTTTATTCAGTTTTTAGTGGCCAATAAGAAAATTATAGTGCTTGTGTCTAACTAGTTTCTGTTTTCATAATTTTCAAATCACTGAACTTCCCTTCCACTGATTTGTTGCAAAACAAATTTTGTCCTGCGGCGTTTTTACCATTGAGTAATTCATCAATATCTTTCGACATTGTAGTTTGTCTCAAGTTCGTTCTGAGCGATATCCTTTGAGTACAAGCATCTGAGATTGAAGTGTTAATGTTTGCGCTCCTGCTGGAGCAACGATCGGTGAGTTATCGTGAAAGATATTCAGTGAAATCAAACCTCTTAGCAAAGTCTAATGTTAATTCCTTGTAAGAGTAGTCTTGACATAAATTATAAACATTCAAACAAGCTGAACCGGGTACATTTTCGTAATTTTTCAAATTTGTCTTAGTTAGAAGACTTGAGACTTTTCCACTCTTGGCTTTAATTGGTAGAAGAAAGACTATTCTGCCTGGAACATCGTATAAACATCTGTCACCGATCCCTAATTCGACCACCGATTCTAATTGAAATTCCCCGCAATTCGGGGAATTCCCCACATACACGCAACACTGGCCAAGGAGAAGCATGGAAAACGTAATTTTCGGATCGCCGAACCCAGTCGATATCTCCAGGAGCACCGAACTTTTTTCATTCATTATTTGGACGAAAATACTAACATGAATAAATTAGTGTAATTTTCAAAAGAAGATTCGATTAATTAATTCCACAACACTGACACTCTCATAGTAGCATGCGGAACCGAACAAAAACAACAGTAAGGTCTTATAAGCACAAAAGCAATGTAAAACACAATGAAAAGCTTTAAATTTTAGTTCGAGCATAATAAAAAATTGAGAAAATTATTGTGTTATGTGCAATTCCAAAATTCAAAAATATCTGTATTTTTCGAAAAAATTGTTTCATAATAGGGGGCTTTATTAATTATTTGAACTTAGTGTGGCTGAGGAATAGAATTTGAAGTTTCATTGAATACTATTGTTTTGCTTTTGCACTATTGATTGTCAATACCTCAGTTCTCAAAATATGTACCGCCAATAAAATTCTTTCACTCATGCGTTCACGACTAAAACTCTTTTATGGTGTGGCACCTTTAGCAAAAATTTTCTGTTAAAAATTCGTAGCCAAAAAGAAGAAAATCAAAAAGCGTATAACGATATCATGCCATAAATACTCAGGAAATTTAAAAAGTATAATATAAAAAGTACAAAATATTATATGAAGGATGAAAAAATTTTGTCAACCTCTATTATATTTTTTTTTTGAAAGTTTAGAAAGTTTTACATACGACAAAGAGAGAGGACAGAATAACATATGAAGGATCAAAGAAGCGAAAAAGTTTGTCAACGTACCTTCAAAGGATTACGAGGTTTAGTCAACAAAAATAAATCAAATGATAGGTAACTAATAAAGAAACAAATATTGAATTCCACGTAATGGCGAGATATGAATTTGTTTAAATATTATGAATCTCCAATATTTTTTTCCGATAGTGCTCTCATCGAAAACAAATATTGTCTAAGCCTTTGCAAATATTCACACATATAAACATATTAAACCTACTGTGAATCGAGATGTAACTGTCGTATTTCAATAACGTATTTTTGTGAACGGAGGACTTTGAATACGAAAAATCCTCATTCCGTAGATACATGATCAATAATTATAATTATTGTTCATGTATCACTTATTTTGAAGCAACTGCACATGTGCAGTAGAACGTTGACATTCAGCTTCATCTTAAGTGGTCTTCGACTCAAGCAAAATAATTCCTATTAGGGTAAAACACCCAGTAGTCAGCCTTTTAGTGAGTAATTCAAATTTGTTCATTTATATTTCAAATATTAAACACTTTAGATAAAAACAACCACTTATTTGTGGAAGGTTATTTACTATGTTAACTAAAAAAATTAACAAAATATTTAACTTCTGTTAGAATTACGGAAAAAATTAACGATAATCATATAATGGCACTTTTTTCCAGTGCTCAGCCTCATTTCTCCAGAAGTCAGCCATGGCTTACCCTTTAGTCAGCCTCTCACTTATTTTGCATATTTGGCCTAGAAATTTCTTATTATATATATTTTCTCACTTATCCCCACCGAATTCAGTGCATTTCTAATGGTACCATGCAGTGTAATTATCACACCCTATTTCATCTTCACAATTATTACATCTCATTCTCTTTATAGTACAGGCACTATTTTTCTTTCTATTTACACTTTTTTTAGAATTCAACTACTTTTCCGCTTTAATTTTTTGTAATTCTTCTTTCTTTTATGTTCCTCTTCTTCTTTCTTTGCCTTAATCTCAAGTATTTGATTTTTTATTCAATATTTCGTACTTTTCCTGTTCTTCATCTCTTCTTTTTGTCTCTCAAATTGTTTCCACTCTTTCGAAGAAATAGCTCCTGTTTCATTGATCGATTTATCTTCTTTTTTGATGTACTTAGCTAGACCAGGCAATATCCATTTAAAATGACTCACATGTCTCCTGATTTTACATTAACAGTGGACATTATGTTTGTATTGCTTTTAATATTTTTGGTACTGTCGTGTAGTACAGATTGTATATTTGTTGTCTCGTCTTGTTCAATATTATTTTTAATTGGATCAAGTTACCAATATGTCTTTATGCCTTCCACATTATCCATAATTATTATTTTCTGGGAGCGCATAGTAAGTATGTATTTCTTGTCCAACATCTTCATTTTCTTTATAAATTCTTGGTTAGTATTTATTTCTAGATCAATATCTTCATTTGTCATATATTCTTCAAAAATTGATTTTGGTGTATGATTAGTGTTTCTTGAATTTTAACATTTTCGTGAATCACTTCAAAGTCGGTTATGATTTCGAATTCCTTCAAGAATATCTCTTCTTCTGTAATGGTACTCAAATTATTTTTCAATGTGTGATCACCTATTATCAGCAAGCTTATCACAAAAATTTCATTCGATTCTGATACCTATTTTGGTTGGTTTGCATCAGTATCACAAGCAGAACTAGGTACAATCTGCACTCAAAACATTAACTTAACGTTGTGAAATTTCTCAAGATTATTCTAAATACATTTTGAGTAGCCAAAGCGGTCGTATTGCATGGGTTCAATTCACATTTGCTAAAACTGTTGCTGATTGTTATAGACAAATTTTCTTTCGCAACCTTGAAAACTCGACTAGCTTCTCTAATTATCCTAATCCCCACAATAGCTTCTGTCAATTGTTCTTTTTTTATTGGTGAATAGGTCCCTTTGACTTGATGAAAGTTTAAAAAAAGTGATTTTCAGTCTAAAATAACTGTGCATAAACTCAACTCTGATTAAAAAGGCTTTAAAGTGCAATTTAGTGCAATAGGACTGACGGCTGGTTACTAGATTCGTAGATCCATTACAACATCCAATTACATTCGTACACGGCTGACTACTGGTAAAATACACTTCAGTGTTAAAAACTAGTAGTCAGCCGCTTATGGCTGAGCACTGGATTTACAATTCAAATTCGAAACCCAGTAGTCAGCCACCCTAATTAAAATATATTCAACAAATAAAATGCATGTAAAAGTTGATTTTATTGCAGAATAAACATTATATTGTAACACGGTAAAATTATCCACCGCATATAACAATATAGATACACAAAAATCTACCGAAAACTTTAAGCGGTTCCTGAAGATAAAAAACAGTAACAGTAGCGAGTATAGTCGTGTCTGTGTCGGCGATGCAAATGAACGACAGTAGCTTGTCTGATTGAAATGATATTGGTTCGTATGTGTGCATATTAGACAATAGAGAGACAAAGGATTCTTTCAAACCTTATTTTAGCGGTGTACACGAATTTCAACACTATTCATAGGGAAATAATGTCTGTAAAGGCTGAGTACTGGTGCAGGGCTGACTAATGGGTGTTTTACCCTACATTATATAAACAGATAATATTCAATATATGTTCTATTGTTATTTGTGCCTAACCTTTTAAAATATTCCCAGACAACAAAAGGAGTATTTATTGTTCAATACCTTCTTAGGTTTTATTCGATATTAACGATGTCGTATTTGAGCAACTATGGAAAAATATGCCCACCGTATATTTCGACGGAAATATCATTTTCAATGAACACAGAACCTTTTCTGTTTATATCAAACAAGATAGAAACGAAAGTAATGACATATTTCATTACGTGTCTATGGAAGCTTCTTCCTCGGCATTCAATTTAAGAGGGAGAAGATTTACCGCCACAGAAAATGGCTTTCATCAGAGAATGGGATAAGGGGGAGAAAAGCGAAAATCGAAGCAGAAACTTCGTTATGACAGCAAACAGGAAGGGGTTGTGCGTTGTATCGGGCAAAACTCCAGATTGGCATTTTGTCAAATCGCAAGTGAAAATCGGAAAAACTCTAACGCGATAGCTTTTGGCACAAAAATTGGGAGTAAGAAGAAAGTCTTCAAGGAGCGTTTTATACGGGTCCACGCGTCGAAGTTCGTTGATTTTTAAATTGGGGCAAAAACTATAGCCTGAAAATTCACGACTTCGAAGATTCGAGAAAGAATTCCTTATATAGAATGCAAATTTACATGTAACACACTTGTCCATTTCGAATGAAACGTATATAAAGATCAATTCAGTTCTGGCATAGATTGGAAGAAATCTCAGAATGGGTAATATTGGAACTATTTCATGTTCAAAAATACAACCTTATCTTTAACACCAATTCGAAGTGACAATAAGACCTTGAGCTCCAGGTAAGTTGTACAACGTAACTAGATTTTACGTAATTCTTGGATATGACTTCTTGGGTATAACTAGGAAATATACAGAAGTATATATTCAAAATACTACCAAAAAGATCAATTGGGCATTAACAGCTGCTACGACAACACCAGGTGAAACCACGATGGTTTCGAACATTTTTACTTCGAAAACAATGTATAAAGTTAAGCTGCTCTGTTGGCACAATCCTAGAGCTGCATGCGTAAAGGTTAACCCTTTCATTGATGAATAATTTTAGAAATTGTAGTTTGGGATATCTTCCTGGTACCCTATATCTCTTTTTGGACTTTATATCAATCTCTTTGCTCTGCTCTTTAGGATACACCTTCGAAAGTAGGCCAATGGAAGGCTGAATACCAAAGTATTTCAATGGAAAAGCGGACTAATAAAAGGTATATACATACATTTGTACTTTCACGCAAAACAAAATCATTAATAAACACAACATATCGGAATAATTCCGTGAAATTTCTAAGGCAATAATCAAGTGTAAAAAGATTGGAATGATGAATTTTCTATTTCCATAAAATTCAGTTGCAATTGAACAATGCATATTCTGTCCTTAAATAACTCAGTACAAAATATTCGACTTTAACGATAATGTTACGGCCTCGAAATCCACCTTCCTTTTGGCCCACTAGAATTGTAAAAGTCTTTAAAAAACTTTCCAATTAAACTCGACGAAAAACCTGGCTGCGAGTCGAAGACCGAGTAGTAATCATTTATGGAATAATAGAAACTGGAAGGTTAACAGTCCTGTGTAAACCGTCAATGGTGTAAGACCTCCCTCGAACTGAAAGGATTTCCCGGAGACGCTTTGTCCAAGTATAGCATGAACCGAATTAGAACCTATGCCAAGAAATCGCTCTATGACAGTAAAAGCTTCCACGGCCAGAAAACTCCATTCAACTTTTTAATTAAACCGAGAAGTCCATCCGGCAATTCATCGACACACCAGATTACATCGAAATTTCCAGACAAAAAAAATCTTATTCAACGCGATTTTGATAATAATTAATTTCAGTTCATTACAAGAGACCTAATTAGGGCGTTGGAAGTTTCGCCGGAGGAAAAAAATTCAAAATTGAATTATCTATGCAAAATTTCCTAAACATAAACGAGTAAAAAAGCCAAATATTTCGAACAATGTTGTCGTGGAATTAATTCGGGATGAGTAAATTACGACAGGTGAGAAATATGGAAAATTATCGTAAATATTTTTTAATAACTCATTGCGGTGCGAAATAACGGCAACGGAAAATCGAAGGCCTCTTTTTCTTTGTGAAAATTAAATTTCCCAAAAAAAAAATTCATCGCGCATGTGCTCCATTTTCGGGGTTTTCATTTTTCAAGTTTGCACGACTTAATGATCATGCAAATCTGACTATTTGTGAAGTCACTGAATGTGAAGCGACTAAATATTTAAACGGGCTATACTGAAGAAACTTTGTGGCTACCATGCTTGGTCGAAGAAACGGTGTTTACACAGGAAACCCTTGAAGGGTGAAAAAGACCCTGTCTATTGATTCCACAAGACGTAGTGGCCATTATGATTATTCTTAGAGTTAAATTCAAGGAGTGTAGGGGGAATATATAAAAATTCTTACTAATTGTAGAAGTTTGTAACAATATATTTATATGTAAAAGGGGACCAGACGTACTCGCAATTTCTTTTCAAGTTATGGCACATCGAATATATTATTATCAACTAAAGACGAATGAATGTTATGAAATATTTACAAAGTAAGCTGACAAATGTACGATAAATTGAAATAACCATCACGTTCTGGCATTAAAATCATTTCAAAACAATTCGAAGAATATAATCGCTATTATCAGTTAGCTCAATTGAACTATTGGCTCAGTTTGATGTGTTTTGTTACCGATGATTCAAATTTTATCTCTTTTTCTAGAAATCGTTAACACAGGACGCGATTACGAATGAATAAACAGAGATCGAGGCGGCTTTGGGGGGGGGGGGGGGGGGGGGGGGGGGTTAACGCAAAAACGCCATCTTATCCAATAAATAATTCGCTGCTAGTTGTTTCCTTTACAGTGATTCATAAACGCAAGGACATATTTTTATTAGGTAAACGTCTAATGGAACCCATTATTGCGATGTATATATGTGTGCGTGTTTCTCAATGCAACGTTCCCAATCATTTCACCAGGGCGCGAGTTTTTACTTATCCAACTGAATATTTGGCATTTGCAGCTTCGCAAATCAACGCTAATGATTGGGTTGATGTCATTAACATTTCGTTTTTCGAATATTATCCCGCTGCCAGATTTAGTTAACTCGTAATTAATTACACTTTATTATCTGCGAAGCATTAAAAGGCTTTAAATTTCACTCTTTCATTTATCGATAACGTAAAACGAGAATTGTTTGTGATCTTTTTGAGGGGGACATATTGGCGGTTTTACGAAAATAAAATTCATTACGATTGTTTAGTTTATCTCGTAAATAGAGCCATGTTAAAAAGTCTCCATAACGCCCTCGTTTTTTCATTTAATCCCTTATTTTTTTTTATTTTAGGATGTGTTGGTTTGTCACTTTTTGCAATCAACAGTATCGGCGTGGAAACCGCCGATGAGCAGTCAATGATGCCTTTGTGGTTTCTAATTAGTGTTGTTTGTCTTAAGTTTTTTGTTTCGTCTTACTGACTACTTATATCTGTTGGCCAGAGTATTTCAAGTCTTCGATTTGGTACTGGTTTTAGTATTGATTGTACTAACGAATTTGTGTGAACTTGTTGTGTTTTGTTGTTTGTGTTTGCTATTTGTTCGTTATAATTCGTTGTTCTCAATAATTTGTGTTACATAAGGTGTGTTTTTTTGTTATCTGTTTGTTCATTCCCCAAAAATTTCTGTTACATAAGGGCTGTGTTTTTGCTATATGTTTGTTCATTCTCCAATAATTTGTGTTACATAGGGGCTGTTCACGTTTATATGTATCGTTAGATTTATTTCATTGTTTTTGTTTTATCAGGATATATTTGTTTGGAATATATTCTTCGTCCACATTTTACGTTACTACTCTTAACTTTTGTTACTCGATTACCCAAAAATAGCTGAATCATATCGATGAAATTTGACACACAAATATACTTACTATACCGTGAAATCATTCATAGGCTACGTTTTTTGTGGAAAATATAAAAATAGGGGAGACTTATTTTTTTTCTCTCGGTACAAGAAGTTGACGTGATTTCTAATAATCCTTTTTGAAAGAAAAATGGCAGTTCAAGGTTCAAGAATGACGTTAGGATTACTTTTTATCCAGGAAAATGTAGAGTTTCCCTGGCAGAGATTTATTTTCGTTCTACACAGAGCCAGAGGCAAAGGTTTCGAAATTACTTTGCATTCGTTTTTACACAGTTTAGGGATCAGACAGTGACATAGGTAAATTTTATGCTGGAAAATGACCATTCAGTATGGGATATCATAATTTCTCCTGTAGTAACCGTGTTGATAAACCATTCGAAGGAATTTCGATTTATAAAAGTATTGTCTTACCAACGAACTTTTTTTAGATTTGTTTTACCGGGTTTCTATTCAATTCAACAAAAAGACAGATTATAATCTGGAATAACACATAGTTAGAATGAAATTATTTAGAAAAAATGTTGGGTTTCCGTGGGATAAAAATGTACCGCAATGCACGTTTACAATTGCGTGAACAAAAATTCGACAGTACCAATCAAATAAGAGTTCAAATTTCAAGCTGTTTATGCAATTGAAGTCTACAATGACATGTCGATTAATTATATCGATAACGACATTTTGAACAGTTACAATACACACTATTTTACGAAGACATGGACATATGTCAAGCAATTTGCTATCGTACGTACAAATTTGCTAGCATTTCGAAACCGACATGGAAGACAATACGATCTTTATGATGAGTTAGTTGTATTTCAGGCTTCTTTTTCAACCCTAAGATTCAACATACACGTAGTTGCAAGGCTTGCTTCGCAGATTTAGTCAATTTTTCCGTGCAACTTCAAATCTTTATATAATCAATTCGGTTTTCTTCAATACAAATTTTCAATAAATTTGAACGTTAAACTGAACACCTGTTCTCTGGACTAACATTTTTATATTTTAGTTATTATTTTCTCGCGAAATATGAAAATGTTAGTCTTAAGAAAAAGAGTTGAGTTTAACTTTCTAAAATGTGGTAATAATAATAATAATCTTTAATTATTTCAGGTTCTCGTAATAGAATTATATAGGTGACACAATGGTATTCTAATTTTAAAATCTAGCTTGTCTATTTTGTTGCCTAAACACAGATAATACATTTTCTCACAAAGACCGTAGCCTGTGGTGAGTACGAAGAATATCTATTTATATTCTGCAATATTTAGTACTTACACACATACATATCAAGCTATCTATTTTAATAATTTGAGAAAAAACTTATCAATATGAAAATTTGATAACAATATTGGGGAGAAGCGAGTATCAATATTATAAAAATGTGTAACACTATCATATATTGTTTTACCACCATTTTAGCTTTTAAATGTTCTTCAGTTGATGAATCATATATCTGTCCTTTGTTTTCATCCAGTTCTTCATGTTCAATAAAGTAACAATTGTCTATCTTTTTTTTTTCGTGAAGTTTAGCAGCGATTGAACAAACAGCTGGCGTATATCCAGTATGTCAGCTTCTTTATACAGAAAGTCAGTAGGATATCTGATATATTTTTTATGAAGGATTTTCAGCAGTAATTTTTGTTGAATTTCGAGCTTTTTTATTATTGTATCATAGGCACCACACCACGCAACAATACCACATCGTATCAGAGACTCAGCCAGAGTTTTGTAAATTATTGTTAGATGTTTTACGTCTAGAATAATTGACAGTTCTTTAAATTTGGATATTAATCCTCTAAGCTTAACAATTAAGCTTCTGACGAGAGAATCCCATTTAAGGTGCAAATCCAGTATAATTCTTGAGCATTTACATTCGTATGAGCAAGGAATGTTAAATGTATTTTCTGCCATTTTAATTATCAGTGGTTCACTGGGTGGAAGTAAGCGCTTATCTACAGCAAAAGGAGTGTATTTCGTTTTATCTATATTAATAGCTAAAAGGTGATGCTTTAACCAATTAATTATAGATATTCACAAAATCAGATTCAGCTTCGGGTTTGATATCGCTCCAGTTTGCTCCTGAGTAAACTATCGCAGTATCGTCTGCAAAACTGATTATTTTACCTTCACTCTCCGACAACTAAAGTTTATTCATACAGATTGTGAATAGTATTGGCCCTAATATTGTTCCCTGGGGTAACACTCAGAAACAATTGTCAAGCAATTAATATAATTTCGTGAAACTAAGCCGAGTGTTTTTTATTCAAGATAACAAACTGTCAATGCGTTGCCTAAGTTAAGTCGTGGCACGTGTGAAAGAAATTCCACTCAATACCGTCGGAGATCAATGCCACATTGTACAGCCGACTGGTATTAAGGTTATGTAAGTTTCCATCGGCTAGTGGGTCACAACAATGCAAGAATGGAGCGTACCCACGCATTCGGCATTACATGGCAGGTAGTTTTGGGGCCTTATAATTCGGTTCGAGAGCAGGTAGAATGGCTTCGGCGATGTCCTGTTGATTTATCATTGTTGGTCTACAGTCGTCTATAAAATAAACTTTGACGGAGCGTAGTAAGAAATAAGGGATCAGAATTTCCTTTCACGGCATCGGAATGTCGAGGAATGCCGGATGGGGAAAGAATACCGGCGGTCCTAACGATAACGGAACACACGCTGAAGAAGACGGCCATTGAAGTATCAAATGATGCATTAATTGAAAAATTTAACGTCGAATTCTTTGAACGAAAAAGTGCTTTATAATATCCCATAACTTAAACTAAACATGAATTATACGTGTTATATATCTATATCATAAATTTACACAATTCGCAGATTACACAGCGTAATTTCGAAAGAAAAATGTGGACCAGGACGTACAAATATTGACAAGTTGTTTCGGGGTGTTAACCCATTTTCAAGTGTTCAGTTCAACTTTTGAAAATCATGTAATACCACGAGACAATTTTCTGAAAGTAATCCGACTGTTTTTTAAAGTCAATTATAACCTAATACTAAGGGAGGTCTACTCTACTAAAGTGATTACATGGAAGCAGTCAATCCCTAAAATAAAGCATATGAAATACAGGCTTGACAAAATCATTTTTTTTTGGAAATTACTGAAATTATTCACCAAATTATGGACATTATTTGACCTTTGGTGAATTTTGACTATATATTGCATCTGCTGATGGAAATTCGTTGTCACAGTTTCAATACAGGTAAATCGTCCAATATTCACTCTTATTTCACATTATTAATTCCACACGTGTTTCCCCAAAACTAAACCTTTGCCAAAGGATGTATGGTAACAAATTAACACAACAATCTGAGCAACTGAAGAATTATTTCATTCATCTACGTAGATGAATGAAAACTTAAAGAACAAGAAAATATTTTAGGTCGCTGAAATGTGAAAAGTTTACCTGATTTTACTTTACACCGATTTACTTAAAGATATTAGGGCCGTTCGAGTATAACGTAAGCAGATTTATTACAATTAATCAACCCCCTACGCTTAAGGAACTCGTTGATATATAAATTTTTTTTCTATGTATTGTTTTTTTGTCGATTCATGAACAGCAGTTCTAATTCTAGAAATGATGGATAATTAAAGATAATATTCTGATTTTTAAAATATTTTTAAAGAAAAATACACGTCATTTTAGAAAGGTGGGCTCAAACCACACTAAGTATCAGCAAAGGGCGAGGGGGACTTAAATAGCTGCTGAAAACATCACGTGATTAATGGCTCCTAAGAAGATAGGCCTAGGAAACACGGTAAGTAGTAAACATTTTATCAAAATGAGTAAAACAAAGACCCCCTGTCCCCCACAGGTGCTTATGTAATACCTAAAGGACACTAAAGGATTTTCAAAAAACCTTCTTTTTTACCTTAATTTTCTCTATGTAATAATTTGAATTTATCGTTATCTTGAATATCAAATTAATGATATTATACTAAATTCCACTAAAGTGGTAGGTACTCTATTAGTGTGGATCAAAGCCCTTGTTTAAGTGATGGGTTTCTGGTCTTGTGAAAAGACTATTTGAAATGAGGATTTCAGTTGCGGTCCATTATAGAATGTAGAACCTTCTTCAGGTAAAATATATGAACAGTTGTTCATCCACAAGAAATTGCAAAATATCAAATTTCGGGCCTGTTTTTCGTTACTAAAACCTCAGATCGCCATCGAAAGGATCGATGTTCGTAGTCCGGACAAACAATTTCACCGAGTAGCGATTTAATGAATGTATATATGCGAACGACCTTGTAGTATTTTAAGTCTAGCGTAACGCTCCGTGTTGCGTAGTATATGCTAAATTGCGGTTCAAACAAGGGAGAGCCGTTCTATCTTTGAAAATTCTTCGATGCCTTTTCGAAGAAACAGGCATTATAAGCTTCACTCCTGGTTATGAACTACCAGAACTTGAATCTCACTTAATACTTGTGACTAACTAATAACAACTAACTTGTCGATGTGGTTCGAGCTGTTCTATCTTTGAAAATTCTGCGATGACTTTTCGAGGAAACAGGCATTATGACCTTCACTCCTCATCGTGATCATGAACTACGAGAACTTGAATCTCACTTAGTACGACTTGTGGAAGCGTTCCAGCCGTTCTATCTTTGAAAATTCTTCGATGCCTTTTCGAAGAAACAGGCATTATAAGCTTCACTCGTGATTAGAAACTACCAGAACTTGAATCTCTCTTAGTAGGACTTGAGGAAGTGGATGTGGCTCCAGCCGTTCTATCTTTGAGGATTCTGCGATGACTTTCCGAGGAAACAGGCATTATAAGCTTCACTACGCATCGTGATTATGACCACAACTTGAGTATCACTTAGTACGAATTGAGGAGAGAGATGTGGCTTAGCAACGAGTCAAGCTCACCTTTTTTTTATCTAGGACAGGCAACCAGAGGTTTACCCTAATTTGGCCATGACTAGAGTCATTAGCCAGCGAAATTTCAGAGTTTTATAACCAATATAATTTGTAGTGAAATACCAAAAGGAGTAAGACAGAGACACATTACGCCAAGGGGCTTTTCAAGGCGATTTTACTCTTCATACACATACAAGAATCAAGCCACGGTAGGAAGGGAGAATATAAAACACAGGGTGAGACAAAAGGATGAGAAAACGATTGTCATTGTTTGATTCATATTTTCAGACCAATGGATTTTACATGAGCGTAGACAGTTTCATATATTAAACCTGCTGAACAGCTTTGAAAAATCAAGTCGTAGATAACCCCACGCAGTCAGTCACCATTTATATCATCAATAGCTTGTCATATTGTCCTTTGGC
Organism: Henosepilachna vigintioctopunctata; assembly: GCA_030704895.1. NCBI lineage: Eukaryota > Metazoa > Arthropoda > Insecta > Coleoptera > Coccinellidae > Henosepilachna > Henosepilachna vigintioctopunctata. Next base: position 2,900,730 of record JARQZJ010000122.1, on the reverse strand, counting down.
AAACCCAGTAAATTTGTAATGATCCAGCAGAGGCATAAAAACAACTAATAAAAACAGCACAGTGGACATTTTTGCGAATTTCTCGCAAAAGAAATTCAAGCCCGATTCGAATAAAATTAATTAGCATCCACGAACAAAAATAGGCGTTCTCTTTGGAATAGCAATTCCGAGCAAGTACGTACACGTTAATCGAAAAACCGGTATTAACTTCGATGACAGTTCTGACAAGCTGTTCGTTCCGCACAAACATTGTCGTGGAAAAAGTCCGTGTTTTTCGTCGAAGAGTAATTAAATTCAACGGTTAGCTTTTTCGACGTGGGCCCCGCAAAATGCCCGTATGTTCGATGGCGCCTTTGTGCGACGCGAACAGCTTGAACGTACGTACATTTCTGCGAATCTAAAAAAGACGTGTAAACAATAATTCTTTTTTGCTTTCATTTAAAATGCAAATGAAAATACCGCAATTGATTGGCATCGTTGCCTACAAAGGCAGATACGAAAATGAAATTCTACTCAGATGACGGCGGGTGTCAAGTTCAGTATGTAGCTGGCGCAATAACCGCCACTCTAATGAAAAACATTCGGAAAGTTATACACAGTTCAGTGGATAGGTATTTCGAATGTTGGGAAATAAAAGATAATTGTAACTCGGATGAATCTCCCTTAGATTGGCTCACCGAGTTCAATTCGATTGAAAATTTCCACCTGCCTACATCGAAAATTCTACTAAGTACAGTCTTCCGCAAGGATATGTTCTTGGTCTCGCTATATTCGTGTTCTTCATACAAAACTTGACCAACTCGAAATAACATTTAAATTATTGCAGCGTTTCATTCGATTGAAATTTTCCAACTGCCCACATCGGAAATTCTACGAAGTACATTCTTCCGCAGGGATCTGTTCTTGACTGCGGTAAATTCGTGTTCTCATACAAAACTTGACCAACTGGAAATAACATTAAAATTATTGCAGCGAAGTTTTCATTCAGTTGGTAATTACGTTTCTATTTCTTATACGTATAAAAACAAACTATTTCATTTTCATTGAAATTTTGTATTATCGGGTAGAAAAACACTTACTAAAAACGTTTCCAAAAAAAACACTGTTAAAACCACAACGAACACATAGTTTTTTTATTTTTGTTTAAAAAATATCTGCTTCACACATCCACTATAAAAATTATAAATTCCATAAGTGTATCAATTTAATACTGATGTAACATTTGGCTTGCGGGACGTGCCAGGGAATAGAAATCGTCACGTAACAATATAGCGTTGTATGAAATAACGTAACGCTGGGTCAAGCGACGCTAACTTTATAATTAATTGTATTGATTCACAATTAACTCAAATTGCATCCGGAGTTGGGAAAAAGCGTAAGTAACTTGCTTTTTATATATATATATATGTACCAATTAATTCGAAGTTTCCTGAGAAAATGACAATAACGAGTCTTATAATTGCTGAAATGAACAAGTGTCAAGAAAACAAGAAAATCTCACATTTTTATGCCTGATGAAACGAAAAAATTGTAAGGAAACCTAACAAACAGTAAACAGTACACTTAGCTTTTACTTCCTCCTCACAAAATTTCCTATCAATTACAAGTGTAAGTAATGATTGGAGATGACTACTCGCACACATATAGAGGACTTTTAATTCTGATGTATCATTTCACATTCAAGATCCAACATTCTATGCAAACATTTCAAATAAATCAGAATTCTCGTTTGTTTTAAACACATTTGAATTATCATTCATGTCATTGGAGAGATTGAAGCATTAATTAAATACAAATTTTACTCCCTTTTACCATTTTGAACGTCAAAGCAACCTGTCAAATTCTTAAAAACATCCCCAAGTTGCAATTATTATTACGTTAGCCTTTCTGTGAAAAGTGGCGCCTAAATCCGTCAATTGTAAGATATCACAAACCTAATTGGATGTAAATTCCAATATTTCAATTTAAACTATCATCAAGATTCAAAGTGATTGCCCAATTTGTATATTATAATCTTTTATTTTTCATATAAAATATTTATTCCTATTATCGACATTGTTATTTTGAACCTATTAATTTCGATTCGATAAACTAATTATTTATAGTAAGCAAAATGGAACTTGACGATGTAAGCATATCCTATGGAAATGCCTAATTTCAAATTGAATATTGTTTCGTAGATATGGTGTTAAAGTTCAACGAATGTAAGGGAATCGGTGTTGTTTAATGTAGATTAAAATGTCCAAATATTAATACGAAATTGATATGAACAACTATCTCCAATTGTTAGCAACAAACGTGTGTCGTATATACCGAGCTCTAGAAATTCGTACTACAGTATATAAAACACAGTATATATCCTACAGTATATATTTGCCCACAAGCAAATAATTATTTGCTTGTAGGCTGTGACATATAAGCCTAAATTACAGGTTAATCATTATCAACCTTACAAAACAGACTTTTTAGTATCTTTTGAGAATGTGAAAAACCTTTACTTCTGGAGCTTCAAAGTAGATGTTGATTCAATTTCCTATGTTTTCAATCCCTGATTACTATCTGTCTTGTTGATCAAGTTGACGGAAACTTCCCTTACTTTTGACCCCTCACCAATATTATATTAAATTCATTACCATGTTTTCCTAGTCAGTGTTAGAGAGGTAGCCAGGTTAGTTTTTACATGAGCTACTTGATTTGATTTGAATGTATTGATTTGATGTGGAAGTCTTGCGTACCCCAGCTGATGAGTTTTTCTTAATTGTTCTTCTGATGTCCCATGTAAGGACTTGACAACTTACTAGGAACGCTCAATTAAAAATAAGATTCAGAAATAATGTGGTGCAACTCTCATTAGCAAAGACACCATTCCTCATGGTATAACAGAGATCCAATCACTGCTGAGGGTCTGCAGCTCTCTTGGCAAGACCTATCGCCCTGTTGGTTTATTTTTCTAGATATTCCACCTTAAATGGCTATACCTAGATGTTATTCTGTAGATTATATTGACCATCACCAACAGGAGGTTCGGTTAGTTTTTACATGAGCTACCTCATTAGACTTCAAAAGACTTCTGGCCACCTTTTTGCCATTTGACGTTAATGTATTGACTTGATTTAGAAATCGTGCGTACCCCAGCTGATGAGTTTTTTTCAATTGTTCTTCTGATGTCGCATGTAAGAGCTTGACAACTTACTAGGAACGCTCAATTGAAAATAAGATTCGGAAACAATGTGTTGCAACTCTCATTAGCAAAAACACCATTCCTCATGGTATAACAGAGATCCAATCACTGCTGAGGGTCTGCAGCTCTCTTGGCAATACCTATCGCCCTAGTGGTTTATTTTTCTGGATATTCCACCTTAAATGACGATACCTAGATGTTATTCTGTAGATTATATTGACCATCACCCACAGGAGGTCCAGTTAGTTTTTACATGAGCTACCTCATTAGACTTCAAAAGACTTATGGCCAGTTTCTTGCCATTTTACGTGAATGTATTGACTTGATCTGCAAGTCTTGCGTACCCCAGCTGATGAGTTTTTCTCAATTGTTCTTCTGATGTCGCATGTCAGGACTTGACAACTTACTAGGAACGCTCAATTAAAAATAAGAATCGGAAACAATGTATTGCAACTCTCATAAGCAGACAACATTCCCCATGGTACAACAGAGATCCAATCAATGCTGAGAGTCTGCAGCTGTCTTGGTAAGACCTATCACCCTGGTGGTTTATTTTTCTAGATATTACACCTTAAATGACGATACGAATTTACCATCACCCAGAAACCAGTTGTGAGTTCACATTAAAAGTAAAAACAGTTTCAGCCGAAATTTTGATATAACCAAGCACTTATTTCGAGTCCAGCTTTACTAGGACACTATAATAATGTGCACCCTTTGCCCTAACTTAGGTTAACACAGATGAAAATTCATTAGATTGTTGCTTCCGATGGCCTATGCACATTTCAAAGACACCACGCTAAGTGTTATTTTTCAATGTCTCGATTATTCCAGGATGAGCTCACTTGACTATTTACACGAAGATTGAGAGAAATATACTTCCAATTACATGTGTATATTTTATCGGTCTATCACCAGGTCCTTTCTACGGCCCCAGAGATGTATCCAGTTGGATTTGACTAAAATCGTATCAGATCGAAAAAAATTTGATGGATACATCAATTAACTCAACATTGAATAATTTTCTAGATGCTCTATACACCAATATGTATAATTCGCCACACTGTAAAATATACGCTAATAGATCGATAAATGTTAATCGAACTTCATTTACATACAGTTGGGTGGGCTAAATAAATGGGGAAAATGTTTGAAACGACTAATTCTCTACACTGAACCCATGATATACTTGGAAAATCTAAAATCGAATGTTTACTCTGCCTCGTGTATTTTTTTCGAATGTTTATTTTTCCTTCCTTTGAAAAATGAGTCTTCATTTATAATACTGAATTCAATGGGTAAGCTGTTCGGAACTTCGAGTTCGATGTAATGCTCGAGCCCGTAAATTGATAAACGAAAAGAATATTTTTATCTTTGAAAGTCTGGGGGTATCAGCAATTATAATCCCTTGAAAACATTTTTTCGATCGTGAATAGGGTTCGTATTTAACGATTTTATATAATCAAAAACGTTATTTTTCAGTTCGCAAAGAACCGTTTATATTGAATAATTTTATAGTTTTGATGTTTAAATATCATTTACAACACGTGGCTACTCACTCACGCTGGTTTCATGTCGAATACCACTCTATTTATTAACAGAAAAAATAATCAAATGACGTAAAATCACACCATCGAGGTGGCCAGATTACAAGCCAATTTAATAAAATTATTCGTTAATTTAATGTTTCTTTGATAACTTATTGTATGCTGCATATGATAGTTATGCTCAAATTTCTTCAATTGAACTACGAAAAAATTAGTAATTATGTTTCATCATTTTTTGAGATAAAACCAATGATTACTTCACGAGCCCACGAAGCAAACCAAACCATTGATTTCTTCTGAGCGTAAAAGATCAAATACGTTGAAAAATTTTGGTAAATATCGAAATTGATACAGGACAGGCATAAATTTTCCGAGATAATAAGTTGGATGAGTAATACATCGAATATATTCGTCATATCGGATGAGAAATGTGGGCAATATGGCGATTCGAAATTAAATATACCGTCCTGAATTCTCGGAACTGTTGACCTTAAACAGATTACAATATATTTTCGTTCGGAAAATTGTACGGCGAGAATAAGCCAAGCAAGAGAGAGATAATTCAATTTTTGAGGCCCGAACATATCTCCTCAATTTCGTTGAGTTCATATCGGCATTCCTTCCACTTCGGATATAAGGACGAGATGATTCGATTCAACGAGATACTGAATCAGACTTTGATTGAAACGACGTAATCTTCCCAAACACAAATTATTACAAAAATATGTAACATTTCCATTTCCAAGTAATTTGAATTCTTTTCCGGTTGTAAAACCGAACTGAGGGATTCTTAAAACGTTTCTGGCACACTTGTTGAACAATAAGAAGGGACAAAATTCAATAATATTTGAATATACTGGAGAAATTTCATATACACGTATTTTTAGTCTCATCAAGTGCTTTCGTTATTTTTATGAACTCTTCGATTATAAGCATTAATTTTAATCGCAATCGCGGCTAACATTCGATGGAAAATGGAAAAAGCATGATTTCTTTCCGATTTAGGTAAATTCGATCTAATAATTCAATTGAAAACACTCTGGTTCCTCTTCTGACTCTTGAGATTGTACCTATTGACTCAGAACCGAACTAGTTAACCCATTGTTTGAAAGCACTCTGGTGGACCGGGGTTTGAATCCCAGTGTTCTGCCATGGGTTTTTCAGTCGATTCTCGTAGTGTAGATGAGCCATCTGTCTTTCTTTCCTACGACCTGGGCCAGTATTTCCTCTGAATCTTATCCCTCATTTCATGTTTTATAATTGAGCCACCTGTATTTCTTTCCTACGATCTGGGCCAGTATTTCCTCTGAATCTTATCCCTCTTTTCATGTTTCATAATTGAGCCACCTGTATTTCTTTCCGACGATCTGGGTCAGTATTTCCTCTGAATCTTATCCTTCTTTCCATGTTTCATAATTGAGCCACCTGTCTTTCTTTCCTACGATCTGGGCCAGTATTTTCTCTGACTCTTACACCTCTTTTTATGTTTCATATTTGAGCCACCTGTCTTTCTGTCCTACAGTCTGGGCCAGTATTTCCTCTAACTTTTATCCCTTCTTCCATGTTTCATAATTGAGCCACCTGTCTTTCTTTCTTATAATCTGGCTGAAGGAATTGCTCCCAAACTCAATGACTGCCAGCCTCTCTCAAAAAATACTTGACAGAAAAATGAAGACGTGTTTTCCTTTCCTTATTGAAAGATTGGCAGAATGTTTTATGACTGAATATTCTATTTATGTTACTCAAACTAGTTATTCAAAAATACAACACAAAACCAGGATGTTATAGAGCTTTGGCGACCTTGAAGTGGATTTGTATCGGTCTTACAGTGTGACAAGATTCGTAGAGATCCACACAGAGAATCACATTTTGGATGCCCTCACAGAGGCACGGCGTAGTGTGGAACGTCCCAGCAAAAGATAGACCGATGATGTAAAAGAAAAGGTGGGAAGACAATGGATGAGAATAGCCAGACAACGAAAATCTTATCAAAACATAGAAGAGGCCTATATCCGACATTGGAAAATACGGTTTATCAAGATGTAACCACCACGGATATCAACATATTGAACGTTTCTCACTTTTTGGCAATAGTTCGTTATTTGCAAAGATACTGTAACCTTGCGCTTTGTACATGGCGAAATTATAAGGAAACCATGAGGTGAAATCTGAGACTGCTACAGTACTGTCGCATTATTTATGTATGTTGAGTTAAAAACATATCGCGCACCAGTAGGGCCCTTATTTATTACGACCTATGTACGTTTCGCAATTCCATTATACCGAATTGCCATGGTAACGGCTGTGCAGATTAGAATTTTGAAGGCTGGGAAGAACGAACGGCACTGCATAGATTCAACTAGGCAAGTGCCCGAAATGATTTATATTTTCATTCGCTGTAAATGACCTGTTCGCGAAACGGAAGACAATGAAAATTGAACGTCACGCGACAGTATGGGCGTATTTATGACAGGAAATCGACAATAAATGGAATTCTTCGACTAATCTCTACGCATTCAACATGTACGTTTCGCGATTGGGAACAGTTGGTATTTGAATATAATTTCGAACTCTATCGATATCGATCCCTTTCGTTGTTTCGGTGCGGTGCGGTTGATATGAAGTCGACAGCGGTGGTTTACTTCGAATAATGTCGGAAACAGAATTCAGTTCGTGCGGTTCCAGAGGCAGCTACAAATGAATTATGTAATTCAGTTAACAATATCGATTTGGAATCCAATTTAATCATAATACAAGACATACAAGTGCGGATTAACAAAATACTTATATGAAGACTATAAACGTTGAATGTGGAATCCGACAAGGGGCCATTTCAGTCCACTTTTATTCAACTTTGTGTCAGATGCATTTGTAAAATAAACTAAAAACTAGTAAGGGTTTCGTGGACGTCCATCAAGTATTTTGAATTATCTCATAATACTTTTGGTTGAACTGAATGTTCAACCGAAAATTTGTATGAAATCTGTTGAAAATAATACAAGCAATAAATTTCAAATAGATCATTTATTAGGTCCAAGTTATTATCAAGAGACCAGAGTCATAATAATCGGCCTTCATAAATCAGGTAAAAGAAATCGTAAGATTTCAAGACTACAGAAGATACCAAGACAAACTGTTGACTTCATGGTTAAGAAATTTCCGGCTGAAGGAACAATTTGCAACAAATCTCGTCCAGGCAGACCAAGAGCTACAACTTCGAGTGAAGATTTGAGTATAGTTGTTAAGAGTAAACGAAATAGGCGATTAACTGCACTGGAAATAGCACCACACTTTAATGTGGGTCGCGATAAACCATTCAGTGTATCTACAGTTAGAAGAGGAGTTTGTGACGCAGGACTCAAGAGGTGCATGGAGGTTTCAAAACCACTTCTTGAATTTATTAATAAAAAGAAGAGATTTAATTGGGCGATAGAACACAAGCATTGGCCAACAGCAGATTGGGAAAAGGTCCTTTGGTCGGACGAGTCAAAGTTTGAACATTTTGGAACGAAACGAAGAGTTTTCGTAAGGCAAAAGTCAAACTAAAGGGTGTATGACGCTTGTACTGAGGCATCAGTTAAACACGGCGGAAGGTCTGTGATGGTTTGGGACTGCTTTGGTGGCTCCGACGTTGGAGATCTTGTGCGAATACCATCAATCTTAAAAAAAAAGCATACAATCGTATATTGGAGGATAATGCAGTTCCTTGTGGAACACATTTAATTGGCCTGGGATTCATATTTCAACAGGATAATGACACGAAGCACACATCTAAGACTGCGAAAGGACTTTTGAAACGAAAAGAACAACAACAGGTGTTGTAACTCATGATATGGCTCCCACAGTCCCCTGACTTGAACCCAATCTAACTACTGTGGGATCAGCTAGATAGACAGGTGCGAAAACGTTGTCCCACATCTCAGACTTATGGAACAAATTTCAAGAAGAATGGCAGAAGATAACGAAAATAACATTGGAAAAATTAATAGCCAAGTTGCCGAAACTTTGTGGGGGTGTCATTGAAATAAAGGGGGACACATAGATGAGTCCAAAATTTTAAAATTATGTTCTTGTTATTTGTCTAAAAATTATTAATAAACATGTTAAAATAATTATGACGTCGTTTCACTCAATCAGACTTTTACAAAATGTATTTTATTAGCTGGCCAACTTTTGAGCGGTAGCGTAAGTAGTGCGTTAGTAATCATTACATCATGTTGGAAGTTCTACTACAAATTTACGTGTTCAAATTTCAGATTTCTCGAAAAACATTTGCCACTCACGAGACGATTTACAGAGATACAAAAATTGTTTAGTTGCTCCAAGGAGAACAGGGCTTCGTTCGCTGCGCATGAAAATATGTATAATGAAATACCGAGATAAAAAGTGAGGTTGTCGACATTTATACTCGCCGTAAACTGTAACGCACGCATTTCCCACTGTACTTGAAAAAATAAGGTATTCAGATAGACTCTTTATCTATATACGGATAGATAGACAGTCACCTGTAACGAGTAACTTTTACTAAAGCGAAATATCGCTCCATTATGTATTTTTGGTGTTATATATTTTCAACAACGAAAAAATTGATTAAGAACATTGCCTCGTGGACTCCATTGTTTATCTACGCTCGATTACAATTTTGGGAAGAAAACACGAAGCGAGACTCGCAATTTAATTAAAAAATAATAGCGATAATAAAAATGGGATTAATGTCGGCAGCCTGAGGAGGAACGGCACGAACGTCGATCGGAAAATTCCAGGATAATGAAGATTCGATACTATTGGTCGATGTGATTGCTTTGTAGGCCCCCCAATTTCGTTGTTTGAAGATATCGGTGTTACTTTCGGAAAATGATACGCAACAGACCGTCGTCTTGATGGAAACCACTTAGGAGTCGCTTGTGCCACGAGGATATATTTGTTTATTCAAAACAAGCCATTGTCTACTGTACCGTTCGAGGTATATACTTGAACAAAATATACAAGTCTCCAGGAAAGAGATCAGGACAGTGGGATAACAATAAAGCAGAGAAGCACATCATTTTGTACTGCAAAACTAAAGACGAATCTAATTGGATTTCAACATTATAACAAATATAACAACAAATAAAGTCGAACGGACATTTTGCAGATTTCAAGTTAGTGCCAATGCAGTTGAAAAAAATGGTTTCTTCTCTGAAGAATACTTCGAGTCCAGAAGATGGGATAAACACCAAAATTTCTAGGGATGTATTTCAGGCAATTGGAAATAGACTCTTGTATATAGTAAACACTTCACTCACGTATGGTGACTTCCCTGAGGTATGGAAGACGGCGATAGTTATACCAATACAAAAAGTTCCCGACCCTCAAATCTGTGAGGAATTCAGAGGAATTAATACAGTTTCGGTGTTTGAAAAGATACTAGAACTTGTAATAAAACAACAACTTATAGATTTGTGTGACGGAAATGAAGTATTGTCCGGCTCCCATTCTGGTTTTCGAGCGCTCCACTCAAAGTGCACTTTTGAAAGTATATGATAAGTGGGTTAGGGAAATCGATGAAGGTAAGATAATATTGGTCGTTTTTCTGGACTTTCGAAGAGCATTTGATGAAAAAATTACGTAAAATGGGACTGTCGGGAAATGTCAAAAAATGGTTTAGTTCCTATTTAAAAAATAGGTCACAAAAAGTTAAATTTAATAATTCGATATCGACATCTAGGATTAATGAATATGAAGTTCCACAGGGAACGGTGTTAGGCCCTCTTTTATTTATTTTGTATATAAACATTGTGAAGTATGTGGGAAATTCCGAGATCTCAATGTTTGCTGATGACACGATTCTTCATGTTACGGGCGAGGATATTACATTTATGTCACAATCGCTACAGAATGACTTAAATGAGTTGTATGTATGGTTATGCGACAACAATATGAAAATTAATGTTGAAAAATTTATGATTTTTGGCAGTAAATACAAGATAGAAAGTTTAAGTGAAACTAACCGAAAAATAAGAATAAAAATTGATACAGAAGTAATTGATAGAATAGATAAAATGAAGTATCTTGGTATAATAATTGACGAAAACTTAAATTTAAAAGCGCATGCAGGGTACACTGCTAATGAGATGTCAAAAAAATTTGCCTTTGATACAGATTAAGAAATAAAATACGATATGAACACAACCTTATTATTGTTTAAGACGTTGACACTACCTCACATTAATTATTGTTCGCCACTCTCATTCAAGCTACAGAATAATTGTCTTGATAGATTGCAAAAAATACAAAATCGGGGTATGAGAATAATACTAAAATGTAACAAAAGAACCCCTATTAGAGATATGTTGTCAACGTTACAATTAATGAGTGTAAACCAGAGAATAACTTATCGACCACTAGATTATATATATATATATATATATATATATATATATATATATATATATATATATATATATATATATATATATATATATATATATAATCAAACAAAGAATGCTATGATATAATTATCTAGGAGAAAATTTGCAGTTTGTTAGTGAATACCATGATTATCATACCAGACATCGAAATGACTTTCAAATAGGGCACTACAAATACTACAGGGCACATAGTATATATATTGTATTATATATAATCAACCCCTATTAGAGATATGTTGTCAACGTTACAATTAATGAGTGTAAACCAGAGAATAACTTATCGACCACTATATATATATATATATATATATATATATATATATATATATATATATATATATATATATATATATATATATATAATCAAACAAAAGAATGCTATGATATAATTATCTAGGAGAAAATTTGCAGTTTGTTAGTGAATACCATGATTATCATACCAGACATCGAAATGACTTTCAAATAGGGCACTACAAATACTACAGGGCACATAGTATGTATAGATCCACGATGAGTAGGGGGCTTGTATTATACAATAAAGTGCCCATAAATATAAAGTAATGTCAGAGTTATCGAGACTTCAAAAGATGCTTGATAGAATATACTTACAAAAATTATTTGTAATAAATGTGAATGTAATTTGTTTGTTGATAATAGTTTTGTGCTAAATAGAGGTTTTTATTATTATTATTATTATATTCGATAACACCATAATATTGGATTTAGGAGCAGATCATTTTTCGTCAGCGAACCGAGCAAGATATGAAATTTCAATTTCAGCGAATAATGTGAAAATATCGCTAGTGTTTACTTTGATTGTACCACAGATCCGGAAGTTAAAAAGAAGAATTGACTGAGGAGGACCTGCATCAGCCTTCAGTTCGAACCGGGTTAAGCAAGGGTATAGTGACAGCAACATCAACACAGAGAACAGACCTAATAAGATCACAAGAATGTACTATATTATCTGCATAGAACAAACAACTGAAAATCCTTTGTAAGAAAAACCCAATCAACAAACCCTATCGGCAATAGCGGGGAAAACGATTTTCTGAGATAAGATTAATTTCGATGGATGGTAGTTAAGTAACTCAAATTCCTTAGGCACCACTAACGCAAGTTCTCTCTTTCAGACTGACACATTACACGTCCAACTTCAGCGGTCTGAACATGGGAAACTCCTATGAAGAGAAAAACTCAAAAGTTCACACATATTACACTCCACTTAATTTTATATCTGATAAAATTTCATTATGGAACCCTGATAAGTGACATAACTATAACCACTCTGGTCCGTTTCACGCGAGTTTTAGATGACGAAGAACGCCAGATTAAAGAATATCATTGTTCGTATTATACGTCAAGTCGATTCGAATGAGAATTGACGGAAATGTCAGTACAGTTCAATCGTGAAGATTTTCAACATATTGAGAGTTTCGTTGATAACGAAGCATCGCCCAATGGAAAGCATTACAATTAAGTTTGATGAGGATCAATTAAGAGATTAAAATGATGTACACGCAATTAAGATATAAAAATGTTTAGTACACCGCCTTACAGTGGGTGATTCATTAGAAACAACACGCAAAATGGGCACGAGGAAGAAATTGGTGCGTTTGTGGTATATATTTTACGATTTTTCTGTTCAAAACGACAAACTCATCTGAACGTTGATATTGTTTAAAAAAATACATGAATTTATGTATTGCTCTTGTATCTAATACTACGTAGTGTCAACCTTGGCTTCTATCGCCTTCTTATCTAATTTTGACTTTCCCATGTATTTATATTTTGAACTGTATTTTGTACATTAAGGACAACATCAATTCATTCAAAACTCATAGTGCGGTTCATAGTTACCCAACGAGAAATAACGACTTACTGGCTCTGCCTAAATACAAAACTGCTAAATTTCAACAGGGTCATATATATCAGGGAATTAAATTATTCAATCATTTACCTGTGACCCTCCGTAATAAATATTAATAAATATTATTATTATTATCAATCTTTCTACGCATTTCGGGCAGTTTTTCGATTTTTTCCAATCAGTACCACACTAATACTAAGGGATCGATCAACCGACACTCGTTTGTTGCAATTTCGTCGACTCCCGAAGATGCTCGATTGGGTTCTGATTTGGCGAATTTCCAGGGCATTCCAATCGAGGACCTTCGCTTGATTGTCTGAAAGAAATTAAGTTTTTTTGGCCTTATGACCAAGAGCAGGGTCGTGCATGAAGGTATATTCTTTATTCGATAACCATTCCGGTACTTGATGAAGAATTTCTCGTTGCAGCACCCTCAAAGCTAGACATCGAGTAGCACTTGTTAATAGACACACAAACTCAGCAGTATCAATGGGGCACTGTCTGGTACCTTTTTATGAAAACGCGTCCCGAAATCAATAGGACTCAGGAAAACATCGTTAAATATCGAAAACTAAACTCAAAGCTGCTTCCTTTTTCCATGACTGATAAGAACAGTGGATTTTTCGCAGGACGGTATGCTGAAACGGTGAAACGGTATGTTTCGTGAAGTTTTGACACTAGACTCTAGCATTATTCTTGCAAGAAACTTGTAAGGCCTCGATCTGCCTTGTAAAACAATATTGCATATTTTTCGCTCATTACGTAGGAAAGGAATTTCTTTTACCACATTTCTCATTGGTCGTTCGAACATATACAAGTTTGCATGAGATTTTCTTATACAATCCAGGTTTGTTGGCCTAGTATTTAGCCTGTTGAGGTAATCAGAACTCATTATTGAAATTTTTATCACTGCTAGCTTCTTTGGTGAGGTGTCCTTCGATTTTCCTACGGTACAAACGTTTTTGCTCTCGTAGAATTGATGAAGCGACACGAAATTGAAAGTTAGATTGTTAATTTCACAACAAAGTATTCGTAGAATCTACCTTGTGCACTGAAATCAGTTTGAAGCATCTACAAATACACTAAAACCTTTATGAGCGCACAAAAACAGTGCTGACAGCAAGTGAAGCCTGAGTGAGTAGTGAAGCGTCAACATTGTTGCCAGTCTATTTTCTACAATTGAATATAGTGTGACAACATAACTAAATAGAGAAAAAATCGTAAAATATTTTGTAGATGTATTATGAACCCTTCCTTTTTCAACGCATTGTTCAATTTAATAAGATAGTCCCAATAAAATGATCCTCCATTGTATACAGGAATAACATTCACGTGCGTTTCGTCTATCATCAAGTAAAAACCAAATCCTCATAAAAGACTTTCCCCAAAGGGGATCCTTCTAGTCACGATACGGCTCATGCAACCTGATTTCAACACAATTCCATAATAAAGTCAACAATTCGCTTTGTGATTCATTGCGGTAGTTAATCAATACATTCACAAAAACGAGTCGAATGGCACACCCGATATTTTACTGGATACATTTTGACAAGCAACCGTTTCGTTAATGCCACCACAGGACCTGTAGCTTCCATCCCCACCATGGCTCTATTTGGTTTCTCACAACAGTGATTTTCAACGTGGTAAAAAAATGTTGAAAAAAATTGAATAACACGAAAATGAAGAAATGAAACTTGTTACTGGAATAAAAATCAGAAAAACCGATCAACGACCATCATTAATGCAATTTAAACGTAAATCGGAAACAGAAAGTGGCCAAACATGCAAACGCAGAAGTCGGAACTCCTAGGAGCTCTCAACTCAACTGCCAACATCTCCCACAGGAGATGTTGGCGTTTCCAAGTCAGTACTAGGCCTCGGTTGAAACTACACACGACGCAGTAGAAAAAAGGCTTAAAATGAGGTGAAGAGGCGTATGGAAGAAATTCCGTACTTCATTCAAATTAAAAGATCGCCGTAAACGTGGTCTACACAGACTCCTATGGTTAATAACTTACAGGAGGTCCATAACCATTGTAAATACACATAGAGATCTACGACATGATTTTAAATAGTACCTAGTGATGAGCCATTACCACTGGAAGCAGAACGGTTGCTTTTCAGAAGCCTTAGAGAATTCTACCATTTCTACTAAGTCTTATCATCACTTTTTCGTGGAACGTTCATCTTGTATCTTGTTGATAATAGCGCCATCTATGATTTTATTTCACACAACTCTACAGAACGACTAATTTATCTATCCATAGATAAGTTCCGCTGGTTTCTTCAAAATCTCTTAATTTAACACTGAATTGGTCAAGTTTATACAAAAATCAATACCGAAATTCACTACTGAACAGGATATTTTGTCGACTCAGCAATGAGCTATAAATTACGATAATTTGTCTTCTCAACATCCAATTGTAATGAAATAAACATTATTTATCGTTTCAGGCTTGTAAAATCCGTATGAAAATCTGATCACTAATTCTACCGAACGTCAGATTCGGGCAATATCGAATTAAAACAATGGGAATAAGATATTTTCTTGCGATAAAATGGAGGTTGCCTTATGTCCCATATTAGACATCCAGCGACAGATCAAAAAAATACAATTCTTTCTCGTAGATTTTGTGTGCTTGGTGTACAAACATACGGCCAGCTGTAAAAAATTGTGGAAATTTTTTCTTGAATATCTAAAGAATATCTCGTTACAATTTCATTCCAAGCAGAGATAACTATTAACTATCAGTTATGAATGTTGTATTTGCATAGCACACCAAGTAACAGATATATATTGTTTACTTGGTCTAGTCTACTCTGTGCATTACCCAACTAATTTTATCATCGTTTTCAAAACCACTTAAACTCTCTGCCTAACACAAACATCCATGTCTTACGCGGAATTCGAACCCAGATCTAACAAGAGCAATACTCTCGCATCTAGGCTATAGAGACGATTATTATCGAATATTCTTCTAGGCAGATTCCGTAAGAATTAATCGAGTAGGCCGTGGCATGATCGCGGCAGATGTTTAAGACATCGCGGAACGAACTTTCACATTACCTACCTGTAATAAAATCGATAGAATTCATCCAGGAGGGAGAAGTTATGGAACGAAAACCTCGATAAAAGTTTCTTGTAGTTCTCGCCGAGCGTAAATACGAATCACACAGCTGTGTTCGGCGAAACATGGAAAACAATGAGTTATAACTTCGAAATAAGTTAACAACGCCATTAGGAACGAAATGGTAGGTGGAATAGTAGTTCATATAATTATTACTGGATAGTTATTCCCAGCAAACAATATACAACTTTCCAGGAATAATATGAGGAACGATACTTCGTAAATTAGTGAAGCAAACTAACAAAATCGAAAAGCACGTATATTTAGATATACCATCGGCGATATTAACTGAATGGCCGATAATCGCAATGAATAATAATTAAAATAAACTTAGTAACACTATCACAATCAATTCACATTCATTTTCAGCAAGAAAGAATGATACACAGGTCTAGATCGAAATAAGTATAGATCAAATGACTTCACTTGGACCATAGAGCAGTGTACAGATTGCGCAACATAAGCATGAAGAAGCCACAGAAAGCGTCTCCTTAATTGAGAAGATAAAAGATCTAATTCTTCTTCAATTGTCGTTGTGGCGTTCAAATACTTTTTTGAACACCACAACGAGTTTGTAGGTTGTAAAGGTCGCCCGATTTGTCTCCATATCATTCCTTGTGTACTTCTAAGCTAAATAATTCAATTTAGATAACTTTCGAAATATACGCAACATTATCCACATGCCCACTACATCAACGAAAAAAATTAATTTTCCAGCATATTCGACGCGATATTATTGGATGTACATTGGAATTCTTCAAAATCTAATTATCCAGAAAACGTAGAAATACACAAAACATTAAGTGAAGACAAATCAAGCTTCTTTTTCAATCAATAAAACAAAACACTCTCTGTTTTATCTCTGTTGTCGTTCTATGACTTCGCATTTGAAGTCATAGAACGATATCTATTCTTCTCTATAAAGACGCCATATCGATCTTATCAATGTTGTGTGACCTATATGCTAATACATGTAGACGTTGCAGAATTACAACATTTATCGATATACTTCTTTCTGCTTACTTCAGTGAATCATTAACACTTGCTGAAGATTCATATAAATCCGAAACAAGCTCGTGTTGGTTTTGATACAAGTTTACAATCGTAACAAAGTCAAACATTTTCAAATCATTTTTCATGCACAATTAAATTTGAAATGGTTTCGTTTTCTCCTGAAATATGACGGCCTTTTGAAAAATCGATATTCCGTTGAATTTTAAACGGAAATAACTAGTTTTTTGTGTGACAAACACTTCCATCTGGGAAGCTAGCCATAATACATACGTCAATTATCTTTAAAAGGCACATTATAATTTAGTACATGCAAATTAAATACGTATTGTTATTGCTCTTGTATCGTTCACTATAAAAGGTAAACCAACTCATATAAGTACGAGCGATTAAGGAAGCAATAAATCGAAGGTCACTAGCCTATTTATCGAACAGACCTGTACAAGTAAATAATTTCAACATTAATTTTCTGAAAATTTGCAAGTTATCAATATAATAATATCGAAGATGAAACAGACTTCCTCAAAACAACTCTATTGAGACCCAAAATTTTTCAATTTTAATGTTTTGTCGACTTTGTATTCCCTCATCGTTCACAGCCCTCCATGACGCTTTCACCCCATCCTTACCTACACACTAACAATGGGATAGTAATTGTTTTTTACACCAGAAATTCCCTAGAAATAATTTATGTGGCAAAACAACGTAGGCCGGGTCAGCTAATATATATATATATATATATATATATATATATATATATATATATATATATATATATATATATATATATATATATATTATTATAACGATTATTCCTCATGAGGAGAGCGATTGAACTTGAATTCGCAGTTCACCCTCTCTGAATGCTCTTTCTTCCGTTGAAAAAAATGTATATATATATATATATATATATATATATATATATATATATATATATATATATATGAAAATGAAAATTGGTAGCAGCGGTTGACACGTGTTTCGAGCTTATTCGCTCTCCTCAGAATGGCGTAGCCAAATTCAAGTTGTACTAACCTGGAGATGGAAACACAAGAGAACTAAGAAATACAGACAACCTCTGAAGGAAGTCGCAACATTTCAGACGACCGCGTTTGTTCTCTCCGGATTGGGAGATTTGGAAAACTGCTTCGCCCGTAAGGTGACTGCTTATCCTTTAAGGATGATCTAAGCCAAGACGTTGACCAGTACATAAACAATGTTTGATGCGGAAAAAAATTTAAATGAAAGTGAAAATAATTATTTTCACTAATGTTTCCAAAAAAAATTATTTTCACTTTCATTCGAATTTTCTTCCGCATCAAACATCGTTTTAATATTGTTCGCGAAATATTAAAGCAAAGAAATAAAGCGCGAACAATATTTACTTTACTATATATGTATATATACATATAAACACAATCAAAAAAATGGCAACATAACCAAATTATGTGGGCTTCAGTTATAATTCAGAAATCATTTATTGAACAATGATCTAGGTTCAACCGAGTAGGTATCGTTTGAAAATTACGATGATTTTAAGTGACATCAATTGTATTAACCTCTCGATAATAGGTCAGTAGCCCGACTTGAATTTAGAGGTGCAGCTTAGTTAAATTTTTCGACTTGTTTCGAACGAAATAATTAATTTATATCGACTTAGGGAATATACGCGCAAGCGACGTGGAAAGAGACTGGTTAATTCTATAAACTTCTACACAACCGAATTGTATCTCGAGTTATGAGCTTTAATAATGCATGAAGTCAAAGGTCACTGGCCTAATCTTTGGTCGGTTATTCTATATTGAAGTTGCATATCTGATTTCATTGACTATGTAATTTGAATTTTCTAAAACAATGAATTCAAAGCACTTTCAAATGTAATGTATATCGATACATACTAGATGAGCAAAAGGTAGGCACAAAGGAGAATAAATATATATATATATATATATATATATATATATATATATATATATATATATATATATATATATATATATATATACACCATCTTACGGCCTTCTTCATGCCATCATATGGCATTTATTGACTATAAGAAGGCATTTAACCTCATGCCTTCTATTAGAACTCTAGCTGCAACCACCCCATTACTGAGGATAGGAATACCATCTTGCTATACCAAGCTGATCCAGAATATATACGAACATGCCACAGCAACCATCAAAAAATACGAATACGTCAACAGGGAGACCCGTTTTCCCCAAAACTAATATCAGCTGCGTTGGAGTGTATGTTCCAGAAGATGGACTGGAGCGAGAAAGGAATGAAGATAAATGGCCGCTACCTCAGTCATTTGATGCTGAACCCTCTCTGCACCAGAGAACAAGAGGAGGTGGACGGAAATAACAGCGTCTTACACATATCTGGGAGAGATTGTCAAGGGAGACGGGGATATTATTACACCAGAGATCATGCAAAAAACCAAAACAGATTGGGGTACAGTTGGCCGACTGAAACACATCTTCAAATCAGATATGCCACTATCATTAATGAGCAAAGTATTTGACCAATGCGTATTACCAGCGATGACCTACGCCAGCTTGGATCAAACTTGGACTCTGACATCTGGTCACATCCAGAAGCTTCGAACAACCCAGCGGGGTATAGAAAGATACATGATGGGCCTAACCATACGAGATAGAATACGCTGCAGCTGGATAAGAGGTCAAACAGAGGTGAAGGATGGCGTGGAGTGTGAAAAAAGTTTAAAGTGGAAATGGGCAGACCATCTAGCCCGAACAAGAGATGAGCGTTAGTCAGCTGTGATTGGTGATTGGGAGCCTAGAGACAGGTTAAGAAAAAAGAAAGCGCCCTCACAATTGATGGGATGAGGAGCTTGTGGATTGGCTGGCCGTTGCCTGGAAGAGAGAGACTGCCGATAGGAAATCTTGGCAAAGACAGGGGGAGGCCTTCGTTCTGCAGTAGAGAGACAGAAGTTGATGATGATTATATATATATATATATATATATATATATATATATATATATATATATATATATATATATATATATATATATATATATATATATATATATATATATATATATATATATATATAAATTCAGATGAATCGCTGAAAAACCATCCAATGAAAAAGCTAAAAACGTGGAAATGATTCAACGTAAGGTGATCAATAAATTAGAAGGGTCTTTTGAAAAAATTTTAACTGTGAAATTGAGTAAATATTGAAGCGGCACAGGGAAAGCATTTGAAAATTAATATGAATTCCAATTCGAAAAACTTTTTGTACTGACGGAAAACTCATCAGAGGAAATGATAAAAAAATGATTGAAAAACTTCCCTTTTTATTATTTGTACAACGTTTTCAGAGTAATCAGAAAATTATGGCAAATGTCAACGAATTATTAGAAAAAAAAGTTTACATGTGAAAATCTTAAACGCAATATGAATTACGTCCAAATTATATAATAGTCGGAGAGCTAGTAACGCCTGTTCCATGAAGTGTTTGATGCACCTTGAAATTTTTCAATTTTATAATATACGGAATAAAAGGTAAGAATACCTGTGTTTGTTTGACCCAACCCGAGACACCAGGTACTGCGCATAATAGAAAGGTGTAATAAAATGTAACCCAAAAAAAGTACTTGATTCAGAGGCAAACAATTATAAATTGAAAGCTTTGATATTTTAAAATATAAAATGTAATAAGGCAGACAATTTTGAGAGGGCTTATATTCAATTAATCATCCCCAAAGTTATTTTTATTTAAATACAATTTGAAATGTTTTATTTACTCTGAAATTTTAATAGCGTCTTAGTTAAATATTGAAAAAATTAATAACAAAAAGCCAGACACTTTTTCGGGGGTTTAATTACCGGCAAACATTAAAATGAATCTCAGTTACAATAGAAAGAGATAGACTACGCGTTGTTGGCAATCTGAGTGAGAGCACCGATAGCTGCGCTCTCATTTGTTGTTGTTCACATGTCTTCTATTAACTGTACATCTAAAATTCAATTTTTTTGAGTAGAAAAAAATTTTTTAACTATTAAAAAATGTTATTTTAACTTTTAATTTCTCGTGATAGAAAAATAGCACAATTAAGTGATAATAAAAAATTAGAATTGAAATCTTATTAAATCCACAAAAAAAGAAACTGTACAGTTATTAATTCTACAGGTTTATTATTATAAAAAATATTTTTAACAAGTATTAGACAAACATTTGAAAAGGTATCTTAAATTTTAGTCTTCGTCACCACTGTCCTCTGATTCTTCTTCTGTAGAATCATCACTTGAAAACATGTCTTGGTCATAAAAAGTTTGCTCATCATCTATGTCGCCTGGTTGGTGCTCCTTTTCAAAAACTGCTACGATAGCTGATTTCTCTGTTTTACATATTGTTCCATCAAA
Organism: Henosepilachna vigintioctopunctata; assembly: GCA_030704895.1. Lineage (NCBI taxonomy): Eukaryota > Metazoa > Arthropoda > Insecta > Coleoptera > Coccinellidae > Henosepilachna > Henosepilachna vigintioctopunctata. The sequence goes on along the minus strand of JARQZJ010000122.1, from coordinate 2,879,187 downwards.
ATGACACAAAGACATTGGGATCGGAATTATAGGATAACGCAAAATTTTATAAAATAGGCATTATAAAAATACTTTAAAACATGTGCTTACAACAACGAAGGTTAACTGATTATTTACAAACTGTACTGTCGATACAGTTAATAGAAGACACGTGAATAACAACAAATGAGAGCGCAGCTATCGGTGCTCTCACTCAGATTGCCAACAACGCGTAGTCTATCTCTTTCTATTGTAACTGAGATTCATTTTAATGTTTGCCGGTAATTAAACCCCCGAAAAAGTGTCTGGCTTTTTGTTATTAATTTTTTCAATATTTAACTAAGACGCTATTAAAATTTCAGAGTAAATAAAACATTTCAAATTGTATTTAAATAAAAATAACTTTGGGGATGATTAATTGAATATAAGCCCTCTCAAAATTGTCTGCCTTATTACATTTTATATTTTAAAATATCAAAGCTTTCAATTTATAATTGTTTGCCTCTGAATCAAGTACTTTTTTTGGGTTACATTTTATTACACCTTTCTATTATGCGCAGTACCTGGTGTCTCGGGTTGGGTCAAACAAACACAGGTATTCTTACCTTTTATTCCGTACATTATAAAATTGAAAAATTTCAAGGTGCATCAAACACTTCATGGAACAGGCGTTACTAGCTCTTGGACTATAAGGCGAAAATATTGCTAGAAGACATTTTATGAATTGTTGGTGTGATGGAGAAGAAACACCAGCCGTGTTGGTCGTTTGAAAATAGGCACAGGTCAGCAAACTTTCTGTGATACTGGAGTAGTCACTGACGTATATTAATATCACTTCTGTTTGAATGGCACAAACTATAAGCAAATTGTATTGCGATAAAGAGTAATTCTTATCGCCATACAACAGTTAACACGCAAAAGACGCAAAGCATAGCTAGTGTTTATTTCTGTTGAGTAAGTGGTAACCTGTTAACGTCAAAGTCTGCTAAAGACTCATGTAGTTAATCGGATTTTTTACTGGTGCTGGACGATATCTGAATTGAGACCTGAGAATTGTGTTTTTACTTGATACAAAAGACACCAATATATGTAATAAAAATCTTGGATCTCAATATTGATACCTGAGGCATCTCATCGCCTTTCGCAATAACTTCAATTCTTCCATTTGAATTCATCCAATATGAAGCGAGGAGGTGCTAGAAAAACACAAATAGAAATGGGGATATTGTTCAAACGAAGGCAATCCTTACAGGCATACAAAGTCTGCATAGTAAATAGTGGAAAAGTTGTATCAGATTGAGTCTCAATTGAAACGTGTTTTGAAAATAAAACATAGGAACGACGAGGAAAACGTTTTTCTGCAGATCAGAATGTCGACTACTTGGTGGTATTAGAATCAACAAAACTCAACGAGCTTTTTACTGAGAGTACAAATTATATAGTTCACTCCCTATGTCACTCTTCGCTTCAATTTGTCTTCACATGAAACGAAAAAATGAGAAACTGACAACAGAAATAAAAATGATCGATGTATCGACCCCTGGGGCATCTCACTCACAGCATTTATCCATCTGAAAGGAGTAAATATAACGAACCTTATGAAACGTCGACTCGAAATTTTGTCTTCACATAAAACCAAAAAATGAGAAACTAATAAAAGAAATGGGAATGATCGCTGTATCGACCCCTAGGGCATCTCACTCACAGCATTCATCCATGTGAATGGAGTAAATATAACGAAGCTTATGAAACGCCGACTCGAAATTTTGTCTTCACATGAAACTAAAAGATATAGGAACTATAACTACTAAAACTACCTAACTACTAAAAGAAATAGGAATGATCGCTGTATCGACCCCTGGGGCACCTCACTCACAGCATTCATACATCTGAATGGACTAAATATAACGAACCTTATGAAACGTCGACTCGAAATTTTGTCTTCACATGAAACCAAAAGATGAGTAACTAATAAAAGATGTGGGAATGATCGCTGTATCGACCCCTGGGGCACCTCACTCACAGCCTTCATACATCTGAATGGACTTAATATAACGAAGTTTATGAAACGTCGACTCGAAATTCTGTCTTCACATAAAACCAAAAAATGAGAAACTAATAAAAGAAATGGGAATGATCGCTGTATCGACCCCTAGGGCATCTCACTCACAGCATTCATCCATGTGAAAGGAGTAAATATAACGAAGCTTATGAAACGCCGACTCGAAATTTTGTCTTCACATGAAACTAAAAGATGAGTAACTACTAAAAGAAATAGGAATGATCGCTGTATCGACCCCTGGGGCACCTCACTCACAGCATTCATACATCTGAATGGACTAAATATAACGAACCTTATGAAACGTCGACTCGAAATTTTGTCTTCACATGAAACCAAAAGATGAGTAACTAATAAAAGATGTGGTAATGATCGCTGTATCGACCCCTGGGGCACCTCACTCACAGCCTTCATACATCTGAATGGACTTAATATAACGAAGTTTATGAAACGTCGACTCGAAATTCTGTCTTCACATGAAACCAAAAGATGAGTAACTACTAAAAGAAATAGGAATGATCGCTGTATCGACCCCTGGGGCACCTCACTCACAGCATTCATCCATCTGAATGGAGTAAATATAACGAACCTTATGAAATGTCGACTCGAAATTTGGCTTCACATGAAACCAAAAGATGAGTAACTGACATAATAGGGATGATCGCTGTTTCGACCCCTGCCGCACCCCATTTCTATCATTCACCTATCTGAATGGTGTCTGTCGTTGTTCCGTCAACAATTTTCATTGTTATATTGTTCACCGTTGGATTTCAAGGCGTATAATTAACGCCAGTTGAGGAAAATTAGAAAGTGGACAATGACAAGAGATTCATTCGGTGATTTCGCTCTCGACGACAGCTCGATTAACATATCGGGCGTGAGCGCAAAAGTCGGTGGTGCCCATGTTGATTTCAATTTCAATGGGCAGCGTGTGGGTAATGTGTCGCGCGAATATGCGACAGCAGCATCCAACCGACAAGGACGCCGGCTCGAGTGCCACGGAAAAATATAAACGAGGCACCATCTGGCGTATGAAGTTTTTCACAAACACCCTTTTGATTTCCCACCTGCGCCTGAAGTTTACGTGTTCAAGGGCCTCGGATGCGCGGCGCCCTCCGTCTTACTGCGGAATTAACTTCGACGGAATGTTTTCTCCTGCACGGGAATGTATGTCGAGAGTTTTTCGCTGCAAATTATGAGCCCCCATATTTTAAGCCGCTTTTTGCTCATCCCGTCCTCCGCCGACCGTTCTGTGTAACGGCTTCAAAGTTGCTGTGTACATAACTTTGACGCTAAGCAATTCTGGAGGAATTGCCGACAGAAATACTTCGAGCGAAAAATGTCAATAACGGCGAAATTAACAAAAAGTCTTGTTGAAAAGGTTCTGTACTTACCCTGCTCATATTATCGCACTTGTGAATATTCATTATTAAAAGTATACTATAACATTCTTCTATACTTCTCAGTTGAATAATTCGTCAAACAAATCACCGAAAGAAAGTTGAAGTATACTTTTAACATTGAATATCCACAAGAGGAGCAATAATATGGGCACGGTAACTACAGAATCTTTTTCTAGTAGTTGATTTCTTCATGTTTCAACTAGCCACTTCAGGAAACTTCGATAAATGATCAGCCAGCGTTTCTACAACCGCAATCAAGACGGCATTACTTCATCAAATTAGATGAAATTGTTCAAAAACTAGAGTTGTAAAATGTAGTACCTTAATTGATATGAACGTGTGAAACTTTCAATGTTAGATATATTCATGTGCTTTCCATTGGTTACTAAGATTTGGGATATATAGTAATCTAATGCATCATATAGGCATACGATTTAACAGTATATTTCTGTCTCATGGCCCATAAGAGGGTATTTGAGGATTGAAGTCGATGCCTTTCGTTTGTTGGACGTATGTGACTGAGGAGAGCATGGTAGCTCGAAACAGTACTGACTCACATTTTCAATAAATTATGGCTCCGATTACAATATTCTCTAACATTTATCCCTCGAAGGATAATGGAGACATCACATTGTTCATTTTTCACATAGCCATCTCTGCTATAATTCTTCTGAATAATTCGTCAAAAATTTATGGAAAGAAAGATATAATGACATAGCATACTTTTAATATTATTATTTTTACTACATCCAGAAAAATTACCCTCACCAGTGCAAAGCTCTTGGGCATATATATCGATAGTAGACTTTTATGGGATCGGCTCTCAATTGAAGAGTAACCTGCATAGCGCATTATGGACAATACGCAGAGTAAGACAGATTATAAGTCACAGTGCAGCTCTACGGACGTATCATGCTTCATTTCATGCAAGATTGCTTTATGGTTCAGAAATTTGGGGCACATCTACCCATATGCAGTAGGTGCGTTTAACACAAATAGAAGCCATACGTGCAGAATAAAGAATATTAACAGTAACGACGGAATTTATTGTCTTATGGAAATTATCCAACAACTCCAACAAGAAGACTGAAAGTCACCTCAAGTAGAGCGTTAGGAGCTAGACTCTAAAATAAGTTGCCCAGGGAATGGAGGATAATGGACAAGAGAACAATGAAGAAAAATTGAGATATCGTCTGCTAGGAAACCTTCCCTATAAAGTAGAAGACTTCTTTTATAGGGAACAATTGCATTTACAAAATTTATTATTTTATGTTATATCTCCGACTTGATTATTGTATAATCGAAACAAACTATCTATCAATCCATATATATAGTTTCGAGATTCACGATCCTTGATACTTAGTCAATACTGGGATTTTCAATCGATCCATCTTTCTATGGAGAAACGCACTTGTCACATACACTGTCTTACCATGTACAAGAGGGTTTAGCTTGGTTCTTCGATAGAGGGAGCTCACGTGAATAGTTCACTAATAGATGTTGCCCTCATATTCAAGAGATAGGGTCTTGGTTTTTGGATCTTTCGAATGAAAATTTCAGTACTGAGGACAGATTTTTTCTCTTTACTACATAAACATCATCTACAACAGGGGTTACAACTACGTATAGTTTGTTTTACTGCGTGAAACAAACGATGAAAACATCAATGGACTGAAATGACTATTTGATAAACAATAAATACCTTCCTAAGACACTCGTTGCGCCCCCCCTTGGATCATCCTAAGCCCCACAAGTCGGCCGCGCCCCACTAGTTGGGAACCCCTGATCAATTACGTCTTCGTAATTTCATACGTAAAATCATTCAAAGGCGTCATTAATTGTCAGTCATTTCGATATTTTAGGCATCAATTTGGTAACCAGATATTTGTTGCATTAAATCGTTGATGCATTCGTTACTCATGGAAATTGTTTTTGAAATGTCAAACTAAAAAGCGATAAATGCATCGTACCGTGAATTAAACAAAATTACCGGATTTCCATAGTATAGATAGATGGATCGATATTTATTAATGCAATTCTAATTGGTGCATTTTCAGCAAAGGTCATCGATATGAAAACAATAAATAGTAAGCATATCACAATATATCATATCAAAATTCAAACAACAAAAATGGGTTGAAATTAGAGATAACGAGGAAATGAAAGTGAAAAAGAGTAAGTAAACTCACTAATCGATTGGGCCGATATTTGATGAAAATTTAACAACATAATTTGAATAAAACTAAGAAATTTGTAATTTTCACTATAATTCAGTCAAACATAACAATATTGTTTCGCCAACATTTCATCAGATGTAGATGATGAACTGCAGTTTATCATCTACAATATCGCAATACATATCCATTGATATGTCCCTTGAATTTGGTTTGATCAGCATTCACAAGTAATGAAACGGTATTTTGTTATACAATTTAAATAATTAGGAATTCTGACCATTTTGCAACAATTTGCACTGTATTTGATTGTATTCATTGTGTCATAAATGCGAAAATCTTCATTTCACCAAACATTGTTATTTTTTTCTCAGCTTACGACAATTAATTAAGCATTCGTGATATAAAGACAATTCAAAGTCGGAGTTTTTAACTGTAAATATGCATTTCTGCAGGATCGGTAGTTTAGATTTCCTAATAATCAAATACACCTGCTTTGAAATTCCCATATACGTTAAAGTTTCACAAGATCTTCCGGTAGGGTCCTGATGACTACTTGACGCAAACGAAACGAGCGCGTCGCCGTCGTCTCGTTCCCGATTTTGCTATGCATCGGGAATTTTCCCATTTAATTAAAAATGCTATCGTGGCACGTCGCTTCGTTTCGCTTAAATGAACGAAAAGAAAATGCTAGCAAACACGTGAACTTTGTTTAAATACAATTTATATCGTCGATCATTGGCAGACGAGGGGGGCGGAAGGGTGTGCGCATTCTTAACGTCAGAAAAACGTCCTATAAACGCGGACAAGAACGACACTTTTATGTTCTTTTACTTCTTCAAAATTATCGGTTGAAACGGTTGGAGAATTTATCTCGACGGGACACCCATGAAGACGGGGCCGAAGAGGGGGTTGTGTGGATCGGTCGGCGCGTTTCGAAATAATTGAAACGAGTTTCAAGAAAATGAAAAACGCGGAAACACTTCATTCGGCGAAATTTTTCCTAGTTTCGGGCGGGTCGTTTGGGAACTCTCAAATAAGTAAATTGAAGATGAGAGAGGTTGAATTAATGGCTTCGTTCCCGTTGCGGAATAATGAAGTGTAACCTTTTTTTTTCGCCGCGGGCGCACTCTAATCGATTTTGCAGAATTCGCTTAGCGCGAAGGACAATTTCAAGGATGATAAATTCCAATGTAAAAACGAAACAATCGGTCAGAAACATTTCCTGTTTGCGTTCGCTCTTCAAACTTCCGGAACCGTCAATGTTAAAGATACCAAGGAAACAACATCGATATGCCCAAAATTACTGTCCGCTATGGCAATTTCCACGCCCCAATACGTAATCGGAAGTAAAACTCAACAATTTTCTCTTCAACTGCAACCCATTCCTATGCCAAACTTCTCGAAATTTAAAAATAATAAAGATAAGATTAATTTACTCGAAAAAGAATGAATTAAAAGAATATCACTTCGAGCAGAACTAATTGAAAATTGTTAATAACCTACATTAATGTACTATATACTAAACCACTGTTTATGAGTATACTATAATACTAAACCACTGTTTATGAGTAACTGAATTCGTATATTTATATAGCTATTTTTATTAATTTCGTCAAAGGTGAGAATATTTTGGCAACGCAGTGGTTTCATCAGATGTAGATGACGAACTGCAGTTTATCATCTATAATTTCGCAATACATATCCTTTTCCATTCTGCAAATGGAGTTCCATATATTTATTATGGTGCTTCTAAAGTAGATAGATCAGTTGTACGTCCAAATCTAATAAACGATCCAAATATCATCGAGAAGCATCACTTAGCTTACAATAACATTTTCATGCACGAAATGTTGGAACAAGTTCGAAACGATGACGACATGTGCTGATACTTATTGGGCGCCAAATTACATAAATAGAAATTATCACGGAACCGTTACATTCTAATTTCTCCATACGAAACTTCCTGCAAAGTGCGAAACGTTCGTTATATCGAAAAGGGCGAGCCGGGATATCGAATCCGGCAAACTTGTGCTAGGAAAATAAACCGCCACAAAGGGCATGCATTATTTAGTCGAAATTGGGTCAGGTAGCCAATTCTAGCCAAAGCGCCAACCATATCTTTCGCAATTTGATTCAGGGGGATGGGGGCGAGATGAACACACAGTTGTTGGGAGGAAAAAAACGTGCAACCGCAAACTGGGTCGCGAATCCTGGTAGCATTTTCCGCATGAAAATGCACAGATGTTCGCACGGGAAATACAAGCGCCCTTAATGTGGCTTCTCCACATATATCATCTCAGTTAGTATCGAACACTCACATTATTTCTAAACTGCTAGTTGCACGATAAAAGCTAGCTACACGTAAGTCCTGTGATCTTTGCCCCACAAGAGTGAATGGGTGTGAGTAAAAATATATACTCCAAGTCTTTGTCCATCGGGGTGAATCTGAGCGGCGAAGAGAGCGATTTATGTCCTATGGTATAAACAGCTCACAACAAAAACAGTTTCAGCAATAGGCGAGGGATGTAAAGTCGATTGATGTATACTTCTCATCGATATCCTGATGAAACATAATAGATCCATATCAAAAGATTGAGCAACATCACCTTGAACCTAGACGTGAGAAATTTTTTGGGCACCCATTTAGACCCAAATTCTACAAAATTGTTCAGTAGGGTTGGACAATCTCGTCCTGCATTCGCAGAAGGAAGGATGGTGGAAAAATATTCCTTAACGTCGTAGAGCTACTAAAATTATGAGGATGTAATTACGTACTCATTACGAAATAAGTAAGTGAGATCGCGAAGTGAAGCTGGAATTGGTGAAAACGTCTCCGTATTTAATTTGTAATGAACAAGCACGGCCACCTTCAATACAGGCCATGAAATGAACATCTGTCATAAGTAGACAGTGGTCCAACAATCCCGTCATCAGTTGAGCTGGTATACTAATGCAAATAGGACGCTTCCCAAAACTTTCGCAGTTTGAAGTTAAATAATTTGAGCTTTTGGTATAAATTCTATATTTTTCAATTGTGTACAGTGTAATACAATAATAATACTCCTATGGTAACCTGACTTTTTATTCACCCACCATATAGTTAATTTATCGACGAAGTTAACATAAATACTTCAATTCGTGAATTTTTCCATTTCGTAACTGAATATCTAATCTTGATCTTATCTCTGAAAAGTATGTCCAACTTGTCAAAAAACCGAAAAGTTTGACGTTGGGCACGATGGAAAGAAGCGAAATTCGACTCTACACAAAAATATAATCCATACACAAATGAATGAAACGAATAATACATAGCAACTTCAGTTAGGAGAATTTCAATTTTTTTTTGGCACGAACTACAAATACAATAGAAAACGATGCGGTTCAGAGTTGTTGATTTTTTTTCAACTCGGAACAAACAGGCAGTTCATTCATCTTTTGTTTTTCGGCAAAAACGAAAATAACCGTCAGTATTTGATTGTTCATCACGTTTCGAGCAGCTCGAGCATTCATTAAGCCGTAAGTAAATAATGGGCGGCACCGAAACCGAACAAATAAGAAAAGACTCCGCATTTAGCCGTCTAGGAGATCAAAAACCATTTCAAATAAAATGAATAGTCTTACCGTTAGTGACAATATGCGTAGAATAGCTTACATTACCTGAAAAAAACAAAAATCAAAATTAATACATTGAAATATGTGGGTTAAGTGAATAAATTCGTAGGTACGAGGAAAACTGCGAAAAAATATGAAATTTCCGTACTATTTGCTCTATGTATGTTCAGTTGACGAGTTACAAGTCGAGTCGACTTAAGGCCCTTAAGAGACTTTCAAAAAAAGTATGTCAAGTGTGTACTTAGTTTTTTTTTCGCCGCTGAAAAACTCGCACTCGAGACTCATTTTTCATCGTGAAAAGTTGAAGGGCGTTATTAACGTGACGTTTTCTTAAACGGGATAATGCGATTAATTGATGCTCACGTGATTGATCTGGTCCGCCTGAGAGGATACTGTTGTCACACCGTGTTCTGAGACATTTAATTACTCTAATGGATATTGAAGGGTAGGAACCGAAGATAACATTCAACTCGGTTGAATGCTTTACTCTAGTTGATGGGTACAATATTCACTGAGTGCTTATATATCGACCTTTCATTTCGAAAATATACAGTTCTAACAATGTTCGTTTCCATGTAAATTCGATAACAGAAAAACCTATCGAATCTTTCAATAAGGGAAAGTGGTCTAACAAGTTTTTATTTCAAATATATCGGAGAAACATTCTATACATATTTTATCATAAAGAGGATAGTATAGCCTGCAAACAATTATAACGTGTTTTTCAAAATCAAAATCCTTTCAAAATATTCTTCACGATCTTCAATTGTAGTATTTACCATTCCACACACACAACTTAAGGATATTTCGAGAATTAATACACGAAATATTGAAAAAATTATGGAAAATGGGTATGAGCGATCGGGTGTTGCGGTGGATTGAGTCATTTTTGGATAATAAATACCAAGTGGTTAAATTTAAAACAGCCCATTCGAGACCAACAGAGATAAAATATGGTGTGCCGCAGGGGACGACATTAGGTCCCATACTATTTATGCTGTACATAAATGATATTAAGGTAGCTGAATATTGTAAAATTGAACTTTTCGCTGACGATACCATGCTGTATATTGAGGGTGACAACTTAGGGGATATACAGAATAAAATGAATAAAGAATTCGAAAAATTAAGTGAATGGCAACAGTTTATGTGTTAACATTAAAAAATGTATATTTTGTGTTTTTGGAAGCAAGTATAAATTATGTTTGAATAATCATGTAATACAAAAAATAAATATAAATATCAAAAATGAAGAAATAAAATATTCGGGCATAGTTATGTACATTTGACTTCGAATTTTCACTCACGTTGTAAATATATCACGTTGTAATGAACAAATTATCTAAAAAAATCTATTTTATATCTAGAACAGGTAGAAGCTTGTCTATTTTCACGAAGTTACTTCTTTTCAAGAGTGTTGCGTCGCTAAATCTGCAGTTTTGTTCTACTATTTTGTTTAATTTACCAAAGTATAAAATAAATGAGATACAGAAAATGTAATAGAGAAATGAGAATAATATTGAAGTGCAACGATTAAAAGCCGATTAAAAATATGATAGAAACTTTGGGATTATTTTCAAATTGAAATTGGGTGATAAAATATGTTTTGATGTCTTAGTTTTCATTTACAAAATTAGGAATAATTTACTTCCGGAATATATATGCATGACTTAAAGTATGTAAATGACTGCCACAGCTATAATGTTAGAAATTTTGAAAATTTCAGGTTATCAAGATGTAGGACAACGTTAAGAGATAAATCTGTATTACATGAGGTTTGTTTAAGTTTAGTTTAAACTAGTTTGCCAAAAGATTTAAAAAACAGTGTTAATATCAAAGAATTCAAGAGAAACTCAGAAAAGTATTTTATGACATTGAAATTGTGAATATTGAATTGTGTATAATTTAAATAAAACTGAGTAGTTTTTCGATTTTCACTATAATTGAATGAAAACATGACAATATCGTTTCGCCAACACAGTGGCTTCATCAGATGTTGCTGATAAACTGAGCTATTACATTGTGGACTGCGTATATTTATCCTGAAGTGCGTGGGGTGGGAATGACCATAGAATACTGTTCTTCTTTTACAGGGGGATGACTATAGAACATATTTCTTCTGAATTGTGGGGGATGACCATAGAATACATTTCTTCGATTGCATTTTTATTGGAATAAATTTAATAACGAAGAATTATTGATTAAAACTTGATCATTTAATAAACTGTTCGATTTCTTCCTCTTATTGATTTCCATGGCCTCTAACAGGGTTATTTTATAACCTTCGCGCTCTGTATGCAATATTTTAAAGTTGTTGTTCAAGACATGGTTCTCTTCTAAAAGATGTTTTTAGAAGACGTAGAATCGGTTTTATTTTTTGCAAAGCATCTTTGGTGTTCAGATATTCTAAGGTTGAAATTCCTGCCAGTTTAGCCAACATATACTTTGGGACAAGTACCGCAACTCAACTCAAAAATGTTAGAGGCCATGGAAATCAATAAGAGGAAGAAATCGAACAATTTATTAAATGATCAAGTTTTAATCAATAATTCTCCGTTATTACATTTATTCCAGTAAAAATGCAATCGAAGAGAAGTATGCTATGGTCATCCCCCACAATTCAGAAGAAATATGTTCTATAGTCATCCCCCTGTAAAGGAAGAACAATATTCTATGGTCATTTCCACCCCACGCACTTCAGGATAAATATACGCAGTCCACAAAGTAATAGCTCAGTTTATCAACATCTGATGAAGCTACTGTGTTGGCGAAACGATATTGTCATGTTTTGATTTAATTATAGTGAAAATCGAAAAACTACTTAGTTTTATTCAATTATGTATTTAGATTTTCACCAAGTATCGGCCCAATCGATTAATGATCAATGAATTGAATTGTGTATATATAAGTTGATATATGCCTCTGTCTGGATTAGTTTGCTTGTTTTTGTTTTTGTAGTAGCGTTGATGTTAAATAAGGACATATTATTAAAAAATACAAAAATACACGATATCGCATCGTAACCCAATCATTTCACTTACTATTTCTTGACCAACAACTTTGATTTTCTTTTTCCTCATTTTTTGGGGCGCATTCTCAAATTGTAGAATATCCGGTACACTTTACCACTTGCAACTTTCCGGAAATAACGGGCCATACTTCTTATTTTTGCATTTCGATCTTTATACATTCGATTATCCTACACGCTTATTCTACGATTATTCTACAAGTCAGGTCGTATGTGTGTCGTTAATGAAGCTCATTCGACAGAAAATTAGTCATAACTCCTCCGAAGTTTAACCAAATCATAAATAAAGAACTTCGAAAATAGAAATCAATCACCAGGGCAAATCGAATATTGGAAATATTGGCGCCATCGAATGATGTTTGACTATATGCAAGGAAATACTGAAAACATTACCCTATTTTGCACAGTCTGGCCTTAATTGTTGCCCGCTCTTGCCATTCAGACACAAATTACATTATAAATGTTGCTCATTTAAAAACACAACGCCCGACATATTTACAAAACGACAAACCAACTTTACTTGAAATGCACCGTTAATAATGGATGATAAAATAAAAACTACGAAATTTACGATAAACCAGAAAAAAAACTCAAAAATGGACAACGATTATATTCGTTGAGGTTAAATTTATGGGTATAATTATGTTCAATCTAGCTTGATAATTATAAAATAAACAGAATGACTGTAACCTACTATCACTATCGAATACATCATCTAGATATCGTGTTGTTAAAAATAAAACGATAACTATAACACATCTGCTAAATAAATTGAACTGATTAAAGTGAACGTATAGGTGGCAACAAGGAAATATTTTGATGGATTATTATTTGCTTTTCGATATCTAGATATTTAAGTCATATGGTGTGAAATGTAAACTCTCTGTATAATCATAAAGTTACTTCAACATCGATTGACATAAACAGATATAAAGAGGATAACATCGGGAATAGTACTGTTTTAGATCTCCTCATTATCTTCAGGGAATAAGGGCTCTGGCCAGTCATTTTCTCTGAAGGTACGTAAGCGGTAGCTTAGAGCTGTCATAAAGAATGTTTTGAAATGCAATGGTGAGCTGACAGAGGACCTCTAAGCCAGGATTTATGCACTCGCTGCGACACAAACCAGGAAACCCCTTTCAATTTATGTTAATTCATCAGCAGTACAATTTGCCTCTCAAAAATACGACCTTGACCCACAGGACCAATCTACATGAAGATATGGAATCAAACCAAACTTATTTGCAATAAACATAATAGATTGAGATATTGAAATTCCTTCAAGTCTGTTTTGGTCCAATCTTCAGGAAACTCGTATTCGAAGACATCTTGTTTCATTTCATTCGCAATTTCAACAGTGTTTGCAGTTAAAGTTAGAATATGCATGCATCATCATCGTAAATACCGTTTGTCGCTGAATGTACACAAATCGAAGTTTATAATACTGGGTACGAGTAAAAGTACAAAAAAAAAGTACAAAAGTTGCAGAATAGGAGAATGTGAACAATTCTGACTGTAATAGATATACTGTAATCGAAAGAATGTTGAAATGTTGGAAACTGATATCAGTTAAACAGAGAATACTTAATGATTCACTTATATTTATATTTATATTTAAAATTAAAAATAAATTGCTCTCATGTAAAGTAATGAAAGATGCAGCACGTGTCAGTGATGTGCACCCTTTTAACACTAAAAATGCTGCAAGTTTTTAAACGTAAGTTTGAATGCTTTCTCATTCTGGAAAATGCATATTTTATGCAGGATTCAATGCAAACAATATATTGAATAGCTCCATAAAGACTGTAAGTAGTCGCAAGGTATGTAAACGTAAATTAGCTGAGTTCATTTTAGACAATAATAAATGAATAATAACGCATATTAAACGTAAATATTGACTATTGGATATATTCGTCCGTTACTTTGTGATATAGAGAAAAATACACTTACTTTTGTGATAAAAATGAAAAGTGTTCTTCTCTATAATAGTAAATGTTGAATTTTTTAATAGCTGATACAACTTTAATATTATCATCATTATAAGAGTACATTTACCCCAATCCTTTTATTACCCCTTCACATTGATTATTACCCCTTCACATTGATAGGATCCACGTATAGGATCAGAGGTGGGTAATACTGTTCTCTTCTGCGAATATGCAGTCTTTACTTTTGATCCATAGAGACATTTTTCATGAAAAGACTGAGGCTATTTAAAAGCATAATCTTTAGCCAGTTGGAGTATGGCAGCATGATCTGGCATCCTATTTACACTTGCCATCAACGCCATTTTGCGTCCATTCAGAGAAGGTTCTTGAAATTAGTTTGGAGGGAGGATAAAGTTTATCCACAGAAAGGAGTCAATCATAACGAATTATTGAGTCGATTTAATTCAATCTCATTGCAGGGCAGGAGAGAAACTTCATCACCCAAATTTTTATACAAATTACGGCACAACAGTATTGATTGTCCTCCTCTCTTCTCTGCTAGGTAAAATTCTCGTACTACAGAATTATTCCACCCAGACTCCAAGAAAAAACTCGCAAATACAATCCCCCATTTGGTTTATCGAGTCCACATTCAATACAGTTGCTCATAAATAGGACATTCACTTTGACTCTATATAAGTTATTATTAGGAGTTATGTGAACAAAATTATGTTTGAAAATATGTGAAAATTATAAGAAATATATGTGAAATTGACTAAAATGAATTGAATTAGATTGAGTTCTTTGTAATATTTCATTTAATTTTATTATTTAGTTACTTATCAGTTACTTTTTTAGTTTTTTCATATTGGATTGAACTCTTTGTTATATAATAATAATTAATAATAATCTTTATTCACATTCAAGAAACAAATAGATACATGGGAAAAGTACATATACATATCAAATTCTTAACTGAATGCAAAAAGGAGCTGAAATCAATTCAAAAAAGTTCAACTTCAGCCCCCAGAAACAAAAATAATTTGTCAATCATCACAGATATAAGCCTACTGTCAGAAAGGTAGAAGCAAATACAAAAAAAAATTCCAATTTTTCAAAAAATAATATCAAAATATAATTTTTTTACATTATATATTATTTTTTATTATTATGTCTGTTTTCATTTTATTTATTCAGTTATTATTCAACATTATGTTAATATTTTCTGTAATTGGGTATTATGCCTGTTGAGAATAAAGAACTTATTATTATTGAAAAACTTTGTTCATTTTAGGGTTACTGCACTCAGAATATCCAAGCAATGACAATTATTTTCAACGACTTTATTATTGCAAGAATTCATTGACACTACCGCTAGTACCCTTCGGGTATTAATGAACGTCAACTTCCTCTTGCGGAAAAGTACCTACAACTGACTTTGACGTATTAAACAATTAAGAATTTTAACAATCAAATAATTATTCTAAGAATTCTATTCAATGCAGGCAAACTAAATAAGATAATACTAAATAATAAGAATTTATTATTGAACATCGGCACGATTTGAATTACAAACGGAAATGCTTCAACTGTCAAGTGAATTATGTATCGGATTTACAACCACCGTTTCCTGGCAAGTCGGTAACTCATTGAAAATGCAATCCTTCTATCGGAATTCAAGCCTGCGACAATATTGATAGAAATTCAACTGCATTGAACAGAAATCAGTTTTCAGTACGATCAGCCGCAAAATTTGGATTCATTTCACGATTAGAAGACACCAATTGAACTTGGGTGTTCGATTGAATTCACTCACTTCAACGCATCCGTAAGCAGATGGCTTTTCGGGGATGCAGCCGATAGTAACATTTCAACTTACTATCGAAAGTATTTGCTCAGGTTTTGTTGACATCAGGAACTCTTCAAAGCACGACAGCTTCACCTATTCTAGCTTAACATACAATTACCATATACTTCTTCTCAGTCGTTCACTCTTGACAGAGTGGTCGTGGTCATGTCTCGGTCTCGTGCCACTGCGTCCCACGCAATACGGCGCCACACTACTCTATGCTTAACGGATCTAGAGTTTTCATTGATGCTGGAATGCGTCACAGATTTCATCAGATCTGTCCACCTTGTTGGAAAGCGCCCACGCGATCTTTTGCCCTCGACTTTTCCTTGGACCACCAATCGTTCAATAGAGTCTTAGTTTCAGGATATATGTCCAAAGAATTTAAGGATTCACAGCTGCACAGTCGACGATAACCTCTCTTCGATGTTTAGCTCCTTCAGAATCGAGACGTTGGTTCGAGGTGCAGTCCTTCTGAGCAAGCGTCTCCAGCACCACATTTCTAATGCATCAATTTTGCGACAATCTTCCATCCCCAATGTCCATGTTTCAGCTCCGTACAAGAAGATTGGAAAGACTACGCATTTCATTATTTGACACCTTCGTGTTTTTGATTATTCTGCGGTCCCTCCAAATCCTTGTGAGCTTTTCCACTGAAGATCTTGCTATGGCGCAACGCCTCCGGGTTTCATCTTCGCAGCGCCCAGCGTTTGAAATCTTGGAACCCAGATATACGTAGCTGTTGACTTCACCTCCCGCAATGTTTTGAACGTTCACCTGGTTGTTATTAAGGTGTCCACGATCATAATTTTTGTCTTACCGTGGTTAATAGCGAGTTCAAACTCCGTAGCTGTGGTCTCCAGACGACAAAGCAGAGTCTCTATGTCATCTTTGGTTGAGGCTAAGAGAGTGGTATCATCCGCATATCGTAGATTTGACAACTTACGACCTCCTATGGATATTCCCTTGTCCTAGTCTTCGAAAACTATCCGCATGATGTATTCAGTGTATATGTTGAACAATAGCGGAGATAATATACAACTTTGCCTGATTACCATATAAGAAATTATCAAATGAGTGAATTCATATTCTGAATGTGGATACTTTGCGCCTTGAAATTGGCATCTGAGTGAGATGAGAGTAAATACATCTAACCTTTCAAAGATCAGTATTTAAAGTAGATATAGCATCTCATTACCTCCATCCTAGGTATGTAAATGAGTAGACAGAGGGTTAATACGATCGCCAATTTCTTCAAAGGATAAGATACACTAACGAGACGAACTCTACTCGTTAAACTATTCGTTGTTGAAAAAAATTCAGAACGAATCTTTCTTTGACAGTTTTTCTTTCATGAATGACAGCTAAGAAAATAATTTCGAAAAATACAACCAGTCATATGTATATAATTTGAAACTTCATAACTCTTATTTTTGAAATACCAACTTCTTCGTTAATCAAATTCCTGTAAAAAAAAAGTATGTCGAATCTCAACGTCCATAACGGTTTTTTCCATCAAACATAGCTAATTACCTATTGAAAGAACATGTGGATAAAATACAACACACAGTACATATTAAAATACAACATGAAGTACCTACATAAACAACTACCAACAGAAAGGATGGAGGAAAACTTAGTATTGCGACTGCGTACAAGTCATAAACCCATCAAACACACTAACCTAGAAATAACACCCACCCACTGACACCTGCTCCAAGAGATCAACTGTCATATATTATTAGAATGCCCCAGCTAATCAAATCAACGAAGAAACTTCAAAATTGGCGAGACCATGAAAGATACCCTGAACGAAAATACTGATAATACTCTAAATGTTCTTATTAAGTATCCAAATGTATAATGAACAGTAAAACCTACTAACGACCCTGAGTGGTAGAAGCAGTAAACCGAATGAAAATAAAAAGAGCCCATTATATAAGCTGATGTTCATTTGAATAAACTGTGAATGTGCAGTAGAAAATCTGTTGACGAGTAACATAATCACATTGGTGGCCTGACCAAGTGAAATATTATTATTCAAATATTCACCACGCATAATAAAATCTGACGTAATCTTGAATTATTCCACACGGACACCAACAACCTAAAACAGGCGTTCTAAACAACCAGAACAGCTAGTTAGGTCGTCTGATGAAATAAGAAAAAAAATAATCTCGATGTTCCGAACTATCGTACTACCACATCCGATCAGTTTTTCAGATGGAACTGACGATGGAATTATTAATTCGACTGGCTTACTATCGCTCGTCAACCTTACGATCGTCGTATCCTTGAAGAGACCGAAAATAGTCGTGGCTTTTAGCATATACAAATGCTAATAGGCTCCTTCGTGCCATTTAATAAAATAAACGAAAGTGAAGTTTGGAAACGAATGTAACGCATTTGGATAGATAGATATTTATTGGTGCAATTCGAATTGTTACATTTTTAGCATATATAAAAAGAGTTAAAATTAGAAAACACAAAAAAACCGTCGAAATAAAACAGGTAGCTAAATATTCAGTACCTAATCTGTTAAGAATTCACCTCTTTCGCAATAAAAATCCCTTAATATGTCTCTTAAATTTAGGTTGAACAGCGTTCCTCAACTGAAGAGGTAACATTTGTTATAAATTTTAAAACAATAAAAATTCTGACCATTCTGTAATTTGCCCTGTCTGCAACAGCCTGCAGATCCTGTTTATTCCTCGTGTCAATATGTGAAAATCTGCATTTGACCAAACATTGCTATTTTTCTCTCAATTTATGATAAAAAATTTGGCATTCGTAAATATAAAGACAAGGTAAAGTCAGTATTTCTAGCTGTGAACATGCATTTCGTCAATAATCAATTTGCAATTCGACAAATAATCGGAAGAAAACCAAGAAAAGCATAAGGCCCAGTACTGAGCGCTGTGGAACCCCGATACCCACCAACGCACACCCCGAATACTCTCCCTTCACTGCCACCGAGAAAAATATATCTGATACATACGACTGAACCTCAAACTGCTATCAATCAAACGAAACTTCTCCAGCTGGCTCACCAAAATCGATTGGGAAATCTAAAAACAATGAAATCGAATTGACGACCGCTCAAGAGAATATCATCCTCCATTTTTTTATTGTAGACTCTCATAATTTTTTCAATGTCTTCGAGAAAAAGGGAAAAACCAGATAAAATCGTAATAAATTTCATCATTCATATTTCATTTCTTATGCAGAGGAATAACATTTGCAATTTAGGGGCAATTTGGAAATCTACTTTGAGATAGGCACATACTAATCAGTTTAGTCAGAGGTGAAACGATATTATCAATGTTTCTTCTTATTAAATAGGATTCAATTAATATAGGATTATATAATAGGATTAAATTTTTGGTAAATCATTCGCCTGGTTGGCGAAACGAGAGAGGACAGACCTGCTACAAAGTGAGCTCATGCCTATATAACATTAGCATTTCCATCGTAGCTTTCGGATTCGGGTTGCTTTGATACAACCGAAAAATACAACGGGACCTGGGTCCTTCCATTGCGAATAAGCCTTGCGAATCTCTTATCGACCCAATTCTTTACACTTTTCCGTCGGGATTTAGTCAGGTCAAATATGTTGTCACGCTTTCTGCCGAATTCATACCGGAATAATTCCAGTTAAATGCGCCCAATCTATTCCGATATCGCCTTTATTATTTACGTTACACTTCTGTGTAAGCTAAATATTGCTATTAGCTTCGAACAGAACGACATCGATGTATCGTTTCAATGTTTGCTACCTTCACATGTATTCACAACGTATTTAATAATATTGTTAGTACAGGGATTTTGAAGATGATCCCAAATTATATCTTTCTCTTTGCGCCTTTAATGAAACAGAATCCTGTAAACCTAGACCGGTGGTTCAATAAACATCACCCTAACTTTATCCGTGAGATTGGGCAAGAGCTAGGTGACAATCATGGCAAAATACGGTTCCCTTTTTTTTTGGCAGAACAGAAACACACCATCTGTTGTTTATGAAATAAATTCAACAAAGAATTTAATAAGAGAAAGTGGCTGAACTTATCTTTTCTCCATTTACAGTGAACTTCTAGTCCCTCGTAAAAAAAATGAATTAAAACAACAACTCCGAGAAGACATTTGCAAAATGAGCGTGATTACTAAGAAAAAAATCACAGACGCCAATCATTCAGGCCAAAAGTACACGAGCGCCAAAAACCTTAAATAAAACTACTTTATGAGAACCAAGAGTTGAGATACCAAACACTGACTCAGACTTGTTCAGAATATAAAGAAGATTCATCTTTTTCGCCATGAGAATTTTGTTTGGAGGGAGGATAAAGGTTATGCACAGAAAAGAGTCAATCATGACGAATTATTGAGTCGATTAAGTACAATCTCATTGCAAGGCGGGAGAGAAACTTCACCACACAAATTTTTGTAAAAATTACTGTACAGCAGTATTGTTTGTCCTCCGCTCTTGTCCGCTTTGAAAATTCTCGTAATACAAATTATTCCAATTCCAAGGACCAACTGGCTAATACAATCCCCCATTTGGTTTATGGAGTCCACATTCAATACCGTTGCTAATAAATGGGACATTCATTTTGACTCCATAGAAGCTATTATCAGGAGTTATGTGAACAAGAGAATTGACTAAAATGAATTGATTTAAATTGAGTTTTTTGTAATATTCAATTTAATTTTATTATTTAGTTATCTTTTTACTGAAAAAAACTTTTTATTTTTTTTGATTAAATTGAGCTGTCTGTTATAATTATTTTCATTTTATTTATTTAGTTATTATTCAACATTAGGTTACTATTTTCAGTAATTGGGTATTATACCTGTTGAGAATGAAAAAAATGAGATACTAATAGTAATCTATATAATTGGTTCTTTTGCACACTAAATATTTCACATTGAATAAATATGTATTATTCATAATGAAGCAATATTTACAATTTTCTCAAATTTAATAAATACGCATGACGCGTTTCGAAGTAATCATTGTTAATTCAGCATTTTATAAAGAAGTAGTACCTACTTCGAAACGCGTCATGCGTATTTATCAAATTTGAGAAAATTCTAAATATTGTTTCATTATGGAAATTAATTTTCTCCAAGTATCGGCTTAATCAATCATCAATATGTATTATTGTTTAGTGTTGTTTGTTCTTTAATCTGTGATAATTTCCATTCAAAAATATTTTCTCTCATCGATAGAATTTACCTAATTCTTGCGAATAATTATATAGCATTTGTAAATTTCTCTCCTAATTTCCTTTAAAAATCAGGTGCTGAAAATTTTACAATTTTTTAGCTGAAACCAGTTAAAACTTCTTTAACTTCTTAGTTATTTGGAGTTTACCTGAACCAGTTATTTTGTACTTGCATAATTATGTACGTAGTTCTATTTAGGGTATATAACCTATTTGAGGCAATTCTGAGATGGAATATCAAAAACTGAGTTTTAAATTAAAAAATGACTTTTATTTGAATATATTTTAGCTTAATTTTGTTGCGTGTGTGCTATATTACCACATTATACGATTTTAATATTATTTGCATATTTTGTATTTGTAATGAAAGGTAAAGCCATGGAGTTATATCCACTCAATAAATTTTTTATTGAGTGGAGTTTTCTTAACTGTAATGAAATTTAATTTATAATTCTTTATGTATTAAATAACGTATATAATTATGTACGTTTTTATGTTAAATTTACGAATAATTATTTTTTAGAATTTACGGGTAGGTATTTGTTAACGCTCTCGATAAATATCTATTTAATCAACTTACATAAACACATTATGCAATAGATAAGGTGATCGATGATAGTAGACTAGAAATTTTTGTTACTGCGAAAGTAAGGTTCCTTGAAATCATCTATTTGTTATCTAAAAGTTTATTTACTGAGAAAATGGAATTGCTAATAAACACTATCTATTTTCTGTTTATTGATTTGCTCAATAGCTCATATAATTTTACTACTTCCTTGTGAACAAGACACACACTACATACTATATATATATATATATATATATATATATATATATATATATATATATATATATATATATATATATCACTACATAGTATAAAGCAAAGTCGCTTTTTCTGTCCCTTTGTACTCTTTAATCTTTGAAACTACGCAACGGATTTTGAGGCGGTTTTTTTTAATAGATAGAGTGATTCAAGAGGAAGGTTTAT
This sequence comes from Henosepilachna vigintioctopunctata, assembly GCA_030704895.1. Taxonomy (NCBI): domain Eukaryota; kingdom Metazoa; phylum Arthropoda; class Insecta; order Coleoptera; family Coccinellidae; genus Henosepilachna; species Henosepilachna vigintioctopunctata. The sequence goes on along the minus strand of JARQZJ010000122.1, from coordinate 2,856,939 downwards.
ATGTATAATAACATCCACTAAATAGTGGAGAAGTACTGTTATTTTTGAGGTTTCTAATGTGATGTCGTAAATAATTACATTTTTTCCGCTTACATTGCAAACGCAGGCTGAACCCTACGAGTTTTATCAAAATAATGTACTTACTAAGTATTGTACACATTGAAAAGGTCTACAGAAAAGTCCGTGATGGTATATGTCTATCTCTTATGGATAACCCACAATAACTTTTTTTTGTCATTTACTTTTTGCGACAAATAATGGCTAATTTTCGAAGCGATTTTAACCCATACAGCATTAATCCTTAACCAATTAAATACCTTGAATACATTGTTCATTTAATATAGATATATATGGTCCTTTACACCGTATGATTTAAGTGAATATTTTCGAAGATATTACAGATTTAAAAATTGCGGGGCGTAGCGTTTGCGGCGTGCGAAGCCGGGGCGGGTCGCTAAAATATATATATATATATATATATATATATATATATATATATATATATATATATATATATATATATATATATATATATATATATATTTATTTTTTTTTAAATTGATTTATTTATATATATACATATAATTTTCGAGATACTTTGAACCATAACAGGCTTTTTCCATTGAAAAACTTCATTTTATACAAACATTTCGTTGCGAACTACAATTTTGTCAAGCTATTGAATAATTTTCATTGGGTTAATTTGAAATTTCAGTTAAGGTAAGCATAATTCCATATTTCGAGTAAAAGGTATGATAAGAAACGTCGCAATTATTCTAAACTGATTTGCTGATACACTATCTAAAAGTTTATAAAAGGAACAAATGACACCTTTAAGCAAGTAAAACACTAATATCTCGAATGTTAGTATACAATTACAACTGTAAACTTTACATACATATATAAGTATGTACATATAATTTGGCATTTCCATGCCTTTATACATACTGTCTTTTTAACCCGCTCATTTGGGAAACACAGTAGATAAAAAACCTCTAAAAGTAAGGAAAAAATATAAATATACAGAAACCTCGACAGGATATACGATTGTCGCAGTTGCAACATTGTCTGAAATTTCCTTAAATTGCAGGAAAAAATTTTTTTTTCAAAAAATGCAGGAAGGATATTTTTCGAAAATCAACGACCTAATTATCATCGCAAATTGAGTGTGCTCGTGACATTTTGGAAACAATTGGCGTTCCGCCAGCTTGTGACAACTAGAACTTGCTAAAACTACACAATCCCAATAAATTCACTATCCAGACCAGATTGTATCAAATACAACTGTAAATTTCAGATACATATGGAAGTACGTGCATTTAATTCGACATTTCTATGCCTTTATAGATATATTTATATTGACCTCTCATAATAAGAAACCTATACATAATACAACTGCCTTGTTAAACCGATCATTCGGTGTAAACACAGTAGATGAAAATCCAATATAATTAAGAAAAAATAAAAATATATGGAAATCTCAAAAGTATAAGACTGTCGCAGTTGCAACATTGTCTCAAATTTCCTGAAATTGCCGGATTTTTTTCGAAAATCAACGACCGAATTAATCATTACAAATTGATTGTGCTCGTGACATTTTCGGAACAATTAGCGATATGCCAACTTGTGAAAACTATCTAATGCCAATAAATTCACTATCCCGACCGGATCGTATCGATTACAACTGTTTTGATTAATAATCCGCCGTCCATTAAACCTCTTCCTCCGCTCGCTCAGTCAGGATCATCTTTCCAGTTTGGTAACTAGTTACTTTCATCATTTATTGCTCAAATTAATTCGAGCCATTACTGTTAGTGGATTATGTTCCGACATTCATTTTGTAAGTGCAATTACTGTGGGAAACAAGCGATCGCTCAGCGGCCTGAAAAATGTTCAGGACGCCGCGGCGTCGTCCCAAACCGACTTTTTCGAATTCACTAATTATTCGGTTCTAACATTTGTTCTTCCGTTACGAGTAACGACCGAAAGGGTGAATATTTCAAAAATTTCGTACAACGCCAATTAACTTGTTAAATGAAAAACATTTATGATCGAACATTGTCCAAAAATTAAACTGACGCAGTTTGAACAACTTTATTCAGTTAATCCCAAGGGAAACTATACTCACGAGTCGTCTGTTCCGCTTGTCGCCAAAAATCAATACAATTTACATTAAATATTGTAAAGGTGTCCCGCAAGGGTCAATATTAGGACCGGTGTAAAATTATTCGGAGGCTTCCATGCTGATGATTTCGGTCTGATTTCTGATGATTTCGGTCTTTTGAACGTTTGCCAAGCAAACAGAAATAAATAGAACAAATTAAATTAAGTTTTATTGACAATAGTAACCTCTCTTCCAAAAGCATTTTTTTTCCAAGTAATGTGCACATCATATTTTTATTTCGATAATTTCAAAGTGCCAATTTTTCTCTTCTGCAATACTCTAAAGCACTGTTTCCCAATTTTTTTGGACCATGCCCCACCTTAGCCTTTCTGAGATTATTATACCCCCGAAAAGGATAAAAAATGAAAATTCAGAAGAGCGAAAGGGTTAAACACGTGTCGAGTTTATTTTCGAATTACCCCCTTTAGCAATCAAATTGGCCCCCAACGTTGGGAAACACTGCTCTAGGGACAACAGGTTTATATATTTCTGATACTGATTGGGATAGAGAAAAATTTTGTCTATTCAATGTCAAAATGTTGAACAAATATTCTGATGAATTTTTATAATTGGCGAAACCTCAATCAATATAAGTACATACTTAGTAAACGCTAGAAATAACTCAACAGGTCACGATTTCCCTTTTTACATCACCAATATGAACTTGCAAACCACCCAAGTGGGCAATATCTTTCTCTTCGAGATGTGTTTATTCTCTTTGGTACACAGTAAAACTCACAAATTGTGTTTATTTATTCTCAATTAACATATTATTCGAAAAGACGTTCAAGTTCAAACAGGGGAGACGGCCTCAAGTCGATTTCGAGAATAAATAAACCTTTTTAGCGAATGTTAATCAAAAGATATATTTAGCCAAATCCGAATAGAGTTGGAATTTATGTTGTCTTAGGGCGAGATTTTATGTTGAACCAAAAACGTCAAACCAATCGTCAAATTGATAGCACTGATTTTTAAAAACTAAAACGTAGCTTTACAGAGTTAGGATACTCAAAAAACTATCGTCGTTCAATGAATATGAATATAAATACATCTTCTGTCGGTATTATCACAGAAAATAAACTGCCAAAGGGGCCAGATCTACTTTTGAAAGGGTAAGATTCACTTTGGAGGCCGATTCTTGAAATGTTAAATGAACCAATAAACCCATACAATAATTTAAATAAAACTAAGTAGTTTTTTGATTTTCACTATAATTTAGTTATTGAAATGTTAAATGTACCAATAAACCCATACAATAAATGAAACTAAGTAGTTTTTTGATTTTCACTATAATTTAGTTAAACATAACAATATTGTTTCGCCAACACAGTGGCTTCATCAGATGTAGATGATAAACTGCCAATGTTCTGGCGAAACAATATTGTTATGTTTAACTAAATTATAGTGAAAATCAAAAAACTACTCAGTTTTATTTGAATTATGTATTCAGATTTTCATCAAGTATCGGCCCAATCGATTAATGATCCATAGAATTTTAAATCGATGAAACGTACACCATCGATTAGATTGTATCTTCTTTAATGTGTCCTGCACATTTGAAAAATTTCTAATTTCAAAGAAAGATCTGATTTTTTTAGGGAAGTTTTGAACCGAAGTCGAATGAAGTAACAATCACTACTTACGATTGAAATTATTACATCTTATTATAAAGTGTTATAATTTTATTGAGATATATTCAATGGCATTCTTATTTTCAAAATGTTTACAGTGGCTGTTCCAAATAATAAATTTTCAATATTCTGTATACGAGGTACGATTATTTTTGACCATTGTATTTATAGCTTAATCAAACTCTTAATGTACAATTTTCATTTCAAGAGAACTTAACGAATATCGAAAACTGCGACAAGTCAGGGAAATCGAGATAATTTTCAATTCGAATCATAATGACAATTGTTGGATTTTATACGAAACCAAGCTCGCTGGGTATCCAAAATATCTATTCTGAATGAGGTCTGTTCGAAAGAAAAGGTGAATTCTTAATTTTCGCGGACTGTGTACATTCGATTATCGAATTTCTTTGTTACGTTGGTACACATACTTTCCTATATTGACATTATTAGCCATTTTGGATTAGTGGTGTTTTTGACAACTGAAAAAGTAAAATTTTTGCGTTAAAAATGGAATAAAGTGCTCCAACGCATTCAACATGTTGACTATGGCATTGGGAGAATCTACTTTGTCTCAAAGAACTGTTTAGAAGTGGCACAAGCGCTTTACATAAGGCCGAGAAGATGTTGATGAGTTGTAACCATGTCAACAAACGAACAAAACATAAAAACAGTGAAGAAAAGGGTTTAGGAAAATCGTCGAATTACTATTACTGAAGTTGCAGAAGATTTTGGAAATTAAGTCGGCTCATGCCATGCAATTTTCCCGGATGTTTTTGGCATGACACTTGTGGTAGCAAACATGAACTTTGAGCATAAGCAATGTCGCATTAATATCGTTCAAATTTGCTCAAAAAGGTCATAACTGGTAACGAAACGAGGGCATATGGTTATGACGTCGAAACCAAGGTCGAATCCTCCCAACGGAAGCGGCCAGAAGAGCTAAGACCGAAAAAATCACGCTAAGTTCGATCAAATGTGAAGGTTTTGCTCAATGTTTTCTTACAACGGCGTGGTGCATCATGAGTTCTTTCCAGCAGGTCGTACGGTAAATTAAGAACACTACAACGAAGTTATTTAACGTTCGCGTGAACCAATTCGACTCAAACGATCCGAATTGTGGAAAATCAAATCAACTTTTCTGCACCACGATAATACTACAGCTCACACATCAATGCTTGTTCGTGATTTTTCGACCAAAAATAACAGCGTAATCAAGCCTAAACTACCGTATTAACCAGATTTGACCTCCTGCTACTTTTTTCTATTCCCAATACTCCAAGAGACCAATGAAAGGAAAGCGTTTAGCCACAATTCATGAGATACAAGTCGAAATCGAAGGACGAACTGAAGGCTATACCGAAAAGCGCATTTCAGAAGTGCTCGAGAATTGGAAGAACCGCTTTAAATCTGGAGGGGAGTACTTTGAAACAATGGAGGGACAAAATGGATATTGATGAATAAATAAATACATTTCGAAAAAAAAAGAAAATTCAACTTTTCTTTCGAACAAACCTCGTAAATGTTTCTTTAGAGCTTACGAAAACCTTCGCGGCATCGCTGCCTTTTCGATCTTTTTTTCGGATTCTACGATTTCGCAAGTTTATTGTGGGTGCTCTCGACTTTTAATCACTATTTATCGAATTATAGGGACAAACTTTAGGGTTGTTCAAACAGGAGAGCAAGGATCATCGACCTAGAAGATAAACACCATCATGAGAAGAAAAACGGAAAACCAAAAGATAGGGTTAGTCTCGCAGAACATAGTAACAAGAATTATATTGAAGTACTTTTATGTATCATTACAACTATCTCCACAAGGTCCACACATGAACAATAAACCAATATATGACCAATTTATTTTACCCCAATGAACATATAGTAAATGAAATATTTATTGATTTAGTAATTTATAGTAAACCGAAAAAGTAACGTTTATGGGACAAACAGAACTAATTTATAAATTGACCGACACCTAAGAGAAATAACATTGAATTCGGGTTGAACTAATGTTTATATCGCATGAAATTGACCTGAACTACCCTAATGAAATGATACGATTCAATTCTATCGTATAGGTTCGATCAAAGATCACTGACAGAATGTCAATACGAAATAACTATTGCAATTACAACATGTCATCAGTTTCGTTTGACAGTGCGGCTAACAGTCAACTACAGACTCAGCGAATACATGTCTTGGTCTCCAATGAAGAAAAAGCAGTTCATAAAATTATTTTATTTATCAAAGCAAGTCAACACTGAAACCGTACTGACAACAGGCAAGAGAAGAATTAATACAATGAAGTTTAATAGAAATGGAACTGATATCTTTCAACGGCTGATAATAAAAGTAACTAAAAGCCAAACGTTATTATGACATAATAAAAGTAAGTAAGTATAACAAAATATCTATATGTTAAATAAACTCATTATGGAAAGTACCCAAATTAAAAGAATTCAATTAGTTAGAAATATTGCATAGATTTTCGACATTATTTTCTTATAGGCCAGTGGGAAGAACGAACTCAGTTTATATACAAGTACAGCTTCAAATTGATAGACTTTGCAATTTTTCAATCAGAATGAACAGCAGGATACATGAAACATAGCTAAAGAATTCCCGGAATTGAAATGTAATGAAAATGTTTGGTTAAAAACAAAACATAATATTACCGCACTTGTTTTCTTCAACTAGTCGAACTTAAATAATCTAGTTACTGTAACACTTAAATGAAAGAAATATTAGTTATTGTCATTTGCCAATACATATGATACCGACTTTACTGAAAGGAATAGGTTCGATATAATGTGTGCATGCCTATAATGAATACATTCAGGATATAGAAATAAATAAAAATCGAAGGGCAGAATATTGTATAAGTCTAAGTACCTATATAAATAACAGAAGTTTGAGAATTATAAAAGTTAACTCCGCACCTGTACTTGAAATCAAATATTTACAAATAGTTGGTTATCTTATTTGTTAACCTGACATCACGACTCGAGTTGTATATTTAAAAAGAAATTGTTACCACTATTGAATAAGTTTGCATGATCTTACACCAACTCCTTCTGATATTTCTCAGTCACACTTCAATTTATTAGAATAACTCATATATCAAATGTGTAGAAGAGTAACCCCAAATGAATTAGCTGATTTCTCAATTACTTAATCATATAAAATCTGCAAAATGAACGCATTCTATTCCATACAGATTAAATTAGCTCCAATTAGGGCTAATAATGGTAAACATAAAGTTAAGAGAAGTCAGCAAAGGTTAAAGCCCAACATATACACATAGTGTAGGTAGGAATCAAGAACATTTGTGCATTACCTGTGTTGCTGCAGCAAATCCGGTTAGGACTGCACAACATAGAACCGCATATATCCTCAAATGCATAATAAATAGTCTTTATAAGTCGAATAAACTCGACTTTTATTATTCGAAAACTGAATATGGCACAATAACCCACGAACGGGAAGACGCATTCACGTTCCACTACTCAACTAAAGTGATCAATGAGGGACGAAGAATGAATACAACACATTCTGTCCGCACACAAACGACAGTCGAATCTCTGCCAGAGGTTCTTGTTTTGTCATGCGCGTATAAACGCGCGATATTCAAACAAATAAATCAGAATTTCTCTAATAGATAACTTTAATTATTACAAATCACACATTATACCTTTGAAATATGAGCTATGATCGTCATTGTATCGAAATCGAAACATAATTTTCATTGAATATAAACTCAAATTCAAACACTTGAACTTATGATTTACACTTTATTGACTACATAGCATGACGCGTTTCGTCGTTACAAACGACTTCTTCAGATGCTTACAGAATAAATTAATTCTTTAAGCACCTGAAGAAGTCGTTTGTAACGACGAAACGCGTCATGCTATGTAGTCAATAAAGTGTAAATCGTAAGCTCAAGTGTTTGAATTTAAGTTTATATTCAATTATAATGGATTTACATCAAGTAAACGCCAACACTATTGAATACATAATTTTCATGAATGGAGATACATGTTAATATGATGTTTTCCTACCAGTTATAAATTTATAAATATTTCAATTCATTTCTAACAACATTGAACTAGATATTCCAAAACACTTCAGAACACTATAAAATGAAGGTGAAGATTAAGTACTAAAATATTTCATAATGGCAACATTTTTGAATAATTGATATAAAAATTAAATTGCCATTATTTCAAAATTCATAGAAGAATAACAAACATTGAACTGAACAGTCTGTTCATTCAGTTTAATAAACAAAATATCATTAATTATCACCGTACATGTTATATGAAAACATGAAGTAAATACAAAAAAATAGCAATTGTATTATACAATAGGTTACCAATCTAACCTATTCGTACTTACAATCAATAATAGAACAGATTTGTCAGATATATGAGTTGATAACTGATATTGAATTCTCGTTTACCTCTTGGTGAAACATGATTAAATAAAAATTTTTGAATCAAACTCTCAAATTGTGAAACAAACTCCTATTTGTGAAACATTAAGCCAAGAGTTCGATTCAAAATTTTTATATGAGTTGACTTCAAAATAATTCAATATATGTATTCATAATTCATTAAAATGAAGATAGTGTAAATGTGTCCATCTAAAGTATAATATACCTAGTCAAAATTAAATTTTTCATATCTACCACAAATAATATGGGCATTTTTTATATAATAATATCTCATATAGTTTCAATGATAAAGAATGCCATTAAGTAGGTAAGAATATAAGTTATGGTATGAGAAAGGCTCAAAAATTTTTTATGGAAAACGAAAGTCACTGTTGCATACTTTCTGAGCAAATGTTGAATAAGTATTTTCCTGTGAACAAATCAAAATATTCAAAAAAAATTCTTATCATTTTATTTGAGACGGTCGATTTTTTGAATTTTTAAAATTATTATATATGAGTGATTTATGGTTTTCAGTCTTCAAAGCGAATGGCACAAGGTTATAATTAATTAAATTGTTGAAATTAAGAAAGAGCTAATTATAATTTCTGCAAAGAAAAGTATATTCATTAATCGTTCAAATATATGTTCAGCTTCGTTGGTACCTGAAGCATAGAATTATATTATATAAGGAAATGTGTGGCCCCTCATTTCATCGAAGGTCTACTAACGCCAAACATTCATTTGCAATATTGGTTTCAGTCAATCAATTTCTTCATTCTATAATAATTATTTTGAACGAAAAACAGGCATGCGTAATACTATTGAGCGCAGTGATGGCACGTAGGGTCCACAATGTGGACTTCACTTCACAATAATCCAACTCGGTCTTGTGAGAAGTCTGTGTAAATAATTTCAGTTCTATGTTATCGTTGGAGGTGACAGCTACGTGTAATAGGTTATGAAATTTGTTTTTTAATCAAAAACTGCAGTTAATTACTCAAGTGTATCGTGTTTGTGTAAATTGAAACAAATTTTAAAAAATGACGACGAACAATAATAAAATTAATGCTGATCTCTTGAAAGAAAGAGCAAAATGCACATTTAATCCAAAAGAGTTGACTCATTTTTTAGATGGCAGTGAACAAAAAACATTGGAGCGGAAAGAGAGAGGTAGGTGGCCACAATAAAATAGGTATACCATAAAATAAGTCAAATATGTATAGTTATGCTTTTTATATATTGTTTAAGTGATATTGTTTTTTGATTGTTGATCTTCTCTTCAGAAAAATTTTTCCTGGATGATCCAGAACTCAAATCTAAAGTGCCTATGGAGTACTTGAGTCATAAAGAAAAGTACGAAGAAAATATTCGTAAAGCCTGTGTGATATTCAGAAAAGTCCAGGAATTACAAAACGAAGGAAAAGCTGGTATGGAAAACTACAGGTTAGTAAGATTTTGTATTTTCGAAATATATGGTGAATCAATAATCTAGTCTATCGTAATTATATAGATTTATTCTAGATGATGTTGAAATTATACCTTCCAATACAAGCAGATTTATTCATGAATTGGTAAAATAGAGCTTTATTATTACATAAAACTGAATTTAAGTTATCAGTTTTCAATTTGTTTAGTATACAAAAATATTTACTGCCTGAATATACACACGTTAATTCAAACCAGAAAAACTCAATTTACATCATAGCAATCTTTTGGATTATATTTTGTTTGTAATTTCTCAAGCAAAGTTTTGTAAGCATTAGGTATATGAATTACAACACCAAGTGAGTTCATCTGTATGTACTTAAATACCAGTTTACAACTACCATTATTTTTTTATGTATCAATTATCTTTATTGCTATCTTTCAACCTTCAAAAAATCATCAAGTATCTTTATTTTCCCTAGTATTTAACTACAAGTTCTAATAATGTTGAGGTAAATGTTGGGAAATTTTGTTGGCTTATCCTTATTCATTTATTGAGTTAAGAATTCAACAATTCATTTTCTGTTGAAGGGGTTATTGATTTAATAGATATTCAGATGATGATTCAAATTTATAGAATTTTAATAGTTCTTTTAATCGAAAGATTTTATGAAAATGGTTCCAGAAAATTTTGTATTCACATCTAACCTATGAAAGGGAAATTTCATACAATAATGTCAGCTATTGATATTATCAATATGTCAATATTGATTTTTATTCTAAAAATTCATAAGATGTTTCATCTAATAAAAAATACAGTGGTCAAATTCCATTGTGTTAATTAATAAATAGTAATTTTCGATTTATTCTGTTTTATTAGAATATTTTGCATGGTATATTTTCTATTAGAATTTGATTTTAATCTAAAACCCTATTGATTGTACATATATATATCCATTGAGTCCAAAACTTTGATACATAAATCCTACATTGATATTGTCCCTTATCAAAATTAATTTTATCGGTACATAGTCCGAAAAAATATTTGTTTTCTAATTTTTTCTTTGATGCACATTGTTTTATAAGATCCCTAAGATTAGAAAATATGTCGACATATTTTGAAGTGTAAAACACATTTTATTATAAAGTCAATGAAGTATTACTTACTCAGCATAGATGAGCTCTTTATCCTTATGTATTAGATAAAAACGTCTTCTCAATAATAATTATATAATCAATAGAAAGTGACAGGCGGTATTATATGCACATTGACTATAAAAATACTGAAAGTTCGATTATTTTGCATTGTATTCATAAAATAAATAAATATTATCTCGTAAACAAATTGGCAACTTGATAACAATAAGTTTTATACTTTTTGAATTAAATCTAAAACTACAAATTTCACCTATTCATTATACAAGACCTATATATATTTTTGAATTGTACCCTTATTATTTCCGCTTTCTATTTAATTTTTCGAATATTTACTGTAATTATTATAGCCGGTTTGCATCCGGTTCCATGTTGATGGTAGAATGCTCGACATACGGGGGAATGTCGAGCATTCGAACATGTGTAAATACACATGTAATGTATTTTCGTTTGCAATTGAATTTGCCTCTCTTAATCTGGACGAGGTTGAGTCAAGTTATAGTTTTCGTATTTCATACGGTTATTTTAAATTAAATATGAACAGTATTCCATGGATTTCATTATGAAACCCAACGTCCACTTCCGCAATCAATCGATAAGAAATAACAAATGTTTACTTCCAATTGATGATTGAAAATAAATCAAAGTGCGTCAGAAGTTGGTTTCTTGTAGTTCGCATTTAATTTGATGTTCAACTGTTATCGTCATTGTTATTTTCACTGATAACGAATCATTCATCTGTATACCTAATATGTTAATTTATTGATAAATATATATTGCAATTAATGGATTTTCATTGAGGCTGAAGCTTTTAAAACTCCATTAGGTATTTAATTTGTTGGATATTACCTGTGATTAAATTCAAGTTATGGTGTGTTTGCTAGACATTGTGTTTACTTTATCTCACTGAAAATGATCACTAGCGGTGAAATAAAGCCAATACAACATTCTTTTGATAATAATTTATTGAATTTTTCTTGTGGAAATAATTGACGAACTTCATCATTTTGTAACTATATTACTATTCAAAAATATGAATATACGAATAGAATGATCGAAAAGTTGCCGGGTGGAATAATCAACAAATTAAAGATGTCTAAAAAAACCCAGTTATATATTTCAATTTTTAAAGCAATGTTGATATTTAAAGTGAATTGTGTTCTTATCTAAAATATTCACTTGCTCTATTAAAGCAAATTTCTTCGTCGGATAAATACAAAAATAACTATACGTTGAAAAAAATATTTTGCATAGTTATTTTAATTCATAATGATCAATCTTTCAAAGTGTTGGATCACTTGTCAAGGTATTTTTAACCATACAAAGTCCCGCTTTGAGCCACAAAAAAAAATAGTTAAGTTAGACAAATACGACATATTGTATCGCTCATTATATGAATAATGACTATTCACTCATTGATATGAATATCCTTGAAATTTTATTTCAATCAACTCACTAAATTCTCAAAAACTATTTAAAAAAATTTAAACATTTGGGAATTTTTTCATTCCAGAAGTTATATTGAGAGTTGAGTTTTTTATACCGAGTCATTATATGAATATCCTTGAAATTTTATTTCAATGAACTAGCCCAAAATTCTCAAAAACTATTTGAAAAAAATTAAAGTATTTGTAAATTTTTTCATTCAAGAAGTTATGTTGAGAGTTGAGTTTTTTTTTATACCGCTGATAAAATTTGCAACATTGTATTTGAAAGACTCGATGAATGCATAATGAAAGGAAGTTGAATAATATAGATGTAGAAAGATTGTGAAAACACATGATGAATATTATTACTGGGTATAGAGTTTTCTAATTAATTATTGTTTTTTATTCATTTATTTTATTTGTACAGAATAAAATGACTCATGCATTATATAACCATTTATTTCATTTACCAAAAATTCGCACTTAGTAAAAATCTTAACTACAATCCAACAGGAATTAATTATTAAATTTTTTTTTTCAGAGAAATTTTGGGTGGTCAGCTAGGTTCTGCGATATTACCAGACGGAAATCCGCTCACACTTCATTATGTTATGTTCATACCAACGTTATTGGGGCAGGGAACCATTGAACAGCAAACAGAATGGATAAATAAGGCTTGGAACTGTCATATTGTTGGAACATATGCACAAGTATGTGAAAGAAAAATCAGACTATTCTCAAGAAATATTGTAGATTTCAGTTTAACATGAAGCTAATGAATCATTCAGTTTACAAGGTGATAATCGTTCAAACGAATAACAAGCAGATCGGAAATCCGTTGTAAAAATTTTTCAAAAACACTTCTGCTTCTCATCGTTTCAGAAATTAGAATATGAATAGAAAAGTGCATTGAAACAGCAAAAGTTTTTCTAACTGGCAACTACTTGTTGCCACCATATGTTTGCCAGTATTCAATATGATCCAATTTAAATTCTCTTTTTGATAACATTAGGAACAAAATTATTTATTTCAGACAGAACTTGGACATGGCACTTTCATAAGAGGCCTGGAAACTACTGCTGTATATGATCCCAGCACTGAGGAATTTATTCTGAATAGCCCTACATTGACATCTTATAAATGGTGGCCAGGAGGGTGTAAGTACTTTGATGATTGGAAAGATTGGGAATTGTTGAAATTTTATTTTCATATTAATGAATTCACTTTCAATTCTAAATAAATCAGTTGAAAACAGCTCATTTCAATTAGATTCTGAAATAGAACAAGTGATTAAATTAATAAATTCAAATATTCATAATCATATGAATGGAGATCAGAGGATTGTAACTGTTTAAATTTATCCTATATATTATGCACTATGTATAATATATTAAGAATGTTAGAAAGATTGATTTTACTACTGTTTGTTTTTAATTTAAGTTTGTAGATGTTTCAAGTTATAAGTATGATTCTTATCATGGTATTCTCAATAATTTATGTGAGTAAATTTCATCAATTGTTATTTCTGAAATAGGTATATTTAATTTATATGAGTTGAATAATTTATATTTTGGAGTTCAATGATTTATATTTTTAATAATTAGTATATATTACTTATGAAAATATAAATTGACAATTCATTACTAAGCATGATAAGTTTTTATTATTTATTCATTTATTTCAAGCCTACAGTGTATAATATTTGTACAACTGTTTGTTGATGACGGGAAACCACCTTTAAACATATTGAATATAACTTAAATTCAAACACTTGAACTTATGATTTACACTTTATTGACTACATAGCATGACGCGTTTCGTCGTTACAAACGACTTCTTCAGATGCTTACAGAATAATTCTGTAAGCATCTGAATTATTCTGTAAGCATCTGAAGAAGTCGTTTGTAACGACGAAACGCGTCATGCTATGTAGTCAATAAAGTGTAAATCATAAGTTCAAGTGTTTGAATTTAAGTTATATTCAATTATAATGGATTTACATCAAGTAAACGCCAACACTATTAAATATTTAAACATATTAATGAATCAATATAAAGCTAAACAGAATATCAAATGTACAGCGAATTGAATTTATAGTATACATATTTGAAGCTTATAAAATAACAAATATATCTCAAAAATTAACAGAAAACCATTATTAGGATCAACGCGACGATACTAAAATACATAAACAGAATGTCAAATTAACACAGAATTGAATTTATACAAAACATATTTAAATTATTAAACATATAAATTAGCGAAAATATCTGAAAAAATTAACAGAAATCCATGATTAGGAACAACGCTGTGATACTAAATACATAAGAGATTATCAAGTTACAATTAACAAGAGTTACTACTCTATCTCTCTAAACTCATCGGTGAACTCTATCTGTATTGATATAGGTCAGTCTTTCCCAAAGTGGCCGATAACTCCCCCTTGAGGGCGATGTAGGCTTAAAGGGGGGCGGAAAGAGACCCAGAAAAAATGGGGGCGTTGTGTAGAGTCTTGGCGGGGCGATTTGTAATTTCATCTAGCTAGGAAAACTTTTAGACACCGACTGAGCTCTCTACACTCGACTACAACTTGTGAACATCAACAAATATTAATTAAGAGACTGTGTTAAGAGAAGATATTAAGAGAATGTTTATTCGTCGCCAATATAGCTCACGATAATTAATTAATTTAATTTGAAGTTGTAGTGCTTGTAAAGTAGGTGAAAAATGGGGGCGATAAAAAATAATTTATTGTCAAAGTGGGCGGTAGACAAAATAACTTTGGGAACCCCTGATATAGGTGAATGTTTATATTGTATATGATTATTTCAGTGGGTCATTCCGCAAACCACGCTATAGTTGTGGCTCAGTTATATACTCAAGGAAAATGCCATGGTATCCACCCATTCATTGTAGAATTAAGAGATAAAGAGACACATATGCCTTTGAAGGGTATCATAATCGGAGAAATTGGTTGTAAACTGGGAATGAATGGCACCAATAATGGTTACCTTGGTTTCAAGAATGTTAGGGTTCCAAGAATGCACATGCTCATGAAAAACAGCCAAGTTCATCCTGTGAGTATTTCAGACAGATGTCTATATAATTCATAGTATTAACACATTATTGTAAATTTACAAATGAATAATTTTCTAACAATGTTGTCTATACTTTAATAATGTGAATTTTGCTCCTGCTTAAATTGTAATCAGGGCCAACAGTAATACTTGAACTGTTTCCTACCAACGTAAATTGATCGGCTAGATTATTAGGCAAGTTATGATGCAATTCAGGGTAATACATAATAACAAATGTTCTTTATAATTTCTTTTTAAAAACAAATTCAAAAGATGTGCACAAATAAATTTCATAATAAAAACACTTAAAAATTAAACATTGAAACTACCTTCAATGTGAAGTGTATTTCGATCTGCTGTTTTGTTCTGATTGTAATTTTCAATTACATATTTGTAGTTACTAAAATAAAATAATATAATCACTCATGTAAAATTAACATTTTCAGGATGGCACATATGTAAAATCTCCTAGTAGTAAATTGACGTATGGTACAATGGTTTTTGTTAGAGTTGTCCTTGTAGCCGATGCTACTTCGTATATGAAGAAAGCTGTAACGATTGCTGTACGATACAGTGCTGTTCGGCATCAGTCGCAAATTAAAACTAGGTAAGTTAACATTTTATTTTCACTACATTTTCTATGATAACTTGAGGAATTGTATTGATTCCATTCTCAATACATTACACGATTCCATTCTCAATACATTACACGATTCCATTCTCTATACACTAGAAATTATTTGACATTCATTTATCTAGGGAATAATTTCGTTTCAGCGATCCAGAACCTCAAATTATCGACTTTGTCACTCAACAGTACAAATTATTTCCATTAATAGCTTCAGTATTTGCCTTCCACTTCTCTGCAAATTGGCTTTGGGAGGTGTACAATGAGGTAACCTCTGAGTTAGAAGCTGGAAAACTGAGGAATTTGCCAGAGGTAAATATCTTGAAATTCATATGATTAAGTCATTTCATTAACTATCAGAGGGATTTTCAATAATTGCTTCAATCTTAGTGGAGATTCATTAATACTCCAAATTAACAGTATTGAAGAAAATTCAAAGGTGGTTAAAAATTACAGAATATAGGTGTTTCCAGGAAGATTTGACATTGCATGATTAAAACTTTAGAAAACCATAATGAATTCAAATCACATTGACCACATTTTCTTGATGTTCTGATTATACTATTATTTTTAAATTCTTTAATTTGTGCATTAATTTCGTTGTTCCTTTGCAGTTGCATGCTGTAGCTTGTTGTTTGAAAGCTGTTTGTACAGCTGATGCTGCACTTGGTGTTGAACAGTGCCGACTATCATGTGGTGGTCATGGTTATATGACATCTTCCAATTTACCGGGTACCTATGGTCTTGTGACTGCTATGTGTACCTATGAAGGGGAAAATACTGTTTTACTACTACAGACGGCCAGATTCCTCATCAAATCTTGGCAAAATAAAGAAGAAACAATTCACTTGGATACCGTTAAATACCTGGTTCAAACAGAGGATTTGCCATTCACGAAATCCGTGAATTGGATCATATCAGCAATGAAACAAGTTACAGCAAGGTAAAATATAGTTCAAATTTCCTTTTAAAAAAATACTTGTAACGGAGTTAAAATTTTTCTGTATGTTTTTTTCAGAAAAGTTGAATTAGCGGCGAAGCATATCGATGAGAGGGTCAAGTCTGGCAAAGCTCCTGAAGATGCGTGGAACGAAACGTCCGTCGAATTAGTCAGCGCAGCTGATGCCCATGGACGGGCTTTCCTCTTACAAACTTACGCAAGCACAGTGGAAAGCATCACCAATGTATCTCCCCAGCTGAAAACAGTACTAATTCAACTACAAGAGCTCTATTCTGTTAACACAGCCCTCAGATATACAGGGGATTTGTTACGTGTAAGTTATCATTATGAAAGTGACTATAATCTTAATGTACAACTGTTAAATCCAAAAAATATTTAGTAGAATGTATACATATTAGTTGGAGTAGTAAGTCAAATTTAGATTCAGAGAAAGTATGTCCCTATAAAAGAAAGAAATGAAAGACTTGTACCAAATATTGTACATCATAATGTTTTGTTAATTTCTTTTTAGATGAGTCTTGCATTGATAATTTAAATATTGTATATACTTTTCAAAAGTCTATCTGTAAAATTTTCGGAACTGCTAGAAGTTTTGTTGTAGTTTAGATAGTTGTATAATAATGACGAGGAAAATCTGAAGAGCTCTTCTATAATTTCATCTGAAAGTTGTGAATTCATAAGATTTATAATAGTTATATGTTTCATTTTGATGTTAATAGTTGTACATTTTAATACATTTTGTTTGATATGTTGAAAGTTCGTTATCACTCAATATTGATCGCAAATAAATGTTCCAAACTGTATACAGAAATTTAAATGAAGTCTATATATTTAATATTCAATTGGTAATGAAGACTAGTTGTTATATGTATATATAATTTTCAGTTCACAAGTTGCAAGGGCAAAGACATCGAAGTTCTACAGTCATGGCTGGAACAACTGTTGAATCTAATCAGGCCAAATGCAGTCGGTATAGTTGATGGTTTTGACGTCTCTGATGAGGTTTTGTCTTCTGCTCTGGGTGCTTACGATGGAAATGTTTACGAGAGACTGTTCGAAGAAGCATCAAAAAGTCCACTCAACTCAGAACCTGTTAATAAATCGTTCCATCAATATTTGAAGCCATTCCTGAAATCAAACTTATAAATTATATCAAATCTTTCGGGGAATGTATCTAGTGAAATTTATTCAATTTATTAATTAGTTAAGAAAAATGGTATGTGGTTTCAGTGATTTGCTCAGCAGTATGTCTTTTGCGCAATTATTCAACCTGATAAAGTTTGAAGTATTTTTTTTAATGATAATAATAAAACTTGCTAGGTTTCAATATAATTGCAATGTTTCTAATTTTATCTTTGGTGTATATGTGTCATTTAAGAGTAATTGACTGCAGAACTGATTGTAGGAAAGTTGCATGTGTACATCATTTAAAATTTTTTTTTCTTAATCTGTGATTTACGAGTTAACTTCAAGTTTAAAATTTGATGCAAGTTTCAAAAATATAAAATTGACAATTGAATAATTGTAAATACTATTTTCAATTAATGAGATTGAATTCTCGCTTAACTCTTGGTGAAACATAATTGAATATTTAAATAAATTAAACTCTTGGCTTAATGTTTCACGATTTATTTAACAATATGTATAGTCAACATGTTTCGAGCGTTAGCTCATTTTCAAGACTGAAGTCTTGAAAATGAGCTAACGCTCGAAACATGTTGACTATACATATTGTTAAATAAATTGTGAAACATTAAGCCAAGAGTTTAATTTATTTTAATTTTTAATAATACTATTTTCAAATAATTGATGGTCTCCCTCGTTCCTATGTGATAATTTATCAAAATGAAAGACTCAATTCTTATTATGTTCGTTCCCGCAAATTTATAAAACTTAACAGCGATTGCAATTCTGGTCATCTTAAAATTATCTTAATCTTATCTCTAAAATTGAAGTCAGATGATTGAATAACTTAGTGTTATCTAACATTTGAATATACCTTCATAGAAAGACAAATACAACTTTTGGATTCTTCAATTTTGTATTGTAATTTTGAATTATGTTAAAGTATTAATTAATGCTATATTTGAACAAATTGTTATAGATTTAAGTTAGAATAATCATAATGTGAATAATCCTGCTCCTCACATCAGTGGACGTTTGTTAATTTTTCATATTGTTAAAATATGACAATATCGTTGGGCTACAGTTGTGATATTGTCCGAGTAATGAGGAAGAGTTAAGTGTTCATGATCAAATTGTATTTTTCTTTATAATTACTGGCTGTTAATTTCCTAAATCTTCATAATCCTATCATATCATCTGAATTTTTCAAACTGTGTATATACTCAGGTATTGTTGTATATTTTCTATTTTTTCAAAAAGTGAATTGTATATGTATCTTCTAGTTGTTTTGTGAAGCATGGTTTTTTTCTGTGTTACTTGTGAAAATTGTGTGGCTTGCAGAGATTGTTTTAAATAAAAATTCTTTAAATAATAATTCAAGTGCCTTCATCAAATTGGCCTTAATCAGTTATGAGAAATATGCTAGAGAAGTCTCTTGATAGACTAGGATATCAAAAAAAGATAACTAAAAATCTTGAAAACGCGTGATCACATAAATAAATTTTTTCTTGTTTACTTTTCTTATAGGTAATATAGAAATGAATTTACTATTTGTACTATCATATAAAATGAAAAAAGATTTGAAAAATCTAACAAACTTTGTTACATCTCAAAATGACATATACTGCAAATATATATATATATATATATATATATATATATATATATATATATATATATATATATATATATATATATATATATATATATATATATATATATATATATATATTAAAATAAATTAAACTCTTGGCTTAATGTTTCACGATTTATTTTTTTTTTTGAAATATCCTTTATTTATTTATTCATACATAATTTTACATAGTCAAAATATTACTTCTAAGCAGTGCCTGATAGCGCTGGTATCGAAGTAGATCAGTATATAGTGTGTATGAAGCCAAATGAATCCAACATAATTATAAATGTAAAAAACAACAACACAAAATACCCTAGGTAAACTCAACGTAATTTTCCTTAAAAGAAACAAACATAAAGAATCATATAACAGAATTAATCCAGAATAACATACAGCAATTAACAGAGGCAAGAGGTAAATTTCGAATAGAACAAGAGAAGGGATCCATCACGTTATTTGAATTACGTCATACTCAGATAGTTATTAATATTTTTAACAAATTTTTTAATTCCATTCGTTTCCCTCACTGAGCTCGGTAACTGATTATATATTGTAAATGCCCTCGAGATAGGATTGTTGAGTCCATATTCCGTCCTTACATTAGTTAAATATATGTTACATAACTGTCTGGTCTTATAAGAATGAATATCCTTTAAGAACCTAAATTCCGTATTCGACTTCTGTTCACCATGAATTATTTTATAAATGAGTTTACTTTGTTCCAATTCTCTTAGCTTAGCTAGGTCATATAGTTTGAGATCGGTGTAGATTTGTTTTGTACTTGTCAGTCTATCGATATTGAACAGTATTTTAATAAATTTATTCTGTAGAATCTGTATTTTACCAAAATTTGATTTGTTGCATGTTCCCCACACAGCAATCAGATATCTCACATTTGAGAGAAAAAAAGCATTATATATATTGTACTTAGTATTCGCAGATAAATAGTTTCTAGTTCTATAAAGCATTGTGTACATAGGAGCGATCTTATCTTTCAAGTGGTCAATATGCTGCCTCCAGCTCAGCGTGGAATCCAAAACAAGGCCCAGGTATCTTACTACTTCAACTTTTTCCACGTCTACATTGTTGATACGAATGTTGAGATTTTCAATATCTTTATTTCTCTGTTTGAACAGCATGTACTTCGTTTTGTCTATGTTCATTTTTAATCTATTGAAAATTAACCAATCCGAGTATCTTTTCAGATCTTCATCTATTAATTCATTTAATTCAACCTCATTTGTTCCCGTATACAAAAATACGGTGTCATCAGCGAATGTAAAGTAATCCGCCCTGATTCCACATGTTTTCAAACTCAGTACGTACAAAGAATACAAGAGTGGTCCCAAAACTGAACCCTGAGGCAGTCCATAGCGATTAGTTCCTAAGTCACTCTCAACCCCATTAACAACAACAAGTAAGATTTGAGGAGGTCGTGCATCACACCCCTAAGGCCTAGATTTTTCATCTTATTGAGCAATATAGAAAAAGATATAACGTCAAATGCTTTTTTAAGATCAACGAATATTACAACAACAATTTTTCCCTCATCTAGTGCTATCGACACCCTATTTATAAAATCTACAATGGCACTGAGTGTACTGCTATTTTTCAAAAAGCCATATTGGTAATTATCCAACTCAACGTATTTATCTATAAATGACAACATTCTTCCTTTCAATACCGCTTCCAAAATCTTGGAAAGTACCGGTACAACCGAAATCCGCCTATAATTACTCGCGGAGTCTTTTTCACCAGATTTGTATATCGGCGTGATTCTGCTCAATTTTAATTCGCTTGGGAAATTGCCAGTTCGTAAAACATCATTTATCAAAGTTATCAGTATCGGTATCAGGTCCCGTTTAAGATTATAGATATCTAATACAGATATGCCATCATGTCCCGGTGCCGAGTTTTTTTTTAACTTTGAGATAATCTCTTCGATTTCTTTTTCAGAAACCGGTTTAACGACAATACTTTTGGTAGTGTAGGCCTCTGGAAATTTCACAATGTTGCCAATCCTACCCATCTCCTCTTCTAGCCCGGAAACAATGTTTTCACCTACATTTGCAAAGTGTTTATTCAGCTCGTTTGAAATACCTTTCTTATCCGCGATTACCCTCCCACTTACAACTATTCTATTTATGCATGCAAAATCGGATTTTCGCCTCTCAAACAATCCATTAATAAACCTCCACTGCTTTTTTAAATTACCTTCTGTTCTGGCCCACTCGGTCCTAAAATACTGATTTTTTAGCGATTTTATTTTATTATTCACTCTATTTTTTAGTTGTTTGAATTCGTCGATCAGATTTGAATTTTGTTTGTTAAAATTTTTCTTTTTGTATAAGATATCACGTCTTTTAATCAGATTCAATAATTCACTTGTTATCCAGCCATTGTTCGAACGACATTTGAAAGTTTTATAATATTGACAATTTTTTTTACATTCACTTATCAATTGAATAAGGTCATTGAAAGTGCTCACCTGAGTTCCAGATATCTTATCCTCAAACATCGTTTTTAGTTTATGGTGATCTACAAATGTTCTACGTATCATTTTTTTTGGCTGATGAACCTTTATCCTTTTGAATATTTCGAACATCAGATATTTGTGATCTGTACACTGGTGTTCTTCAACTATTACAGAGCCCAAGTGACATGACGCTTTCTCAAAAATAACGTGATCAATCAATGTTTTAGAAGTATCCGTGACACGAGTGGCCATTTCTTCAGATATCGTATTAGCTATATGGAAGTTGTTTTGCTTTAGCGTTGTAACATAATTTTGATAGACTGTGGACTCAGCATTCAAAAGGTTTATATTGAAATCTCCAACAATGATATGATTTTTTGAGTTGAATATTTTACCATCCAAAAGTGAAAGGAAATCTTGATTATTATAGGAGGGAGGTTTATATATTGAGCTTATTTTGAACTTATCTTCCCCCACCTCCAGAGACAGCCAGCTTACTAAGTCCTCCGGATCCGCTTTCTCTATCAAGGAAGCTTTAATCCCATTTTTTACATATATTGTGCACCCACCGCCCTTTTTAATGCGACAGGAATGAAAATCTTGATAACCATCAAGAACATAGAAACAAGTATCCGCCTCATTCAGCCATGTTTCCACTAGTATTAACATATCACAATCATAACTTCTCACGAAACATTTCAGTTCATCAAATTTATTCCTCACACTCTGCACATTCATATACACTACTTTTATCACAGGAATCGTAATCAGTTTTTTAAATCATCTTCCCCCTCCACTAAAATTACTCTTGAGGAATCTTGTTTCCTCATCAATATCTTTCCATCATTTATCCATAGATACTGATATCCATTTTCTTTCTTGAAGATCTGTGCTTTCTTCATCAACTCTCGGTTTTCTTTTGTCAAATCGTGACATAGAAAAATAGGCTTATTTATGTGATAGCCCAATGATCCAGTTGTAAGTTTCTTCTTGTCGGTTGAACTCAAGATACCTTTTTTATGTGATAATTTGTGGAATTTCACTTTAATTGGGGCATGTTCCATCTTAGGCATCTTTGGTCGGAACACAATAAAGTCACCATCACTATCCAAGGGAACTGATAGTCCAGTGGCAATCTGCTTCACAAGTTTAGCTAAGTTTTCCCCTTTTTCATATGGGACGCCGTGTATAATTATATTATTTTCCAAATCTTTCTGGTCTCTTCTATTCAGCTGTTTACGAATCTGTTTCACCTCATCTTGGAGTTTTTCATTCACTCCTACCTGTTCTTTGTATTCAGTGAGAAGAGTTTTATACCTCTGGTCCATGTCTTCCAACTTTGCCATAATGTCTGCTAGTGTGTACTCTCTGGAACGCTGAGAGCCTACACTGACTGAAAATTGAAAAGTCTTGAAAATGAGCTTACGCTCGAAACATGTTGACTATACATATTGTTAAATAAATCGTGAAACATTAAGCCAAGAGTTTAATTTATTTTAATATTCAATTATGTTTCACCAAGAGTTAAGCGAGAATTCAATCTCATTTATATATATATATATATATATATATATATATATATATATATATATATATATATATATTTATTTTTACTAGGTTAATGTCATCAATGACATTAACCTAGTAAAAAATAAACCTAAATATAAAAGTGTCAGGAAATTTAAAACGAATTTATATATATATATATATATATATATATATATATATATATATATATATATATATTTATATTTAAAATTGATTTATTGCCTGTTCAATATTTTGAATGTTTTTAGCAATAACAATATACAACGAAACGTCAACGAAAATAAAGTTTTTCATATTAAAAGAGCCTGTTATTGCTAAAAACACCTATATATATATATATATATATATATATATATATATATATATATATATATATATATATATATATATATATATATATATATATAATGATATAATATATATTTAAAACCGAAAGTTAAACTTTAAAATTCAGTAATTTTTGCTACATTTAATATTTTGATGTAATAATCTCTCAACGTCACAAAAAAGCAATAATTACTTTGAAGTATGCAATCCCATCGTTGTCGATAATAAAAATATTTTACTGAAAAGTGATTGCAAACGACGGTTTAATCTGTTTAGGAATTTTTCAAAAATTTTCGGAAACGTGGTCTAGACTAATTTGGTCAGTTACGCATGAGACAATGTTGTGAACAGTTGTACTAGTCGCTATGAAATACTGAAGCCAGTTTCCGACGCGTAGTGCAAGATTTTGTATTTACACAAGATTAACAGCATTTCGTTCTTATTTAGATATAAACTGAAAAATTTCTTTCAAAATGGCCGCCAAGATCTGACCTGAAACCTGGTGATCCAAACATTCTAAATCAGCCACTTGTCGACAGGAAAAACATTATATTTCCGTCTTTGAATATAAAACTAGGTCTCATGAAGCAATTTGTTAAAGCTTTGTCAACTGAAGGGGACTGTTTTAAGTATATAATTTCAGCATTTCCTAGCTTGTCATATGAGAAGATAAAAGCTGTTTTCTTTGATGGGCCACAGATTCGGCAAATAATTAAAGCTTAACGTTTCAATGAAACAATGACCGAACTTGAAAAGAATGCTTGGTTGGCATTCCAAATTATTATCAAGGACTTTTTTGGAAACACACTAGCCCAAAATTACGACGAAATTGTTCAACAACTCTTAGAAAATCTTGGACCTGTTTTTGATGAACCCTGTTCATCAAAAGAGCGATAACTTGGCGCGATAGAGGAAAATTGATAACATTTTTTAATTCAGAGTCCAAATTTTGTCAAAAACAAGTCACAGATCTAAGACAACAAATTTGATTTTCCGAAGTGTTATATAGCTGTACCTACTGTTTTGAGTGAAGGTTAAACTGAAATATGATCATTTAAAGATAATATATTAATTATTTTATGCCGATAATATCCTAGTGTTTTTTTCTCGTGCGTGAATTTTTCAAAATTGTCCCAAGTATTCGATTAAGCAATTGACTTGAGACTCCCCATTTTACTTTATAAAATTAACTGTGTAGTTCTAATAAAGGATCTGAATTTTCCGAAAAATTAATTTGTGATGAAGAATCTACACAATCTACTACAATTACTACTCTCATGTTTCGAAATAAGGATTTCATAGTTATATGTTCTTCTTCCAATTCAGCAATCCTGCCTTGAGAATGTTGTCATTATACTAGAAGAATTCATTTACATTCAGATTGATATAATTATATGATCGAGTTCGATTGCAGAATAGGAAATTTTCAAAACATCATTATTCATGTTTGAATAGAGTGAATTCCCACATCTTAGTGTGCAATTTTCGAAATTGCACCACACACAAAATTTCTCCGTTGTACATTTTCATTCACACCAGCCAACGAATCCCTCGTTCAATGTTACCGGCAATGCGAAGATTCTATTAGTGAATATTGAAAAAACTGATTCATAAAAGTCAAATTGATTTATTTTCGGTCAACTTAGGCAATTCAGATGTAAATGTGGAAAAATAACGGCGATTCAATAATATCCGAATTGAAATGTGTATTTTTAGTTGCTTGAGTTGGGTGAGAAACGATTTGAATAATCGATACAATGTTGCCGGCACTACGAACGTTCTACTGCAGCGTTCAAAAATGTTTTAAACGTCAAATCAGGGCCGACTGTATTCAGATTTATCAATTTTCGTTATATTTAAGGTTTTAACGACAATGCATTACTTTCAAGTAAAATCAAATGCTTTAGATAACAATCTATACCAAAGTTGAATGGAACAATTGAACGTATTCTATTACTGAAGTCATTAAAAACAAAAGTTTATCTTTCAAATTTATTAATTTTCGATAAATTCAAGGTTTCAAGGTGAGAATCTGTCAGAAGAGGCAAGGAATTTTTTAGAATGAGATAATGTCAATGAATGAAATAATCTATAGAGTGATTCGAATTTGAAGATTAAATCAGGTCAGCAAAGCAAACACGATTGACTCATATCAATAGTGTTCAAGTTTCTATCTGGAATTGGTATTATTCAATTTCCAAATAAATTTTGATTATTCAAAGTGAAAATAAATTCTACAACAGAAATGAAAATATTCGTATTTCATTTAGCAATCGAGAAGGTTTTCAATATATATTGAAACTTTTTCCAATTAATTATATTATTGAATAAAGTATAAAATTGATAAAACGAAATTCATTAATAACACTGATATATCATGATTTGTAGAAGATTATAAATATTTCATCATATAGTCAAAATATATTAATTGCATGATCTCAACAAAAATGTTTTTTTAATTCTCTAAAAATTTGATCTATTTGAACAACTACGTGTTGACTCAAAAATATCAGTGTGAATAAATTTGAGAAGCACTATAACCTTTTTTGTTAAAATAATACTAACCTACTCAGTATTTCACCAGGGTTACCAACTCGTGCAATCTTTTCCCCCGTAGTCAAGTTGAAAAACCCCTAGAATTGTTTTTAAAATTGAAAGAAAAAATATATATTAAGGTTTTATTTTGCAATTAATAAGGTACTTAAATGTTTTATTATTATTAAATTTTTCATTTCATTTTTGGAAATGAGAATATTAGGAATAGTTTATAGGGTATTATTTTTCAAAAAAATTTAATTATTTATTTACTGATTATAAAACCTAAATTAAGAAATAGTCTTGAATATTGTCATCATGAAATGGATTTTTTTGTTCAAGATAGAAATCAAAATTAATTTTAGTTATTTAAATTATTATATGAAATATTTTGGCTTACTTTAAAAAACCCTTAACATTATCCCTGAAAATTTTAAGCTCCCAAAAAAACCCCACCAAACATTTTGTCCCCTTAAATTTAGGGGGAAATCCCCCAAGTTGGTATACCTGTATTTCACTTTAAACCTTTGACGTTTAACAGGTATCCATGGCAAGTGGCTTGATGATGATTTATGGGTATTAAATTAATTAATTTATGGGTATTAATTAATTATGTTCATAGATTACAAGCCCAATGGTCGTTCGGAACTGGCGTTAATCTATAGGTCCACTGATTTAAAAAAAATTACCTTTAATCTTTGACTCTTGGGGCGAACTTTCGTATTTTTTCATCTGCAGAGATATCATTAAGAATGTTATTATTTTGAAGAATATTATTTACGTACTAATATAGACCAGCAAGGAGATGATTGAGTGCCGTTGCTGTTACGTTATGTTGGAGCCTCTCTATCTTGTTCAACAGAGACTAGGATTACTGGAGCCACTAAATTGAACCGAAATGAGAACGCGTAGGCCAGCAATTCCGAAAAGTATTTAGGATCAATATAACGTTAACCTAAATCAGTTGTTCTCAAACTTTTTCACATCGACAGTCCTTTTTACCAACCTCGTGTTTATCTTGTGCTTATATTTTCTAAATGTGGTGATTCTTTATTGGGTAGTGCCCTTTGTCAAGTGAAATATTAACAAAATTTGTTAATTTTGTATTCCTAGCTTTTAGCTATTAATTTCTAGCTTTTTAAGAAATTCCATGTAAATATCTGGTTTTATGAGAAAACTAATCATATAATAATGCCAGTTACGGATAAAACGATACCATTGTGGCATAGATTCTTTTAGTCGATGGATCAGTCGTCAAGTATTTTATTTAACATGCCTACACTGTCAGACTTGATCAGTCGTCAAGTATTTTATTTAACATGCCTACACTGTCTTACAGGACAGGTCCTAATTACAAAACAGGAAACACAACATATACAAAACACAAAATTTGTAGTACAAAAGTTTCAATTTTGTACTATCATTTTAAATGAAAGAGTTTCTGATATAAATCACAACTGGTGTAATGAAATATAATAATATAGAAATGAAAAACAAACTTAAATGCTGACCAAACTTATACATACATATACATTTAAACACACAAATACATACACATTCACATATTAACACTTATAAACACATAATTATATGAGTGAATATGAAATCTGTCCGTGAATGCGCATAAAAGATTGTTGTATCAGAGATGATGTATATCAAAGAAACTTGCCTTAATGTCAGTAACAGAACAGTTGAAGATATCCACCTTAGCTCCCAAAATATTACATTGTTCACACATCGTGTGCAATGGAGAAAATTTTAGAACATTCGTTCTAGCTGCTGGAAGGAAGAACGTGAATGCGCTACTGGAAGAATCTCTTGGAACAATAAAGTTGAGTTCTTGAAATAATTCCTGACATTCCACTTCATTGTTAATTATTTTATGCAAGAAGATTTTTGTATGGCATTTCGTTCGCGCACTGAGTGTGTCCACATTATATCGACTTGTAAGCGTTTCATGTTGTATGCTTATAGGTGGATATATTCCATCAATTCTGAAGCTCAAAAGTTTCAGGAACTTTCGTTGTATAGACTCCAGTTGATCAATGTGTAACCAGGATTCCAGACTGTTGATCCGTATTCGAGTTTAGATCTTACGAAAGCACAATATATTGTTTTCAGAGTTGATATTGTTAAATTCCTTTCCAACGCGAATAATGAAACCATATACTCTACAGGCAGCGGTTAGTGTAGCATGTAGAAATTGTTGAACGACCTCTCATAAAATCATGCTGGAGTGATGAAATCATGGGATTAACATGATGCGAAATTTTTTCATATAGAACATATAGAAATGTTTTGAAGAAATTACAAATGATCGAAGTGGGTCTAAAATTAATTAGATTAAAATATCATAGTAGGTATTTATTCTTGTCCAACATCTTCATTTTCTTTATCAATTATATCTTGGTTAGTATTTATTTCTAGATCAATATCTTTATTTGTCGTATATTTTTCAGAAATTGATTTTGGTGTATGATTAGTGTTTCTTAAATTTCACCATTTTGGTTAATCACTTCAAAGTCGGTTATGATTTCGACTTCCTTCAAGAATATCTCTTCTTCTGTAAAGGTACTTGAATTATTCTTTAATGTGTGATCACCTATAATCAGCAAGCTTATTACAAGAATTTAAATCGATTCTGATACTTATTTTGGTTGGTTTTCATCAATATCAATCACAAGGAGAACTACAAGATACGGTCATATTTTTTGCTGCACTCAAAGTGTTAATAACTGTTGTTGTATCTACTCCAGTATTTTCTAGCTTGTTTTTTCTTTTAATTCAGTGGACCTACAGTTTAACTCCGGTTCCGAACGGCCATTGGGCTTGTAATCGGTGTACAATACCCAGCATATTTCATTATTTAATCTAAATAAATCATAGACAAACACAAACACCTATGCCATCAGCGGGGCTCGAACCCGAGTTCTACCGCACCATAGTCGGGAGTTATACCGACTAAGCTACGGAGACCGGCTTCTTTCTAGCTTGTTAGTTAGCTGAATATTCTTAATTTTGGTGCCTGAAGATTTCAACTTATTGGTAGCGTTGTGAAATTCTCAAGATTATTCCGCACACATTTGAATAGCCCAAAGCGTTTTTATTCCATGGGTATGTATAATCCACATTTGCGAAAACTGTTGCTGAGTGTTATAGACAAATTTTTTCTCGGAACCTTAAAAACTGTTAAAATTGGTTTTCTTTATATTGGTGAATAGGTAGGTCTCTTTGACTTGATGAAAGTTTAAAACAAGTGATTTTCATTCTGAAAAAACTGTGCATCAACTGAACTCTGATGAAAAAGGCTTTAACTGACGGCTGGTTACTAGATTCGTAGACTCATTCGTCGACCACTCACTTGCACTTACATTTGTACACGGCTGATTGCTGGTAAAATACACTTTCGTGTTAGAAAAGATAAGCTGAAAGTGTAAAAAAAGTTGGAATTATTCGTTCATTTCAGTGAAATCTAAGATATTCTCAAAAAAACTATTAGTCAGTTGCTTATGGCTGAGCACTGGATTTATAAGTCACTCCAATGCCGGTTTCACACCAGGCAGACAGTTTTGGAAAACAATTTTGTTCTCAAAAAACAAAACAGAAACATATTTTGTTTTCAAACTTTTCTTACAAACAGAGTGTTTACACTGAACTGACAAGTTTTCCGTTTTAAAAACTGTTTTGTGTTTTGCTGTTTGTCCCGTTTAGGTAGTACCACTTTTCAACCAGTACTTTTATTTGATTTCAGTTGGAAAAATGTCCGACGACGAATTCACAATTAGCTGTGGTTTTTTTTTCACAACAAGATTTGATAAATAGAAGAAAACGGAGGTATTGGGTCAGTTCTTTATTAAAAAGGAGATGTGATTATAGTACCTACTGAACAATTATTATGTGATTTAAGAACTGCCGACGTTGGGTTAAATGGAGAACGTACAGTTCTATTAAAGTAGAAATTTCTTCTTTATTCCACTGTTTCTTTCCACTTGAGTAATTCATCGTAATTAAATTTAATAAAACAAAACTTGAAACGATAATAAAAAATTCACGACCAAAATGTGATAAAAAGTGATAACCGAACTAAACTGATAATTTGTTGAATGTAGCAGAGTTGCGTTTACACCAGACAGACAAAAATGAAGAACAAAACTTGTTTTTCTTTTGATCTTTTTTGATTTACCGACTCCAGATGGGAAAATATTTTGTTTTCAAAAACAGTTTTTATAAACAAAAATGTTTTCAGAACTGTTCACTTTTTCAAAAACATTGATATTTTTGTTCAGAAAAACAGTTTTTGTTTGTGTTTATTGTTTTGTCAGTTTGGTGTGAAACCGGCATAATGGCAACATATCAAACAAACAAAATGCATGTAAATGTTGATTTTAATGCAAAATAAACATTATATTGTAATTCACTAAAAGTATCCACCGCATATAACAATATATAGACACGAAAGTTTACCCAAAACTTTAAGGGGTTCCTGAAGACAAAAAACAATAACAATAGCGCGTATAGTCGTGCATGTGTCGGCGATGCAAATGAACGACAGTAGCTCGTCTAATTGAAGTGATATTGGTTCGTATATGTGCGTATTAGCCAATAGAGAGACAACGGATACGTTCAAACATTATTTTAGTGGTGTACACAAATTTCAACACTATAAGGAAATAATGCCTGTAAAGGCTGAGTACTGGTGCAGGGCTGACTATTGGGTGTTTTACCTACATGCATTCAACAACAAAACAGATGGTTTCGACCATAGACTTATATTCGAAGGCCTTCCATACCAAACTGAAATCTTCTTCTTTTAAAAAGAGCTTATGGTATTTTTGTTCACATATATAACACCAGTATTTAAAAAAAGTATTAGTACAAAGTTAAGGCAAAATCGAGATCAATATCTATTTTTAGGTATTTTCTATTGTTCCGTTGACGGTCGAAACTTCTTGGAATCAGCGTTGCCAGACGTATTGATTTTAGCAGAGCATTCCGATTTTAAAATCAAAAGTTCCGAGCAATCACAGGTTGTCCCGTTTTTCGGATACTGCCTACATGCTTGGCAATATCGCGCGGCAAAATATAGCTGC
The DNA here is from genome assembly GCA_030704895.1 of Henosepilachna vigintioctopunctata. Taxonomy (NCBI): domain Eukaryota; kingdom Metazoa; phylum Arthropoda; class Insecta; order Coleoptera; family Coccinellidae; genus Henosepilachna; species Henosepilachna vigintioctopunctata. The sequence goes on along the minus strand of JARQZJ010000122.1, from coordinate 2,825,296 downwards.
TTAAATTCAACCCAAAAACTGATGTTCCGCCTTGAAATGTTTATGAATGCAATATATTTATCAATAATTCAAGCCATATCATTTATGAATATAATATGGCTTGTCATTATATTTTTTTTGCCGTTCGTTCCTTCAAAGTCTCAAGACTAAACTGCCTATAAGGCATACTAGCCATTCATTGTTAAAGTAATGTAAAACATTTTTTAAAACCTATATACGCATTCTGTATGTCTTGTTTTTAAAGTTTTGTTAAAAAAACTTTTAGAATCCCTCTTTGCGTGGAAAATCTGGCAACGATGCATAGAATACATTCCTAATAGACGAAATGGAATTTTTAAATGATGAGAGAGGACAAACTCATGGTTGACAAAGAAAAAATATTGAGAGTCTCAGTCTAGGACATGTGCAAATATGTTATGTTCGAAATATTTCATTTCCAGTTGGCGCCATCGTGCATAGATGCCAAATGGCAGAAAGAATCCCGTGAAACGAAAAGTAATGCTGATGGAAAGAAAATGAAGAATTCAAATATTACTTAACTCAAATACAGGTTATTGAATAAGTAATTTCTTTGATTTTCATTCATGTGATTGAGCCATGTAGTGTAATTAAACCTTATATTTAGGTAAAAATCTTCTATGAAAACAAATGCCTCATAATAATAGTGAACTAATCTTACTAATATTTTGTATGATCTTGTTGTCTTTTTATTTTAATTTAATCAAACTATATGTAAGGATGATTATACGTAGAGTAAAAAAATGATTTGATCTTATGTCTCAGGAAGTGCATACAAATTCAATCAGATTTAACTCTAATATAATCATAGTTCTCTCAGGTTTCACAAAAAATTTTCCATCATTTCCCATAGCTAAATATCAGGTATTAATTTTCTAATTATCCCACCATATTGCACAATAAGTACGGCATATTTAGGCGCAATATTACGAAATAGTTAAGCTATGATAGTTTATTGGAAAAGCATGACAACGTCGCAAGTAACTGATGAAGGAGCGGTGCGGTCGGCTGTTTCCATGAAACGAAACTCCCATAAAGCTGTTTTTCTGTCTCTTCACAACTTCAGTCATTGAGACTAATACAAGTGGTGTCATGTTTTAAATTCTAGTCTTAGTAGGCCGCATATGTCAACTAGTTTGTTTTGTTGACTGTGATATTAATTAGTATATTAATTAGAGATGAATACGATTGTGAGTGAAAAGAGGAAACCGAATCCTGTTAAAAATGCCAATCCATTTTCGCAGTTATGTTTTCTGTAAGTTGATATTCTTATTATTCAAGTATTACGATGTCAATTCATTGCGCACAATGTGCTCCCAAAAATCTGTTATTTACCTGATACTAGGAATGTTAGGCAATTTGACTTTGTATCAAATTTAACAGACGGCCAATTATACTAGAAAATTCTGCGATTTAAACTCTTTTACTGTTACAGGAAATTTAATTTAGCTAGTGATTATGATATTCCTAGAAAACCTTCGTAATTATTCAAATTAATTTCTTCGAAGTGTAATTGTTGGAATAACGTTGGATTACGCAATTTCTGCTGACAATAGTTATTTTTTAGAAAAGTGTCATCGTGCTCTAAAATTGTTATATCTATAGTGAAAACAATTTTAAGAGAGCATCCGGTATTTTTGTGATGTGTAATATTTATTGTGAGGACTACGTTATTTCTTAACTTAACTCAACTAAATAAGAATTTGTTTTTATTATTCAAAAATAAATTCGCCAAACTTTTAACTGCGATTGACACATGTAGGTAGATTTTATTCTAAATAATTTTTATGTGTGATGAACGGTTTTCAGAGTTGTATATTAAAGAAAATGCATATTATTCATAAATAACCATGGGATTATAGTACTGAATGTAATTCGTAAATGTCCGTCTTCTTAGGGGGCCCATAAGTATGCTTACCAGTGGTTTATCTCTGTTAGAATCCTCGATGTTTTAGCATATAATCAAACTATAGTGATTGAAATATAAGTATAGGGTAACGTCGGTAAAATGATTCATGTGCGTAACGTCAATCTGCTTACTTCACACACAAAAAATTAGGGGGAGGGGCAGTCACAAGATCCTTATTTTTTGCATATGTATATCCGATGTAACGTACCAATTATTTTTCTAATTATTCTGTTCAAATTTTCAAGCGGTTATCATCCTCTCAAAGAAAACGATAGAAAGTTATGTGCAGTAGGTATGAAAAAATATTTTCAGAAGAATTCAAAAGAATTAATTTCACCAAAACTGTTTTAAAAGTTTTATTATTACCTCTCCTCTACAAAACTTTTATTATTACTTCTCATTTAAGTTTTCGAAATTTAACAATTCGAAAATTAACTCGACACTAGTTTAACGCTTTCCCACTTCTTAATTTTAACATTTTGACCCTTATCGTGGAGCCATAAAAATTTCAGAAAAGCTTAGGTGTGGCAATGTTCAAAAAAGGTTCGGAAACACTGATCTAATATACCCTTATAGAGAAAAGATGCGTTACTAATAATACTGATACTATTGTGTATATTATTCAGTTTAGGGACGCAAAAAATAAAATATACAATATTTTGTGGGTGAAGCACGTTTCATGATGGGAAAACTAACCGAATAACGGCCTTGTCTAAGCAAACAATATATGTATAGCTGATAAGTTATCTTGACCGTCAAATGCCTTATTTGTAGAGTGCCTACACGTTTTTGATTTATGTTATTTCTATAAGAATGAAAATATCATATGAACCAATTACGAACTTAATGTTCTATCGAAGTGACATTGAAAGCGGGTTTTTTAATGGCACTTAACGAAAGTAAAAGTGGACTTTAATTGTTTAGTCACTAAACTAAGTTCGTTGCTATGCAACGTATCAATTGATAAAGGCCATGTATATCAAATTTTAAATAACTATACTAGCAAGAGTCTAGATCTACCTTTGAAAGGGTAGAATTATCTAGAAACCTGATTCTTGAAGAGACTCATATATATATATATATATATATATATATATATATATATATATATATATATATATATATATATATATATATAAATGAACACTAGAATATTCATTTGAAAAATTCAAATTAACCAAGAAAATGTTATAGTAGAGTGAACGTGTACGATGTGATGTCTACATTATCCTTCAAGGGATAAATGTTAGAGAAATATTGAAATCGATGCCACACCTTATGGAAGTGCGAGACATATGTTTCGTTCTGCAAGGAACTGGTCAGTCGCACCACGTCCATCGAAGTGAGGCAACGATCTCAACCTCCAAGCATTTTCTTGTGACCCCAAGTGGAAGACCGTAGAGTAATGAATACTCCACAATTCCATCTATAGGAATCAGTAGAAATCACCTCTCAGATTACAGACACACCAAGCATCGAAATTTATATCGTACGGGTATAGAAGATATGTGAAATTTCGATGCTTGGTGTGTCTGTAATCTGAGAGGTGTTTTCTACTGATTCCTATAGATGGAATTGTGGAGTATTCATTACTCTACGGTCTTCTACTTAGAGTCAAAGAAGACGCTTAGGAGTTGAAATCGTTGCCTCACTTCGATGGACGTGGTGCGACTGACGAGTTCCTTGCAGAACGAAACATATATGTCTCGCACTTCCATCAGGTGTGGCATCGATTTTAATATTTCTCAATCATTTATCCCTTGAAAGATAATGGAGACATCACTTCGTACACGTTCACATATCTAGCTCTACTATAACATTCTCTTGGTTAATTTGAATTTTTCAAATGAATGTTGTAGTGTACATTTTCGTTGCTTTTAGAGAGTATTCGTTACTCAGTATAAAATATAAGATGAATCATTTTTTTCGATCTAATATTTGACATCATTATTAGCAATTTGTCGACCATATGATTTCCATTGCTTCCAAAACTTCTGATCACTGTGACTCCTCTTCCGTTAAAAAGTACCTACGAGTACTTCCTCTTCGCCTATAAAGTACCCCACTCTCATCGTCTCAAAAGTATGTAGCCCCTCATAGGCTAAAAACTACCCTTCTCCACAACGTCTCAAATTATCTAGTAACCCCCTGTTTGGCTCGAAAAGTACCCAACCCCTCATAGACACCAAATATAGGTGTTCCAAAACTAACGCGAGATTTCAATTTGAATGAATGAAATAGAAAACACAGTTTTTAATCTTTTGATTGTAAGTTTTCAATTGAATCATAAAGTACAACGAGCATTGTTTCAAAAAGTACTACCAATATTTTATCGAATCAATGTCATTATTTTATGGGAATAGATAGACCATAACATTGAAAATTCAATTTTTATTTGATAGATCTTCAAACTAGGTAATCAGCACGTTTTCATGGAAAGCATTTCTATTTTGTCTATAATCCATGTATCTGATATATCTGAGTGCATATAAAGTTTTTTTCCAAAGAAAAGTTCTGTGACCTGAAGATTTCCTTTATATATATGGCCTTGAAATGTGTCATTAGCCAGGTACAATGATTTATTGTTTAGGACAGCCTTTGAACTTGTTAGTCATAGGTTACTTTTCATGCATCATCGCATTGTTTTCAAACAAGGAAAAGTCAACAACGACGAGGAAAAACTAGATCAAAAAACGTTTTACTATATCTAATCGTAGGCGAGGGATATTACAAGGTTAAGCAGCGCCAAAGTTACTATATTGACATAGGCGACATATTTAATCACAATAAAAAGTTCTTAATAATCAGTAATAGAATCGTTTCCACATGTCGCTCTCAGCCTCTTATCTCAGATTGTGTTAAGGGTGATAACTCATTCATTATTAATTCACATAATTTCGAATGTTGTTTGAGATTGATAGTGGCAATTAAGTAAACGAAAACAGTTAAACAAACGTTGCAAGCGATAACCAGATAAAAAAATTTCATTATTTGTATTTCAAAAACGAAACGCAATTAATGAATAGAAAGAACGTGATAAATAAATTAAAACACATTCCAGAATTTTGAAAAATTTATATATATATTGTCCACTAAAATATTGTTTCGGCATTCAATACCTTTATCAGGTGGATGATGGTTGAAAAAATAAAATTAACACACTTGGCTTAAGTTTCACTGAATATATTAAAAACTCTACATATGTTTCGGGTGGTTAACCCATTATCAAGAGTATACAATTTTAATAGCAGAGTATACTAAATTTCAAAAAAATATCCTAGGCCACACAATTTAACACCGATTTCAAGGAAAAATCTACCTGATCGTTGCAAAAATTTCCAAGACTTCAAGGGTATCTAATCCTTTGCCCTTATATATATATATATATATATATATATATATATATATATATATATATATATATATATATATATATATATATATATATATAGTAAAAACTCGATTAACCGGACTAATTGTTGTCGTTAGGCATCCGGATATGTAATGTTATGTGTTTATTAAAAACAACAAATACATATCAACGTAAATCAACATTTATTAAGAAATGGTACTTGATGTACGTATAATTTGGGCGTAATGCCAGTTCCGACATGTTCATGTTAGAATAAATTCGGCGCGGTTGGCAGTCCGGATAATCGCGAATCCGTATAACTGAGGGCCGGATAATCAAGTTTCTACTGTATATATATATATATATATATATATATATATATATATATATATTACTACCCGAATGTAAATGATTGATGATTTACTGTGTACAATGATTGGGGCATGAAATTATTTAATGAGATTGAATTCTCGCTTAACTCTTGGTGAAACATAATTGAATATTAAAATAAATTAAACTCTTGGCTTAATGTTTCACGATTTATTTAACAATATGTATAGTCAACATGTTTCGAGCGTTAGCTCATTTTCAAGACTAAGGTCTCTTAAGGTTAAGGGTTCAAGAAGGTCAAGATTAAGGTTCTCTTAGTCTTGAAAATGAGCTAACGCTCGAAACATGTTGACTATACATATTGTTAAATAAATCGTGAAACATTAAGCCAAGAGTTTAATTTATTTTAATATGAAATTCTTTATGGCAGAGTTTGAGGTTTAGTAGTGGAGAGTCATTCATGTTCAATTTCCATTGAGGGCTTTCCTCTTTTTTGAAAATAACCACAATTTGACAGCATATTCAATGCCTTGGCTTGCTTCAGAGCCTCAGCTTTAAATCTCTCACTTCTCTGCGTAGAACAAAAAATAACTATAAATTCATAACAGATATGTGACATCGAGTAGTTCTGAATATGTTTTAACGCCTTAGCTTCAAATCGTTAATTTTGATGTTCATTGCCATTTTCGAAGGTTGCATATTTAATTAGCACTTTGGTTCTACATACACATCTTCTTTATAGACATTTTCAGATTATTTATGGAATATTAAAGGAATAACATTTGAATTAAACAATAGCAGTCTAATCAGTAATAAATATTTTGACTTCAGTGCAAAGGATTTCGTTACCTCGATCATTGTTAAGAAATATGAATCGTTCGTTGTCTTAAAATAATAGACTATTGTTTTTTATCGACAAATAAATGCTGAGTGAACTTTAAATGTGTTTCAAATTTCCTAATGCATTATTTACGAATTGATATCTCTTCTTTTCGGGCTTCATAGCACGAATGTATTTTAATAACTATCTGTCTTGATAACGGTTTAATAAATCAGTGACTTTTTGAATTTCCTCGCGGTAACTTCAAATTCATCACAGCTGCCTTCAACTATCAGTTTTTTTTCATTATTTTAATAGGTTACTGTCAAATTTTTTTAAACAGTCGTTCAGTTTGCTTTTGACAGTCACTGAAATTAGACAACCGCTTTAATTTAAACAAAAATGGAAAACAGTTAATTTTGTGTACTCATTCAGCATTATTTTTGCATAAAAACCATTACTTAAACCACATAAAGCTCTGAATAATGCCATGGGAACTCTGCATCCTCAAATTTCAATGATTGAAAAATGGTTTACTCAAATCTTTTGTTTTGAAAGAAATCAGTATTGATAATCGTGAACTGGTATGCGCATGCCTACTGAGCGGGTACGTTACATTTTACAAGAATATTTGAATATGAAAAAGCGATCTACGAGATGGGAGCCGCAATTGCTCTCACAATCGACATTTATTAATTTACAAAATTGTTAAGTATACATACAAATCAAATGATATTTCTAAATTAATTATCGCTAAACATCTCTGTTGTTAATAAATGTAAAAGGTAAGTATATTGGGAACCTCAGCTTGAATCAGCTGAGAATGTCACTTGTATTGCATTTTTCGTTTATAAATGTCTCTATCATAAACCCAAATTTTGTCTAATGCTCACGTTAAAATTTCTTGAATTTTTCTCATTTGAATTTTTTTTTATTTGACCTTTGGAACTGCGTATATATCCTCCACTCGATATATGGTCATTCTAAATACCTAACATGGGATTCGAATCCAGCACATCTGCAGAAGGAACGAAGTGGTCCGAACCTCGGCTTCTACAGAACTTTGTAAAAAGTTATATTCTACAAGTTTCTCATTGATTTTCGTTTTTAGGTACATGTTCCCCATATTCAAAAGGACGTATCAAAAGGAGATGACAGAAGATGATGTGTTCGAACCCTTACCGGAACATATGTCAAGCATTTTAGGGGATCAGCTGGAAGTTATTTGGAAAGAAGAATATGTTAATCCTAAACACAGAAAAAAAGCGTTGCATAGGGCATTATTGAGGCTTTTTGGATTCAGGTTTATTTTATATGGCATTATCAAGGGAATAGAAGAATGCTTTATGGTGTAAGTTTAGTGAATTTATAAAAATTATTATGAATAAATTATATTTAATATTTCAATTTGGCTTATTAGCTTTCGCATGCGAGAAGTTATTCTGATTTCAGTATATTTTGGTCAGATTAAATACATAAAAACACACATCAAGAAATTACGGTGTACACTGTTTCAACATATTGAAAACCATATAAATTAAGTAAAAAGAACAATGCTTCAAGTATCAATTAACCAGTGTATCTGTTCTGTCTTTAGCATATTATACCCTCAAGAACATAGATTCTAGAGTGGTCCATAATCATCATTTCTAATTACTAATCTGAGTATGCTAAAAAAATCCTTTTTTGAATTATATTGCATAATCATTTGATTTATTTCAACACTAAAGAAAATAATTGAAATCCATAAGCTTGCTATCCACTTTTCTGTATTATAGAATCCCCATTTTTCTAATTTGCTTAGAGCCTTCAGTAGGTTGAAATTTGTGGAATTCTTTAATACACACTTCGTATATATTTAAACTTAAGCACGAAGAGTTCACAAAAGATTTATGTTCTAAACAAAATTGTTGAATAAGAAGTAAACAGTAAGTAATCTTTAGGTAATCCACTTGAATTAAAAATAGGTACACAACTGATTTGTTGCTAATTCTTCAATCGATTGGGCTGATACTTGATGAAAATCTAAATACATAATTTAAATAAAACTAAGTAGTTTTTCGATTTTCACTATAATTAATTCAAAAACATAACAATATCGTTTCGCAAACACAGTGGCTTCATCAGACCGGTTTATCATCAACATCTGATGAAGCCACTGTGTTGGCGAAACGATATTGTCATGTTTTTGAATTAATTATAGTAAAAATCGAAAAATTACTTAGTTTTATTTGGATTATGTTGTTAATTTTCTTTATTCAAAAGAAAATGCATTTTTGTAGTACTTACTGTTGATTCTGTTATCGAGATTGTATTCACATAACTGAATGTTATAGCAGCATTTTTTTTATTGCAGAATATTATTGCCCATCAGTATACAAAAAGTTGTTGCATTTTTCCAAGACAAAACTGTTTCCAAAGACGAAGTATTGATGTATTCAGGTTTTATTTCTTTTACATTCCTCCTGGATACCTTAACTACCCATCCTACATTCATGGGCTTATCTCATCTCTGCATGAAAATGAGAGTCGCATGTAGCACACTGATTTATAGGAAATCCCTGCGTTTAAACAGGACCTCACTGTCAAAAACCACCGTAGGTCAGATTATAAATCTATTGTCTAATGATGTTAGCAGATTCGACGAAGGATTTGTTTTGTTTCACTTCATATGGATTGCGCCAATTCAAACATGCTTTGGAGTGTATCTGATTTACAGGGAAATTCAAGTAGCAGCATTTTTTGGCATAGCCTTCCTGTTGGCCTTCATTCCTTTACAAAGTGAGTTCATACATTGGTTTTTTTGAATTCTACATAATAATTTCATATCTCATTACATATATTGAAAAACAATGTACGAGTAGAATAATGTATAAGTCTCAGAATTTAAGCGTAGAATAATGTTCTCAGGAGCAACTTTCTGAGAGGTTTCTTTATATAAATATTAATAATTTTTACAGTTTGGGTTGGTAATAGAACATCAACTTTACGTCTACAGACAGCAATAAGAACGGATGAGAGAGTTAGGCTCATGAATGAAATATTAACGGGAATTCAAGTTATTAAAATGTATTGTTGGGAGAAACCTTTTGCAAAACTCATTCAACATGCCAGAAAGTGAGTAGGGTAATAATTGTTATCAATATATACATAATATAAATTTTGAAAAAACATTAGAGTGTTCCTTAAAATCGAATCAAAATAATGACTAAGTTGCGCTGGTTATGTGGGCATGTTCTTGAATCCTGAAATATCGAGCACAATTAAAAACATAATGAAAGGATTTATTTCAAGATAGAAGTCGCAATTTTAAGTAGATATCTACAACGGGTATGGAACTAGACCATTCGATGCCCAGCGTATCAATTTTATTTTCCATTAATTCATATATTAGGTGTACAACTTTGCTTCCGCCGTTTTACAATAGATGGCTGTAGTGGTAATTGGTAGTCGAAAAAAAAAGATCGTGGATGTCATTTGATAAGGTTAGGTATTTTTAAATATAACGCCATCGAAGTATTAGTCGATTTGTGTCTGAATCATAAAGTTATTCTCGGTTAAACATGTCAACTTACGAGCCAAATTCTTGTCATTTGCGAGAGGTTTTAATTTTCTGCTTCAATATAAAGAAATCTGCGGCTGAGGCTCATCGAATGCTCTCAAATACCTATGGGGAGGCCGTTATTAGTGAAAGAACGTGCCGAGAGTGGTTCAAAGGCTTCAAGAACGGTGATTTTGACGTCGAAGACCAGCATGGCGGTGGAAAAGAGAAGGTTTCCGAAGATGCAGAATTGGAGGCATTACTTGATCAAGACTCGTGTCAAACGCAACAAGAATTGGATGGATCATTGGGAGTGACGCAACAAGCCATTTCAAAACGCCTGAAAGTCATGGCAATGATTCAGAAACAAGGAAAATGGGTGCCGTACGAGTTGAAGCAGAGAGATGTTGAACAGCGTTTGTTTGTTTGTGAACCTCTTGCTGCAAGGTAAAGACGCAAGGGATTTTCACGGTTTCAAGGTCATGCTCAGTATCTGGTGGGAACAGCTCGGCGAAGTGTATTATGAGTTGTTGAAACCGACTGAAACAATCACAGATGATCGTTGTCGAGCGTTCGAGCCGAGCATTGAAAAACGTGTCCTCAATACAACGAAAGACATGATGAAGTGATTTTACAGCAAGACATACTTGGAAACGATGAAATGGGAAGTCTTACCCCACCCGCCATATTATCCAGACTTTGCTCCCTCGGATTATCACTTGTTTGGATCAATGACACACGGCCTGGATGATCAGCACTTCCGGTCTTATGAGGAAGTAAAAACCTGAATCGATTCGTGGGTAGTTTCAAAAGATGATCAGTTTTTTCAACACGGGATTCGTACACTGCCGGAAAGATGGGATAAAGTAGTGGCCAGCAAGGACAATACTTTGAATCGTAAATGTATAACCAGTTTTTTACAATAAAGCCTAGAATTTCGGAATAAAAACGGCGGAAGCAAAGTTGTACACCAGATGGAATTGTGGCGTTTGCAATACTTAAAATATCATTTTGGTGTGATATGAAGGTTACTACGCACTTGGCGATGAAAGCGACAACTGATGATTTCCTTGAACAAAACGGCCTTGTGGCCCCATTCAGTGAGTCAGCGAATGTTCTCTTATCATTTATTCTTGAAGGATATAGGAGACAGGTACATGCTGACAGCCAGATCCTCACGACATTCTCTTAATTTCGATTTTTCTAATTATCATTCTGATAATGTTAATTAATGATTTAATTAATTAATGCTTTCTTCAATGTTTAATACACTTCGAAAAATGTTAGATATGCATATGTATATATAGGTAGTCATATCTATTTTTGTGTGTGTGTCTATATATATAATATTTTTTTAGGAGAGAAATGAAGACGATTAGACTACACGCATACTTAGTTGGCCTTATATATGCCTTAGAAATGTTCATAACACGAACGTCAATTTTTATAAGTATACTAAGTTTTGTGCTTTTTGGCAATTTCATAAGTGCAGATAAAGTTTTCGCCATAACTGGTATTTACAATGTTATTCGGCCCTTGATAACGACCTTATTTTCTATCAGTATTTCAAGTATAGCGGAAGTGGATGTTTCAGTGTCGAGAATTAACACATTTTTATGTCACGAAGAGTTCATAAAAGATGAGCCAGTGGAAGATGTGAAATCTCCAAAAAGTAACACCGCAAATGGTAAAAATGCTTACATAGACCTGCATGATTTATCGACGAACGATATGGGTGATATTAAATTTCATGAGAAATCTAGAATCCATCTAGATAACGTTGACGCAATATGGATCAAGGATTCAGAAGACAAGGATCTTAGTAATTTAAATTTAGACATCAGCGGAAATCAATTAGTCGCTGTAATTGGACCTGTTGGAAGTGGAAAGAGTAGTTTGATAAATTTAATCTTGAAAGAAATGACTATCGTTGCTGGAAACATGGAGATAAAAGGAAAAATTTCTTATGCGTCACAAGAGCCTTGGTTGTTTGCTGGAAGTGTACGTCAAAATATACTGTTCGGTGAAGAATACGATAAAGATAGATACGAGTCAATAATTAAAGTTTGTGCCTTGGAACACGATTTGGAACTTTTTCCGTATGGTGATAAAACATTGGTCGGTGAAAGAGGAAAAATTCTGAGTGGCGGTCAGAAAGCGAGAATAAATTTAGCACGATGTGTATATAAAAAAGCAGATATTTATCTACTAGATGATCCGTTATCAGCTGTGGATGTTAATGTTGGAAAACATTTATATTTTCAGTGCGTAGACAAGTACTTAAGCGACAAAATATGTATTTTAGTGACACATCAGTTACAGTACATATATACTGCTGACCGAATTCTTATTATGGAGGATGGTACTATTCAACAATCAGGTATAGTTTTGTGTATCACAATGAATATTCTTCATAATTATTTCTTTCGTTATAATAGTAACATGAAATGTTATAAATACAAATCTTTCCTTACAATAAATTAAAATTTAAACACTTGGCTTAAGTTTCACCGAGTATATTAACAACTCTAATGATGTGTCGAGTGGTTAGCCCATTATCAAGAGTAATAACAATATTAACATGTCTGAGATCGAATTCTCGCTTAAATCTTGGTGAAACATAATTGAATATTAAATTAAATTAAACTCTTGGCTTAATGTTTCACGATTATATTTAACAACATGAATTAGTCAACAAGTTTCGAGCGTGGAGTCTTGAAAATGAGCTCACGATCGAAACATTTTGACTAATTCATTTTGTTAAATATGATCGTGAAACATTAAGCCAAGAGTTTAATTTAATTTAATACTAACATGTTATGTCATACTCTGAATAATGGGCTAACCATATGTAGACTTGTTACTACACTCAGTGAAACTTAGGACAAGTGTTTTGATTTTAATTTATTGTTTATTTAACATAATATTTCACCAAGTTAAGCAAAACCTCACCGTTTTTTCATATACAATCGACTCTCGCTATCACGAAATTCCACGGGACTGCCTTTTTTGTTCGTGTCGAGTATAGTTCGAGTTATAGAGGTGAACTAAATGAAAATTCGTGTTGCAGAGGTAAAAAAAATGTAATGTGATTTATTCCCTACATCTTCTACAAATCTACATAATCTTTTATGTAGATTATATAATATTTAAATGAATTAAAATATGTATACATATATACTTGAATTATAACATAATTAAAAAAAAAGCGGAAAAACGCAGAAAACAGAAAATGTAATATTCATTCCACTGATTAATAGGTCCTTAATCTTATTTTGCTTAAAACTGAAAAACACTATCAGTCGTAATGTTGATTAAAATTCTGAGAACATCGTGATATAGAGGTAATGCGCTAATCAAATTCGTCTTATCTACTGAACTTCGAGTTACAGAGGTAATTTTTGTGTCTCTTCGTGTTATAGAGGTAAAATATAACCGAAAAATTAGTTCGTGTTACGTATGGTAATTTCTTCGTGTTAGACAGGTTTTTTCAAGGGGATTAAAAATAATTCGTAATATCGAGAATTTCGTGTTATAAAGGTTCGTGTTAGCGAGAGTCGACTGTATATGAAACCGACTTCTTGTCGCCTGAAAAAATTGATACAATGGCGTTTTTGGATTATTCAATCATGTGAAATATAATATCAATGTTTTTCTAGCTTCTGCAAAAAAAAAACTTATAGAGTTAATACGAAAAAAATTTGTTAAATAATTAGAAATCATATACGGCTATGCATTCAACATATAGTTTGATCCATTTTTCAAAGGTTTTGAAGCACAACAAGAAGTCAAATTTATTTCTCTTCACTTAAACCAGTGTGCTTCCTTCAATTCATTATTAGTCCCAATTTAGTGCTGGTAAATACATTCTTTGTATATTCATTGACAATATTTAGTCTGTTAGTTGTATTCATCAATTTCTAGTTCTCAAATATACATTGCAATAATAATTGTGCAATTTTCTAACATATATTTCCAATAGGAACTTATGACGAACTACAAACCAGTGGTTTGGATTTTGCGAAACTTTTGGAAAAGTCAAATGCAGAAGAAGCGGACAAGGATGTCAAGAGGATAAGGTCTCGGCAACAATCTGTAAATAGTAATGTGGAAGAAGTAGATAATGTTGATCAGTTCGAAGATGAAGAAAAAATGGGACATGGAAAGATTAAGTTGAGAACGTACTATGAATACGTTAGATCTGGAGGCAATTTACTACAAATATTATTTTTAATATCTACATTCTTAATAGGACATCTGATTATGTTTGGAGGGGATTATTATGTGACATACTGGTACGTAAACGATTTTAACACGTCTGAATCAACAAAATGTAACAAGTTTATTATATTTTGACTTCGAGGCTATAATCTCAGCACTGACTTCTCTTAATTTGAACGAATTTGAGAGATTTATAATAGGTTTTTCGTCAACAGATGACATCGACAGAATTATTACGAAAATATATTCCAGAATTTCAACTCTATCAACATACGTTTATTTCTAGGGTCAATATAGAGCAGGATTTCGCATCGTCGAATTCTTCAAATAGCACGGAGCTGCCCTTTTCCAGAACTAATATAATATACATTTATTCAGCAATAACATTGGGAACGATAGTGTTTGCTTTGGCACAAACAACCTTCTTCATGGGTTTCCTGACCAAAGCTTCGACAAATCTTCATAACACTACATTCAACAGATTAATTAAAGCCACCATGCAATTTTTCAATTTAAATCCATCTGGAAGGATTCTGAATAGATTTTCTGAAGATATTGGAATAGTAGATGAATATATTTCACACATTTTGTATGATGTCATTACGGTAAGAAAAATAGTGTTGTGTATAAGTATACTTCAATTGAGATTAGGTGCCACATGCCAACCTTTTTAAAGTGGTTGATGTTGAACCCGAATTTCTGCCACAATATTTGTAATTTGTTGAATATAATATTCGATATTAAAATTATTTTTATTAGTAATTTAATATTGAATATTACAGTTTATAACCAGAGAATTTGCCATGAGTTTAAATTTTCTTAGTTTAATTATACTATAAGATATGATTTCAGATAGCTTTACTCTTTGTATCAGTAGTAATTCTTGCTTCTATGGTTGAAGTTTTGCTTTTGCCAGCTTCTATAATATTGGGCATGCTGTTTATCACCTTTAGGTCCATATATTTGAGGACAAGCAGAAATGTGAAGCGAATTGTAGCGATAAGTATGTGATTTTTTTTAATAAAATATTTTATTATTATAAACTCTCTCAAATTTTCAGCAAGAAGTCCCATGTATTCACATATTACCGCAACTTTGCACGGTCTAACTACTATTAGAGCATTTAATGCCGACAAGATTCTCATAAATGAATTTGATTATTTTCAAGACAGAAACAGCAGTGCTAATTTCTTATTTTTAGCATCAAGTCAGTGTTTTGGGTTCTGGATAAATTTCTTCTGTGTATGCTTCATATCTGTTGCTACTTTTGCTCTCGTGATTTTCAACGAAGGTGAGTACGAAGGATTATATTTGTACTTCCTCGTCTGTTTCGAAATTATTTCTAATTTTCATTCTAGGCCTACATGGAGGAGATATAGGTCTAATTATTACTGAATACATAGGCTTACTAACATCTTTGGATTGGGGTATGAGGCAATGGAGTGAACTAGAAAATCAAATGACTTCAACAGAAAGGGTTATCGAGTACAAAACAATTGCAAATGAACCAGAAAGACCTCATGTCGTTAATATACCACAAAACTGGCCTACAGAAGGAAAATTGCAATTCAAGAATATCTGTTTCAAATACAACGATGGTGATCCTTACGTTCTGAAAAATATTACATTCACTGTGGAGCCAAGACAAAAAATTGGTATAGTCGGAAGAACAGGTGCCGGAAAATCGTCCATAATAACCTCCTTGTTCCAGCTTTATCCCATAGAGGGTAGTATAATAATTGATGGAATCGACACTACCAAAATTCCTCTCAACGAAGTAAGAAACAAAATTTCGATTATTCCACAAGAACCAGTTCTGTTTTCTGGATCTATGAGAAAAAACTTGGATCCTTTCGAAGAATACGATGATGAGGTACATAAAAAATTATATGTTCACTTATTTCGAAATTATTCATTCAAATGTATACCCTTTTTTTTTAGCTCTTATGGAATGCACTTGAGCAAGTAGAGCTCAAAGAAACAGTTGAAGAAATGACTCATGGCCTCAATGCTATAGTTTCAGAAAGCGGATCTAACTTCAGTGTTGGTGAAAGACAGCTAGTGTGTCTTGCCAGAGCATTGATTCGCCATAATAAAATATTAGTTCTAGACGAAGCTACTGCAAATGTAGACCCATACACTGATTCTTTAATTCAAAGAACTATAAGGACTAAATTTAGTGATTGCACTGTTTTAACAGTAGCTCATAGGTTGAATACTGTAATGGATTCCGACAAAATATTGGCTATGAGAAATGGAGTAGTTGAAGAGTTTGAACATCCGCACGTACTTCTTCAAAAGGAAAGTGGATTACTTTATAGTTTGGTACAAGCCACTGGTGAAGCTACGAGTAAACAGCTCGAACAAATTGCTCGGGAAGTAAGTTCACACCCAACCAGTTTAACTTATATTTAATTATTTAAGAATCATCTGAGTTTTTGAAAAACACTAATCTCTCTATTACAATTTTTTTTCTGTGAAAACATTTTTTCTGCTATATTCCCTAAAGCCACAACCTACCTGACAAGCTACCTTAGTAGCTTAGACCTATTACAAAAGCATCTGTTTTCAAATTAAAAGACTTACTCTTCAATCTAAGCGAAAGATGTAATAAAATATCAGTCGTTCAAACAATGCCAATCATTTCAGAGTGACAGCAGGAAAATGAAACATTATTGAATCGAAATAAGAACCTCCCTGATGCTTCAGACAGCAGACGATCTGATAAGACAAATAAACATAAATATTTATTGCTTTAAATTCCATGAATATGTAAAAGTTCTGAATTTGAAGTCCTTTGTAAACTTGTCTACTATAGATAATTACAATTTGTGGATTTTTCTTCATAGTTTCGCTAATTTTTCTATGTGCGAATCCAAATATGACATCTTAAACTTTTTTCCAACAGTACAAAGTATTTATCCTAGAATTTTCTGAAAAATTTAGACTGTCTTCACAGATAGCTCTTGTGCATCTTGTCCATCATTCATCACCACCAACTTTGGCATACTTATGAATCGTATATTTTGGTTATCGCAAGAGATCCATAAACATATGGTAGAGATAGTCCTTTCAAAAACCGTTGCAATCTCTGCAGACAATCTATCGATCTGTATTGTTTCTTTCCTTAAATATAACTTTCAAATTCGGTTCTCAGAGACCTCATAAAATTCTACAATGAAACCTCAATGAACGTAGGAAATTTTAATTCTTTTTATAAGTATCAAATCCAAATATATATGATACGTCATAAATATGTTGAAATATTGATACTTGAAACAAATCGCTCTTTCTGTTTATGTGTATATTCTGTTGTGATAAGCGCATTCCCATCGGCTTCTCATCGATACTTCCCTCGGAAATTTCTCCATTTTTTAATTGAGTCTCAAGACTGTTTTCTCTCAGTTGGATACTTGCTTTATGATCTTTACATGCAGCTGACTTCTGCTGCCAGAAACACAGGAGGCAGCACAAGTACTCATGCCATTCTCGTTGCTCTGTACTCCCTTAAATAAGGTAATTTGATACTGGTTGTATTTGTGAGTTAAACTTTAAGTGCAGCAGCGTCAATTACTGCGTCTACATTTGCAATTTATACATTAATTTGTTAACACGAAATAAGCACTAACGATCACTTTTTGTTGCAGAATTATGAGAAACAAAATAGAGTTACCTCTGAATTATAGAAATTGTAACATTTCAGTTATAATATAATGCTATCAGGCAGATGGTAATAGATGAGTGCAGCAGAAAGAAGGAAAATGGAAGCAGTACTTAGAGAAATTTTTGTACTTAATATTATTTTTATCTATTGAACCTATGCGACATAAATTAAATAAATGTGAGTGTGATGTTTGAAAAATGTGTTTTTTTTTCCTATATGTTAGTACGATAATATGAGATAACCTGTTACAGAAGAATGTCTAGTTCTACAAATATTTCTTTGAATTTGGTATACTGTATATTTGCTGTAATTTTAGATATAAAATTAAGCACTTACTTGGCTTTATAACACGTTGATGTTCATTTGTGAAAAGCAGAAATACTGAGGATAGACAGACATTTTTTTTTTCATATTGAAAGTCATTTTAAAATTAATGAACATTATAATGAATCGTATTATACCAATTTTAAAATTAACGAACATTACATTATCTTAAAAATTTATAAGGTATACATAATAACTTGAAAAGTTTTTAAAGTTGTTTGAAAATTGAGTAAAACGCCAGATATTTTCTTTCCAATTTAAAATTAATTATTTCAACAAGCAACCCTATTTTAACTTGTAAACATTAAGTCTCCCGGAAAAGGGTACGTTTCATATCTTTTACCCTTTCTAGAGCAGAATCTTGAACTTCAGTAGATACAATTATGGTAGAAATTTTTTAGTAGATTTAAGGTAAAACCTGTCAACAAAAAACCTACCTTGTGATAGTTGAGTACGTATCTTCCGTCTGTTTTATTTTTTCATTAATGAAGAAACACGTGTGGAATTGGGGAAAACATCAGTTCCGTACAAATTAAAAATAATTGAAAGCAATTCTGACAAAACTGAATAATTCAGCTCATTCAACGGACAGAAACAATTGGCCTCTATTCAATATTACTTTTAGTAAGTAAATGACACATTTGTTGGGATCAACAGGTCTTCTCATAATCGATCTTGCACGCACACTACCAACGTAAACAAGTAAAAGTACCAAATTTGAAAATTAATCCTGAAATAAGAATATATTTCTGAAATATGAAGCATTTTCACTTTTATATTGCTCAATCAAATCTCGCAACGATTCACAAATGTTACATTGCATATGTAACATTTAGTAGATGGGCATCGCCTTATCTACTTTTTATTTTCCTGTCTGCAACCTAAAATAGCATTCTACGCATCTTAAGTTGCATACTTCGATTACTTGGTGTGATTTTATGGAGCAGACCACGAAGTATAGATATAATACTTCGTGGAGCAGACTTTGGCCGAAATACTATCGGCTATAATAAGCATCGAAACGCGTTATTTTTTTACAACGTTTTGAGGGTTATGTTCCGTGGTTCGAGTTCATTGGATCTTCTTTTCTAGAAATTGGTCTGACATTTTGAATATCTCTCAATAAAAATGAGACGCGAATCAAGATTCGAATACGCATTGTCATTGTTTTTTCATATATTATGATTTTAGTTCGAGTAAAATTATTTTTGTTTTTCATTTTTCGATTGATCATTGCAGCTATTCTCCTTATAGAACATTGTAACTGCTAGTGTCAACTGAAAAAAGGACACACACTAGTATTCCGTTTCTACAACTGTATCGTCTTATCAGGAATATAGAAACTTATTTAGGTTAAGTATGCCACCTTTGAAAAGGTGTCGTGAATCGTGGTTGAACAAGACATGAATATATGACGTCATAAAAATATTGAATAATGGAAATAGTAACCGGGTTATACAAGTGGATCATCGATTTTCTTGAATTAAAGAGGGTCTTTGTTAATTGTGCAGCAACATATATTCAGAAATATTTTCCTATTTGCATCCATTTTGCTGGAGAACTTGCATATTTTATTCAAACTAAAAGTTGAAAATTAATCTGTTTGTTTTGATTCAATTCAGTGTATGCTTCAGTCAACTGAAAACGAATTTTTTATGAAAATCGAAAACGCAAACTAATTTTGTAAAACTATAGGTTGATTTAAAATCTTGACTGTTTTTTTAAAGGTGCAACGTGAATTCAAAATGGTCAATACCATATTTTTTGAGAAAACTATGAGAATCACCTAATTTTTTTCTGTTCAAATTATACATATTCAGTTTGAATTGTATAATTGTAGAATTGTTCGTATAGGGTCCCAACTCACGGAAACGCATCCGTGGCGACGTCGCCATAGATACCTCTGAATGCATTGGATTGCCCAATGCATTATCCAGAGGGTACCATCTTTCGGCCAGTTCCCGTATCGAGAATGAGAAAAATAAGTCATCTAACACGAACACATCGTTATGTTCCCTATATTTTCTAACAAATTGAAGGTATCACAGCCAAATGAGTGTTAATAAAGAATTAGCAAAGATAATTCTAGTGATGTTGCTTATTACACAATTTTGAATTATGAATTTCCACATTGAATCTTTCTGTACCGAAACACATTCTTTTTACAAAACGCCTGTGCGCATTTGCCAGTTGAACCTTGAGTGAACAAGACGCAGCTTCTTCGTTTAGATTTTATTGGCGACGTTGCCAGCGCGTCATATTGTTCAGGCTTCACAAACTGATTTGTTCGTCGTGGCGACGTCGCCAGTTGAGTTAACATCTATAAATTTCAGTATAAATTCTTCAAAGTTCAAACAAAATTATGTATTATATTAAGAAATTTGCAATTCACAAGGATCAGTTCGACACATATTGTAAATATGCACTAGAGTTTCTTAACATACTTGGGGATTATTAACTATTTATGTACCCTGACGACACAAACATAATAATTACAAAATTGAAGAAACAGAAAAGAAAACAAATCAAAACGCTGAAGACTCAAAGTTTCTTGGACAAACAATTTATATATGAATGCAGACAAAACCAAGTGTGTAGTTGTAATAGCATCGTGTACTAACATAAAAGTATTATATATATATATATATATATATATATATATATATATATATATATATATATATATATATATATATTTGCTTTATATATTATATATTATTGCTATATTTGTTTATATATTTATAGATGTTTATTATATATTAAAGAAAATGAAGATAGGTTTATTAAATTGAATAGTAATCGTGAGTATTCAACAAGGAACAGTGATGTGCTAATTATTCCTAAGCACAAAACAGCTAAATTTTAGCACTCACTCTATTATCAGAGTATTGAAATATTCGACCATTTACCGTCAAATTTGAAATTACTGAAAGCTGAGAAGAGAGTTAAGTCATTGATGTTAATAAAGGCATACTATCAATTTTATTATAATCAATTTTTTATATTATATGTTTATTTTTTTACCTCAAATGTCCCTCACCATGTGAAATTATCTCAAATGTTCACTATTTCTGAGGTATTTTTTTTTCTTTTCTCTTCAAATATAGTTGTATATTATTGTGAATAAAAAACTGCACCAATATTTTTGTTTGAACCAATATTTTTGTTCGAGGGCTGAATGGAAGATCTTAAAACTGAATTCAGTCATTTTGTGAGCATTCTTTTTAGTTGTAATTACTGTATCAATTGAATGAATGTAATTTCACAGTGTAAGGAATGTTTTAATACATTTTATTATTATTATTATATTATTAATCAATGAAAATATCTTAGGTAAAACCAAAGATTTGAATCGACACAAAAACATTTTAGGACCCGTCCTAGATTGCAATTTGTGGTGGATCATACAAATGGAAAATGCAAGGAAACCCTTCATAGAAGAATGCATTCATTGGGGTTTAGGTATGAAATGTGGATTTAGAGGTCTTCAAGACCTCTCTATAATTGATATTGGAGAAGTATACCTCAAGGCGTTCTACTACTCAAATTCCAATCCATATTAAACTATAGAGTTAGCTGGCGAAATATCGCCGCAGAAATATACTTAGCTTTCAATGCTCAAAAAAATGAGGCAGTTTCAATGTTTTTGAAGTAAACTTTCGGTAAACATGAAGCGAAAAATTTGAAAGAACGAATGTACTGTTTTTGTTTACCAAGTTCGACTGAATATTTTTTCAGTTTTCCTTATTTACTCACCTTTTACCCCGAACTAAAGCCATCTAAGTCTAAGTTGCGGTTGTAGAAACTCCCACTGATCATTTCTCGAAGTTTCTCTAAGTGACTACTTAAAACATGTAGACAATTTTCACTAAAAAAATTTCTGTACTATATTTATCATTGTTCCTTAAGGAAAAATTAATACAGCTGAGAGAATGGGTTCACTCACTTTCGCCTGCAGTTTTAAACAGTGGCGGATTTACAAATTTGCCGCTAGTAGGCCATTCAATTTTTGCCGCCCCTACTGACTTTTGAAATTCAATACGTTAGTTTAATCCCGTTATTAGTATGATTGTGAACTTAATGATATTTCTGTCAGTTAACTAGATTATTTTTGCAACCCGCTATGTACTGAAGAGTTTAATGTTGACCTAACAAGTTTATTTGACAGGCAAAACAAAAAACTCCCGACTTTAAAGCGTAAAACCTCTGTAACTTTCAAACGGCTCAATCGATTTTCATCAAACATGTCTAAGAACACTCGCCCGTGAAACACCTGTAATACAAAAAAAACTAAATTGAAATCGGTTCATTCGTTCGGGTGCTATGATGCCACAGACAGACAGACAGACACGTCAAACTTATAACACCCCTCTTTTTGCGTCGGGGGTTAAAAACAGCAGCATGTACTAATCATAAGGTGGGGAAAGGCATGACTTAAAAATACCTACACTATATGAACACAGACAAAATAATGAGTGGTCAGAAAACATTGTTTTTGTTACATATTTTTTATTGCACTTAACAGTTTAAAAACGATACAAACAATTTCTATTAAAATATAACATGTTAACAATCAGTTAATGGTGACAGACAATGAGATCAAATAAGTTTTACATTATTTTCTTGCGAGATTTTAAATTTGCAAAATCATCAATTATATCGTCGAATGAAATCTTTTTCATAAGTTCTGACTCTATGCACAAAAGAGATAATGCATTAAGCTTTTCTTGACTTAAAGTAGATCGTAGATAGTTTTTAACCCGTTTTAAGCAAGAAAAGCTTCTCTCACCTGAACAATTTGTCATCGCTGTGCACAGAGCCATGCGAAGTGCTATATCCAAGTTTGGATAAATATGCTCCAAATTCTGTTTTCGCAGAAACAAAGATAGACTTTGTAATGATCCAGAATCTGGTTTTATCAAAATTCTTTCAGAAGACAGACAGACAAACAATAAATTAAAAAAAAAATCTAATTCTACTCAGTTACTCATCTTAAGCCATCCTAGCTAATTTTTTTTCGAATGTCTTTAATGTACAGACTATTTTAGGTTTACGATTTTTTTAAAGTATAGATTGTGTACACGTATAATTATAAAAAAAAATCTGTAAAAAAAAAATTTGCTAAATTTGCCGCCCCTCTAAATCTGCCGCCGTAGGCACCGGCCTACTTGGCCTATTGGTAAATCCGCCACTGGTTTTAAAGACGACAATCCGAGCGTCGAATAACTAGCTTGACGGATACAAGAGTTGTTAGATATGAATTGAAGTTGTATCTCAAAGTGGAGACCTCGGTAGCTTAGTGGTCAAAAGCAGTGGGGCGTAAACCTGAAGACCTGGGTTCGAATCCCAGTCGAGTTCTAAAAGCTTTTAGAAGTGACTTCAATTCTCAATTTTCACTATAAAATAACACATTTGTTCATATACGCACGTGGTAGGTTAACACAAAACAAATTTGTGTACTATATATATTTTCTTAAATTGATTCATTGCTTGTTTAAGATAGTTTATTTTCAATGTTTTTAGCAATAACAGGCTAAAAAAAACGGAAGACTAAAAGTTCCGAAGCGAATGCTAAGACAGAAATATTCCTCTGATACTAAAAATGAATATGTGAAAATACAAAAAAACCAATTTGATTTTTTTAAAAAATAAGTTTGACGTTTTGATATCTATAGTAATTCATAAATATCAAAGTTGTGATATACAATCAAACGTCAACGAAAATAAAGTTTTTAACATTAAAATAAGCCTAAGTTAAAAACATTGAAAATAATATATATATATATATATATATATATATATATATATATATATATATATATATATATATATATATATATACTCAGTGTTTATATTCAGTGTAATTGCGATTGCAATCTAGGACAGGAAAATCAGTTACCTCTTCAGTATTTTCCAAGCTTTCGAAAATGTTTATTTTCTTCTTCAGGGCTAAAATAGTACAATATTAACAGTTTATATAACAAGGCACTATCGAAAATTTTTTTTACATTTACTATGAAGTTAGTCCGAAAGTACATTTGTTTTTTGAATTTTGAAAATGAGTACAAGTGTCCCCAAATGCATTGGGTTCGAATATTACTGCATTCTACGTGTTAAGAGTTGAAGGAAGCAACGACACTAACTGTATTTCTCAATTCCCCTTTTCCCTTGAGAATTCCCCAATCCCCCTTGAGAAATACAGTTAGTGTCGTTGCTTCCTTCAACTACCTAACACTACGTGTTAGGTAGTTCGAATTCGAACCCAATGCATTTGGGAACACTGTAGACTGTAGTTATTTTCAAAATTCAAAAACCAAATGTACCTACTTTCCGACTAACTTCATAGTAATTGTAAGAAAAATTTTCGATAGTGCCTTCTTATATAAACTGTTAATATTGTACTATTTCCGCCCTTATGAAGAAAATAAACATTTTCGAAAGCTTGGAAAATACTAAAGAGGTAACTGATTTTCCTGTACTAGACTGCAATCCCAATTAAACACTGAAAATACATATCTACAGTCGTGAAACATTCAACTATATATATATATATATATATATATATATATATATATATATATATATATATATATATATATATATATATATATATAGTTTCAAGATTCACAAGTCATTCAATACTAGTAAATACTGAGACTTTTAATCGAAATATTTCAAATAAAACTCTCAGGGAGGTGTCTACACAATTGTCGTCAACGAGAACGAACCCATCACTTTCAAGAGTGAATATTAAGAGCGTTTCGAACAGTTCATCGATCTTGTTGAATGATAATAGGATACAATTGTTTCATCATTATTATGAATCATCAGTCTATATTTAATCAATCAATCAAGAATCGAAGACTTTCAAAACGAATATAGGTCCTATACCAAATAGAGGACAATTTTACCTAGTGGAATATTCACGTAGGCTCCCTCTATCGGTGAAAGGACGTATAAACAATAAAAATAGATATTTCATTCGAACACTACAGAAAATTGTCCGCAATGTGTACGAATGATCCCATGCCTAATCGCTCCAGATCACGCCCAGGCGGGCAAAAGTGTAGCTAGTTTCAAGATTCACAAGTCATTCAATACTAGTAAATACTGAGACTCTTAATCGAAATATCGAAATATTTGAAATAAAACTTTCAGGGAGCTGTCTACACCATTGTTGTCAACGAGAACGAATAATAAATATGGACTGATGATTCATAATAATGATGAAACAATTGTATCCTATTATCATTCAACAAGATCGATGAAAGGGATTGAAAGTGATGGGTTCGTTCTCGTTGACAACAATTGTGTAGACAGCTCCCTGAGAATTTTATTTGAAATATTTCGATATTTCGATTAAGAGTCTCAGTATTTACTATATATATATATATATATATATATATATATATATATATATATAAAGTCTCAGTATTTACTATATATATATATATATATATATATATATAAGAGTCTCAGTATTTACTATATATATATATATATATATATATATATATATATATATATATATATATATATATATATATATATATAGTAAATACTGAGACTCTTAATCGAAATATCGAAATATTTCAAATAAAACTCTCAGGGAGCTGTCTACACAAATGTTGTCAACGAGAACGAACCCATCACTTTCGAGAGTGAATATTAAGAGCGTTTCGAAAAATTCATCGATCTTGTTGAATGATAATAGGATACAATTGTTTCATCATTATTATGAATCATCAGTCCATATTTAATCAATCAATCAAGAATCGATGACTTTCAAAACGAACATAGGTCCCATACCAAATTAAGAGAAGTTCTAGAGAGTGAAATACTCACGTAGGCTCCCTCTATCGGCGAAAGGACGTATAAACACTCCCTAGCGTTCAAGATTCCTACTCATGACAACAAGAGTGCGAGTGGAAGGCTTTGTAGATATTTCATTCGAACACAACAGAAAATTGTCTGAAATGTGTACGAATGATCCCATGCCTAATCGCTCCAGATCACGCCCAAGCGGGCAAAAGTGTAGCTAGTTCAAAGATTCACAGGTAATTCAATACTAGTAAATACTGAGACTCTTAATCGAAATATTTCAAATAAAACTCTCAGGGAGCTGTCTACACAAATGTTGTCAACGAGAACGAACCCATCACTTTCGAGAGTGAATATTAAGAGCGTTTCGAAAAATTCATCGATCTTGTTGAATGATAATAGGATACAATTGTTTCATCATTATTATGAATCATCAGTCCATATTTAATCAATCAATCAAGAATCGATGACTTTCAAAACGAACATAGGTCCCATACCAAATTAAGAGAAGCTCTAGAGAGTGAAATACTCACGTAGGCTCCCTCTATCGGCGAAAGGACGTATAAACACTCCCTAGCGTTCAAGATTCCTACTCATGACAACAAGAGTGCGAGTGGAAGGCTTTGTAGATATTTCATTCGAACACCATATTTAATCTATCAATCAAGAATCGATGACTTTCCACTCGCACTCTTGTTGTCATGAGTAGGAATCTTGAACGCTAGGGAGTGTTTATACGTCCTTTCGCCGATAGAGGGAGCCTACGTGAGTATTTCACTCTCTAGAACTTCTCTTAATTTGGTATGGGACCTATGTTCGTTTTGAAAGTCATCGATTCTTGATTGATTGATTAAATATGGACTGATGATTCATAATAATGATGAAACAATTGTATCCTATTATCATTCAACAAGATCGATGAATTTTTCGAAACGCTCTTAATATTCACTCTCGAAAGTGATGGGTTCGTTCTCGTTGACATTTGTGTAGACAGCTCCCTGAGAGTTTTATTTGAAATATTTCGATATTTCGATTAAGAGTCTCAGTATTTACTAGTATTGAATTACCTGTGAATCTTTGAACTATATATATATATATATATATATATATATATATATATATATATATATATATATAT
Organism: Henosepilachna vigintioctopunctata; assembly: GCA_030704895.1. Taxonomy (NCBI): domain Eukaryota; kingdom Metazoa; phylum Arthropoda; class Insecta; order Coleoptera; family Coccinellidae; genus Henosepilachna; species Henosepilachna vigintioctopunctata. The sequence continues at coordinate 2,798,158 of JARQZJ010000122.1, read as the reverse complement.
ATATATATATATATATATATATATATATATATATAACTTGTGTGTGTGTATGTGTGCTAGAGCATTCTAAAAAATCGAAGCACCTCGAAAGGAATTTTGTAGATTAAACAATGGTTTGGTGTACATAAAATAGAAAAAGTTTTTACCAGTGAGTATTGAAAGAGCAATGACTGATACCTTTTATTGTTAAGGTGACCCACATGGATCTGTTTACGCTCGATCGAGCAACGGCAATGCCGGCACCGCAACATCCTGTATATTCAATAGAGAGGAATTATAGATCTTAGATCTAATACCGTTGTTATGGCCCTCTTTCTCTTCTTTTGCCTGTGTGCCGCGCTTTTGCCTGAATAAGTTGAGTAGCGCAGGAGCTACTTCCAGATCCATGCCCACAGTCGAAGGAGACGGTCTCAAAGAGAATAAACTGCTCAATATATATTCTACCACTGTACCACTCTGCGGTGACTAGTTTATTTCTTACTTCATGTAGTGTGATGTAGTGAGTTTGAGTTCAGTTCAATTCGGTACGTCCGTCGTGTTATTCTCGAAGCTTTCTTTCTCTCGCTCGGCAGAGTTTTTACACGAAAAGTGATTTTTTTACCTGAGTACGCATAGTTCGTGTCACACAGTTGGGTTCGACTTCAAAATGTGTACACTGTGATTCAAATAAATTGTGATGGACGTCTGGATTTTATTCTACAACACACATATGGCTAATAATCTTGTAAAGTGGTGGAGAACTAAGTTTCTTAATGGCTATAAACAGTTCTCAGGTAAGTAAACTTAACATTCTTCTATCTTCTCTCTTTTCCGCATTTGCATTATATATTGTGCAGGATCTTTCTTCGTTTTAGTTCTTAAATTGTATTTTTTCAATGAATCATATATTTATTTGAATTTTAAATGGAATATATACGATATTAGTTCAGTATTTTACCTTTATTTTATCATATTGCGGTGTTTGAATCTATATACAAAAACATAAACAATTCTATCAAACTTACCGAAATATAACAAATTATTAGTTTGCGGGTTTCAAACAATTCATTTGGGATTGTAGAAGTAATTTTCTGAAATAAACTTCAGAAAAATTTCAGATAAACACACCTGTTTGATTTCCCAAACCTTTTATAACATTCGAAATTTTATTATTTGAATCGTGTTAACCGTATTTCATTTCGCGAGTGTTTATTTGAAAAAATTAAATGAATTTGATTTGAAATAATAATTTCACAAATTTGCATCTTGTGAAACAATTGACAAGTAAGCGTAGGCAGGCTGTCAAAATGTGGAATTTATTCAAAATACTTTCGTATGATCACCGAGATTAGAACAAAAATGTTATTTATATTCTCGCATTGTCAGTAGCCGAATCTGATGCAGACGTACGCTTTCGCTGTTCTGAAAAGTTCGGTTTTAAAAATTGATTGAATGTTCACTGATTTCTTTTTCATAAATAAGTTTAATATAAATATTAAAAACACTTCAAGCAGAAAGCAAGGCTTAGTTTCACAGAATTATCATTAAAGTACACATAATTGCATTCTTTCTTGACAATTGTTTCAAGGGGTTACCCCATTTTCATAAGTAAAGCTGTTAGGTAGTTAGTTAACTGTCTAGTAACTTCAGTCAACTATTCAGTTGTTAAGCAGTTTTGGCTTTTGAAAATGTGATAACATCCCAAAACATTCGTCAAGAAACAATATGATTCTTTGAAACTAAGTCAAGTGTTTTTTTTTTCAATGTTTGACTTTATTTACGATATATTTATAGACTTTTAAAAATTTTATTTCGATCATCAAACGAAGTAAAAACTCGGATAATAGCGTGTAAGTACCCATTAAGTAAAATAATTACAAAAATACAAACATGCTAATCTTAAGTGGCTTTTTAAACGACGTAACTTTAGTAGTGGCAAACTGACTCAGAAATCTGCCTTTATAAACAATGGTGAGTATTTAATGAACATATTATACTCATCATCCGGTTCTAAAAAATTGGCTGAAAAAACACCGCTGTAATAATGTTGAAGAGGATGAAATATAATTAACTAGTGGTTCTTTTTGTAGCTTCAATGTAGTAGATATTTGCGGTACGTTGTAGTGCACAAAAGAACCTATAATTATTTCATTATTAGACGCACAATCCGGTATCTGCCTTTTCTCTCAATTTTTCTACACAATTTTTTACGCTATTTTTATTTTAATCATCATTCCTAATTAATTCAGATTCTAATTTTTATAGCCGAGTACTCAGAGCGTTTTGCTTTAGTATTTCACATATATATTGATATTATGATGGCTAATGACTTTAGTAATCACGGCCAAAAAGAGCCTAACCCTACTTTGAAATACAAAATTCAGTGGCTTGACTTTCAAATTATTTCCGACGTCAGGAGAGATGCGATTCGCCTTTTTTCCAATTCCTGTTGATCAGTAGGGCAAAAAAAAATTTTTCATTTCCTCAAACGATAGTCATGAAGGCTAGGGAACAATTGTCTGTGTAAAGAATTATTTAGGGCCATTCAAAACTCCATTCTGGCTTATATATAAGAGAAAAGTGGATTATATTTTCAGGTTGTTAGGCCATTATCAAAGGTAATAACAATATAACTTCATAATTGGAAACATATATAGAGTTGTTGATACACTCAGTGAAACTAATGTGTAACAGTGAAACTAATTTATTATTTAACCTAATGTTTGATCAAGTGATCAGCGAAATCCTTGTCATTTATTTTTTATTATAATTTTCTAGAATTTGCGGAGTATTTTATTTTATATAATTTTTTTGTTCAACATTAAGTGAAAACTATCGGGATGCTTTTACATTTGTAGATTACTCTGTTCCAAAGACTAAAATCGGTATATGGGTTCCAACTGTCATTTTATTTTCCACTGTCATTTTTTTTCCATTTTCTTATTTTCATTTCATCTTCACTGTTATTTTATTACGTTTATAGCTTCATATTATGATATGTTCACTCTCTGCATATATTAAGTTAGTATCTTAGTATGAGTAGTGCTTAAAAAATATTTGTTAACATTTAGATGATACAAGGTCACTGCTAATATCATTTGCAGTTATTTAGCTTTGATTAGTTCAGTTGAGTTATCTGTATATTTGTATAATATTGGTGTGCAAACTAAATCGGGTTTATCAAATATTTCCAAACATTCTGAAAATGCAAAGTGTTATTCTGAAAGAAAAACATGATTAATTTATTATGGATAACAATTACTTTCTGTATAGATGTTTGTTATATGTTAAAGAAAATGAAGATAGGTTTATTAAATTGAATATTAATCATGAGTAGGTATTCAACAAGGAACTGGGATGTACTACTTATTCCTATGCATAAAACATCTAAATTTGAGCACTCTCTCTATTGCCAGAGTATTAAAATTCTCAACCATTTACCATCGAATTTGAAAGTACAGAAATCTCATTTGTTTAAGAGAAGAGTTAAATCTCTGCTCTTAACAAAGGCATACTATAGTGTGTCAGAGTACTTCGATGATTCGAATGTAGGCAATAATGTATGAATCACTTTTTTTATCATATGTTTTTATATTTTTCAACACAAATGTTCTTCACCATGTGAAATTGCCTCAAATGTTTAATATTTCTGAGGTAATTTTTTTCTTTTCTTTTCTTTTGTATATTATTGTAAATATAAATTTAACCAATATTTTTGTTTGAACTAATATTTATGTGCGTGAAACTGGCCACCGATTTTCTGGCCACCGTTTTGACTAAAGTGCGCACACACGCTACGATCGGCGGGATCTACTACAATATGATATTGCAAATAAATCACAATAAGCCAACATTTTGATGGAATTTTTGATGCGATTAGATGAGAATGAGTAATATTATCACGAAATAATCATTTTCAGAATTTCTTCAATCCATTTACGAAAAATATCATCACTTTTATATATGGGACAAGTGTTTTTTGTTATACCTTATATTTTTGAAAAAATTCATTGATTTTGAAAATTTTCAAATGAAATACACAGAAATAAACATTCTTAACGACATATTCTCGTTTTCAGAATTTGTTCAATCCATTTACTACTCGTTTCACCCCTTTCAAATAATTCAATCTCCCTTCATTTTCCACGCTGCTAATTTCTCACCAAGCCATCTTTTTGATGAATTTTTGATGCAAATAGATGTAAATGAACAATATTATCACGAAATAATCATTTTCAGCATTTGTTCAATCTATTTACGAAACATATCATCCCCTCCATGAATATGACAAGTCTTTTATGATATACCTTAAATTTTTGAAAATATTCATTTATATTGGAAAATTTCGAATGAAATACATCGGAATAAACATTTTTAATGAGATTTATTCGTTTTCAGAATTTGTTCAATCCATTTACGAAAAATATCGTCCCCTTTATAAATATGACAAGTGTTTTTTGTTATACCTAATATTTTCGAAAATATTCAATTTTTTTGAAAACCTCTGAAAGGAATACATCGAAATAAACATTCTTAATGATATGTATTTATTTTCAGAATTTGTTCAATCCATTTACTACCAGTTTCACCCCTTTCAAATAATTCAATCTTCCTGCCTTCTCTACGCTACTGATTTCGGAACAAGCCAACTCTTTGTGAATTTTTGATGTGAATAGATGTAAATGAACAATGTTACTAGTAAATATTCATTTTCAGAATTTGTTCAATCCATTTACGAAAAATATCATCCCCTTTATAAATATGACATGTGTTTTTTGTTATACCTTATATTTTCGAAAATATTCATTCATTTTGAGAAATTTTGAATGGAATACATTGATGAAAACATTCTCAATGGGATTTATTGGTTTTCAGAATTTGTTCAATCCATTTACTACTAGTTTCACCCCTTTCAAATAATTCAATCTCCCTTCCTTCTCTACGCTACTGGTTTCGAACCAAGCCAACTTTTTATGAATTTGTGATGTAAATAGATGTGAATTGATAATATTATTAGGAAATAATCATTTCCAGAATTTGTTCAATCCATTTACGAAAAATATCATCACTTTTATATATAGGACAAGTGTTTTTTGTTATGTCTTATATAATTGAAAAAATTTATTCATTTTGAAAGACTTCGAATGAAATACACCGAAATAAACATTCTCAATGAAATTTTTTCGTTTTCAGAATTTGTTCAATCCATTTACTACTCGTTTCACCCCTTTCAAATAATTCAATCTCCCTTCATTCTCTACGCTGCTTATTTCTCACCAGGCCATCTTTTTGATGAAATTTTGATTCAAATAGATGTAAATGAATAATATTATCACGAAATAATCATTTCCAGAATATGTTCAAACAATATACGAAACATATCATCTCCTTTATAAATATGACAAGTGTTTTGTGTTATACCTTATACCTTAAGGGGATGATATTTTTCGTAAATAGATTGAACAAATTCTGGAAAGTATTTTTTCGTATCAATAGTACTCAAACACTTCTAATCACATCAAAACTTCATCAAAATTTTTGCTTGGTTAGAAATCAGTGGCGTAGAGAAGGATTGAATCTCGAATTATTTGAAAGGGGTGAAACTGACAGTAAATAGATTGAACAAATTTTGAAAAATAATAAATCCCATTGTGATTGTTTATATCGATGTATTCCATTAGTAACTTTCCAAAATAAATGATTATTTCCAAAAATATCAGGTATAACAAAAAACACTTGTCATATTTATAAAGGGGATGATATTTTTCGTAAATGGATTGAACAAATTCTGAAAATGATTATTTCCTAATGATATCATAAATTCACATCTATTTACATCAAAAATTTATCAAAAGTTGGCTTGGTTCGAAACCAGTAGCGTAGAGAAGGAAGGAAGATTGAATTATTTGAAAGGGGTGAAACTGGTAGTAAATGGATTGAACAAATTCTGAAAACAAATAAATCCCATTGAGATTGTTTATATCGACGTATTTCATTCGTAACTTCCCAAAATAAATTAACATTTTCGAAAATATAAGGTATAACAAAAAACACTTGTCATATTCATAAAGGGGATTATATTTTTCGTAAATGGATTGAACAAATTCTGGAAATGAATATTTACTAATAATATTGTTCATTAACATCTATTTACATCAAAAATTCATAAAAAATTGGCTTGGTTCGAAAACAGTAGCGTAAAGAAGGAAGGAAGATTGAATTATTTGAAAGGGGTGAAACTGATTGTAAATGGATTGAACAAATTCTGAAAACAAATGAATCTCTTCAAGAAGGTTTATTTCAATGCATTCTGTTCAAAATTTCTTCAAATAAATGAATATTTTCGAAAATATAAGGTATAACAAGTATCACATGTCAATTATATAAAGGGGATGATATTTTTCGTAAATGGATTGAACAAATTCTGGAAATGATTATTTCCTAATAATATTATTAATTTACATTTATTTACATCAGAAATTCATAAAAAATTGGCTTGGTTCGACAACAGTAGCGTAAAGAAGGAAGGAAGATTGAATTATTTGAAAGGGGTGAAACTAGTAGTAAATGGATTGAACAAATTCTGAAAACCAATAAATCCCATTGAGAATGTTTACGTCAATGTATTCCTTTCAAAGTTTTTCAAAATGAATGAATATTTTCGAAAATATAAGGTATAACAAAAAACACATGTCATATTTATAAAGGGGATGATATTTTTCGTAAATGGATTGAACAAATTCTGAAAATGAATATTTACTAATAACATTGCTCATTTACATCTATTCACATCAAAAATTCATAAAGAGTTGGCTTGTTCCGAAATCAGTAGCGTAGAGAAGGCAGGAAGATTGAATTATTTGAAAGGGGTGAAACTGGTAGTAAATGGATTGAACAAATTCTGAAAATAAATACATATCATTAAGAATGTTTATTTCGATGTATTCCTTTCAAAGGTTTTCAAAATGATTGAATATTTTCAAAAATACTAGGTATAACAAAAAACACTTGTCATATTTATAAAGGGGATAATATTTTTCGTAAATGGATTGAACAAATTCTGAAAACGAATAAATCTCATTAAGAATGTTTATTCCGATGTATTCCATTAGAAATTTTTTAATATAAATGAATATTTTCAAAAATTCAAGGTATATCATAAAAGACTTGTCATATTCATGGAGGGGATGATATGTTTCGTAAATGGATTGAACAAATTCTGAAAATGATTATTTCGTGATAATATTATTCATTTACATCTATTGGCATCAAAAAATCATCAAAAAGATGGCTTGGTGAGAAATTAGCAGCGTGGAAAATGAAGGGAGATTGAATTATTTGAAAGGGGTGAAACGAGTAGTAAATGGTTTGAACAAATTCTGAAAACGAGAATATGTCGTTAAGAATGTTTATTTCTGTGTATTTCATTTGAAAATTTTCAAAATAAATGAATTTTTTCAAAAATATAAGGTATAACAAAAAACACTTGTCCTATATATAAAAGTGATGATATTTTTCGTAAATGGATTGAACAAATTCTGAAAATGATTATTTCGTAATAATATTACTCATTCTCATCTAATCGCATCAAAAATTCCATCAAAATGTTGGCTTATTGTGATTTATTCGCAATATTATATTGTAGTAGATCCCGCCGATCGTAGCGTGTGTGCGCACTTTAGTCAAAACGGTCGCTGGAAAACCGGTGGCCAGTTTCACGCACATCTAATATTTTTGCTCGAGGGCTGGATGGAAGATCAGACTCAAAACTGAATGCAGTCCATTTGAGAGCATTCTTAGTTGTAATTATTGTATCAATTAAAATGAATGTAATTTTACAATGTAATGAATGTTTCTCAATGAATTTTTTTATTACTATTATTATTACCATTAAAGTTAATTATCAAACAGTTATTTAGCGCCATGGTTTTACACAAAGGGTCATCTTCAGCACTAATACCCAAATATGAAAGAAAATGAACATTTTTTAATACAAGAAAAACCAGTGTACTTTCACCGTTTTTGTTTATAATTGTTATTTATAAAATATTACATCGATAAGAAAAATTAGAAGTAATACATGAAACGGTACCATTATATTGAAATCGTATATATTGTGTTATATTAAATAGATTACTTCTCTAAATTCAATGTAAAATGGGTAAAGTGAGGTTTCAAAGTTCATATGGAGAAACATAATGCATGTATTCATTACAAGATATTCTAAATTAAAAATTTGTGGTTTACTTTTCTAGACAAATACGTGTTTCTGATTTTTTAAAATTAACCTATTGTTATGTGATATGAAGTAAATGAACTCACTGATGTGACGTAACCTTTAAGGTTTTTTTCGATAAATTTGTGAGATAATGAAATTGAAAAATTCAAGTCGGGGGCATAAAAAATGGTTCAGAGTTTGTTTGGAAAAATAAAAAACAGATATATTTTAATTTTACTTAGAATATGTAATGAAAATATTTCGAAAAACCTATTATTACACTCAATATAAATAATAATAAATGACACGGAGGTTTCGCTAATTCTTGGTGAAACATTATGTTGAAAAAAATAAATTAAAATTAACACGCTTGTCTTAAGTTTCACTAAATACATTAAAAACTCTACATATGTTTCTGGTGATTAACCCATTATCAAGAGTACTGATCTACTCTTACAATGTTACTGATGTATGTTACAATGTATTACATTGTATACTTTTTTTAGAAACATATTTAGAGTTTTTAATATTTAGTGAAACTTAAGCCAAGTGTGTTAATTTTAATTTATTTTAAATAATAATAATACAAATATTGAACAAGCATTTCTCCAAATTTGCTCATATGGCTCTATAATCCTATATATACCTATATATCCTTATAAAAGGCAGCTCGTTGTGAATTTGAGAGTCACATATATATTATATGTTACTTATATGATTTTTTTCACTGTATCTCAACATGTTAATACAAAATATAGTATAAAAGAAAAGCCCTAAGGTATATTTCTATGAAATTATGGAAAAGATCAATCGCATTTGAAATTTACGAAAATAACCGCTTATTTCTCATTTGCGTTATACCTAGATGTCGCCAGTTAAAATGGAGATGAGAGATCGGCAAGACCCAACGATTAGCAAACCTCAAGGTTTCTATATTCTGTTTTTCCGACTATAATTGGTTCTATAAACTAATATTGTATCAAAACAGTTTTAGGATCATACCGACTGTGATCTTTCATCATTGCCGACCAGGTTCGATATAATTATCAGTAATATATTTTTATTAGTTTCGCTCGAGTTTGTGACATTCAGGGATAAGCCAGTTCTCTCTTATCCCTGATTCTGTCGAATCTAACGATGAAATTCAAAACTATGAATTCTCACCACTTTGGCCAATTTCTAATGCAAGGAAACAATGTTGTGTGCAAGAAGCTTTTTGGGAATGAAGTCCTTGAACTAAAAAGTACGTTATTACACTTCCGAAGTTATTTGTATTTTTATAAAAATATCCCTCAAGTTAATGCAAAAAACTGTCAGTTTTCTAAATGTGAAAGAACAAAAATCAATTTAGCCAGTCTAGATTTTATATTTTAATTTGTGTCAGACAGGTAACTCCTTTTCGATTTGTTACTAAGTACACTCATCAATAAAAAACGACTTAACTATGTTACTCCAGTAAAATAACATAATAACTTATTTTCAAAGAGTTTGTATGAAAATTTTGCAGAAATACTTGCCTAAATCCTTAAAAAACAGCCTCATCTCTTCTTACACTCGTTCAATATAGCAGGGTTAATTTTTGATTCCATCGTTTCAACTTTTTTTTAGTTTTAAAGTCCCTTCATAAAAATCTCAAAAATTCAAGTATTTGTCCTCAAACTTTTTCGAAATTTTGTGTTCCTAAATTCCACGAACTAAGATATCGCTCTTTTGAACAATCTGTCAAATGACGACATCGACTAGGAAAACATAGAAGAGTATATCGATAATTACCTACTGAATTATCGATGTGTTGATTGATGGAAACACACCCCTGAGCCGGCATCGAACAAGCGCGGATTTCTCAATAGAAAACGTCCCTTCAAATAGTCGTTCAAATTATATCCTTTATCAGTACGAAACGTATCATTTGTGTTGACAGTGTAATAGCGATAATTACGAAGTTCGATAAGAATGTTATGAGAATTTCTTAAAATGAGGAAATGCTTACAGGATCTTCATAATTGCATGTTCCGACATATCTACTAAGACCAGATTAAGAGACCGTTGTTATCTTAGTTGTATTTGCTAGAAACATAGTTGATCAAACGTTATTGTAGGTCTTTTAGTCCCACCTCACAAATAATCTCTAATTTGGAAGATATTTAAGTATCGAATTCTACAAAGAATGATTATCTAATAGAAAATTCGGATTTGTAGATGTTGAACTAAAATGTATAAGACCTAATTTGACATCGCTGAACGTCAAAAATTATTCAATTGAAGTCTATGCTTTGAACCAAGAAAGTAATTGACGTCCAAATGAAAGATACGCTTTTAAGAATAGAGATTTGAACATCGTTACCATATCTTATATCAAATGAACTGCGTTCGCTTGCATTTTAATCAAAATTTTTCAACAGTACATATAAAAACAACAATAACAATTTTCAGCGTTATGGGGATTAAATATGGGAAAATTGAAAGTGACAAAAAAAATCAAAACTGGAGTGACAGTTTTTAAATTGGTGTAAATTATATACAATTGAACTCGGAAATTATCGGTTTCGATTTTTGAACAGTTACTAAAAATCGTGTTATATTTAACAATGAATGATATTATTTAAATTTTCCGGACCATAGCTTATGTCTCAAAAGTCAAGTGTCGAAAAACGAAAGTTCCACATCATAATAACAGTCTTAAGTTGTTTCTCGGAATAGTTTAGCCTTGGCCATTGGCTCAGTAACCTGAGAAGCAGATACGTGGGCAACGGAAGGTCAAGGCTTTAAGGACGTTGGTAGGGAAACATTCGAAATGAAATACCTAAGTTTTTGCGGAATTGAATCAGGTATATTAAAACCAAAAGAAAACCCCTATATTAAATTCTTCAAAAAATAGACGTGTAGCTACGCGTTCTTTTTTCAAGAGGATTATTATTTTTGTGAAAAATTTCAGGGACAAGATATATGAGATACTGGGGGCGCCAAACTGGAAGGCGTGCACCCCAGGGTTTAGTGAAGACAAGTCAACTGAGACATGAACCTGTTAGAAATAAAACCTATTAATGTAACCAATTCTTACTTATAATAATATATAAAATTCTATAATACTTGATACCTATATAAGTATAATAACATGATACTTCAAAACAAAGATTCTAAAAATCATGACTTTAACCTTTTTCATAAAGTATTCAAAGTACCGGTTAATATTTCCGTAAAGTATAAGTAGTCGCCCCAAAGGCGAAAAAATTTATCAAATCTCGCAACTCGGAGAGTTCATGCACAAGCCTAAAAGTGGTCTTCTTTTGTTTTCTTCCATCTCAAAGTTCCTACAACTTGAAGAATTAAAAGAAACTATATTATCTGGTCTGTCTTTATTTCAACATAATTGAATGTAATGTGTGTTGGTATCTTTCCGAATAATCGAAATTCAGTCAAAATTCGAAGTGGAGTCCCTGATACCGTTGCAAACAAAACAGTACCGATTAGTTAGCGTTTCTAAATATCCATTTCAGCCGAAAGCAAAACATAAATCCTCGTATTAAAAATAAAAGAAGAGAAAAAAACCGAGAGCTAGCTTATAAAAGTAATTTTAGAATATTCTCCGATTCCAATTAAAAGCATCAGTCGGCAAGTTCTTTGTGAAAGAAGTTAGGTACTTTCAAGGTATCTCGACTGTTGAATTCTTCAGCCAAGATGATGAATAAATGTGAAATCATAACGTTTGTGTTTTGTCGGTTCTCTTTTTCGTATCGTTCGTTCTCGCTCTATTAAATGCACGTCTAGACGCACGCACTTATTGGATACGTTTTGGGGAAGTAACTCTTCTTTCTACAAAATATATGCCAAGTCGACTACTATTTTTACTAGACTGGAGGCACCTAAACTTTTTACTCCTTTACAACCCGTATTGATTAATACACAGAACTTGAAGAAAACGACTGTTTTCTAGATTAATGAATTTTTAAAAATATCTATACGTAACGTCAGACTACTTAATACAGACATTAAGTGATTACGTATCCAAACTTGTTCTAATTCATATATATATATATATATATATATATATATATATATATATATATATATATATATATATATATATATATATATATAATAAATAAGTCCTTCCATCTTAATTTTAATTTAACCAGTCTGGAGTTTATAAATTAATTTGTGCAAAGTGTAGTGCTTTTTATATTTTTCGTACGAGTAGTTCTTTTGTTACATATGAAGAAACTATGATCTACTACTGAAAAAACAGACTTCCCTACAGTAGCATATCCATTGCAACAATGGAACTAACATGTTTGATAAAAAATCTTTTATTTTGTGAAAACTCCAAATCAAATCAAGCGGACTTTCGAATGAAGAAACTAATATACCTTCCATCTTCCAAGTCACAGAATATTAAGGACACCATTATGATCTGATTCTTTATATTGTATGGTCTACATACTGTGATATTGTCCAAAAAGACGTCCTTTACTGTAGATATATATTAATCCGAAACAAATCCTTGTTTTACTGGAAGCTTGTGATAGTAACACATTAATGTTTGTCACAAGATGCTGTGTGTGTACCAAAATATATGAAAATCTTCCTGAGAAATGTGAATATTATATTCATTTTGTATCCTTTTGAAAAATTTCCCCAAATTTTTTTGTTCAGATGGTCATATGGATCTAAAACTTCTTTACTGAATACCTCAACGCTTAGAACTTATAAACTTGAGCATTTGAATTATCCTAATATCATGGCATGGTTATTCATAATATATTTCATATATAATATTTCTAGAAATAATGAATAGTTTTGGGGATAAATCCTAAAGCCAACATATTTCAATACCCTTTTTTGATCTGATTTTGATTTTGAAAAATGTATACGAATGTCTTTCAGTTTTCGAAGTAGTGTTTTCTGTTTTCTTTCATGAATGAAGAGAAGCTATATAAACTTTTTGCTTGGATCATTCTCCTTTGATACATTCACATCTACTCTGCAATTTGTTAAATATCTTTTGAATTTTTAGGATGAAAATCTAAGTCGTATAGACTGAGCTTTGATTGACTTATTATATCTTATATATACTTAGTGGTAGGATCATATATATATATATATATATATATATATATATATATATATATATATATATATATATATATATATATATATATATATATATTATAATCAATACTTCTAAAGTGCTGAAATCTTTCTCAGTAGAGGGTCCTTTATTGTGGTTAAACTGATATAATAAAGTGTATTGTTATATACTTCCTGTTTACTCTCACCAGATAAAATATACAATAGAGAGAAATATGTCCTATGTTGGGTTTTATATAAACAGCAACATTTCAGTTCGAACAGTTATTGTTAGTGAATGTGATATCTGCAAGAATTTTAATACCTTATATATACATAAAAAAATACATACATTATGAGAATTAACAGTGTTCCTCTAACACAGTTATCACGGCTAAATTAAGTGCAAGATCATTTGTGCATTTAGCAGTATTTGTATATTATATTCGATTGAGTTATGATTTATATTATTCAAATCGTGGTAGAGCTCTAATATTTTCAAATGAGAATGAGTTTTGAGATATCCCTTGATGTGAAGTTCTTCTTAAATTGCCACCCATTCACCAGAACTAAGCATGTGTAATTTGTTAATATATGGTCTTATATGTGCAACATCAGTAAATGTGGCTTTAGACACTTCTTTTTCTTGGGCATAGGCACGACCCCCTTTACTACAGGCCATGAAGAGCGTAGTCCCTCGGTGTTGCCAAATTGTGCTTAGTTGTATACTATCCTAATCGTATGTTCCAAGCTTTCAAGCATTATCTCAACTATTTTTGTATATTGTGAACAAACAATGAATATTATTAGTATGTATAATATATAGAATATTATATTGGGTATTGTGAGCACATATTTCTGTAACAGAAAACTGTAAAACATTTATTATTGCAAGAAAACAACGATATTTTCGATAAAGCCCCACTGCGTGAAAAATACCTCTATTAGTCAGTGGGATTTATTTACATGAAAAGTTGCCTAACCAAATTTATTAAATTATTTGAGAGAATAGGAACCTTGAAAGAAACGCTGTAGGAATTACTCAAATTGAATTATTTACCTTAGTAAAAATAAATATTATATTTCTGATTAGAGCAACCAACAAACTACTTTATGAAAGTATTGAACTTTCTTCGTTTATTTTTTGATTCAGGTTTCTCGTGTCCGGCTTCATTATTTTTTTTGTCTAATCATTCAATAAGATATTCGAAAAAATGGAACACAGCATGTTCAGAATATTTTTATTGTCTTCATCACATAAACAGCAACAACAAAAATCTTTAAGGACTCATCCAATGACACTCTTAAAATAGGGAGATTACACAAAATTGCTTTCTGGTGTATATTATACAAAAAGGCACGTTCAAGAGAAATACCTTCAATAATTTTTTCAAATATGGAACAAATGTGAAATAAGACATTTTCTGTAAGTATATTAAGTCCTCCCCGTTGCAAATAATTAAAATATTATCAATAATAAATAAAATCATAGCTTCCAAAAATTGTGTTTTGAGGAAAGTTTGGATTTTGAAAGAATATGTTATTGTTAGTTAGATTTGTGAATAGCGATCTGTTTATTCGATGGTTATCGGTAATAAATAGGTTAGAAAATATACTTATTACTATAAATAAACTCACCTATCCCAAGCTTGAAACTTACTGAATCATCTACGGAATACCTATCCTCTACATTACATTTCACAAACAAATTATTTGTAAGTAATCCGTACTCAAAACACAACACAAATTCGATTCGATTAAATCGGTACACACAAAACACTTCGTTTTTATAATTTGATGTTATGTTATCCACAAAATATCAACACTAGCACGTAAATAACACTAAAGAGAATTGATGAATAGAGAATTAGAACTGAAATCGTAAAATATTCTACTTAAAACTACGAAAGTCTTGAACAAAACGAAATTGATTTCGTTTCACTGAAATTTGTAAACAAACTAAACACTTCGTTTTTTAGTGTTTGATGTTGAGATTTCAACAAATTATCAACATCACCACTTGTAATACACTGTACACTATTGAAAAATATAGTATTTATACCGAAAGCTCAAATTATTTAACTTCAAATTGCGAAAGTTTTGGGAAGCGTCCTGTTTGCTCTACAAGAAATTGCGGGAATATATGCCCACGCAATGACATATGTCAAATACTCATTTCATGGCCTGTAGTAAAGGGGGTCGTGGCATAGGTATATACGGTAATTCTGTGAATCAAACAGTAAGTGATTTAGACCACAGAGTTTTGTATATGTTGCAACCGACTGAGTTCAATTCAACTATAAAAAACAAATGTTCATGCGTAATAACCTATATTTATTCACTAAAACTGTTTATTTTGATTCAAGTTCATTCACTACATTTCGTATATCCATCTGGATATTACAATTCAGACTGTGTATTTCAACTTCGTTTAAACGTTAATATATCAGGAAAAAGTGAAGTTTGTGCAAACAGAATGTACTGGATGTTTTGAATTAACATCCAGATCGGCGATAGAAACCCAGTCAATGAAGTGAAGATATAAACAGATTAATATTGAAAGTTGTACACGAGGTGGCAAGTGGCAACCCTAATTGTAAGTCAGGAAACCTGTGATTTTAAAAAGAATGGTGGCCGGAGGCTGAACCTCGCAGTCGCTTTAGACGAAGGCAAAACTTTGGGTCGTATCAACTCAGGGCCTGATCTAGGTTCTCAAATTCCTTTCAACTTTCTAGTCCAGTAAGTGAATAAATGTTCAAATATGGCTTTACTATTTTGGATGGTGAGTAACGCTAATGTGCCTTTATATTGATGATATTCAATTATATATATATATATATATATATATATATATATATATATATATATATATATATATATATTTTTTTTTTTTTTTTATTTTAACGTTTCAGTAGAATGTTGAGCTTTGTCAGAATTAGGGTTGCCAAACGTAATCTATTAAATATTGTTGTACTCGATATCATGTAGGCGTACTCTATAATCTATAACTCTAGTGGAGTATGTTAAAATACTTTTTTGTACACAATTATTATTATACTAGTGCCAGTCATGTAATATTATGCAAACCCATAATCATAAGTGAAAAAGTCAACTGTTTACTGTTAATTGTTGGTAATTAAGCATCATTCAGTGTTTACGATACGCAACCACTAATGTCGATGTCACAAGTGGTTTTGAGATAACCTAAATTTATTTTAAAAACTCATATTCCTAGCAGATGAATGGTTTTCACTAAATAATATCACTAACGACATACGCCAATTAATCATTAAAATTTGGCTATCTAATTTTTTTGTGTATATATTAGAGGCTTATTGAGAGATATTATTATGAAGATTCATTTGTTTTTGTAATGTCATTCGAAGAAAATGATTAAATCGTAAATAAGTGTCCTTATACATACGTGTTTCTGATAAGTGTTTGTTTCGAAAAAAGTATAAGTGTATAATTTTCAGAAGAGTAAGGAATCGAAATATAAGTTAATCTCGCTTAACTCTTGGCGAAACATAATTAAATATTAAATTAAATTAAACTCTTGGCTTAATGTTTCGTTTCAGGATTATATTTAACATGTTGACTAATTCATGTTGTTAAATATAATCGTGAAACATTAAGCTAAGAATTTAGTTTAATAAATAGGTAAGTTAATCTAGTTAAATTAGTTACTGAAGTTTGAAATTTAACAAAAATTCTAGGCGAGTACCTACACAAACAGTACATAATAGGCCATTTAATGAAAAATTCTAAAAATTAAAAATGCGTGTTTTTCAAATAGTTTCATTGGCGGTGGTATTATGGCAGTCGGACTTTTATGCAAGGAAGAATTCTTTTTTGAATTCCTATTCAATCTGTCGAAAACATGATCCGAATATACCAGGTAGATACTTATATATGAGTCAAATTTATCCAGAAATCCATCATAAATTAGTCTTCCTTATCAATGCAAAAATTTCGCAGACATTGATGTGGGACCAGGGTAGGGTCCGCCCCTGCGCGCTCACAATACTGTCGGCATTTTCTGATTCTCAGAGCTCGTACCGTCTCTGTCATCTCGGCCGACAAACTTGCTTTTTGTATAGCTCCGTTCCAAGAATATTTTCTGTTTAGCAATCATTCTTTTGTGGCCTCTATTAAGTCTTCTTCGCGGCACAGAGACCCCAGTTGGTCTCTCTATATGCTTCCTTGGTCATAACTCTTATTTCCTTCTCGCTCCGACGATTCCAAACATTTGTTTATAGTTTCATTTTTCGACGAATTCTCCGATGGCCCTCGTCTAATGCGGTTCTATTCTTGTGCTCGACGGGCTTCAAACGACAATAAAAATCTGTCATTTACGTAACTCTGATCTTGATGGTTTCATACCGAGTGGCCATGAGAAGCCGAACATTTGATAAGTTTAGTTTTTACTCAACTTCGATAGTCGATTACGTAATAGGTCTAGCGGTTCTCGAGTTAGCTCAAGTATCCTTACGACATATAATCAACGTTTTTCGAAGCTATTGAACTAACTTTTTCATCAACCATTTCAAACTATTTCACGTGCCAATATGTCCAATTAAATTTGAACAAACCTAGAATATAAATTATATAAGTATATATACGAGGTGTGATCGAAAAGTAAGGAACTTAGTTTACGTTTATATTCACAATAATATACAACTATATTTGAAAAAAATATTTTACCTTAGAAATATTAAGGATTTGAGACAGTTTCACATGGTGAGGGACTTTCGTGGTAAAAATATAAGCAAACATTGATACAAAATTGATTGATATTTTATTGCCTACATTCGAATTATCAAAGTACTCTGCCACACTATAGCATGCCTTTGTGAACAGCAATGACTTAAATAGTAGTAGAACTCGGGTTCGAGACCCGCTGAAGGCATGGGTGTTTTTGTTTGTCTATGATTTCAGTAGTTTAAATAATGATATATGCTGGGTAATGTACATTGATTACAAGCCTAATGGACGTTCGGAAGCGGCGTTAAACTGTAGGTCCACTGAATTGAAAAAATAAATATATATATTCATCAATATTTGTTTCGTATCCTTCAAAGTGCATAACCTTCTTCAGATGCAACATATTGTGCAACACTTTGTCCAACCCTCGAAGTACTCCTGATAACAACTTATAATAAACACTTTTTGATATACTTTTTCAACTCATCCAGCAATCGTTCTTTATGACCTCAATCGTTGGATGAAGGGTTTTTTGAGTTTCAGGAACAATAAAAAGTCACAGAGGGTTCAATACTGTGGGATTGGCATGATTACGGTGTTCTTGGCCAAAAAATTTAGCAATTTGGGAAAAACGATGACACACGTCTCATGTCTAAAAACTATCTGTTGAAATTTCTTGGACGAACTAAATGAGATGCCGATTTTTTACTTAAACTGTGTGGCATTTTATCATCATTTTAGCAGTTTTAAAGCACTTGATTATTTTAACATACAAAATTTAAAGCAAACTCTTTGATACTTTTTTCGACAGTAGAAAATTGCCGAGCAAGCGGAATACTTCTGACCCTATTGCCTTTCACAAACGAACAAAAAATGCTATACTTACATATACTTGAAACGTTTCACATTGAACACAAATGTACGGACAAAAAAAATGAAGATCGAAATGTGATTTCGAAGCCCGCGAAATTTGAAGTTAACTTACTTTGTGATCATCCGTCGTATATATAGCACTTGAAAAGAAGTAACAATTACATAATTTGTCCTTAACTAATTTTCCACGTGTACCATATAGGTAGAAAAACAGTTCATCTCTTCAATCTGAAAATTTTTGAAGCGCCTTCAGTAAATAATAATAAAACTTCCGAGAAATGAAGGAGCAGTATACCTATAAAAGTGTGGGTAATAGCTTTTTAATCTCCCAGTGAAGCTTCACATTCCAAACCATAACCGAATATAAATCTCTAAGTCTTCCCACCATGAAAACGTGAATTAGAATATCTCAAATTCTTCATCACAAATTTAAACACATGAGATAATCATATGAGAAGGATATTCCTACACGAGTACCTACATAATATGTCATTTGATATTCATGTTGTTATTTAGTTGTAAAATACGTAGAAGGTTTTAAATCTTTGCTTTTCTATTCCTGATACTGGCACCAAATCAATTGATTGTTGAACGTTATTGAAAAATAAGACTGTAGTTTCAGATTTTAACAAGTAGATTATTGAAATAATGCATTCTAAGTGTAGAAATGTAACAGAGCACACTTTTTATCGATTGCAATTATTCTACTAACTAAAATGATGAAGAAAACAGTGTTATTCAGAGTCTTTTACCATTTTATATGAAATGGTAAACATCATGTTATGATAAACATCATGTTGTGGTGTCAGTTCATTTCATGTCAGTTCTCAATTGTCAAGT
The DNA here is from genome assembly GCA_030704895.1 of Henosepilachna vigintioctopunctata. Taxonomy (NCBI): domain Eukaryota; kingdom Metazoa; phylum Arthropoda; class Insecta; order Coleoptera; family Coccinellidae; genus Henosepilachna; species Henosepilachna vigintioctopunctata. The sequence continues at coordinate 2,778,477 of JARQZJ010000122.1, read as the reverse complement.
GTCAATTGCTTCCACAAATTGAACTGTTTCACTTACGTTTATAAAAATATTTATATATACTGCTACTTGAGAAGCTTCAGTTGTTTAACAGTTAATGATTTGTCAAACGTAATGAAGAAATGAAATTGGACTTTCCCGTTTCGATGTCTAAAATAGCTTCTGTTTTCTTTCATGCATTCATTTAAAATCAATTAACGAGCATTATTTATTTTTATGAATTAACCACGGTATTATTACCGAGTTCAAAATAAACTTAATTTGAGTTTTCTATGGCTCATACTGATTTTTATGACTTCAACAGACTGTGGTGACGTGAAAGTATCCGATACAGAGGAACTTCTAGGAAGAAATGACTCTGAGGATGAAAATTTCGATAGGATAAGAACATGTCAAACTCCAACATGTCAGGAAGGACTGAAGACCTCATTGGAAAACGAGGAGCATCCCCCCGAATCACCCAGACAAATAAATTTAGAGGTAAGTACGAAAGTTTATTATCAATATTCATTACGGTAGAGTTATATATATATATATATATATATATATATATATATATATATATATATATATATATATATATATATATATATATTTATCTGATATTTCACCGATAACAAATTTTCCACTCATTGTGATCTCATCGCGTCTTGAGTCAAAACAAAACAGCGATCTAAACAGCGACCAAGTCGCTGTAAAAACAGACGGTGACTTATATACCAGTGACTTTTAAATTACTGTCGCCGATATACCGGTGACCTAAAAATCGCCGATAATCCCATCACTATACGTTACTACGGAACGGATATGGATTATAGTTTGATTAAGTAATAGTTACAAGTAGCACACGTCAAAATGAGTGACTTTGTGGTGAAATAGTCTAATAAAATACCACTCGTTATTGAGTTTACCTCATTAGTCTGTCTCTTACTTTATCACTCAACTGAGTTTCTTGTAGGAAAGAAGGACTCGTGGTGTTTTCAAGAAACTTTGTTTCTTCATAAAAGAAGGAAATGGCACAGATTTTTTAAATTGGAATAAATTTTCTTGGCTCCAATTTAAAAAAAAACTCTTCAAGCAGTACAAGCGGCGCGTTTTACCTTGATCATCTCGTCTTCCAAACGTCAATCGCTCGTTGAAAAACATTATTTAATACTAACAACGTTAGTTTAATGATGGTGATCACAGAAATTATGTCTTTCAAAACAAGGAGAAACGATAAAGATTTAAATCTTTGAATCGTTATCGATGTTAATGAGATAAAAACGGTTTTTCAATAATCCTACCCGTGTTGATTATAGAAGGTTATCTTTGAGCGCTATGTCGGAGAGGCATAACGTTGTTTCCCACGTTATTTATTTTATCTTAATCGATTTCCTAATTAGTTTGTTGATTCATGAAAAGTTGATATGGCTGACGCGTGATGATTTTGTGGGCAAACGTCCGACATCTAACAGCTATGCTAAATCACTCTGAGCGTATTATTGCATAATTGCAAGAATGTTATTACCACCATAGAAACATGACCAACGTCCAATGTGAATAAATCTACAGGACCGGATCTTTTACATAACACTCTTCTATATGTACTTGCACTATCCTACATTCATCCAGTTTTTCTTCGATATTTTCCCAATTGAAGTTTTGAATTTAACAATAAGTACTCTTGATTTACACTTTTATTGAAAACATAGCATGACACGTTTCGTCTTAATAAACTACTTCTTATGCTAATAGAATACTGACTAATACCAGTGTCAGTATTCTGATTGAAATGTTTTCAATAAAAGTGTAAATAATAAGTTCAAGTGTATTAATGTTATCTTATATTCAATATAATGGATTTACATCAAGTAAACACCAGTACCATTCAATATTTCAAATAATTACTTGATTTCTAGCTGTGAATATGTCGAATTATGAAGATACAATGTTAAATTTTTTTCAGTTGTCTATTTCATTCACTCTTTGAAAGGAAACTCCGCGGTTATTGTCCAGAGGACAATAATCATTTTCCGATTTTGTAATAAACTGCAGACTATTTTCATGTACACATTTAAAATATTTGGGGATATTTTTAAATTCCCCAAATTTTACTAGTAGAAAAGTATATTATTTCTGATTTACTCAAGTTTCATTAGTTTGAGATATTAGTTAAAACGTTGCTTCGTCGCTATTTGAAATAGAATTAAAAACTATAAGGGTTCAGACTTGGAATTTTTGAAGGATCTACTACAATATATGTAGTTGAGCTGACGATTATTTTTATGTACACATTCAAAGTGTTTTGGGAAATTTTGGAATTCCCCAAATTCTTTTACGAGTAGAAAAGAATATCATTCCCGATTTACTCGAGCCTCGTTCGTTTGGTCTCTGATATTTCAAAAAAAAAGTGTGGCATTCGGAGGCTGCTGCGTTAAAGCTATTGCTTTGCTAAAGATATTTTATCAACTTTATTTTTTATTTTATTTTTTCTTCGATATTCAAGTTTTTTCTTTGATATTAATTCAAGTTACACTTTTTGAGCGTGGTGACCGATATAAAAACAAATTGTTTTCTTTTATTGAATAAATGAGAAGTTAATATCGTTGAAAATATTTTTATTATCTTACAATACATGTAGAATTTCAGGAATTTTTATTATTGAAACAATAGGTTCATTGTAACTGAAATAAAAAACATAAGTTTGAGACTTGATATCCTCTAAATATCTGGAAAATACCGCGTCAATGGTGGTCCCATATTTCGTTGTGGATTCTTGTGAATCATTATTCATGTTCAAATTCAATTTTTCCGAAAGAAAAGTTGATGTTGCAATCGCCAGCCAAGATAACTGCAAATTCATCACCATTTGTACCAAGTATTTTCGACCCTTCTTCAGTGTACTCGAGTAAAGTGCGATGAATAAAATGCTCTACCTCGTCCAATTTTGGATTCGGTGAAAAGTAAATTGCTACCAGGACTATGTATAGGCCATTTCTAAGTTCGCATAAGCACGCACAACAAATGAGCGCCCAACATTAACATCGCTAACGTGTGCAATATTTATTTCAATATTCGGAGTCATAATATTAATAACATTATTATTATTTTGGTACGCTACCTTTTGGAAGAGTATCTCGTTTGAATTGAACAATACAAGTGTAAGGAATTTGTTTGGATTCTACGATTACGAAGTATTGATGACGAATCAATGACCTCATCGTTGGAATATCACACCATACATGACGTACAGATTCATTCTGTTTTGTAGTTTCGTATTAGACAGCACTAATTGAATTGTATATTTCATCAATCTAGTGTTTTAATGTAAAAAGACGTGTTTAATTAATTATATTCACTACACAAGTGTATTTACTCTCTAGCTCAGTGTATATACTTTCTCACAAACAGCTGCTTACGTATTCCTCCTATTTCAGAGTAGCTCGTCTCGATCCCTGCGAGCTTCATACAGTCGTACCTTATACATACACGTTAAGCGAACTGTCAGCGAGCTACATGGTAGGCGGAGTGGGGGCTGTTAGGTTTTATTTTCGTTACGGAATTTCTTGATTCGGTCGCCGCGTTCAAAGCCCGCGATAAAAGCTATGCATTAGACTAAAAAATAATAATTGTTCCTTTTTTGGCGAGGGGATGGTAGTTCAAACGTTTTTTCGTCGACATTTGAACGATTATAAACTATAAGGGTTCAGACTGGTATCTTTGGAGTATCTACTACATCAAGGGTGTCCAACTGGCAAGGATTCAAGGGCCATAACTGAAACCATTAGCGTGGTTGGAGGCCATTTAGTAATGAATGATTGTATTTATATCTTTTTCACAATGACGGCGTTCAAAGAATATTTCTGAATGTGTGTTTATTAACCTTCCGCGGGCCAGTATACAACAAAGGGCCGCTAGTTAGACTACTTGGACAATAAAGTTCAGCTGCAGATTCTTTTTACGTGTAATTTATATACGTAATATATTTTGCATATATTTGGGGTAAATTTTGGAATTCATCGTGAATGTCGAAGCAGTCCGTCCCTGTTGTATATAAAAAAAATAACAGTCGCCAAATGAGCTAAAGTATAAACGTGTAGGTATCAAGCATAAGGGTTACCCACTTTGTGAAATATAAATCGCTTTTCAAAAGATAGTCCGCCGTAATGAATTACTCGACGATCAAAGGTGCCGCTCATTTGAAATTCATAAAAACTCGACGGCGAAAGACCCGATGACACTTGTACAAGTCGCATAGAAAACTCATTTAAAGTATAAAAGATTCGCTCGTAATCGTTACGGGTATCGGATAGAGAGAGGACAATTGACGTAATTAAAAGACACACATAATTCGCGGCCCGCTTTGATTTTCGAATCGCTCGCCGCCATCGAAGTCGGTCCTTCCGCGTGTCGAACGCGGGATTAATTAATAACGGTGAACTGGAAAAGTGCTGATGACCGTTTCGTTAGAATCACGCGGTATTAATATTTTTTCCTTGCGGCGTGCTACGAATTCGAAGTTGGATGAATTATTTCTTTGCCTATTTTAGATGTGCTAAAACACAAAACAATCTAATTTAATATTGTAAAGAGGTTAAGTTTGTGGGTATCTGTATAGGAAGTAATCTCGCGAAGTACTATATTAGTTTTATAAATTCTTCTACAAGTAGAAAACTACAGTATTCTTGATCGATTATGGTTTTATTTGATTATGATTAATGTTAATAACATTAGAAGGGCCAGGCTTCATACCGTCAATTTGACGGTATTACAGATATCCAGTTAGAATATTTATGAAATTGTTGCGTATTTTGGATTATAATGAAATAAAAATAATAAGTATATGCATACGACTTACTCTATATTTCCGTCTCACAATCGATGAGAGGATATGTGAGGATTGAAGTCGTTGCCTTTCAAGTTGCGTGACTGATGAGTACCTTGTTGTACGAAACAGTGACTGTCTCACACTTTCAATAAATGTAGGCATCGATTTCAAGACTCTCTAACATTTATACCTAGAAGGACAATGGAGACATCGCATTGTTCATGTTTCACATAGCGTGCTCTGCTATTATGTTCTTTGGAATAATTGGTAAAAAAATTATAGAAAGAGAATTATAGTGTACTTTAATAGCGAATATCTAACAAGTGCGATAATAAAGCACGAGAACTACAGAATTCTTTATCTTGTAGTGAATCTCTGACATGTTTTCAGAAATGACAACGAGCGTTTCTACAACCGCAACCTAGATGGCGCATTACTTCATCAAATTAGATGAAATTGTTCCAAAAAACTAGACTTGTAAAATGTATCTTAATTGATAAGGACGTGTAAAACACCCAATGTAGATGTATTCATGTGCTTTTCATTGATTCTTAGATTTGAGTTGTACATTAATCTATGCATTATATATGCATACGACTTACTCTATATTTGTTCTTTTCTAACGTTATCTGTTTTCCGGTGTTCTTTCTCCTACTATTCCTTTTTGACTACTGCTAGCAAATTGTTGTTCCTCCTTTGTTATATTTGGTTTGTTTGTATCGAATACCTCGTCATTTATTACTAATTTAATAGTGTTTGCGTTTACTTGATGTAAATCCATTATAATTCAATATAAACTTAAATTCACACTTGAATTCGTGAGCCTTCCGTCGGAGCTTTGCGTCTAGTGTTATCCCCAGATATTTTGCTGTATTTCAAAATAAACGAAACAAAAAGTTATCAGACTAAAACTTTGTTGTACAGTAATCTCATATACCACTTAAAACGTATTTGTTTTTTATATAGATTTAGGCTTACTATTACAAATTAGGAAAAGTCATGAAATATGAAAAGAAACATAACATAGTTTGTAAAATATTCAAGAATGAACTTGCCGTGCCGTCAAATTGACCGCCCTGGTCTTTCTAGTGTTAAAAAAAAATATTTTTTTCAGTTGAACGAGATGGTGGTTCAAACGTTTCATCGATGTTTGAACAACCATTTTGAACTGAAAAATTTTTGAGACGTCTACAACATGTTAGTTAGCCATTCTGATATGTAATTAAAACAAAACTTAACCATTCATAAAATTTCACGTAACAATCAAACCGGTTACGGATTTATATCTATATTCCGCAAGTGTGACGCTGAACTAGACTCAACAATGCATGAAGTAGTATAGATAGCATAGAACATGAAAAAGTTGCAATCAAAATGGCGTCCTTCATAGAAAAGATAAACGTTCTATTTCTTTCGTTGTGGTGTTTCAAATGCAATGAACTGTGACGATTAAAGCCAAGGCATGTCGGTTTTTATTCGTTCAAAAGCTGATTTTCTCCAAATCCAGATAATCCTAGAGTATTTCTTAGCTTTCTGAGTAAATTAATATACAAAGAAGTCTTGGAAGTATTAAATAGCTTTTTTCTGTATTTAGGACGCCATTTTGATATTATTCACGTTCGTTGATCCATCTATATCGAAAGAAGCATTTTGCGATAATTATTTGTATCTAGTTTAGTGTACGATTCACACTTACTGCAGATGGATATGCACCCGGAACCTGTTCTCGTAATGTTTCGATAAAAGTTTATATTGGTTAGATAGTGACGTTTTGGTTTAATTATTGTTCTCAGCCACGGTTAATTTCATGTATTCAAATGAAAATCCATCTTTTGTGCATCAAAACAGCTGTTCTCTCAACTCCAATTCTTTTTCGTTTTACCCATTTTAAATTACTAATTTGTTATATTTTATTATCGCTTTGTGCCCTTTGCTCCTTGCCTCTTTTAGTTGGGGTATTAATGCTAGTCTTTCTTTTTGGACGTTCTTCGGGAAGTCTTCGTCAATCCATATTTCAGTACCTTTAAGATAATTGGCGTTTTTCATAACTTTAATTTTCGTGTTTTCTAGTAATAGTTTTACAAATATAGGTCTCATTCTGTTCACTGTATATCTTCTTAATCTTCGAATTTCATCAGCATATATCTGTTCCATTATCGACATTTACTCCGATTTTCTGCATCAGCACTTCTATTTTTCCTTTAATTTCGATTTCATCTTCCTTCTCTTCGTCAATAATTCCTTTTATTATAATATTTTTGGACCTGATCGTGCGTTTAAACTTTTCTATTGTCTTCCTGAGTTATTATTTTTTCTTTCAGTTTATTGTTTTCCTGTTATACTTTTTGCAATTTCTAACGCGATGATATCTAGTTTCTGTACCATTTCTTTCATGTTTGCATTCATTTGTAGGAACATTTGTTCAATTCTCGCCATATCTCCCATTTTTATCTCTGATCGCGAAAAATCAGACCCCAGTCAACCCGTCGGAACCCTAGTTTTTATCGATCTATAGGTTTTACTAATTTAAATTTATTTCAAATAGTATTTCTTTGGCCTACTGATTGTTATAAGGATATGGCAACACCGCTTTTCAGCCAGCCATCGTTCTGTTGTAGATAATGTTTTGTTTTTCGGTTAACCACTTGATAATTATCGTCTTATACTTTTATTAGATAGTGACGTTTTGGTTTAATTATTGTTCAACCACGGTTAATTTCATGTATCCAAATGAAAATCCATCTTTTGTGCATCAAAACAGGTGTTTCTCTCAACTCGAATTCTTTTTCGTTTTACCCATTTTAAAAACTGTTTAGTCGATTATCCCATTAGGATCGTCCACTCACATTTACGAAGCCCGCTCCTATTTCTGAGTAGGACCGGAGAAAATAGCTTTACGAGCATTGTCGGAAAAAAAATAATAATAGAAGACAAGAAACAATTAGACGTCTGGGGCTATTCGCTCTCACTCCGAATTTTATAGGTTCGCTTATACGGGGTGGTTTTTCGATTTTTCGTCTGGCTATTCCGAGAAACCATTACTGCGGTCATAAACCCCATGTGGCTTTCATTCCTCCATAGGGCTCCCACATAATTGTCAAATGTGAAATGGCATCGGCTGTGCTGCCATTATAATTCAGCAGCGATGGGCGTTGGCTTTGTTGTATTTCGGTATTTTTATGGAAGGCAATTTTCGAAGAAAAATAATTCCGCGAAGTCTGACAATATTGACCTTGGCTCATTATTTGATATGCCTATAATCTGTGGATTAATCGCTGCAGGTGTTGTGCGATGTTTTTTAGAGTCATAGAATTAACATCATAGATATCTATGATAAAACATCATAGTTTTTTAGAGTCATAGAATTAACATCATAGATATAAACGTCAAAATTGTTTTGCTATTCAAATCATTTACTGTTGTTGATTGCATAATAGAACGAAATATAGGATTCGATTTAAAAACGTGAAAGTTTCAAGACATTTTCGCTACTCTAGTGTATTCACTTTTTTGCTACGTGAAATTAATGAAAAATATACATAAAAACCAGTAGAAAAACTGGAAAGCCTGTAAGTAACCATTCTATCTGTATTACGATTTACCTCGAAACTTTCTTCCATCCACTTTTTACATCTTTAAAAGTAGAGATGTGAAAAATGCTGAAAACTAAAAAAACTAGTCAGAATATGAACTCAACTAATTTGTAAGTGTTAATTAATGACTTAGGGGTAAAAGGCGCACAAAAACTAGAAGCAACAACACAAATTTTAGTAGGGATTGTGAAAAATCTTATAAAACTGATTCTTCTTAATTTTCAAATTCTCAAATGAGTTTGGTATATTTTGTAATGCAAGAAAACTTTTCTAAAACAATATTTGCGTTGTATGCTTCAGAAAGATGAATTTTGGTTCTGTGATTTTCCATGAATCTTTCCAGTTTTGTATTTTAGCCACCCTATCTGGACACGTTCTATGTATTTGTCTAAATTTCCTTGGATTTAATCAGGTATGACATTTAACTGTCTGAAATATATTGATTGAAACATATTGCAATTTTGACTTATTCGTTGAATCATAACGGAGAACAATTTTCTAGATATTTTAAAGTATCTCATATTCTGATTATTGTTAATTGAATTCAGAGGAATTTTAACGTTAAAAACTTATTCAGTATGACATTTGTGCAATAGAAGTATTGCATTTAGTGACTAAATAATCTTGGTAATTTGTTGGCAAAAATGATACACAAATAATTATATAGATACAATTTCTAATTGGAAAAATATTCAAACTTTTTTTAGTTCAATTTGAGTACCTGAAAAGAGTTCTAATGACATTTTGACATTATAACCTAAAAGTTGATATTTTTATCGGATTGTTGGATAAGCGAGTTGATTACTGGTGGAAGAGTGAAGCTCAATTTGTCCCGGTCACAAACACAAAAAAAATATCCCATCGCATTTCGAATGAACATGAAAAAAATGAGAAATATTACGGCCATAAATCGGATTTCATTCAGCGTATTCTCTCACTCTTGTTTTTTCGCGTGGCAGCCCAGCGTACGTATAGCCGCGGACGTGGCCGCCGTTTGAAAGAAAAAAGCTGGGTAATAATGTAGAAGTTGCAAAACTAATTGGCTCTTTGTCGGCATCTGGATGCCGCCAGTCACGACCGGGGGAATAAATTGATGATATTGAATAATTTTGACCTATGGGAGGCATGCAATTAATTATTACCAATCGCAATAACCGTGAGCCGTTTCCTCGGCCACACCTTGGGCCATCAACAATCCAAAATAGATTTCGGCGATTCGATTCTTTTGATGTCTATCGTTCTCGAAAAAAAAAATATAAAAATAAAAATCACTATGATGAGACAATTTTCTTCCGATACCTTGTGCAGAAGAACGTCCCGGTCAGTAACGTTCTTTTGGTAACAGTGATTCTTCACTGTTACTGAAATCTAAGTGAAGGAAATTCTGTTGTATTATGTTACTACATGTTTCAAATTCAACCAAGTTTCAAGTGAGTCATTTAATAGTTTTCTATTGTTTTTAGGAATTTTTCTGCGATGTTTCAATGGAAAATGGCGATCCGCCTGGCCAAGAAAAACAAGAATTCTCTTTCACACTGTACGATTTTGACGGACATGGGAAAATAACTAAAGACGTGAGTACCTGTATTGACACAACCTTTATATGATGAATTTCTTTAAAATGCAATAGAAAATGTAAAATGTTTGAATTACTCTACTCTTTTCAATAGTAAAATATTAAAAAACCGTAAGATTAAAATGAAAATACACAGAAAATTGTTCCGATTCACCGTATGAAATGTGTGGTTATTTTAGATAACTCATCAGATTTTCCGATATTTTGATCTGTCATTTTGTCGTGTCATTTTTTCACTGGCTACTATCGAAACCATAGTAGAAAATGGATGGGAAACTGGTAATTGTTAGCTGTGGCAATTTCGAACATACGGAGCCAATGTATGAATTTCAGCTCTCCGAATATTGTATTCATATTCTCAGATCTGTAGCCAAAAAATAAGGACGTTCCTTTTGATAGCACGCCTAAAAATAAAGCTTCACTTTGATCTCATAATCTCTTTGAACTTGTTCTGTTTACCAAAGAAAATACTTTGACACTGACGACTACGTTACCTATTACACTTATGTTGTGCTTGATGCGTTTGCCGGTTGTTATTTATAACATTCGGATTGTATGTTATTCTAATATTGTTCCTGCGAAAGCTATCTAGATATGTGCTGTTAAAATCATTGCCGATCATCTGACTAAACGACTCCCTTTCGCAGCATGAATTATCCAGCAAATACTTTACCACATACTTTATTTATTTAAAAAAAGCATGACGACTCTTTCTCATGATAAGTAATGGGTGATTTTTTAAGCGTAGTTTTTTTTTAATAATAAATAACTCAATTTTCATCATATATTCAAAATTTCTAATGAAATTGATAACTTGGCCTTTGCCATTTACATTTTAAAGATAACTTCAAGTAAATGTTGTCCGCGGCTCCGTATCAAATGCTCCACTCGGAAGGTTCAATTTTGTGTCACTTCTTCGAGCATTTCGGCCTGTATCCCACGAATTACGCGTGTTATGTTACCCTGTAAGGCTTCAATCGTGTCCGGCTTGTCCACATCCACTAACGACTTTACATAACCCCACAAGAAATAATCCAGAGCCGTCAAATCGCATGATCTCTGCGGCCAATTCACAGGGTCATTTCGAGAGATAAGCTGCAAACCAAATTCATCCTTCAACATCGAGCTGTGTGGCATGTGGCACCGTCTTGATGAAACCACATGTCAACCAAGTTCAACTCGGCCAACTGGGGCAAAAAAATTGCGTATTATGACTCGATATCGTTCGCCGTTGACAGTAACGTTTCTTCCACGGTCGTCTTTGAAGAAAAATGGACCTATGATGTCACCAGCCCATAAACCACACTTATATATATATATATATATATATATATATATATATATATATATATATATATATATATATATATACATACATATTGATATATAACTATGTCGACTGACAGTTCATCATTTCCGCGATTCTATAAAAATAATCACAGAATTCTATTTTCACTGTACGTACCATTTCAAGAGGAAAAACAATTTCCACATATTTACGAACAGAGCAATTTTTTCAATACATAGATATTCAATTTATGTGGTTCTATTTTTTGATTTTGGTAAACTTTGAGCGAAAATATTACCAAACTGTATTGTATTTATCTATTTAGAAAAATACGAGATGAATGTGTTACCAATAATTACTATGCTGTTCGAGTGAATTGGGACAAAGGATAAAAAACAATGTTTTCGTAAAATCTTACCTTTCAATGAAGTAAATAAATACAAAATAGCGTAAATTCTTCATATTAATATGAAGTATGTACTCTTTTCGCAGAAATAACTTCTTGAACTCGTCTAGGCATCGATTCCACTAGCGTAGCGCAGATTTTCTTCAATTCCTCATCATGAAACCACACCTGAATTGCACTTATAATCATTTTTTCTTTTGAAGTGAAATCCATTTTTGCCAGTCGTTTCTTTAAAATATTCCATAAATTCTCAATGAGATTGAGAATAGGTGAATTCAATTAAAATTAAAATTAATACTTTCTCGTATTAATTTTCTTATCAACAATTTGTCTGTTCTTGGAGTAGTTTTGCGTTTGCGGCCACAGTTTCCTTTTCTTTTTGGAGACGATGAGCCATTTTCTTCAAATGTTCTTTCGAACAGCCTATTATATATTATATTTTTACTTAACTATAAGTTTGACGAAAAGAAAAACATAAAATTTAAAAAAAATTGAGGCCTACTTTACGTGTTTGTTAGTCGCCTCTTCTAATATCAAATATGCAACTTTTTTTTCTTGGTTTAGTCGTTCATTTGGTGATAAGATGTAATTTTTCAATTTAAAAGGAGGTACATGTAAATCTGTATATCAAAACTCTGTTAATTGCATCACATTATAGCAAATTATAAGTTGCGTAAGAACTATAATACCTAGAAATAGCACAAGATCATTTATTTTCAACACAAAATTGTGTGTTCCATTGAAATATCATATTGAATAGTTTCGGATATTGTTGCGTTTTCTAGTGACTTTTTAGTCACTATTCACTTACTTATAGGAATAAATATTCTGGAGGTATTTAGGTGTTGCGCAAGTTACGCCAATGGTGTAACGGTAGACTAAAGTCGTATTTCAATCAGTACATTCGAATAACCACCTCGTGGAGCTTTGTATTTCGTCTATTATATACCAGAGATTTGTCGGGCAGTGTGGTTGTTTGAGAGAAGGATGAAATTGCGGATAAAAATTTTTACGGTGAAGTAACCTAAGACGTTCCATCAAATGACTAGTCATTTAGAGAGCGGCGGCAAGCGTTCACAAAGGATGGCCGGCACCTTGACAAACATTGTATGTCCGTTATTCGTTTTGACGTCTCCAGCGGAAGCATTTCAGTCATTTACAAGGCGGCATAACTTCAAAGGGACCAGATTTTTCAAACATGCGTGCAAGCACATCTTATACTGTCCGCTGTAACATTTAGTGTTAACTCTCTTCATTTACAACTACTAACTCATGCGTGCCTTGTATCGTTTATTCATGCTTCGATGTTCTTTCTCTTGAAGTTATATTCTTCAGATTTTCATTGCACGGCAGATGGAATCGAGATTTTTATGCTCGATCCAACCGTTTGAAAATTGCACGGCAGGGTTTGGACTGAAATAGTAGACATGCCCGTTCATAACTCGTAATAGATTGCATTGAAGAAATTTCATCAGAAATCTTCGAATTATCACTTCAGAATAAAATTATTGTGATAAACAGAATACTGTACATTTTACAAATAGTACTTAAATGGCACTGGGCTAACCGCATTATGCTATAGACATTTTGTATTGGGATACATATTCTTATAAATCATTTGATAGCATAGTACAATTGTACTTGTCGTAGTAATGATGGAAATGAAACTTCGAAAATAAAAACGAGAAAAAAAGGTATTTAACGTGAGAAGGAACGAAAGATACCAATCAAAAACACAGAATAAACATTAAAGTTTTTATAATGAAACAATATTTAGAATTTTCTTATAAATTACTAAATACGCATGACGCGTTTCGAAGTAAGACTTCTTTATCAAATGCTGAGTTAACAATGAAGAAATAAAAATTAAGAATAGATATAATTTTACAAACTCAATACTTATAGCTACTTTCACAGAACCTACCTGGTATGTTCTGTGAAACTAACCTGTAGTGAGGACCATAGACTACAACTGATGTTTTACAAGAAAGAAAGAATCGTAAACCTGAAAAAATTTTTGATAAAGAAGTAGTACTTCGAAAAGCGTCATGCGTATTTATAAAATTATGAGAACATTCTAAATATTGTTTCATTATGGATATTAAGTTTCTCCAAGTATCGGCCTAATCAATTAAAATATTTTATTCATTTAAAAATCGTTAATTGGTTTTATCCTATTTTTTTTTCATTTTTTACTCTCATCTCTCAAATGTTACGAAACTTGCGTTACGTGATGAACGCTCTCAATGCTTAATAATAGAATTTGTTGAGAAACACATTTTTACATTGTAAAATTACGTTAATTCAATTGATACAATAATTACAACGTAGAAGAAAGCTCACAAAAGGACTGAATTCAGTTTTGATCTTCCATTCAGCCCTCGAACAAAAATATTGTTTCAAATTTACGTTTATATTCACAATAATATACAACTATATTTGAAAAAAAAATTACCTTAGAAATATTATACATTATTCATGGAATATATCTTCACCTTCGAAAACAACATAGTATAATATATAAACAAAGTTGACTGAGTGTTTGCTGATCTCTTGGTGAAACATTGTTTAATATATTAATAAAAAACACTTGGCTAGGTTTTACAACATTTATAATAAATACTTGACAACTTTTTATTTTAAATATTTGACAACTTAACTCTCGAAAATGGGTTAACACCCCGAAACAATTGTCAACTACTTATTTATTATAAATTTTGTGAAACCTAGCCAAGTGCCAATATCAAGGAATTAAATTTGATCGAGAAATCACACAAAGCAATAAGGAATGGTCTTTATATATCGGAATTGTTCTCTCTTACATCTGGCGCAGAGTATTCTCATCCAAACCTGATGAAGCTTTGCATTCGCCACGCATTTTTTTCTCGATGGACGCCATTTTGATACTCTTATAGTTTTTCAAGTGTAGCTCCAAGCGCCATTCTTCCAATTTAATTAAAAGCAAAACGATATTTATTAAATAACATTACACTCTATGTAGGTAGTAGGGATGGTCGATGATCATCGATGTCGAAAGCAAAAACATCGATGTTCGCTTTTCTATAAATATCGAACATCGATGTTAACGGAATCGATATCGATGTTAACTCACGGCCTCACACGCACGACCAATAGGGATGCTCGATGATCATTGAAAATCGATGTTCAAAGCAAGAACATCGATGTTCGGTATTCGATAAATATCGAACATCGATGTTGGGCTTTCGATTATGACATCGATGTTTTTCTAACATCGATCATCCCTAAGGCATTCGTATAAAGTTCTTTTCTAGAATGTTGACTTGTCATTCATTCACAATGAGGTCTTTAAATTCACTTCGTATCTGACATACAGGTAGTTTATCGAATATGCAGAGAATTTAAAAATCTATTGAACAGGTACTCGACACCATAAACATATTTTGAAAAGCAGCAGGAGTCTGTTTTATTTTTACTTAACTAAGAATTTTTTTTGACACAAGCAATGATTTTGAGGTATGATGTAAGGAATCGTTCCTTACAATGATGTAAGGAATGCTCCTTACATTATCATTATATACCACAGGTATGTATGACTGCCAAGAACCATAGAGTAAGACTTACATCTCTCCGTATCTATGATTACCTAGTATTTCAATGGCGGACGTACAACGAAATAGTTTGTGGATCATTCTTGTAATCCAAACCTTGTCATTCTTATAAACAACCTGTTGAATAATAACGTTGAATGTTGTTTTATAATGATGATGTTTACTTTTATAGGTTAAATAATACACGAACTGTAAATAACAAAGAATTTTATTATTTTAATAAAATAACACTTGAATCTAACTGTAAACCTTACCTTTAATAACAAAGAAACAACATCCAATGTTATTATTCACCAGGTTGTTTATAAGAATGACAATGTTTGGACTACAAGAATGATTCAAAGTATTTCGTTGTCTGTCCGCCAGTGAAATACCAAAAAAAAGTCATAGATATCTGTGGTATGTAATGATACACTAAGCAATACACCACACAATAGAATAAGAATCAGTCCTTATATATATATATATATATATATATATATATATATATATATATATATATATATATATATATATATAATTCGTTATTATCGCATTTCCGTGATTCTGTAAGAGGTAAAACGTTTCTTCTTTATATCATCACATTAATTATGTTAGATATTATGTATGAGAACGAAATACGAATTTCGAGATTTTCTGTATAGTTAAACGGTGATATAGAGAAGTAATTTACCTGTTACAAAATCACATATATGAAGTAACCATAGAATATTTAAGTAATTTTATGGGAAGGTTGTTGCTTGTATAAAATGATTTTGTGTAATGTGGAGAAGTGTAGATATTTAGTGGCCGATAAAATTTGTAACTGAAAGTGAGAATTTATCAAAACGTGCCTTCGTGCACGTAGTTTCGAGGCGGAAAGTCGGCAAAGCTTCACTTCACACCTGATCGTCCCCATTTAATTTCAAGTTCACGAGAATATATATATTCCTCGTTAAATATCGTCGGTTTCCACGCTTTTTCCCTACACGCCGGGCGCAACTGATCCGATTCCGAACATCAAAAGAGAATCTATTTTCGGTATCATCTATGGAATCCTGCGTTCGGTTTTTGATCTCCGAACGCGAAATTTTCATATTATTGAATGTTTAAATGCATTCAAAATTTTCCATTTCCTTTATATTCGTGATTTTGATTTGTTCTTGAGCGTTGAATAGATATGCATTTTGTTTTGAACCTAAATAAGTCACAGACGATTTAAAACAATCACAGAAGCTTTCATTTACTCATGATCAAACCTATGTTCCTGTTTTCAATTTAATTCGATTGTGCTTCAATACCTATGTAGTCATTTGCACTAAATACTCAATAAGAAAATTCATATGTTATAAAATTATTTTACAAAATAAATATTCACTAATATATTGAGATATAATCGTTAATGTTAGAAATATCATGGTGAATTCTGGATTCCAATTCCGAGTAAGACATTGACGTTTTTGTGAGTGCTTCTCTGGTGTTCATAAATCTGAAGTTTTATCCAATAGGTATTGTGTACATTAGATTCATGAAGCCCAAAAAATTGAGAAAAATTCTTATAGTAACCAAGAGTTACTTTGAAATCGATCGAATTGATTATTGAATTTCAGTTTACACTTTTCTAAAAAGCGTATTCTAACATTTTTTGATTATTTGAAGAGCTGACGGCATCTATTTCAATAATAAGTTTATCAGTGAAACATTCAAAAGAACTATGACCTCATATAGGCATCCTTCACATTCAGTTCCGTTTTAAAATTTGTATTTGCTTATCAATTATTCAAATTATTTGCACTCATCGTCGATCTAATATGTTAATAAGAATTCAATCTGTGTGAATTATAAATTAGCTAGATGAATAATTATAACGATAATCATAATAATTATGATTAAAATGTAGCATCCATTTCTTTCCAGGACATTGCTGGTTTAGTGACTACTATTTACGAAGCTTTGGGTTCTTCTATAAAGGTGCCTCACTATGGCAGCAAAACGATCAAAGTGAAGCTCACAGTATCTCCTGAACAGCGTTGCGACGGAGAAAAACACTCGGAAAACAACAAACACTCAAATATAAGGTACAAAAAGGACATAAATGTTACCATCCGGCAAGGTTCTGAAGAAAGTAGAAGGTATTGTAAGTCTAACTGTAGGCACAGAAGAAAACTGTACTGCTGCAAGAGGAATGAAGAAAATCGGCGAAATAGTCATTGCTGCAAAAAGGAAGAAGAAACGGAGGAGCAACATTTGATATCCGACGATTTCTCAGACGCTTGTAGCAGAGTATCAAGTGGATCTTCCAGTGATGACGAATGTGAAGTTGATCAATGTTCAGACCAAGAAAATGGTTTTCACAGGGTCAGGCAGAAAAAGTACACTAAGAGAAATCCTAGGAGGTACACTATACCGACATTGTTTCTGAAAGATATTTATAAACACCGAGATAAATGCAGCAAGAACAAAAAAGAAAGGAATAGATCTAGTTCTTTGCAGAGGCAAGAACTGCTAGAAATAATTCAGGCCAATATGGAGAAAAATAACCTCGGTTTTCAAACGATAGGGTAAGGCTATTTCATCGTATGCCAATTATTTTATTTTAACAGCGAAATACTTTAAATTCAGATCTTCCGTTCAAAAACTACACTTTTTACTTTTTGTCCATCTCCTCACTTCATGAGAAGGAGTTCAGCCGATTTCTACGAAAACATATGACTAGTTAAAATCTTTGATCTTTACTGAACATTATTTGATATACTTGACTTCCAGTTGCTCCCTGGATACTTCTTTCAGTTATTAATAACAATTGTTTTTCAACAGAAAACAGTGCACACCACAAGAACCGGCCGAAGTTAAATCACCAGCAACTGAGCCCTCTAAACAGCATAAACACAAAGTAACAACGAAAACGGAAAGTTCGTCCCCTCTTCACCATTATTTCGCAAATATGGTCGATCCAACACAGTTTTACGTGGATTTGGCATCACTTCAAAACGCAACACAACTCCCAACAAATTATAAGTACGACAAACTTATCGACGCCGTTATAGGCGTATCTAATAGAAAAAATCCAATGAACAGTCGAGGAAAACATAGGAAGGCAAACAACGTCAAAACGGAATGTGAGAACGCTGCAGAGTATCAAGTAGATGCCCAAGTGAACGACGATGCCGCCAAGACAACTCCAGCAAAAAAGTGTGTGGAGCGAACCGCGAGGAAGAACTCGAAGAAGAGTCATGCAGTTACGGGGCACACATCTTCACCACATTATCTCAAACACAGGAATCGACAGGAGGACCAAGCGAGGGCCATGGCCCAAGTTGTCCGCTGGCTCGAACAAGAATTCTCCTCAAACCTCACAATGAAAGACAAATGGACTAAACATACTGGTGGATTTAATTCGGAAAAGGAATCTGCTAATAATGCCAACAATTCAAACATTGAAAGACACGAACATCATCACGTACACGAACATATTCACCACCATTATCACCATTACCAAAATGCCCCGTTTGTTGTATAGTTGTGCATAAGTGCTTTTCATACGTTTGGAACCCGAAATTTTGTACAAAGTGATATCTTGATAGTATACAATATTAGATAGTGTTTTCTAAAAGGAAACGTTTTTGAACTGGTTTTTGATTCAGTTGAACTGATAATGATCAGTAAACAAATGAGGACATTATTTTAATTTTGTTGAGTCATCATATTTATTCAAACATTTTTAGCAAAAATTATTAGGTGATTATGGTTGTGAACTTGACTATATATGCGTCTATTTATATCTTGGAGCAGTTTGCAAATTTTGAAATATTGAAAGTAGGTTGCTAGAAGAAATTCCATATAATACAGAACAAAAATTTGAATTTCTTGTTTTTGTACTTAATATATCTTTAATCTTTCCAAATATTTGTTTATATTATTCATTTTCTGCTTATTTCATTTCAATTTGCCAAGTCAGCAAATACATCATGATTATAAAATTTAAAAAATATTACTGGCTTTTGTGTATCGATATTGTTCAATAATTTTATCACAATATGTTCAATCTAATGTCAATATTAGTAAACTAGTCTGCTTCATCCAAATAAGATTATCTGCTTGTCTGAAAACAACAAATTATAATAGAATTTCTTCTAACATCCTTCATTTTGAAAGATACCATTTCTGTTTCATAATCATTGGAATTAAATCCAATTGATCCAATGTTCTTTAAAACTCCAATTTGAGAAGTAAATTCAGAATGGGAGAACCATTTAGAAATGTCAAATCGGGAGCATTAAATTTATAATGTTCTCATGTAATTTCCAATAGCAATTTGTTATATGAAAAATATTTTGTTATCGATTACTTGTTTTTTAGCAATAATCAAATTTTTTACCTAAAACAGTGTTGCCTTCTGTAGTTTCTGAATGTCTAGACAAGAGCGGTTTCTATAGAATTATTCAATTCTCATGTTTTGAATCTCTGGAAATATTTTTATTCAACTGTTGAGATTTTCTCGAGATTATTATTGTTACAATACTGTAACTTCAAAGCTCTGCTATTTTCATACGTTTACTAGTCTTTAACTTCGATTAAGTATTTATTTCCCTTTAGTAGATTTATTGAAAAGTCAGTATTGATATTTTTTATATTTTTTGTTTATACCTATGTAATTTATTTGTGATCAGTTGATGTATCATCAATGATGACTATATTTTAGTTGATAAATAAACTTCACTACCTCTGTTTAATGTAAAATTTATGTAATATATAAATTAACAAATATAGATATTACATTTACCTGATTTCTTCAGGGATTTGTTAATCTTTGTAAATACTTTTAAAAAAAAGTTTATTTCTTTTCACACCAAGAACTGTATTGAGAATTATTTATTAATAAACAAATGAATTGCCAATTAAGAGTTTTGTTTTCAACAGACCCAAGAACATAAAATTCAAAATATATTTTTAGAAGGGGAAATGAAGGTGAAAAATTCTGCAATGTTCATAAATAAGTTTACATTTATTAAGCACTTAACAAGCGTTTTACAGATTTATAAATAACCAAATATAATATTATCGACATTACTGAAGTAGAGTCATACAACACAAACTTCTCTCAACAAAAATCATTTAAATAAGGTAATTATTTTGATGTTACAAATTGACAGTTAAAATATGTTGAAGAAGTGTTCCGATATATCCAAGAAATTACTAAAATTACTAAGGTATAATTATATGAGTTCTTAGATGAACATATGTTCGAATGTGTTACTACTTAAATGTTCCCATTTCCATAAGATGAATGGTGAAATACTGAATTAATGAACAAAACATCTTTGATATTCAATATATAAAAAGGAGATATTGTAATAGGTTCAGTATTGAGCTTAAGATTATAAATCGTGAAAACTTAGTACCAAAACATGGATCTGATCATATCACCTGAGAACTTTTTGAAATAGAAATAAATGATTTAATCAAAAGAAATAATAATGAACAGTTGTTCAAGATTAATAATTTCTGTGCCATTTAATCAATAAATTGAAAATTGAGGAGGAGTTCAATATATGATAACTAGAAAAAGTCTTACTGAAAACATAAATAACTACTCCATGAAAATTGTTCAATACAATCGACATGTATTTCCAGCTACAACCCAATTGTAAACGTTTGATATAACTGTTGCTGACTTGTATTAAACTTTTGATGATGTAACCTGGAACAAAGTTAGATGAATTCCACAATTTTTGAGAAATCTAGCCAACCAGCATTTAGTAGCAACTATAATAGTATTCATCGTAGAGATTCCATGTGGGCATTAAACTACTCGAAAACTTAAGGCTTCAGTTTCATATATCACAAGATAATAAGAGTATGAACAAAAATATTTCTAATTGCTCACTTATATTGAGAGGTATTAAAAACAAAAGTAACTTCTGTAACATATAAACCGTTACAAATTTCTACAATTAATTGACAATTTATAGCATGAAGTAAAAGAACTAGACACCTAACGAGTCTATTAAATTACGTTATTGTTACTAATTATTAGCACTTATTCATTGGCATTTAATATGTATACGTTGTATTAGAAAGAGAGGTGATGTACACTGTATGGATATTTTTAAACAAAAAGATCTTCATGTACTCTTCGCTCCAAATTATTACTCCACTCCTGAAATAATACTATCTTCAAATTAAACGCATCTGAAATGAAGAAGCTTGAACGTCAAGCTATGAGTAGCCGTTTGTTTTTCTCCCTAATACTGATAATGTAGCACACATAAAAACTGACCTGTTCAACATTGATCTCTCTTCTAAACGCATCTATAAAATTGATTTCATGCTATGGGATCTTCAGTATTCACCAAAACAACTGTTCTACTATCTTACCTGTAAAGTGCTTTTATGAAAATAAAATCATCGCTAGCCAGACGTTGCACATCTGAATAAAATATATCTATGCCGCAAAAATGCGACTAAACTGCCGTAGAATTTTTTACTTAAAAATTGTAATCTCGTATCTCAGTCACACAATGACTTAGGTAAGATATAACACAATGTACCGAGAATAAGTGAAATAGATGACTAGTACAATTTTATATCGGAAGATTCAAGTGGAATTTATGGAAATCAAACGCCCAATAAATGAATAATTTTATCCAAATTATCGGAAAACGTTAATGAAGACTCGATGGTAAAATCAACATAATACACATATTATATAAACGAAATTTAACATAAATAGTGAAACAACGATTTAGTGAATCAGCTGATACAGTATGATACCAAGTTTAGAAAAATTGTTTGCTTAAAGTCAATAATAAAACGGAAGATTTTTTTTAGTGTTTCATTTTGAGTTTTTGATTAACTTCATTATTCAACATATTCTTATGGAGCATTTGATTTCCATTTCAAGGAACAATTCTCATTTCAGTCACTTGGTAAATATGTATAACAATATATTCAATTAATTATAGAGTTGCCTATTATTCACAAGAAGTAATATAATAATCAATTCAACATATGAAACTACAATTGTGATATGAATTCAAAAATAAACAAAATCTTTAAATATTTAAAAAATTGTAAAATATTATTCACTCAAGATTCCTCAAATTCATACAAAAATTCGCACTATATGTAAATATTATTGCTAAACTCTGATAGCCAGTAAGAATCATAAAAAAGAGAACAAATTATGATAGCAATAAGTTTAATCTAGTAATTATTCCAAAGAGAAATGGAACATTTATTAGATATCGTACTAAGGCTAATTGAAATTTAAAAAATTACATATTTCTCATATAACCCTTCAAGACATTATTTTCACTTCTCTTAAGAAAATCTCACTGGGCAATCTCTATTATTAAACGTTTTGATTATTGGGGCGTTTTATATGGAACAACTAGTAGAGGAGAAAATGGCATTTTAACTGTTATTATTCAACACGAAGTTACCATACGGCTGGCTTGGAACCTGCCACAAATTATTTGAATTTATTGAATCTGTGCTACTATTTATTGTCTCTATTGAAACTGAATTTGCGTTTTTCACAGGATCCTCTTGGATTCTGAAACAGACAAAAACAAAACTAACAATATTACTGAGGTTCTTCCATTTATTCTATGAATTGTCTTTTCAATACATCAATGCAAAATTTTAGTTATATATATTCTTTAAATTATTCCCTAAATAAAAAAAAAATATAAATATAAAATGCATTAAAATAATGGATAGTAGAAATATATTTTGAAGCTTAATACAAACACATGGCAATTCCAAAATTTTGATATTTCTAAATTCGTTTCATTGTGATTGATATTTGTTCATTTCAGTTGAAATTTTGCATTTATTCTGATGGTTTATTACTTAACACTTAAGATTACACAAAACACATGAGAAAATGGACTGCCACAATTCTAAGATGGTATGATTCAAAAATGTGTGCTGAAACTACTCATTATACATTAATAGTAATTAATTAGTAGTTAATTCACTGTCACAATTCAAATTGAACCAAGGCTTTTTTGGCACATTTATACTCATTTAAAATATATATATATATATATATATATATATATATATATATATATATATATATATATATATATATATATATATATATTTTAAAATTGTAAGTATTTTGTAATAAAGATGGAATATGTATCAAGTGGATACTTACATTATATCCTCCATTTAAGAAACTGCGGGGATGAAAAATATCTCAACTGAATAATTATACTCATTTATTACAAAAGATATTTGTAGAAACAATCTAAATTCCTACGGACTAATCAACTGGGAGTAATTTGACAACCATCGGAGTATGCTAAATTTCAACTGAACCCATAACCATCGCAGGTAAAACTATTTACTACATCTCACAAAGTCTAAAATCTCTATCTACAAAATAAACAAAAATGGAACAAAGAAAAGCATGAATACATTCGTATCGTTATTGCGTAATCTGAAAATTATATAGGAAATAAATAAAAAAATCTAAGCATCCTTCAATTTTTATTGAAATCAAAAATTGAACATTGCTTCTCTTATATTAACACTATGAAAAGTTCAATTAATAAATTTCATATGAAATAAAAAGGGAGCACTTACTTAGATTATAAAAATTTCATAACAATTTGATCATATCATTCAAATACATTTTTGAAAACATTCAACACGCTAGAACCAAATATATACAGTGATTTGTAAAAAAATTGGATATATTTACAAACAGGCTTCTAATGGAAGTTCTAATGCTAAGGTGATTTTCTTTGGTTGAACCGTTATTAACTGCAAAATGCAACAACATTTGATCCAAAAATTCTATCTCTAAACATAGAAAGTAGTAACCTTGCACATAAATTGTTTGAACCGTAGTAAGATATTTCTGGGCGATTCTACGAATACTCACATGTTATCGACCCTATCTTCTTTAACCATACTGGATCCATTCTGTTCATCGGTAGGTTTCGTACCATTCACTTTATTTTCAGACTTATTCTCACAAGAATCGTCAGAGTTCTGCAAGAACAAAGTCTATGGACTAAACATAATGTGAAGAATACACTTTGGTAAAAACAAAACTTGTTATCAAGTACTCTATAAGTTTGAAGTGTTTTTAAAACAGGGGCTATTAATTATTTTTGCTAGGAATCTTATAGATTCTCCTACCTGTTGGTGATTCGCATTCTGTTTCCCCCTTGTTCTCAACATTATTGCTTCAACTCGTTTACGTCTAGCTTCCCTTTCTTTCTCTTCTTTTATAAGACGCTCCTGTTGCTCAGCCTTCTGTTTTTCAGCCTCTAACCTCGCTTTTTTATCGGCCTCTTCCTTCAAGGCCTTCTGCCGCGCTTCCTCTTCCCTGCGCTGCTGTTCTTCTTCCTCCTTTTTCTTAGCTTCCATAATCGCCTGAAATTTGAGGAAGTATAAAAGGTAAATCGATCGTACTAATTAAAATCTCTTACTTCATTCAATCTCTGCTCTTCGGCGGCTCTCTGAGCTTCGATTAGTATCCTAACTTGTTCTTCCTCTTGCCTTTGCCTTTCCATCTCCGCTTTCTGTTCAGCCTCTATCCTCAGCCTTTCTTGCTCGGCACGTCTGGCAGCCTCCTCCTTCGCCAGTCTTCTTCTCTCTGCAATGGCAGCCTTGGCTTCTTCTTCCGTACTTATTTTTGCCTTAATCTGGGAAGCCGTCATTTCGCTGCTGACTTGCGTCATTTCCTTATTTATTTGAGAATCGAACATCTCACTTGTGATAGAAGCGCTCATTTCCTTATTTTTCGAAATGTCCGTTTCGATGTTCTCTACTACGCTAGTTGTTGTGGTGGCTTCTACGTTTTCTATCACTTGACTTGACGGTACACTATCCGTGACTTTGGTATCATCAACTTGAGGTAGGTTTTCGATTTTATTTACATTATTTCCCTTAGCTTGGACTATCTCGCTACGTGAATCTACTTCCGTTTCATTTACTACAGGAATGGACGTTTTGTTATCTTTTTCTGGTCTGCAATTAATTGAAATGATTAAAAGGCAATTCCCATATACATGGTGGTATTCAAAACTTCGATCATGCAATGCTGATTCAAACGATTAGTGAAAACTTTTAGAAACATAAAACATCTTTGTCACTTATTACTTATAGAATATTATTGCTATGAGGAAGCTTACAAGAAAGTTACATACTGTTGTACAGGGGTTCCATTTTGCAAAACACACTCAGATTCGAGATTCAGGAGGTCTTCTACCGCCACTTCTTTCGCGTCCACTTCCGGGGCCACTTGCACAGTATCGGGCGGTTTTTTATGATTCTCCCTCGTGTTGCCGTTGAGCTTGGCCTCAATTACACTACCATCGTCGGTAGCAGTAGGCGAGGCAAGCGGTTTAGGCGTGTTTTCGCCAGTCGATGGTTTACTTTTCGACACCCTTTCCGTCGATTTGGTGATTGACTTTCTCTTCGGCAAGGGAGGTTTCGTAATCTCAGGCTTCTTGTCCTGATTCACCGAGACTCCGGTCACAGCTATACTGGCGGGTCTCGGCTTGCGTGGTCCCGAAGAAGGTCTATGCCTAACACTGACGGAACTAGTTACGCTTGTTGTGCTTTGATGGCTCATAGAACTGCTCGGCCTGGACGATGCTGCACGCAATTGACAAAATAAATTAAACTAAAATAATTCGAAAGGGTAGATTTTGGCATGTATATAGGTAAGCTTATCGGCGTGTGTATAATGAAAAGCCCCTAAATGATAATTAGTCAACGATACCATTAAAAACAACTCTGTAAGAAATGATGGATGAAAAGTTCGGAAATAAGCTGACATTCAATTGGAATTAATTAGTTGTTTCACCGAACTCTCAGTTACAATGATGAAAAGAGTTAATAATTTGATTACCATAAAAATACAAGAGGTTATCATTGGGAATAAAAAAGTGAATCATCATATATTCAGTTCGTTTAAAATTGAAAAATTACTTAGGCTTAAGATACCTAATGAACGCTTCAAATCGAATATAATAAAACTATTGTTCGCTGCAATACAAACAATAAGATACCTAGTCAGATGGAAATGCTTAGAAAAATATGTAATTTTCATAAATGTGCTTCTTCATTCTCAATGATTTCAAGTTGAAGCTTCAGCGAGTTTCATTAATTAGGTGTAATTAATAGCACCTTGCCTACAAGACAGCTGAAACAAAAATTCTAAACGTCACAAAAAAAGCTTGCGTTAGTTCAGTACACATACACAATTGTTAAAAGCCATATTTAGAATAATATCCTACAGCATGCAACTAACTAATCTTAAATACTAAATGCAGCCACCACCAATAGATTATCACAAAGAGGGCACTCAACTTTCTCAGGAAATATGAATGAAAAAAAATATCCATAAACGAAAAAAAAAGAAAGATAACTAAAGAACAGATTACGCCAATATTTCATATAATTATATATTCTTACTTGAAATTTACTCGATTTTCATACTATCTGGGAAAGATAGCTCAATCAAAGGGTAGGGGAGGTTAGCATAAACGTATAGTTCAGTATACAGAGATCACCAAACCTTTACAAATGATTTAGAGAAGGTACATATCCTAGCCACCTTTGCCAAAACTGGGACTGCATAAATTACGGCAATTATTTTTAAAGCTGGTGAGTACCTAGAACCTTGGTTTCAAATTAAAAAAACGGAGGTATGGTAAGCGTTATAGCGATTCTGTAAATATGGACCAAAGGGCATGGACCGGCAATTGGAAAATAATCAACAAACTCAACACCAATTAGATACGATGTCACATTTATATTTTGTCAGTTACTTTGACGATTTGATTGATATAGTCCAATACGGATTTTTTTTTTCAATATTAACAAAATTCGAAGTCAATGTGACATATTGAAAATCTTAAGGATCAACAATTTTGATGGGTCACATAATTCATTAAATAAGTCATTGGTTCATTCCAGACTGAGTTAAGTGGATATTCGAAAGTGGGAAACAAAATATATCTTATGTGTGTCTGATACATCTTATAAACTCCCGTTTCACCGAAAACACCATCAAATGTTAATATGTAAATGGGAACACACTGAAAATATTGATAGAACAGTTTTTCGAATACGCACGAGAAATTATGGCAGTACATTAAATAATTAATAATTTGGAATATTAGTTTCAATTTTTTCTACAGAACCTCATTATTTGCAATCGTTCATCATGACATCTTGCCTATAGCTGGTGAGTTCATTACGAAGTCAATCAATCAGTTGCATTTTTCGATAATAAAATCTAACATTATCCTGAATGAAATGCGCATGTCAAATACAATTAGGGGTCCTCTCAAATATAATGATAAGTGATTCTGCGCACGTTGCGTCGTTTATTAACCGTTTGGTCCATCAATTACAAGAATCCAACCGAACACAGAAGAGGGAACAACGACAATACGACGGAATGAATTACTGAAACATACCATCGCTACAGTTAGACGAGGCTAGCAATTTGTTCTGGCGCAGTTGAGTCGCCCTCGTGGTGCGAGGCACTATTGACGGTTGGTAGGACAGCTGGTCCATGCTGCGGCTGTCCGCCTTGCTGAGCGACCTCCTCGGCTGCGCCTGCGCGGGCGGCGCGGTCCTAGTGACCGCCAGGTGACTCATGCTACGAGTGACAGATGATTGGTGGTGGGGAGAGCGACGGGACAAGGGTCTGAGGGATGATGCGGACTCATTCAAAGCGGGCAAATCGGGTCGCTGCCTGGGTCTAGCAAGCTGATCTAATCGTGTCATCGAATAAGCCCTACCTGGCGAGCGACTAAGTGACTTGCGTGATGCGGAACTTAGCAAATCTCTAGATGGAATGGTGGGCATAAGATCTGTTCTACGACGGCCTAGGTAACCGCTCGCGCATCCAGCTGGGGTTGTTGGTAGGCTACCTAAAAATTAGGAAAGAAACAAACGTTCAAGGTGTCCGAGAATATTCTTTCTGCACACGTCGGTCCCTTCGAGTCCCTCCTACGTATATTACGATATTTATTGTCAGAAACTGAAAATCGATTATTCTTTCTGTATAATTCAAAGCATTGAATTTTTTTTGAAAACTACTGACCATTAACATCAATTATTGAACCAATAACTCGTAATGTAGTGTACCTTGGGTTGACTGCTTTCAACCTGATAATCTTCATGGAGCATCTGGAAGGCCCACCCTTATTTCCCTTAGAAAAAATGAACCATCTTTGAAGGGTATCTTTTAATCTCAGCAAATCAAGAACAGAAGGTAATCCCATTTAGGCATTACTTGGGGTATTAAGGTATTCATAGCAACTAGAATGGTAGTAATTATTGAATATCAAATCATTATATTTATTAGATTTTAACATCAAATAGCCTAGCAAAAATCCCCGTTGAGATATGGTTATTTATCTCCGACACTAACTGAAATTTTATTAAAATTCAAATACTGGTGTACATATATCAGAATTAAAGTACACCTTCTAACTATAGGCTCGCCAAAAGATAAAAAAAAAGGTTGACGTAAGAGCATAATCCGTCATATAATACAAAATGCAGGAAATAATCGATTTTCAGGACACACGAGTAGTACGGTTAGTTATCTAGCGATTTACTTAGTTTAACTAACAACAAATAATATGCTAGGACACCCTGTATAAACTTTTTTGTTCATGCCGATAAATAAGATTTTTTCTTCACATCTTGAGTTTCGTGTTATTACACGAGCTTGTGCGTATATTTACTTTTCTGGTTAAATTTTAGTTTTGGAATTAAACGACAATTGAATATGACGTCTTTCCTCGTCTAAACTATCTATGCTAATTACTTTTTTTACTATAACATGCATACGATAATTTGCAATGAAGTACTTTGAAATTTATATAAAATCTACCCAAATAACGTTATGGAAAGATCGGTATCAGATATACCGAACACTTTTTTCGAAAAGGAAATTTATCATTATATTTATATATAAATATAATATAATATATATATATATATATATATATATATATATATATATATATATATATATATATATATATATATTATTTTCATATCGTTTGACATCCTATAAAACTTGTGAAGATTAAGAAAAACATCATCAGGACTCTAATATCTTGTTTGAGAAATCATCAATAACTCAAACAGGTAAATAGATAACGACGATGCTGTTAATAATTGAAATCAACTATTAACCATTCGTCATAATATCTACAGATAATATTGAAATTATTTCAAAGTTTATTTTTATCGTTCAATCTCGCAATATTACATTCTAACAAGAGATTATCTTGCATCATCGTTATTCAAATAAAATGAACATAAATTAACGTGATTGAACAAGGACGATACCCGAGAAAATGATAAATTCCTTGCCATTCTGGGTTGTACGTAAACTATTTCTCGACAAACCGAATTTCTTCTGTCCTTCCCCAGTTTCTCTTACAGCTACTGAAATTCTTATCGACATTCCCAACCTACCTCTAAATGAAAATAAGAAAGGAACACGAACGACGAATTATGAGACATGCATACGTGTAAAATAAAAACAAAATTGCATCTATAGGAAAATTCGTGTGTCTTTGTGAGAAAAACGAAAATCATCTAGGACAAACAACGATGTACGAGGTGTGGTCGAGAAATAAACGGACCGGTCTCGCCCAAGTTCCAACTGAACGCTGGACTACAAAGATCGATCGTTCCTCCAACTCACCTAACCTTCAAATTATTTGCCGATAGGACAGAATCGACCAGCTTACAGCGATAAGTTCCGATTTCGTAATCGCGTGACGCAAAAAACACGGATGGGCAAGTTCCAGAGTAATATTTTCGATATCTGGGGAATTGTTCACCTTGAATGACTACGAGAAGGTTACATCGCTAACACTATAATTAACATTTACATATTCGGATTGCATACAGACTGTATTGGCGAGTGCAATAAATTAAACTTTGAAATCAAACAGATGCGTATGCAATCATCAATCTTGCAATCCAGTTAAGTTGTACGTTGATTATTAATTAAACTAGGAAATTAACACTGTAGTCTATGAACGATTTTCGAAGTATTTTGATGTCAGGATTTTCAAAAGGATAAACACTCCTATCACGAAATGAAATAAAGAATTCTTCCGATAGCTAAGATGAAATTTACAGCTTCAATACATGAAGTCCAAATTATTTATCATCTTCTTCACTAATCTATACCAATTTAAACGACTACCAACCCGTAAAAATATTAATTTACTTAAAATGAGGCAGTCTTCTGAAAGTTCGTTACGCTATAAAAATATTTCACTTCTTGACAACTGAACCACATTGAAATTTCGATAAAAAAACCTCTGAATTTCAATCGAAATTTCATTCGTTGCTTTTGAATTGAACTCTATGAACAAAAATACACCGTGGCGTCGTACATACATAGAAGAAGAAATATGCAAAACTTTATGGCTCGTTAACTGTGTGACATCTTTTCAAATAATTCAAATTTCGTCATAAGGGACGATGTCATTACGCTGCCCGTAATTCTAATCTATTCCGTAATCTATTGATACGATAAGGGATTCAACGAGTATTAGCCATTCTCTGAAAATTTTCGATAACATTTTGGTAACGCACTAAAGTACTGTTACCAAAAAGTAAAAGTAAAAGTGGTAAGCACTGGGCACCAAATTTCAGCAACGGTTTCGCATATGTCTTATAAATTGCAGATGCATTCTGCAATTCTTTAAATTTTAGTCATCTTCCGAATTTATGAAGGAAAATAGTCGGTAAATTATCCCTGCTTTCCTTCCTGCTGGTTGCGCGCGCAAGCGGTTTCAAAGAAAATTTTACGAATGCACAGAACGCGGGAATTTCGTGAAAAATAACCATCGAAACGCGTCCGAATATTCCGAGGCCACACCTTGTAACCGCGTGAAGGACGCGTGTGTCAAAAATTGAGGTTATACTCACTCTCGCCGGCTCTTTCCAAACCGCCGGCAGACGTGGCCCGTTTCTTGCTCCCGTTCTCCATGTCCCTCTCGACGCCTCTCCTGGTGATTGAGCTGCCGGCGCAGGCGGTGATGTTCTGCGTGGACGTCGCCCGTCTGTGTCCCCAAAACGACGGCGCCACGTCATTCGGGTCGAGATTGCGGGGCGTCGATGACCCGAAAGCGAACACCATACTGCTTCGTTCATTCCGTTTTTTCGTCTCCAACCTGGAACAAGAGTCGCTAATACCAGCATTGTGATTATTTATGTAGCCCAGAAGGTACGATATGGTTTGTGACTTGATATGGACTTTTTGATTAAGCTTATGACTACAGCAAGTATTCTTAGTTCAACGAATGATGTCAGTATGTTATGGGGGATATTGTGAACTCAAAGCATCCTTCAAAATTACCTCACACATCCTTCTGATGGAGAATGGCGTAGTGGTAGAAATGTATGTAATGTTAAGTCGAGTAAAGCGATACTGAACACAAACATCAAATCAATAGAACGTATAATCGTAACTGTATTTATTGCATTATCAATGATTCAGACATCAATTTGGAAATACCAGATCATATCATTCTTTCACACATCATTTTCTGCCTTTTCAACGTTATGTTTTTCAAAAACGGTTGACGAGGCTTTAATCATGTCGTATGAATTAAGAAAACAGCTTTCGATAAATTGTAGAAACACAATTCGAATATATTCTTCAAACATAAAATTGGTATGAGAAATAAAAATAAAATTCTTTATATTATACAATTACAATATGACAATGAATAAAAAATCAGAAACTACCAACGACTATAGCACACATACAAAATATGTGTAGTACAAAATATATTGGAGTAAGCTACTTAACTCTCCTTTGAGGAAGAGTTAAGTAGCTTACTCCAATTTGCCATGAAAAATAACTAAACAAAAAGGAAGGTGGGGAATGCATAACGCATTGCAATTATCATGCCATATGTTATATGGCATGATAATTGTATAAAGGGCTATGCCATTTTATACATAACCGAAATTTGTTGAAGAGAATACAAAGCTTGGAATAAAGAAACGGCCAAAAAAACAACATGCACCCGGATAAGAGATGAAGACCTTATAGAAATATTAACCTCAATTAGACTCAAACATGGGTCCATTATCTTGCTCATATTTTATCATCTATATCCTTAGAAACATTTTGGAATACTTGAGGAATTTCAGGGATCATACAAATCGAGGATTTAGAGTTCGAGAATTTGGCTAAACTAGCCGGTATGGCTAACCATGACAGCATTGGTAAGAGCTCCAGATTGTTTATATGGACTAAGAGATTCATGCAGTTTGTCACACTAGGTAAGAATTTCTGTAAAATATAGGAAATATTTCCAAATAGAAGTGTTGATATGAGATAGCAGGTTGATGAACGCCTACACACTTTGGATCCAATGAAGAACATCCGTCCAGAAACCTCCTTTCGTAAATAACCCAAAGGAGAAAAATAAACAGAAAGCGGGCTAAAGAAGAGGTTCAGGGAGAAAAACAAGATAAGTATACTCCACACTGTACATATCTTAGACAACTGTATATACCATAGAGGCCAGAAGGGATAAATCTGTTTCACAACTCATTTTACTAACTACACTTGCTCAAATGAAGTGATAAAACAGGAATTTATTTTATTCCTGCTACTAAGAGTTAGTCAAGCAGATGAGCAACTAGCCATTCCAAGGCAATACGAACCTATTTTCTCGTTGCTGATTTCTCCTCAAAATGGACTCGAGACGATCTCGCTCCGCGTCATTTATTGCCC
Organism: Henosepilachna vigintioctopunctata; assembly: GCA_030704895.1. Classification (NCBI taxonomy): domain Eukaryota; kingdom Metazoa; phylum Arthropoda; class Insecta; order Coleoptera; family Coccinellidae; genus Henosepilachna; species Henosepilachna vigintioctopunctata. Next base: position 2,745,462 of record JARQZJ010000122.1, on the reverse strand, counting down.
TCTTCCTTTCCTCCACTTGCTGTCGTCTGATCTCCTCCTTTATCCTCATTTCTTCCAGCCGTTGCCTCCTCTCGTGTTCTTTCTGTTCTTTAAATCGTTGTGCTGCGAACGCTTGTGCTTTAATTTCTTCCAGTTTCCTCTGTCTCTCTTCATTTTGCTTCTCTTTTAATATTCGTAATCTCACATCTTTATCAACTGTAATACAACCAAGAAAATCGAATATTAGAGCTGTCTGAATTAGCGACACCTATTGTATTTTTTTTTTCGAAAATTTTCAATGAGCACTATGTGAAAAATTAATATCCTGTTACTAGGTCATCCGAATTATATATACATACTTCAAAGTTTTTAATTTATTCGATAATTTGGGGTTCAAACTCATGTTGGGTTCGTTAACATACAAAGGTATTTTTAGTAAGGCCACTTGAATTGAAGAAAAAATAAACCAACCTTTGTTACCAAAACATACTTTTCCGTCGATCAACGTGGAACAAAATGCGTGTTTTACGGTCATTATTTGAAATTTTCATTCATTTCTTTTGATGCGATACCAATTTTACCAACCACAAATTTCAATAATATCAACTACTCTTTTTTTTTTTAGAGAAACCTCTATTTCCATGTTTCAATTCACTGTCATCAGAAGGAAACCATCGAAACAAAATTACAATTCGCGAAAATGAAATTCTATGCTCGAAGTTTCGGCCACAGAATTTAGAACTAAGAACGTAATCGTATTTATATTTTACTCGACATATTTTCCATTGTAACAGTCACCTAATCGAAGTGAATTGCGGCAAATGATTCAGTCATATCGGTATTCCCTATTGCCAAATAATTTACATTACAGACCCATATCGAACTTAGGTTATGTACGCAATTAACGACCTTCATTCAGATGTGGAACTTATGGTTTTGTTTTCATTCTGATAACAGTTATATTACAACTATCGCGGTATTGTTTGTAGGTGAAACAATTATTCGACTCACATTTGGGAACGCATTCATAATAAAAAAATATATATACACGAGGATTAGAGATGCTACTATACGACTAGGCCCCTGACTATCAGCAAGCATTTGAACATAGAATGAAAAAGTTTCGATAAGGTGTCACCCCATTTTAAGTATTAATTATTACCGATTAATACTTATTATTAATTATGCAATATATCGATGATATAACAGACCCAAATTGGTTTTTACTCCGTGAATGATAAATGAAAAGAAATCATTGAGACATTAAATAAAAAATACGTAAGAAACATCAAATCCAAGATAAGGAGAGTTACTGGATTACGTTACACTGGAACATATTTTAGTTATTTTGGTGATTTTCTTCAATAAATAATTCAAGGAACGGAATGTTAACATCAAGTCAAATTTGACGTTTGTTACGTCAATATCAAATCGAAACAAAATATTCGAAAAACAGATATAAAGGATGAGATGATATAAGTTAACTTAATGTTCACACAATTTTCATCGATATAAGAAAACAACTTAGAAAAACTGAATATTAATTGTATGGGATTACTCACGACACGAGATCTGGCACCTCAAACTTTCCCGAAAGACTGACTACTCATTAAATAATGATTGCCTATTCAAGCACATTGTTTATAATTTTGTTACATCGATTGTTGTCAAATGTCCGTTTTTGCGAAAAGGATATTCGCGTTTTGCGCTTCGTTGAATCGTAAAATTTAATTTCGTTCATCTCATTTTGGAAAAGAATGAATGAAAGAATTCACGCTCTCTCTTGGGACACTTCACTAACTCCGGATATTCAACGTCTAATACGAACCAGTGGAATACGGTGTTGAGACTCAAACTGTTCAACATCTACAATGTAAAAGTAAATCAAGATTTTTTGACTAATCGATCAATCAAGAAGCAGTGTTATTCCGAAATTTTGAAAAAAAAATTTAAAGGGAGGTTTACCGCGAGTTCCTTCTTGACATCGCATCTTTTTCGGAGCAAAGCGTCTTTAGTTAAACCTCCGAACTACAGCTTTAAGACGTTTGCCTTTCTAGTAGCAATGTTTGATGTCGCGAGATTTTCTTTTAGAGAAAACTTTTCCACGAAGATCCATAAACAATTTTACAGATGAACAAAAGGTTTTGGCTCTCACATTTTCTGCCAACCTTTCGAAAGCCCAGAAATTTATTCACATTCAATCCAAGTACAAACATATAGAATGAATTTTGAGTTTTCCAGGCGAAGTACTCAGAAAAATCATTATTCAAACTTCAATTTACTTCATACTCTTGAGACTTATGAATTGAAACACCTCCAGAGGATAGCTCCTTGTGTAAATCTTCAATAATGACTAGACTGCAATAGCTAATTTTTAAAAAGGCAGGTATCTCAAAAAAAATCAAACTATTGCTAAGATGTGAACTTCCCAATTGTTAGTAAGGAACATATACGAGTTATTTTGATGTACGTGATGCTTGAAAGTCGGGATAGTGGCCAATTTATAGTCCGATATATGCCCAACTTGGAAACGTCAAGGTGAAATGTAAAAAAATAGGCGCGGCATTAGCATTCCAGTACAGAGATCGATATTTGCGCCGCTAATGAGCACTTTTATTCCCCATATATTTGGATTATGAACGATATTCCCGAGGCGAAGCCATTCTTTCACCAGGTTTGGCAGAGGGTGTTGTTGTTTTCGTTTGCACCTAACGGTTATCTTACACGTAGGCTTCCATGTTCAAAACAAAGAAAGCCCTTGTAGATTCTATAACAGAAGATGAGCTGACCTAATTACTATTCCCCAAAATAAACGACAAAGTTAAAATAGCATAACACCATACAACTCTAGAGGTCTGATGACTGCAGCAATGACCCACGTAAAGAGGAGTTCGAACACTTTCGTTAAGTAGTAAAAATTATGCAATTATAGTAAAAACACTTGCGACCTTGAATAAAATACTTCATTCAGGTCAATGAATTAAACTGAGGATCTCCCAAATCAGAACACTGGAAGAAAAGTACTTGTAGGAGTTCAACTCCATCTGGAAATAAAGGAGAACTTGAGAAAATTTGCTATTGTTGGATCAAACCTGAGAGTACACTGGACAGTGGATTATGCACATATAATTCTAAGAGTTTATGCTTTCATTATCTACAACCAAGGAAGATCGATACACTCATCAACTACTGATGTGCGATCTATATCGACCCAAATAAACAAAAAAATAGTTCTAGAAATCTTCTAGAAATTCGTGTAAATTTCTTGACATTTTCAATTGTGAGATCACGCTGCAAATGCTCTGAATGACATCCTTTGCAAATCCGACCCTTGTTACTCACTTTACACTTAGATAGGATGATGTAGCCTTGGATCTGGTTCACCCTTGAACTTCTTAGGCAACATCAAAGACAATACCAGGAAAAAATTTTAAATTGACCAAACCAACAGCGAAATTGAACGTAAAGGAATTACTGCACGAAACAAAGGAGAACAAAAATCTCGGGATCATAATTTCTGAGATGCAAATGTACTGAAGAAGTGAAGAGCAGTCGAACTTTTGGAACCTACTGCGGGCTATCCAACATTACAAACAAGGTGAAGGACATATTATACAAGGAATAAGAATGACACATTGAATGAAAGGTAGAACTGGGATTCACAAAATGCCCCAGAGGCCGATGTCCAACAGGAAAACCTCATAGCAGAAAAATGAATGAACATATTGAAAACTTTTTACACGGCGTATGCGTACGACCTTCAAATACATAATTTCCCAATTCTTCGTCTAAATAGATTAACAAACACCTCCTACTATATTTTCCGGATGTTTTCAATATATTATGCTACAATATACTACAATTTGAAGTACTTGAATGCTTCCGGAAACATCAGTCAATCGTCTCAGGACACGTTTCGGGCTACTAATGCATCGTCAAGAGTTTGTTCCATCGAATCTTCCGCGATAAATCTATAACCGTATCCGGCGAATATAAAACAATTAATTTCGATTTTTATCGTCTCTTCAAATTAGATTTAGATAATTATCATACCATTAATCGGAGCGTGCGTTTATCTGGTCGCAAACGCGCAGGATTGACACATTCATGCAAACGGGGAAATCGTCAGCGCTTTGGCATCGTAACTGGCGGTCTTAAGACAATTTCACCCTATAATGATGATAATCGTTTGGCCGAAACGCGAATAACGAAGCAGAACGAACGGCGAGTCTACAGCGGCGTATCAACTCATATTCCTAATTACCACAACTCAATATAAGAGTGTCCCACTTTAAATTCATTTTTAAGACAAATTAAAATGAGTCATTGATACGAATCCACAATTTGTAGGACTCAATGCGGGGTTATGCTATTTACAAAACACAAAATAGAGAATTTGAAGAACTACTGAAGAATTAAGTAAAATTTATACAATTAACCATTAGGCCCTACATACTTATATATTTCAAAATGACACATATTAGTATAGTTAGATAGGATCAGTGGATATAATTGTTTCAAATTAATTTCAAATGGCGGTGATAATTTGAATAATTCGTTATTTTTTCCATGAGTACATATATATATATATATATATATATATATATATATATATATATATATATATATATATATATATATATATATATATATATATATATATATATATATATATATATATATATATATATATATATATATATATATATATATATATATATATATATATATATATATATATATATATATATATATATATATATATATATATATATATATATATATATATATATATATATATATATATATATATATATACAGGGAGATTTATGTCGATAGTACTTCAGACGTTTACGTAGAAGGTAACATAAGATTTTTCTGAAAAGGTTATCAACTGCATGACTACTATCCATGTACTCGTAAAATATCTAATACCTAATAAAAATTTATTGAATATTAACTCATTACAGTGTTTCCTTAAATAATAACAAACAAGTGAAGCACATAAGCCACCTTTTAAAATTCAACCATTTTAAAAGGTGGATATTGGCTTTCGGTAGTCTTACTAACGGGTGATTTTTAAGAGTTAAGTTTTTCAGGTTGGCGGCACTGGTTGATAATGGCATCCAAACGTCATCTGTCGAAGTGAAAAGTTTTCAGTATACTCCATACACATACGTATATCAAAATTCGTGCTCTGTGAAAAATGTGTATCGTTTGTTACGACCATAATCCACCTGGTGAATCAACTATTCGTGCTGTTATCACCAAATTTCGCAACAAGTTTACTTTGTTGGACATTAAACCATTGTCTCGCATGCGTACAGTGCGTACTGAAGAGAATATTGCAGCCGTAGCGTACAGTGTTAATGAGGTTCGTGAAATGTCAAATCGTCGCCGTTCTCAGCAATTGGGCATGTGTTACTCAACTATATGGATAATTTTACGTGTTGACTTGGGTTTGAAAGCCTATAAAATTCAACTTCTGCACGAATTGAAGCCGAATGACCTACCACAGCGTCTAATTTTTGTGAATGGGCCTCACAACAGCTTAATGAAAATCCGCTGTTTTATCGAAAAATTGTGTTCAGCGATGAGGCTCATTTCTGGCTTAACGGATATGTAAATAAACAAAACTGTCGCATCTGAAGTGATGAACAGCCACATGCCATACAAGAATTACCGATGCATCCTGAAAAAACGACAGTTTGTTATTTATGGGCTGGTGGCATCATCGGTCCATTTTTCTTCAAAGACGACCGTGAAAGAAACGTTACCGTCAACGGCGAACGATATCCAGCCATGATACGCAACTTTTGTTTGCCCCAGTTGGCCGAGTTGAACTTGGTTGACATGTGGTTTCATCAAGACGATGCCACATGCCACACAGCTCGTGAAACAATGGACATGTTGAAGGATGAATTTGGTGACCAGCTTATCTCTCGAAATGGCCCTGTGAATTAGCCGCCAAGATCATGCGATTTGACGCCTCTGAATTATTTCTTGTGGGGTTATGTAAATGTTAGTGTATGTGGACAAGCCGAACACGATTGAAGCCTTACAGGATAACATGTCACGCGTAATTCATGGGATAAAGGCCGAAATGTTCGAAAAACTGACCTTCCGAATGGACCATTTGATACGAAGCCGTGGACAACATTTACATGAAGTTATCTTTAAGATGTAAATGGCAAAGGCCAAGTTATCGATTTCGATAAAAATTTTGAATATATGATGCAAATTGAGTGTGTTATTCGATTTAAAAAAAACTACGCTTAAAAAATTACCCGTTATTAACCCAATAGAACCAGTATATTAATCCTAAGAATGTTTTACTTTCCCTGTTTTCTGTTTATAACAATAACTTTATTACCATTGTAATTCATTTTAATTTTATTTTCGCCGACTTCATCAACTATAGTTCATTCACTTCTGTTTCTGACTACGTGTGACTTTGTAATATATAATAATAATAATAATAATTTGTTTTCAGTTGGTTCCATTTAGTTATTGTTTATTACTATTTCAATTTTATTTTTGTTGTATATATTCGCTTATACTAACTTTTTTGTTTTTTTTTCTCTAATTTCTCTTTATTTGTGTGTTTCTTGTCGATCAATTATTTTAAATACGAATTATCATTCGTAGCAATAACAGACAGTAAAGATGGAAAAACTCAGTTCTTAGTTAACTTTTCGCTACAGATTGCATCTTCCGTCAGAATTTTAAAATAAATGATAAATAAATTACTCATTTCAAAAATTCGTTACTACAAATCGTTACTACACTTAGTAATCGTTATTACTTAGCTACAATTTCTAGCGAAACGTTAGCAGGAACTGCGACTTTTACGGTATGTTACTGCTACGAATAATTTCTAGTTATATTATTTAATTTTTTTCAATTCATTTGGTCATTCTTAACTGAACCAATAAATCGTTACTAGACCGCAAAACGTGAAAACTTCGCGTCCGTTTCAAAATGATACTCGATGCCCTCTTCTAGCGACGCCACTGATCGCGTTCAAGTCGCAACGTTACGGCGAGACGATTCCAAAAATAATTAGCGTTATCGTATACCTAAAAATTATAACAACAATCGACCAGGTAATTAACAATTCATGTGCGAACAACAGTAACGCGGCCTGTGCATTTTTAAGACACGTCGGGCCATTCAGACTAGAACCGAGCGAAAGAAAGCGCCGAGAAGAAATTCCACGAAAAAAAAATTTCACTTTCACGCAGTGCGCTGCTGGCTTTTGAATAATGCAGGAACGTTCATATTTTCCGCCTACTAGATTCGACGAGCCTCGGAAAACGGAGGATTAGTCTAAATGAGCGATAAACGTAGAGCTCCAATAAAATTAACGGTTGTCTCTTTCAAGAATATATTGGCGACGAAAAATTAACTTTTTAAAATTTAAAATACCTTTCAATCTTCAAATTTTAATTTACTTTACTTACAATCGGTAGCAGCACTCTAATCGTATTATTTATTCATCATGCGTCATGGAGCAATAAAATCTTTTTTTACCAATCGAGATAAACCGCTCGATAATCCCAATTATAATAATTATGGGGTGAGTAATCTGTATTGCCTTTTTTCTCATGGCAACCCCGATGGATCTAAATTAAGCCGATCTATAACTTTAAATGATAACCTAAATGAAGATTTTTCTAACACTTCCAAAAACATACAGCAAAGCATTTTCGAAAACGATAAACCGCCAAATATAAAATTATAAACCAAACAAAGGCAACATATTGGATGTTTAAAAAGATCCAAGAGTGTTACATATGCCTCTATGGCGAAAAAGCCGGACATTACGGTAAAAAGTTCCGGCCCGACCAAGAAAAACGATGTTTTAAATTTTTTTTGCTTATTTTTCAACATAACCTCCATCAACACTGATACATTTCCCATAACGGTGTCCTAATTCAGTTATACCAGTTTTAAACGTAGATTCGTCAAGCCACTCAAAATACTGATTTATAGTTTCGATAACTTCTTCATTGCTCTCAAATCGTTTACCCCCAAGCCATTTTTTTAGCTTAGGAAACAGGTAATAGTCGATGGGGGCTAAGTCTGGAGAGTAGGGAGGATGATGCAATTCAAATTTCAATTCCTGGAGTTTGGACATGGCAACAATCGACGAATGCGCTGGAGCGTTATAGTGATGAAACAATTTTTTTTTCTTCGCCAAATGAGGTCGTTTAATTGGCACCTCGTCCATCAAACGATGCAATAAGTCTGCGTAGTATTGACCAGTGACAGTCCTTCCCTTCTCAAGATAATCAATGTATATAATTCCTCTCCAGGAGTGTTACATACGCCTATATGGCGAAAAAGTCGCACATAAAATTTAAAAAATAGCACGATATTCACAATATTTAAAAAAAAACAGTAGATAAAAATAATTAAATAGGTTGGTTCAGCCTACCGAAACTTGAAAGGGAAGAATATAAATACTATACGACCAAATTAAAAAAGAGCAATAAAAAGGCACTGAACAATAGATAAAATGAAATCATTATCATGAATATTTATATACACACTTTTTAGTAGCTTTAAGTATGAAAAATTCGAGAACCTCCACAAAAAATTAGTATTCAGGAATTAATTACTAATCTATCCACATTAAAAGATCATCTAGCTCCGTTTATTCAGATCTAATTATGATGTTACATCACACTAATCCAAATGTTATACAAACACCATCCACTTCAATTATCTACGTATTAATAACAATCATTCAAACACATTACACAACCTGTACCTTCCACAATTCGAAGCTTAAATCAAGCGTTTCCTTCACGTAATCCGAAAAAAAATTTAATACCATTTAAACTTAACAGCTTGATGTTTCCACCCTAACCGCACCCCTTAAGAAGTTCGTCCAATGAGACATATACTGAGTAATTATGTAATTCTAAGCTTAGAGGTATCCATATCTTACCCAGGATTCGCCAGAGATTGCCCAGATAACCAGAATACCCAGAGTTCCAGGGTGGAAATATCAAACTCTAAGCGCTGCCCCATATACGATTCTATTTTTATTACGTTTATTATCACAAAATCGAGAAATTATTTCAACTGCAATTGCAATTTCGGTCGAAAATCCAAGAAAAGACTGCGAAACTACACGAAAAAAAATTTAAGCAGCGAAATTGCACGACCGAATCTATTTTTAGCGAAACACATCCACGTGCAATTGATAACCAGACAAAATCAATCGATAAAAACAAGTGGGTATATAATAATGAGTCGTCCAATTCGAGATTCTTTCATATAATAGGCCAATTATAGCGATCAAACTCCTCGAATAAGTTCACAAGTAAATCATCAAATCAAAAACTCAGTTGTTGTTGGACACGGACAAAAAGTATTGGTATGCCTGATTGGTATGTTGAAAAATTGTACGAACTGTTCAATTTAACGTAAATCATAAAGGCCAATTTATTTGAAACTACAAAAAGACTCTCGTATCGAATTCCAGGATTTTACGTATTGCGAATAAAAAAAACCATGAAAAAATATGGAAATATACTAACATTATACGTATCGTGTTCTACAATGCAATCATTCATCAGATACGAATTACGATTTAAATATTACATTTGAATATGAAACACTTAATACATAAAAAAACTAACACGAAAACTACTTACATAAATTTGAAATGCTTTTATGTTTTCTCAGTTTGTTAGCGTAGAACTTCATGTAAGCATTCAAAATGAAAAGAATCTAATGACACTGTTTACTGATCGTGAAAAACTGAACGGATATTAAACTTCGGTGGTAGTACCGTATCGGAATTTTTCGCAGGTAAGAACCGTATAATTCGCCAATTTCCCCACCAGTTTTGCCCCCCAACCCGTTACAAAATTCAAATTATGTATTAAGGGAAAGGCAACGTAAACATTTTCTTTCACCATATATACAGTTAGCTACGATAATGATAAGCTATTAGAAAATACTGGGTTGGCAAAAGACCAACCAAAACTGTTAGAATACAAAATACATTGAATAAAAAATCACTTGGCTTAGTTTCACTGAATAATATTGGTAAATGAAAATTGCTTCGGGGTGTAACCACATTTTCAAGAGTTAAACTAAACACTTATTCTCTAATTTTGAGAATAGTACTGGTAAATAATTGTAATATAATTTTTATTATAAATTCTTATGAACAATAAATCTGCTGATATTCAATCACTTTTAATACGAAACATATTGGTGGAACACAGTTTTAGCTATAAGCAGACGGCTTTTAACTTCATTCTGTCTAGTTCGTGAATTTGCGATTCAATAAAAGGAAGCAACTACGTCATTTTTGTGAAAAATTGTTTAATATAACAGAATTTTGAACGTCAAACGACATTTAAAATAGAATGACAATAATCAAATGTCACATAATTTTCAAAAGATTTTCAAACTAAATTTATCGGAAACAAAGTTTCTTCACAGAATCATTGCTGTATTTGAAAAATTTAAGAACTACAACAATAAATAAGTATTTATAGATATATGCAGTAATTTCCCATTGTTTTCAATATAAATGCATATGTATTTCTATAAAGCGAAGAATGATAAAGAAAATACGAAAAAACATTCATTTCGCGTAATGACGAATCTATATCACCTTGGACATTGTAAAACCATTAAAATAATTTCAAAATCGCGCCGCAATGTTACTCGGAAAAGGAAACTTGCGGTGCGTTCGAAAGAAAAACGACAAAAACACCGCAGGCGAAAAATACCAGTTGCTCATTGTTAATCGTCACCATTACAATTAGGTATGCACTAAGTATAATATAATGAATCACGTCTTGTAAGAAAACAAAAGCTTCGATACACGGACGCCTTCTTAGATTTATCGAACGATCTATACTTGCCCACACGTTTCTGTTCCGATATTTGCCTGTTCTGTCTGACCCTCTTCAGATCTCTGCTGCTCACATTTTCCGACGACAACGTATTGACCAGAATGGCCCTCAGCTGACTGATCGAGTCGCACATCAATTCGAAAAAACGATACACATGGTCGATCATAAGTAGCGGGCGGCGGCTAGGAGTTTGGCGGGCGGATCAACAGGTTGACCTGAGCGCGGTTTTGCGTCGGTGGCGGCCCGGGCCATCTAAAGCGGCGCAACTTACCAAGGAATTCGATTAATGATAATTAACGACGAATCAATCGAAAGCGAAGCGGTAAGTATATAATGAGATAGCAGAGCGAACACGCTACCTCCGGGCTAGGTGTTTTAGACTGGACTGACTGATCGACGGATCTCCGTCTACACCGAACTCGATTATTTGGTGCGACTCGAGCGTCGATTACGTATAAGCGATATTTAGTGGGTTAATATTTGAAGTACCGAGTTGGAATTGGCGGCACCTCCGCCTATGGTGTTTTATCATAGCGCGATCATAAGTAGATATCAGCGCTTCCCAAACTGTGCGTCGAGTCCTGGGGCGTCGTCGCATTACTCCGAAGACGTCGCGGGAAACTTGGGCTCCGTTTTAAGGGGCTATCTTAAAAAAAAATAGCATTCTTGTTCTCAGCTGACACTCTAGATAGTGAAATACTAGGGTGGGATGAAAAGTTTCTACATAATTTCTCAACATAATCTCCATCAACACTGATACATTTCTTACAACGGTATTCTAATTAGGTATACCAGTTTTAAACGTAGATTCGTCAAGCTCCTCAAAATACTGATTTATAGTTTCGATAACTTCTTCGTTGCTCTCAAATCTTTTAGCGCCAAGCAGTTTTTTGAGGTTAGGAAACAGGTAATAGTCGCTGGGGGCTAAGTCTGAAGAGTAGGGAGGATGCGGCCTCAATTCAAACTTCAATTCGTGGATATTGGATACGGCAACAATCGACGCATGTGCTGGTGCGTTATCGTGATGAAACAAAAATTTTTTCTTTGCCAAATAAAGTCGTTTAATTTGCACCTCGTCCTTCAAACGTCGCAACAAGTCGGCGTAGTATTGACCAGTGATAGTCTTACCCTTTTAAAGATAATCAATCTCTATAATTCCTCTCGCATCCCAAAAAACAGTAGCCATAACTTTGTTTGCCGATAAATTTTTTTGTCTTCTTTGGAATTAGTTCGCCCTTTCCAACCCACTGTTTTGAATGTTCTTTATTTTCAGGAGAGTAGTGGTAAGACCAAGTCTCATCAACAGTTATGAATCGACGAAAAAATTCGTTTGGATTACGTCTATACAGCACCAAATTTTCGGTAGAAATGTTTTTTCGAATCAGTTTTTGGTCAAGCGTTAGCAAACACAGCACACATCTTGTACACAGCTTATCATCCATGCTCAAATAGTTCGAGTTCCATGCAAAATAGTTCGAATAGTTCCATGCAAAATATTTCGCATACGTTCAGCTGACAACGTACAGGTCTCAGCTATCTTAGGCACTTTCAATCTGTGGTCTTCTAATACTATTTGATGGATTTTCTCAATCATTTCTGAGGTTGTGACTTTAACGGACAGTCTTGAGCGAGGCTCGTCAGAGGTGCTCACACGACCCATTTTGAATTCAGAAATCCACTGCTTAATAGTTCTCTCAATAGTCATTTCTACTTTTATTTGTTTCGGTATAAAACCTTTCAAATAAAAATATTCAATGACAGCACGTTTCTACAATTTTTCCATTTTCAGGAAAACAACGGAATCGCCTCGCGCAATGTGCTCCCAAATGCAAACTAACGTAGCGCTTGGGCTGAAACTTTACATGCAAGCTCAGTAGGGGTAGTACTGTAGAACGCCGCTGCAAAAGTAGACCTGGTGGCGCCATCTCTTGGTCAGCCCGGAAACTATTCACCCCGCCCTCGTAAAGATCTTAGCGGCTGTTCATTATTACGTTCTATGTATTACAAGTCTCAACCCGCCGACTCCTTAACCGCAAAAATAAGCAAAACTCTTACTCTTAATTCCATGCCTACGTGAACATTAGTACAGTGAAACCTGGTTAATTGGGATCTCAAGGGACCAATACATATGTACCAATTATTAAGGGTTTCCAATAATCCAGTTTTCCAATTAAGCAGGTTCAAAATTATAGTTCTCTCATTTACAGAGGCCCCCGCTTATAGAGGTCGAAATAAACCGTTATTCAATTTTTAGAGGTGGAAATGTTAATAAAAATGCGTATTTTTGGTGTTAGGAATTTAATGTAGGTATGAATATACATATGTTCATACAAAATGTATTGCGTCGCAAAAAAAATCAATACGGTGAAGTTTATGACTTAAAGTAATCGGTTATCTTTGTTTGTACTTGATTGCTAGTTGCTGAAACCTGTTTCGCGATAGAATAAATTTGATCGAAAATATTAGTTATCAATATTTGACATTTCGAAATATTTGTGCAAAGTTTCTAAAGCTTCCATTGCCTCACGCATTGAAATTTTTACTAGAGTCTCTTCACAGTCTTCTTCTTCTTGTGTGTCCAAAGAAGAATACATAGCAACTATTTCCTTATCATTGAGCTCCTCTGAAATGAGTACATTATCACCAACCTGATAAATTTGTTTCAGTTACACAGGTAATTGAGCTACAAAGTCTCAATTTTAGAGGTAAACATCGAGAAAGTCTCAGTGTTCAAATCTCATTAAACCAGGTTCAGAAAGTCCCATTTACAGAGGTAATTTAATGAAAAAGAACCGGGACCTCATTGCAACTCTCAATAATAGAGGTTTCTCATTTATCCAGGTCCCACTTAACCAGGTTTCACTGTATATACATTTTTCTTTTAATATATTGTTCTTTTCATTGATTCATTAACAGCAGTTATAAGTCACCAGAAGTAAGCAGAGCAAAGATCCCTATGTTTTAGTGCTTACGTAATACTTCAACGTCCCCTTATTCTGCACATTTTCATTGATTTCAAAGTTTTATTTTGGTTCTTCGTTTTCAATAGAAAATTGGGTGTTTCAGATTTCTTGAAAACTGAGAAAAATTAACAAAACCGAATGAATACAAAATAAAATAATAATTTTCCTTGATAAAAATATCAGCGACAAAAAATAACTAAAAACATAAACGAAACGTAATTATATTTACTTTATGAATATTTTCACGAACACGGTGAGAATCGAACCAACCAACACCAGTAAGCAGAAAGCATTATAGATTATAAGCGTTATAAAGAATACCGTCCGGCTACCGAGTCCCTTTTGTATAATGGGACTCTTTAGAATTCTATTATATATATATTTTTTATTCTCTAGTTATATATTTATCGAATATATAACTCGAGAATAGATAAGTACGAGTATATTGTATATATTTAGTAATTGTCTTTTCTTTTTAGTGTCAATTTTGATTACCTATATTTATAGCGTAAAATAAAGTTTTAAATTCGCTAAATTAAGTTTGATATTTACTGAAATTGCCTTAATTTTCATTTTTCATTTACTCACAAATTCACTCATCTCCTAAAAAAATGTTATGAATTAATCAGGTAAGACAATATCCTTTTATTCTTTTTCATCTCGCCCTTGATGAGATCTTTGGAGGTTTCTCGATGTCAAGGAAGATTTCCGTTACACATGATATACGATTTTTAATATATTATTTAAATGTTGCTAAAAAATCAACATAATTATTGAATAATTATTGCATATGAAGACGAAAAGAGGACGACTCCACTTATCCATTACCCAGAAACAAAAATATTGCTATAAATTCACAACAAAAAACAAGTCTATACTTCATTAGAAGACTACCGAAGGACTAGTTAACACAGTCGGTTACATATACTTGTCAAAGTTTTAAAAATATTTCGATCGACTAAAAAAACCAGCCACTGTTTCGACCTTGTTGGTCATCATCAGTATTATACACTCTAAGAAGTGATATTTCCAAATACTGACAAGAACATATGAGTTAATATAACTATACTGTTTATTTCTAACTAGATCTGAGGTAATGGTTACTTTTAATGAGACAAAAAATTGCATAGTTGAAAAAAATGAGACTTTCGAAAATTAGATAATTCCGTTAATTTTAGACGTGCGAAAAACTATGCAAACTGTGGTAAAATTTCAAACATCACACTCACTAAATATAGAAAAGAATTACTCAAACAACTGCATCTATTTTCATGAGTAACGTTTTTTTTTTAGCACGAAACGAAAAGTCACTACGGAGCTTGTACTGAAATGCTTTAGTAGATATAAAAAACTCGACATTTAAAACGAACAGAAATACAGTAAGAATCTGAAGATAATTCGGAGGTGAATAAGTTTCTATAGTTTAGATGGATCAATAGCAGTTCAACGGTCAGTGAAGCAGATGTGTCGGGTTCGAATCCCGGGTCAGGTGTGCACGTTGTGCGTGTTGGAAACCAGGACTTTACGCCGGTTCGGCACGACCATTGGGCTAGATTATAAGCAATGGTCGTTCTGGACCGGCGTAAAGTCCTGTTGAACCTGGTGTAGGTCTCAGTTGAGCGATTTTTGAATTCGAGTAAAATATTTGAATAAGTTAGGTATATAAAAACTTCTATCACTTTAAAATTACTCGAAAAAATACGGGACATCTAATATTTACCTGAGATAAAGTAGAAATAATTTTTTACTTGTAGAATACATTTTGTTGCGTAAATACAGTGCTATAGAAAATTGATTTTCCCGAATAGAAATTAGAAAAAAGAATGAACCAAATTTCAGAATTACCGTTTTCAAGGTCCGGAAGAACTTACGGCGATTCATATTACAAGTAATTGTGTATTCCCCGATATCTAAACATAGAACGCCCCGCTTGAGAATTTCAAGAATGTCATCTTGTTCGACAAAATCTGCCCAAGATACCGCCAGACCGATCTACCGACAAAATAAGCACGTGCAATGAATAATTTTCACACTCGAAGTTCGAAAATCGCGTCGATTTTTACGAAACAGGAAATTGTTCCGCGTTGTATTTCCGGCAACAGCGCCGACAAGTCAAAATTTATAACAATTACAAAGGAATAAAAGGCACCTGTACCTTCGTCTATTAGTATGTCCTCCATGGAGATGACAATCAAAAACAGGACACTTAAACGCGAGAAAAAAAAAACACGAATGGAAAATACCGTATAGAAGTTTCACACTTTCAGCGTCACTATTTCAGATCATTTGTCGGCCACAACGGCTTTATGTTGAATGAATAACGTCCGAGCGTGCTGGCTCTTGCACCGCAAGAAGCAGACGAACTTTAAATATAGAAGGCAATGTGTCTGAATATAGGATAAAACGAGTACAAGTCAAACTAAATATTCGGTATATAAAAGATTTTAATGAGATATCTATGCGCTTTTCAAGTAGAAACGCACCTAAGGAATTACTGGAATAGTTTAAACGTACAGGAGCGGACCTGAACCTAAATAAATCAACTTGTATCGTTTTTCCGAAAAGATTAAGCCAAATTTTAAGCTTTTAGGAAGGACATTAAACAGGTTTTATCCCATATAAATAGTGGAATGTTTCACGACTGTAGATATGTATTTTCAGTGTTTCAATTGGGATTGCAGTCCAGGACAGGAAAATAAGTTACTTCTTTAGTATTTTCCTTTTATAAATAAATCTTTGGTAGACCGTAAAACCTAGGAACTACGGAATTGTAAATTGTCTAATTGAGTTTTTGCAATTTCAACGGAGATTTCTTTTTCAAATTAGTTACAAGTTTATTGGCTTTTTGCTGTAAGATGGAATTCTTTAGTTTCTTATATTGGTTTGTGACTGAAATCATTTGTTTTGTCATTTCTAAATACTAAAGAGGTAACTTATTTTCCTGTCCTGGACTGCAATCCCAATTAAACACTGGAATATATATATATATATATATATATATATATATATATATATATATATATATATATATATATATATATATATATATATATATATATATATATATATATATTACACTCCACATTATGTAGGAATCCAATTTTTCTTTTAAGTTCCCCTGCATGAATCCCAAAAAAATCAAACCTAGCATGGCTCCTAACATACTCTTTTGTCTTATAAACACCAATATTGATTATGAACAACATCCTTAGAAATGTTTGCCTTATGACACGAGTGATGAAAGTTACAAAAATAAACCATTGTCATAGTTTTGAAAATGAACCCCAACTTTTACAACCCTAAGAGAATTCTGACACAAGATTGTCAATTTGATGGTTCCACTTCTGGCGATTGTCCAGGTAAATCTCAAGCAACTTAAGCAATCTAATATAGAAAGCTATGCATTGATCTCTTCTTCAATTTTAACTGTAAACCGATCACAGAAGAATACCAAAAAGTCAGTCTTTGACATAGTCAAAACAATATGATACATCAAACACCAATGTTTGGTGTATCTTACCAGCACTGTCAATTGTTAACTTCAGACTGAAGGAACTCAGCAGAATATTACTATCATCAGCAATCGAAACAAGATCTGCTGAAAACCCATGTGATACCTAGCCACTGAAACCACCAAAAGATTATTTACTGAACATTAGATTCAGAAGATATGCTGCCCCTGTATTTAAACGAAAACCTACAATTTAACTGTGATGTGCATAATCTTGAAACGCGGCATCGAAACGATTTTTATTTAAATATGTTCCATACAACTTTAATGATAAGTTCACGTTTAGCCAAGGTTTTAAGTTATTTAACGGATTACCTCCAGAGTTGAAATATTGTACAAATTATAAAACTTTTAATTTAGGAAACTATTAGTTTCATATATTTTCGGTAATATAGTTTAAAGGTATAATAACTAATAAAGGTATTATTATCATTATTATTATTAAGATATTAAGTCCTCCCTCATATTCAAATTTTACAGGAGAAATTATTAGTGTAGTTTAAGAATCCAAAGGCCCGAGGTATGCATTATAATATTTTTATGATCAAAGAGAAAGTTTTTTTCAGCTTTTATTATATCTGTGATAATGAATTTTCATAAAGTAGTTATATTCAAACTGACTGAAGTAATAACAAAAAAGAATCGTTTTATTACATAAATTTGTTTATTTCGAACATTTTTGTATAAGGAAACTACTGCTTTCATTATTTTAAGCTAGATGCATTTCTTCTAAATGAATAGTAAATATAGTTATAATTATGATCAATTTATAAATAAACGATGTTATAATAGGTGTGGGTAATAAAACAATCTACAATTTTGAAAAAATATTCAAGCAACAAGCGTTGAAAACCGCAAGTAATTGCATTTAATGTTGAAGTTTCAAATCTTCATGGTTTAAAATAGATTCGATAATAAACAATAGGTCATATCATCCTAACAGAAAATTTCGTATTTTCAATCTTTTGCAATTCTGACCTCTTAACATTTTAGTTACACCTTGTTAGTCTCTTTGAGAGAAATGACTTAAAATTTCAATCGATAACAAAATATTCTCTTTTGTTATAAAATATTTAAAACATTGTACATAACTTCATATACTGATAAAAATTTGTTTCTACTACCTTTCAAATAATTGCCTTCAAATAATAATTGAAAGTTTTATAAATTGTTTGTTTCATCATCCTAATAAGGCAAAAAAATTGTCCCCAGTATTTTACGATAAGCATTAAAATGTAGCATAAGTTTAATACAAAAATGTTTGCGTTTAAATAAATTGAAAGGATACATTGTGTCAATTATACTGAACAAACACCATCCACATGAACTCATCAAATCTTTGATTCTAAACTTTAAACAAATCAAATAAGCTGTCATTTGATGGAGGACTAATGTGAAAACCTATCGAGTGGTTGAGAAATTTTAGGAACACTGTAATATCAATTATTGCACAAGTAGATAGATGTTGTTTTGATTGGTAATATCTGTTTTGTTGAATATCCAGTTCAATAAAGATGCAATCACATAATAATATTTTCTCAGAAAATGAAGAAATAGATTTTTCCTCACTGAAAATGTAAACTAATCGCTTGTGTTAGATATGGTATTATCTCTTCACATTAACCAACCACCAATTTGATAAAAATCTGCAAACCTACAAAACCACAAAGATGAGACAAAATAAATATTGACGAAAAAAAAATAAAAATTCCTTATATACATATATAAACATGAGTATACATTTGGCGAATCAAGTCAGTAAAATTAAATTACGGAATATTAGAAAGTCTAAAATGACCTATTTTGTATCAACAAGAATTTCTGAATGAAGACATCATGTATGATATACCAATAATCTAACCTATAAAGATTTTTCAGACAGTGTGAAAAGATATTTAATGAAAGTACAATATTGAAATCACCAATTTCGTATATGTCCGTTCACCGTTTGTGCATTTAGCGGTATGTCTTCCTTTTTCAACGCTTGAACTGTTTATGATGGAACTGAACAACCGCATCTTATTAATATAATTTCCAGTATCTAATTATGATGATAAAGAAACTGAACAAACATATGAAAATATGAAAACTATAGTGAAACATTATAACTAATAGAACAAATAAAGTTCATTTAGAAAAATGCGGTGCAGAAATAAAAGTAAATTAATAGTTACCTCCTACATAGATGTGTATAATTTGAATAAGAAGATAGTAATCTTAATAACTTAATAATCAATTAAACCTATGAGACCATCTGATGACAAAAACAACAAAACATAAACCGAATGAGGACTACATTATTGCAACTGTCAACAATAATTGAGCTTTGAAAAGATAATTTTTGGGTGACAAGTATCATCCACAAGGCACTTTTCTTGTCATACTTGATGTAACCTCTATAGGCCAGTAGCGAATTTCTTGTGTGAATTTAGTTTTCACGTATATACTTTAGCAGATGGTTAAATTAACTTACATAATATAAAGTTATTAAAAATACTGACGTAAATTTAAGAGGTACCTTCAATCCCAAAAATGACATAAAAATGTTAATACAAATAGTTACCTATTGTTTTATGTTGTTTTGAAGGTACTTCACTTTTTTCCGACATTTTGCTGAACACAACTGCACACACTGGACAAAAATTCTAGGAAAAGCAATGAATCACGAAAATTACGGCAGATCTGTATATAACTCAACACACCTTGTCAAATTGAAAATTTACATTGACAGAATTCAGTTACTCAAAGTCAAACTAGATGTCGCAATAAGAAAATATCATCACAGAAGAATGGATAAATTGAACCATGACAGATTCTATGATAACGCGAATTACTACAATAAGCAAGCGAACAAAAGGGTAGTACATAAATGCATAATGTTGAGAGCTGGCGGAGAAGAATACACAACATACTCAATTACTATCCATTCTATATTATAGATCGAAAATGCTATATTCCTACTTGAGAAGAAAAGAAAAAAAATATGTTGAGGTGAAACTGAAATAGTTGCAACTGAAAAATATAAATTTGCAGATGACAAATAAATTATAAGGTTCTGTTATTTATTGTAATTCTACGATATAATTACGTCACTGGTCAACCGTGGTATAACTAAGAATTTGATTAAAAAACCATTGAAATCTATGTAACTTTGATGTTCATTCTGTGTCAAATATAAATAAAAATTAAAAAATAAGGCATATTTGTTTGAATAGTACGATAAAAATAAGAATCTAATCTATATCATTGTTTATTTAATAAAAGATATATCCCAGGTTTTATGGTGATCCCGATTTCAGTAAACTGCACTGTGGTACATGCTTTTAATGAAAAATAAAAGTTGAAAATCAAAATGTAAGTTTCAGCAGTTGTAGAATTATTCGGCTTTTGCTTATTATTCCTAGCTTAACTGCTGTAGCATAGGGGACCGCAATATCTTGCTCATTATTCCAAATTTAAACATTTTGAAATAGATATTTTTATTTAGAAGAGGAATGAGGCTTGTGATTCAGATGGTATGCTCATTTTCAATTGCTTTGGGATGTATTGCTCTCAGAATATCTGAGTGTCATTTGTTTTAGAATGGCACTAAACTATTCTACTATGTGGAGATTAACAATTCTGTCTATATGTTACCTGTCTTTTGTTGATACAAGAAATGGTCAAAAACATGATCCAAGGAATAATGGGGATTTAACTTTATGGATTGATGAGAAGCAAGTAAAAATGTTTAGTGGTAAGAATATTAAAAAAATCGCCTCAAAATGTGTATTTACGTAACGAGAACAATAAATTGAAAATACATCATGCATATCATAATCTCTATAACAGCTTGGCCAGTATGAGTGTAAAACCCTTTTCTAACATGATTTTAGGGATGTCTATGGAGATATATGCTATATCAAATGGAAATGTTCTTCCATATATATTAGATAAAAATTTCGAAAAGTATTTGCCTCTTATACCTTCTGAAGTTAGTTATGTTAATTTTACATGGAAGGCTGGTATGAAAAAATATTACTATAATTTTGATCGACTGCAGTCTTTTGATGAAAGTATTCTTGAAGCACCTGTAATTTCTATTAAAACAAAAGGTAGGGTTCCAAAGAGACCTAAGGAATTCAGTATATTGCTACCATGCATAGGAAATAGTTCTGGAATAGCAACTTTCAGCATAGGATTACTAATAGAGAGTAGAAAAGGAAAACCTCTAAATGGAACACCATTGCGACTCAAGTTGCGAAAAGAGTGTGCACAAAGAAGTAAGTATAACAGACAAGAAAAAGCTCCTCTATTTATATCATATACAGGTACACAAGAAAACTTAAGAAAAATATATATCGATAATCTGTCTTATTTTCTGTATACTTCATCTATAATCAGATGATATAGATGTTGAGAAGAGTTATTGAAAAATAAAAGAAATCACTGTTTTGAGATTTCACTTCAACATTGGGAAAAATTTTGCATTCAACATTAATAAATTATTATTAAATTCAACAATGGGATTCCACAAATAGACTGCATTTAAAATGAAAAAGTAGGTGTTATATTTCTTAAAAATATCAGAATACTGGTTGACTTCAATGTCAAGTATTATATGCTAAGTTAGTTAGGCTACTATTAGCAGTAGGTTGAATCTTTTGCATAGTGTAATTACTTAGTTAACCTACGATGATGAAAGTATCTATCAAAAATGTTTTTTCATTTTGTAATTCCAAAGCTATGTTCAATAGATTGTTGCAGTGTTTCTATAGATTGAATTTGTATTACTTGCTTCATTTGCACATGATATATAAGTATTAACTCGTAAGGTTTTCTCAGCAATGTAATGTACTTTACATATCTTCATTTCTGTAATAATTCCTGACAAAGTTTTGGTATTAATTAATAGATTTCGGAATAAACATTTTCTAGAATTAACCAACACATTGATTGCTCATATTGTTTTTTATTTTGCGCTTTATAACTAACTGGAGTTTTCCATTTAATAATGCAGATTTTTTTTATTGATTTATAATTTAAATAGAATCAGTATAAGAGTTAGTCTGTCAAAGTTATTCGATATCTTGAAGGTCCAGATCCTGAATGTGATAAGAAATGTGCAAATCAGGGTTGGTGCAACAATGAAAAAATATGCCAATGTCCTGAAGGTTACATGGGTCAGTACTGTAAGACTGCATTATGCTATCCACAGTGCATGAACGGGGGCAATTGTACATCACCAGGTGTTTGCAGCTGCCCACCTGGTTTTCAAGGTCTGCACTGTGAGGGAGGTGAGAGAATAACAATTTATTAAAAGATTTAATTGCCAATAGTGTAAAAGATTTCAAAATTCGCTCGAACACACATTAAATTCACTAAACTAACACAACATAAAAGCATAAAATAATGCTTTTCAAAGAAACATATTTGTGAAAAAAATGTTGAAGTTCTGTGAAATAGTCTTCAATCATCTAGGAATTTCAAATTTTCTTAATTCCATTATATCAAGAAATTTTAAATTTGATTTAATAATTGTTTGAGAATTCAGTGAATGGTGAAAAAAGAATATTAATGGAAAAATATTCATCCTGAAACACAGACCTTTTTGCTAGAAGGCTTAGATATCACCTGTGATATTACTTGTGAAATTTAATTTATAGGGGTAACATCAAAAAATGTATTATGCATTACAGTTCTTATATACTAAAACATTAAATTACTTTAAAAAACTACAATAAAATGACATTGGCCGTGGTCTATAATGCTATATATCCAGCCGTCAGAAATAGCATCAAGATTGAGCAACATGGATTTATGTCAATGAGATCTTGTTCAAGCAATCTAATGCTGTTTTTACAGTACGTTTCTGAAGTACTAGACTCCAGCGGTCAAGTTGATGTGATTTACACAGATTTTCAGGAAGCATTTGATAAAGTTGCTCATGCGCTCCTGATACAGAAATTACGCAACAAATTTGGATTCTCTGATAGCCTCACCAACCTTTTTCATTCTTACCTGGTTGACCGACGTCAATTCGTACAGCTGGAGGGAATACAGTCGTCTGAGTTCATACCTACACCTGGAATGCCTCAAGGGTCTAATCTTGGACCAATTTTATTTATTCTGTTCGTAAATGATCTGATGGATAATATTCACTCTCCACATTTGATTTTCGCAGACGATTTGAACTATATCATGAAGTTAGATCACAGGACAACTGTGTTCAACTTCAACTCGCGCTGGACCATGTTGCTAGTTGGTGTGAGGACAATTATTTGAGTTTGAATGTGTCAAAGTGTAATGTTGTTTCTTTCACAAGGAAAAGAGACCGAATTGACTGTGACTACAGAGTCGGTGGTCAGGTTCTTTCTCGTTCTGATAAGGTGAGAGATCTTGGATGTAGTCTTCGACCAGAAGCTTTCCTTTGTCCCACACATCACCCAACTTATTTCATCTACTGCGAAAATATATGGATTCGTTATACGTAATCGCAAATATTTCAATAATTCCTCAACATTCCTAGGACTTCAATAATCCGTCGTAATACCCTAATCCGTAGCAAGTTGGAGTATGGCAGCATGATCTGGCATCCCATTTACACTTGCCATCAACGCCTTCTTGAGGCTCTTCAGAGAAGGTTCTTGAAATTCTTAGATTGGAGGGAGGATAAAGTTTATCCACAGAGAGGAGTCAATCATAACGAATTATTGAGTCGATTTAGTTTAATCTCATTGCAGAGCAGGAGAGCAACTTTATCACTCAAATTTTCGTACAAATTACTGCAAAACAGTATTGCCTGTACTCCTCTCTTGTCCGCTTTGAAATCTCGTGTTCCTAGGCAAAATTCTCGTAATACAGAATTATTCCACCTAGAGACTCCGAGGACCAACTCGTTAATACAATCCCCCATTTGGTTTATGGAGTCTATATTCAATAGAGTTTTCAATAATTGTGACATTCACATTGACTCCATAGAATTTATTATCAGGAGTTATGTGAACAAAGAAAATTGACTAAAATGAATTGATTAAGATTGAGTTCTTTGTAATATTTCATTGAATGCTAGAATATTATAAGTTACTATTTTTTTTAGATTAGATTGAGCTCTTTGTTATATCTTTTTCATTTGAATTATTTAGTTATGTATTATGTATTGTTATTATTTTCTGTAATTGGGTGTTATACCTGTCGAGAAGAAAGAACTTATTATTATTACTATGTATGTGTTATTTGTTACTCCTAATATAAAAGTGGAGTATGTAGAAAAAATTTATATTTTTTTCGTTCGCTTTCTGATTAGTTAGGCATGATGTTTTTAAATCATGCTTACATAATCATAAAGCGAAATAATCATAAAATCTGTTTTGCACAATAAATAATTTTAAAGAAAAAGCTCAGAAAGTTATTTTCTAGTTACTACCAAACTTGCTTCAGCGCCATGTCAGAATTTTCCTTACATCAAAAACTTGAATCACAAAATTAAATTTTTGTCCCAGGTATTTGTGGTCAAAAATGTTTGAATGGTGGAAAATGCATTCAAAAAGATACCTGCGAATGTTCCAAGGGCTATTATGGACCTCACTGTGAATACTGTAAGATTCCTGGCATGCTTTATTTCTAAAACGTTGATCAAATGAATTATGAAAATTGTTTCCAGCAAAATGCATCATACCTTGTCAAAATGGAGGAAGATGTCGTGGTATAAATAAATGCCGATGTCCCCAAGGATTCAAGGGGGACCACTGTGAAATAGGTAGAGCAAAACCGCATAGAAGTAACTGCAGACTGAAGTGTAAACACGGTACCTGCGTGGATGATACTTGTGTTTGTGACTCTGGCTGGTATGGAAGACTGTGTCACCATAGTAAATATATATGAAGTTATAATATATATGAAATTCAGTGCCAAATGTTGTGAAGATTTTTCAAATTATTTCAGCCATAAACTTATCTGTTTCAGAGGAAAATTACATATAAGAGGTATTTTTGAGTTCTGGCATCTAATGTCATGTTTTTTTGAGATTTGAAGTCGCAGGCTTTTTTAATTTGCTACCTCAATAAATTCAGATTCAATGAAAATATTTATAAATGAGTATTTTAGCCTTATGGGCCAAATAGTGCAAAGCCATAATTTTTACTCCCTGTTAATTGTTTCATTAAATTTGAGTTCTTTAGAAATTTATTAGAAATATATTCTATTTAAAAAGTTTCTTTTATTTACTATAACTGCATTTAGTAAAATATGAGTGTTTATGTAATTATATCGATAAAAACTGCAATACAAAACCTTTTGCTAAAGTAAACAGTTTCAAATGTTCAATAATCAATCCCAGTAAAAATTTAAACTTAGGCAAAGGTGAATATTGTCTCCATATTCATACATACATACTTACTATTCAATCCTCTTATAATTCAAATTGTAAACATTCAGTTAAGTAACTTGTTAACCATATTAATACATGTTTAACACAGCCAGCATTGATGAAGTTAAAATTTTCTCAATATTAGTGTGCTAGAAAAGCAACAATGGTGCTATTTTATAAGCTTTTGATATTTTGCGCAATTTGATATTGTGAGTCACTGATATATTCTGTAATTGATAAGAGTTAAGTGAATAAAAAACATTGTTTCCAATATTTATTGTTTCATTGGTAATTTCCTACAGCAGTAATAAACTACAAATATGCCTATAAGAAGTCTGAAGTTATTAGAAAATATTTTTCCGACTTCATTCTTTGGCTGGTATATTCTTGCAACTGCAAAAAATTTTTGTTTAAAAACGTTCAACTTGATTTTTTTGAAATATTGAATTTTATTGGCATTTACTTGGTGCTAATCCATTATAAGAAATACGTACTGTATTCCTTTGAAAATTCCAGGTCCATGACCAAAATTTTTTCAAGTTCATATAATAGGGCTCATTGCTCAATGACACTTCATGATAGCTAATTTTGCCAGATCAGGCATCTTGCATTATATTCCCTCATCTGGTTCTATCACACTTAAAATTTCATCTGTTCTCTGATTATGATGCATGTAGAAAAGATTTTTTCGATCATTCAGGATAGCATTTCTACAGTTAACATTACCAAAAACATGAAAGATCAAAATTTCATGTTTTTAGATTCCAAATTGTTTGAAAAAGGAAGAATATTTAAAAATTTTTCATTTCATTCAAGTTGAGAATTTCATTGTTGTTGATCCCAATATCCACATTCCCATGTATTTTGGTTTCACCTCAAGTATGGGATTACTTAACTAATTGTATTGATCTTTCATATGGTGTATATACTGATAATCATGTAACATATGTAAATAACTAATTCTTTGCTTGTTAAGTTCCTGTAACTAAAAAACACAAGGAATGTGGAAGATTTGCAGTGTATTAATTCAGATTGCGATATATGCACAAAAAATCTCGCCAATGTTTGTTGTAGGTTAAAATTAAAAAGCAAAAGTTGGTGATTTCAGACTTTTATTTCTTTTTTTTGGTGTTAATGGAAGACAATACACTAATCATACTTCCACAACACAAATTAGGATTACAGCTTATTTCTAAATAATGGTATAATACCAATTGCAAAACTATAATAACAAAATTGAACAAATCAACTAACAACAATGTTTTTACAATTTATCACCAAATGGTAAAATATGAAGCAAATTCATGAACGAAATGCTGTTCCATAACATTTAAAAAAACAATAAACTTGTGAAATTAAAACAATTACCATATTTTCACGAGTCAACAAGACTGGTTATTAATTACAACGTCCACTTTATAGCGTATTTCGGCTTGACAAGGCACACTTTCATGAAATTGAAAAGCAAATACGTTAATGTTTGCTTAATTGATATGAACAAAATTTATGACGTAACAAATATATTAGAAATTAGCCAACTGCTTCATATTTTATTACTTGTCTAAAGCTGACTATTTAAACCTCAAAACAAAAATATTCATTATCAAATGAACTTTGAATTATATTTAAAATAAACTTACTTATCTCCACATATCAAGGCAGAAGGCCTTAATTATCATTGTTTTGCAATGCAACTACACCATCCTCAAATTACATTTTAAAATTAACGAAATAGTAAAAGCATTAATTACACACCGTGACATTTCAAAGCAAGTGAGCAAATTTTCACATTTATTTACTACACAATAATTCCTACACAAAAATTTTATGCAAATAGATCTTTCTTTACTTGTTAAGAATAAGAAGTGAAACTACATATGATAAATTCACCGTTATACAATTTTAGGTTTTTGAACTCTACAAGTTGTAGTCAAACTGATTGATTACACTGGTATTATAGAAAAATATGGAGTATAATATCTTGCCAAATACCTAAAGGATGGCACAAATTTCCTTTTCTTTTATTTTAACAATTAATTAACATTTTGTACAGACGGATTACTAATTACCGACAATTTTAGATTTAAGATACCTAATATACATTTAATTAAAATTAGCAATTAACCAATTTTTACTACTTATACGGGGATATTTCCCAGTTTCATGCTTTACATCGATGATTATGAAGAGATATTTTCTTTTCCTAAAAATTATATTAGTCAGAATGCTGAAATTTACGTTGTTCAGTGATTAATTACCTTCGTTCTTTTGTCGCCATTGTTCATTGCGCACAGGATTTTTTATTCTTCCTGACCCGAAGGATTGAGTACGTGTACGTTGATTACGAAACGACAACATTGAACCAGTAGGGGCGCTAGTACCTGGTTGAGGGTGTTGCAAATCATCACGCCTGAAAAATACAGATATTAATAAGTTTGTTGTAGCAAAGTTTGCAAGTTTGCCAATTAGATATATGTCGGTTCAATTCAACTCACCTAGGATTATTCAAGGAACGACGTGTAGAAACTGCTTCATCTGGGGTCCAGGTTGAGTGACTTTCGGAAAAGCTACGG
Source organism: Henosepilachna vigintioctopunctata (assembly GCA_030704895.1). Taxonomy (NCBI): domain Eukaryota; kingdom Metazoa; phylum Arthropoda; class Insecta; order Coleoptera; family Coccinellidae; genus Henosepilachna; species Henosepilachna vigintioctopunctata. Next base: position 2,717,203 of record JARQZJ010000122.1, on the reverse strand, counting down.
TTGCGGTTTTTGATGCCGTGTCTAGCATTCTTCAGTATTTCATTGATTCGCGGCTAAAATGCCAAAATTTATTTATTCAGCAGTTTGCAATGAAAAATATTAAAATAATTTATTCTTCATGTCACAAAATGAGATATTGCAAAATATCGTTAAATCTTGTGTGTGTACCAGAAAAGTACATATATTGACTTTAAGAAAATAATATAAATAAGAAATGAATACTCGAAATTGAAATGAACCTCTTATCTTAAACTTATATTATTGTCCATTATATCCGCAATAATGGACATTTAAATTTATTAAAGTGTTATTACTCACTTCGACAACTCTGAAGTCCTCAATGCTCTTGAACTTGGACAAGTAGGTCTGCAGCTTATGATGTACCTGTAGATTTCCGCTATGTTTATAATATTTCAAGAAGGCCCAAAACTTCTCCAATCCGTATAATTGTCCGCTTTCGTAGTCTCTAATTGTCTCTTCCTGAAAATCTTCGTAAAGTGGTGGCCTGAACTTGACTTCTAAACCGTATGAATAAAATCTGAAAAGGCATTCCAATCCGTATCTGTAACCTTTTTCGGCATCTTCCAGAGCGGTGCATCTGAATTCGTTATACATCGTCCTGTTGAAGTTCTCACGCAGGAAGAACGACCAAAATCGGAATAGCGTGTTCATTTCGTTCGAATGTCCGATGCCGAACTTTTTTCGCTCTTTCATGCACCGCAGACGGAATTTGTTGTAGGCAATTTGCGTGAAATTGTTCTCTTTAAGTAGCGAATGAGATGGATGTTGGAACGTTGGAAGAGTTTGAGGTACGCTGCCGTAGCTAGATGAAACGAATTCGCTTGGGCTTGTACCGTAACTTCTGTAATGATAGAAACGGTTATGCAATAATTTAATACATACAATTTTGCTACTTTGAGCAGAAATCAAATGCTCACTTCAACAGGTTTCTTCAATTTGCAACTTAATGGTGGTTACTTGTAACATTTATTTGAAAACATTTACCTGTAGTCTTCTTATATTCAATTCTAAAATTATTGCTTGAATAACCGATAGTGAGTGATGAAAATTTATGTCTACTTTAGTTGTTCCCAAATTTGGCACAATTTCAAAACCTGTTTGGCATATATTCATATTTATAAACTAAAAGTTGAAAATTTAGATGTTTCAGATTATTATCAAAAGATGTCAATGTTAACATGAACTGCAAACTTTGGATTATCCAAATGTAATAACACAAAACTCAGAGAAATAGTCCAGATTTAAGATTAGTGTGATACTTGGAAATGGTAAATGTAAAAAGAAATGGAAATGACACTACTAACCCCACTGAAGTTGTTCTGGCACGGTGTTCCCTCACATCCATAACCCATCCAACATGATGCTCAACAGGTGGATTGCTAGAATGTCTTGTTTTTCGCTTACGTGGTGTGAGAGGATCAGGACCAGTTTCGTCTTTGACTACTGCGTAGAATCTCGGTACATTTCTATGAGTAACACCAGGTGCCTTTCGCTTATTAGCAGCAGATGCCTGGGAGGTGCCGGCCGATGTAGAGCTGCTTGCAGTTGCTGCAACTAAAAACGAACGTTTCACAATTGCCCGGAGTCGGCATTGTATAAAAAAAAATTAAACCGCCATTCATGTTCAGCAATCAAACAGCCAAAAACAGTTGGAGCACCAAAGGTGTATTTCCAATTTCATCTTTTCATTTTTTACCATTTAAAAGTACAGGATATTATAATCGATTCTGAATAATACCCCCAATGATCATAAACATTCATATGTATCTTGGAATATGAATTGTAACATGTACATTCATGACAATTTAATCAATATTAATCAATTAATATTATATTTGTGATGTAAAACTTCTCATACCGTTCGACTGTGGCTGCTGGGCTTCCACCATTAATGGAGGAGGAGGCGGTTGGTTTTGTGTCTTCTTAGGTGCCGGAGGAACCATCTTTTCGAATTCCTCCTGACTAATGATGTTTACCGTTTTATAACTACCAATGGAAGTAGAGCGATCCCTTGTCCAAATATCTTCTTCGTAGTAGCATAGTCCGTCATTGATAGCCTGCTCAAGATCCTGCGTCATTTTAACCCTAGTGGTCCAATCGCCAGTACGATCGTAGCCTTCGTGTTTTGGAAGTCTAGAGGTATTAGCTGTGATGGGATTTTGGGTAACGATTAAAAGTTTATTTATATCGTGGTCGCTTAATTCGTCCGATTCATCTTCATCGATCCTGAAAGGAAAAAGGATAGTTATATCACACTCATTTTTAAACTAATTTCAAAATGTGATTAAAATAATTTTTGTCTATGATATACTAACTATAGCACTATAACAAAAACAGTTCTTGTTGCATTACTCCTCATACAATATTTATCAATCTACCAGAGTTGAAATAAAGCAGTCTAATTTCCACTTATATTTGCATTCTCAACTGCAAAAATCTGTTTTCTAGATGTGCCCTTCTTTTTCCATTTGTATACATCCTTTGACAACGCTACAGTGTAAGCGAAACGAGTCAAAATTTTATAAAATAAATGTATGTGGGACAATATCTTGTGCCAGTGTAAAAGATCAACTATAAATTATGAAAAATTATACGATCTCAGGACTAAAGATAGGAATTGCTGAAACTTATGTTATACCAGAATTTAATAATACTAACAGAATTATAGATATTCTACTTCAAAATTCATAATAACATAGCTTGGGCCTATAAAAGTGAATTTAAATGTAAAAAATTTCAAAATGGAATCAAATGAAACGTAAATATTGAAATACTGTCAGTAAACCGAAGAAATTAAGAATGTCAATGATTGCGATATATTGACAAAATCTCTTTGCACAGCACTCTATTTCTGCGACTAATATTCTTACCAATCTCCTGAAAAGGTATTTTGACGGCCATCAAGCAACTCTAATTCTTCGTCAAAATGGAACTCCAACTCCTCCCTTTCGTATGGTTTAGGCTTGTTCTCCTTTTTGACCTTATTCTCCTTGTTTTTCCTCTTCACTTCCCTCCAAGTGTCATAATCACCATTTACGATGTTCTTCCTTCTGAATTTATTGTCATCTATATCATCACGTTCATTATCCTTCGACACTGTCTTGGTTTCACCGTTCCTTCCATTTTTGTTGTTATTCTCTATTAGAAAATTCAAAGCATGATTTTCCAAACATAAAATTATATACGAATAAAAATGTTACCTTTTTTTACACCATTACTTTCAGTTGGAACGAATTCTGCCACATTTGGGTTCAAATTTTCAATGTTTTGTTCACGCAGTTTTTTAGGGATAGGCGGTGGTGGAAGTAATTGTTTTATGTCCTGTTCTACTTCAACGCCATTTTTATCGAGTATGGGCCATTTGGTAGGATCATGCTTGGTGCGAACCTGAAATATTATAAAATTTTGTCATAATTTACTTGAGGCTGCAAATTTATTAAAAAGCATCGCTTTGAAAAAATTATATGTGTTTTCAAAAAGAAAAATCACAAGATCAATGATTAAGGCTGCATCAAGTTCCAACGGCACAATACTGTAATTTGTACTCGAAATTACAAATTGGATAGGTGTTTGTAAACGAAATACTTACTTTAAAACCAGTAGTCAGTTCAATTTTATCAGAGTCCATGATTGCTTCGACGATTAAACCCAGGTCACTAGTGAGAGACTGGACTCGATGGAACGACGCAATCAAAGTTATAGGAAGGTAACCGTTAAGGTCCATTTTTCTCCGGAGGAAGAAGTCACGACAAAGGTTCTCCTCACTGAAGTAGTACTCACTGTAATTAAAAATATAAATCAAAATATTTTATCTCCCTCTCATTAATAGTGTTACATTTGTTTTTTCACGTAATCTTTAAGTGTGGTGCCATCAACGCTGCAATTTGAATTGAAGAAATATGTTCCCATGTACGGCACTACATAGTTCTGTCCATCCCCAATTACATTGAACTTCATGAGCTGAAAAAAAGTTTGTTCTTGTTAATAAATTAATCGATCTTGTGAACTGTGTGTTTTACCTCGGAAAAATCGGACGGGTAGTCCAAAAATTCCATATCAGAATGAGGTTTACTATTTGCTCGGTTGAAGGGTGCTCTCCTGCCATTGCGATTCCTACCCCTTCCTCTAGCTGAAGAATTTGGTCTTCTTCTGTCAGCATTATCTACGAAATTATTTCCAAATTAGTGAGATATAGGCATTTGGAAATATCGAGGTATATTTTTCTGACAAATCGCTATACCACCACAAAATGTTTTATGCTCAGCAATTGAAATTTACCCGAACAGTAACAATATTCAAAATAAAATATTAAGTACTATTAATCAGCTTACAACAAAGTGAATTAGAAAATCCAACTTCATTAATGATTCCTTATCATGAAATCAATAAAAATTATTTGAAATGAATTTTTAATTTATACAATACAATTTTTTTAATAAATGACACGGAGGTTTCGTTTATGTCTTGAAACATTATGTTAAAAACTATAAAATTAATTAACACACTTGACTTAAGTTTCACTGAATATATTAAAAACTTTACATATGTTTCGGGTGGTTAACCCATAATATTGGTAATATTGTACTCTTGATAATGGGTTAACCACCCGAAACATATAGAGTTTTTAATACATTCAGTGAAACTCAAGTGTGTTAATTTTTTAAGTGTGTTAAACGCTATTAACACAATATGATTGAACACAAACTCCTGTACAAATATCCTCAAACGTTTTTATTTAACGTGCTATATTACTTTCAAGTTAGTTCAGATTCAATTCATCTTAATGACATTAATGTAACTATTAAATTTTTTTCATTGCAATATAAAATTCCAACTTTCATTCACACGAGTATTTCACATTCAGTATTCTCAATTACCGATACTTTTGCTTTTCAGATTTATGCCATAATAATACATTATTCCACAAATGACAATCGTATAATTCAAAATACTTGGATAAATTCCACACGAATTATTCAATTAATTTGACATGTTTCAAGCAGCTAGAACAGATTGTAGAAGTTAATTAATATAACAGTTGTAATAAATTTCTGATAATAGCTCAGTAGCTTTACATATTTGGAATAAAGTGAATATTTATTTTGCAACTAAGTAAGTGCTTCATTAAATCATACTAATATACTTTTCAATGTTTCAATATATGTCCAACAAATTAATTTTGTCGAAATATCTTGAAAATGTATTTTTTAATTAAAAGTCGGAAAACTATAAGCTATATTTATTGAACAGTTTTTTGAAAATATCTTGACATTGCACTTTGACATAATCTTCCATCACTGAGTTCCTGAGTATACAATGAAATTTACTAGAGTAATTAATGCCTATGAATATCGGCATTCTCAATCATCGGATGACTTCTTATCACGATATTGATATATCACAAGATATAGTGCACAAATGAAGCAGAATAGTACTTATAAAAATTACCCATAAGTTTTTTGGGCGAAAAGTCGGACTCTGTTCATGTATTGGAACATATTGAATGAAAAAATTTAGGTTTTATTGGTACGAGTGAGTGAAGAAGCTTCTATAATAAACCACTTCAATACACACATCTACAAATGAGTAAAAATCAGTATGAACGACGAAAAAACGAAATAAAACTATTCGGCATACAATTCGGTTAAAATCACACCGATTTAAAACAACTTATAATTAGACAATGCAAGTGGCATTTGATAAAGAATAAATTCCTACATAAAACTTATCACATAACTTTGTAAGGTTTGTTGCGCAACTCTCACAGTAGGTATATGATGAAAAGGCAGGACATGTAGTCCCACTCTCACACTTCAATTTTGGAAATCGTTACATTATTTGAAATCTATTACGCTTCCAGCATATTGCTGTTGTTATTTTTACATTTTTATCATCTTGCGTAGTTCTTGTTGCCGTGTCAAACATACTTGAATGAATACAAATACTGAATTCCTACAAAATTTGAACTTATTGATAATGCGAACTATCATTCATGAAAAAGGGACATAATGCCAGTTGCGGTAGTAGAACGAAAAATATTCATAACTTCGGAGGAAGCAAAAAAACTGCTCATAAACACTTACCGAATAGGGGTTTATTTGATTCCGGAAAATTATACATTTTACAGTTCGAGTAAGTAATATTCGATTAAAAATTCTACAAGATTGCAGGAATACCACGAAAGAAAAACATAGAGTAATATAATTATCAGGACACAGAGTATTTTTTGACAGGTGACAATTATTCCATAAACTATAGAATAAAATTCAAACTGAACGCGTGTGAATCATAATATATCGCTTGAAACCCGATACAATCGCAAGATTCAAGACATAATAAATAAACATGGCAAACGAGAAATTACATAAAAGATGCGCTGATATTATCATATAAAAAAATTATACTGATATAAACGGTATGACACATGAAATGATTTAGAGTTATATGTTACGTTCCCTCTAATTTGTGCATGCATATTTGGACATGATTATTGTTAGCTTAAACGCTAAATAGGAATTTGACAAACATGATAAGATTATCTTATCACAGCAAGTATTAGATACACATAATAATCAATTTTTTAAATAAAAATTTAAAGTCGTTCAATTATATATCGCCAATATTGTTTTGTTTCTCGATTTACGAACTGTGAAGAAATAAATCTTACTTATCTACGGCAACAATTATATTATCACAGACTGAGATAATTTCCAATCTCAAATGTTGGAACAAATTACTTGCGATTTCATTAAAATAATTACCATTTTTTTGTTTTCGAGCTGGGCAATTGATTACTGATCTTGGTTGGGTATTCATCATTATGTAATATCCAAAATCACATATTAAGTTTGCACATGTGACCAATATATAGTTGCCAAGAGATACTTAAAAATCTAATACTTTATTATAATCCTTCATCGCGCAAATTGATAAAGTTCATGAGCATGGCACCCTTCAAGATAATCTCATCTTGATTTTCAATATACTGAAAGCAGCATCCTCGGTTGATATATTCAGAGATATGTCATATACTGTTTGAATCAAGTCCATTGAGCAATAACAGTTGCACTGCTTCACAGTAATTTAGCCTTTAGATTCAAAAATTAATTGTAATCGAAGAATAAAAATTTTGTATTGATTAAATATTTCAATTACTACAAGTGACAGAATTTCCCATTCCATTTCAATAACTTTTGGTCTTCTTAAACAAGGAAGAAAACTAATAAATCAAAACACGAAAATCTGCTCCCGATTTCTTTCTTTATAAATGAGAACCAGTATATTCTATTATTATGTACTTTTTGTTTAACGTATGCTCGAATTTCACTTTGATGGCAATGTATAGTTTGAGATTTTAGCTAAAAAGAAGGTTTAGTACAAAATCTAAGTTATTTACTGATTATAATTCAAAATTATCCATGTCAAATTTGATGCTCAAGTATTCTGTTTTGTTCATAAACTTACTCAACACATTGAGCTAAAGTAGAATAAAATTTCGCAATATCATTGTGACTAAATGAATCACATAGTAACAGTTGTTATCATTTAATAATAAGAAATTCATTAATCGATTGGGCCGATACTTGATTAAAATCTAAATACATAATTTAAATAAAACTAACTAGTTTTCTGATTTTCACTATAATAAATTTAAAACATAACAATATTGTCTCGCCAACACAGTGGCTTCATCAGATGATGATAAACTGTGTAAACTGTGATAAATGTTTATCATCAACATCTGATGAAGCCACTGTGTTGGCGAAACAATATTGTTATGTTTTTAATTTATTATAGCGAAAATCAGAAAACTACTTAGTTTTATTTAATTTAACAATAAATTCAGTACAATAAAATTTTCTTGCCGTGTATGTGATAATTAGTTAACATTATGATTATTAGATCTACCTTACCAGATAATACAGAGATACATTTAGTTTCAGAGAAGTAACTTTAGTAGCTGGATGAAGTTGATAAACATTTTCATATACTATAACACCTGGATATACAGGCAACCGATTTACTTGATACAGTCAATTGCTTTAGTTGAAAAAAAATTCCACTCACTCTCTCTCTGTTCAGCTCTCCAATCTCTATCGCCCTCGCTAGCAGTAGATTGTGCGTCACTTCTATCTCTTCGCGGAGACGAGCCTTCTTTTCTTCTGGCCTTGCTCAGATCGATCTCCAAAGGCACCCACTTCTGCTTCATCGACTTCTTACGTTCATCATTATCCTCATTCTGACTCTTTTCCTTGAGTACGTTAGCCAGTGGAACTGACATCGGGCTGCTCGACCTTCGGACCTGCAGTAAAACAATTAGTTTTCGCCCAGAATAAATGTCCGAATTCATTTGAAAATTCGAACAATGAATCAGTTACCACAAATTCACTACACTTTATGTTTGTAATAATAAAATATATTGAAATTAGGTTCTATCTTTGCGGTGTCAGGTTCAAGAAAATAGTAAAGGAGGTACTCTTAAGAAAGGTCTACTATAGTGTAGGCGAATACCTTCTTGATAGTAATATTCTTAAATAAGTAATTTCCTTCTTTGACTTCTCCTATACACTTCTTATGTCTAAATGGATTAAATAAATATTATTATTATTATGTAATTTTTGCGCCAATGGTAGCTTCTTCTAAAAAAAAAAAATCCGATGCAAAAATACAGCAGAAAGGGAAAGAAAACACTTCACATATTGCCGAGTTTTCGCTACAGAATAAATGCATGTCCAATAAAATTTTCTGTTTCGTGAAATATTTGAAAGACTTCAGATTATTGTTTATTATGCAACATTTTGCAATTACTATACAAATTTCGCAAGTAATTACTAACGTAATAATTTTGCATAGTGTTACTGGAATTTTAAAGACTCAAAAACATAATTCCGCTTTTACTGATAATGACTTTTTATAGCAACATAAATAATTTTCTTCGGCACTTTCGTTGAACAGCATATTTATAGAGTAGTACACATAAAAAAAGAAAAAAAAATCTGTTTTCGACGATTTGTATTAAATCAAAAAAATATGAGTAAATCAGAACAAAATTGGTGAAATTCTTTGGAAGAAATTGTTAACTTCACGCAATATTATATAAAATTTTAAAGCATGTAAAGATATATCTGTATATAACATTAAAATTGATGAAAAAAAATCACTCAACTTCCCTGATTAAAATCTGGAATACGAAGCAATATAAAACAAAATGCTACTTCACTTTTAATCGAAGGTTTTCAACTATGGTCCCCTTAGTCTAAATCACAGCAATTATACAAAAGTTTTCGATCATCAATTGGTGCAAAGCAAGTCTAAGAAAATTGTGAAAGTGTTAATGTCTACCAAGTACATAAAATAATGATCCTTTAAAATCGAACTAGGAAACCACCAATACAGTAAATACTTGAAACAAATGCAAAGAAACTATCTCTGATTCAGTTGTAAGTTCTAAGGAAAATACTTAAGAAGTCAATAAAATTCATTGGATATTAGCAAGTGGTTTTCAGTGAAGACAGAATTGTATGCAAAATTGAAAAACATTTCCACATTAGCAAAACAGATAAAAATACTCTCAAAAAAAGAAAACAATATTCCCAAAAACGTTCATATCAAACATATACTGCTTAAAATATCAATTACTTCACTTATTTCACAGGTACAAGAAATTATTTCGTGTACATTCGGCCCTTTCAGACAGAATGTTCTAAAATATAGCGAAACTTAATTACAAAATTGGCGGCCCAAGAAGTTTGACATCACTATAGCACGATGAAACAATAAGAACAAAGCCATGACTAAGACAGAAAATGGCTGTAACAGGTTCTGGCCTTCAATATTTTTAACTGGAGCACTCACCTCACCATGATCTCCCAAAGTTGGCCAGTCTTCAGTGTTCGTCGCAAAATCACTAGCCTGTAAATTACAAAATGGTCCAAATAGTACTAAGAGACTATATTACATACCCACATGCTGGTTACTGACTGAATAATTGGCAAGCTGTATACTTGACTTGCATATTTACACTGCTCATAACTATTATATATATATATATATATATATATATATATATATATATATATATATATATATATATTTTGAAAGTTTTTAGCATTAACAGGCTTTTTAATATGAAAAAGTTTATTTCTGTTGACGTTTCGTTGTTATATTACAACTTTGTCAAAACTAATTAGTTTTGACAAAGTTGTAATATAACAACGAAACGTCAACAGAAATAAACTTTTTCATATTAAAAAGCCTGTTAATGCTAAAAACTTTAAAATAAATACCTCAAACAGGCAATAAATCAATTTCAAGATATATATATATATATATATATATATATATATATATATATATATATATATATATATATATATATATATATATTATTATTTAAAAAACATCTAGGATTATATAATAAATTAAAAGACCCTTTGTTAGCTTTATTTAACCTAAATAATTGAATAAATGAAATCAATCAAAAATAATGCTCTGAAGAACCAAAGAGTAATCATGAAAATAACATGATAACATGCTCAGATATTAGGTCATGGCCAAGTCAAACAAAAATAATACTGATAAAAATGTCATTACTTTTCTGAATGTCAAGAAGAAGAATCTTCACAATATAATCAGCAACACCATAAATATCTTGAAATTGTCCTAACAATCTCAAACCAACAAATATGGAGCATGTTAAATTTGATTGTAGCATTGCCAACGAATTTTCAAGCATAAACAAATCTATGCCTAGAAGGAAGACAGTTTTAATATTCATAGCTATATATGAATTATCTATAGTTGTCAAACATTGATAAAATTCGTGCAAAAACCATGAAACACACTCATTAAGAAATCCAACTAATCAGAATTTCAAAATATCCTTTATTTACATAAAGAAAAAGTGTATCATATTAAAAAAATTGAAATTGATGGAAATGAGGACTATAAAATAATTATTTGTTTTAAATGTTAAAAACAAAAAGAAAAAAATTTTGAGGTGTAAAAAAGATATTAATATTCAAATAAAAAAAATTACACACTTCAAACTTAATTGTCATAATCTAGACCTTATCAAACACTGCCCTCACTGATAAGAGAAATATAATTTCCATTGAATAATACAGCAAACAGCCAATTTTTTCACGAATTGATTATCATAAATTAAACTCACAAAATGCATTATATTTACTTAAAATGAAAAATAAGAATGCATACCAGGAAAAGACTCATCGGAATTGACAAGTTCTACACTTCAGAAATGTGAATTCAGACTAAAGAAACACACCATATCAAAGACAGTACTTGCTCAAAAAATAGTAGTCAGCGAAGAGTTACACATCACTGTAAGCTGTGATTAGCTAACGATATAAAGGCACAGCTACACAAAATACTTAAGTAATGATCAGATATTCAATTGGTATTCTATATATATATATATATATAGTTTTGCTCATAGGAATATGAATATTCAAATCAAAATACAAATGCCAGTTATTCAAGTTTACCCTATTATAATTAATAGAATATGTTCAACATTAAAATTTATTCGCATATTAATCAATTGACCCTGACTAAATAAATACAAGAAATTAGTATGAACTGATGATAAATCGACATATTTCAATTGCTTTCACCCCTTTTCTATATAATTTTTATTTACTAACCTTTTCACTTTTTTTATCTTTAGATTTAGCAGGTTTCAGTGGATTTGATGAAGCACTGGCAGAGACTGTTCCCGAATGATTTGGGCTCTTTACTACTATTCCATTTTCCTTAGTGGAATTTTTTATTTGCCATGGATTCACTTTAGGTAATGGGGCTTCTACAAACACCTTCTTCATATTTACACTTTCTTCCTTCGTTTCACTATTTACTTGAACCTGTTCCTTTGGTACTTCATATTTTGAAGGCTTATCATTTTTTTCAGGTTTATCATTACCATTTGAATATTTGTGCCTATCTCTTTTTGCCCTTTCATTTTTACGGTCTTTTCTATTATGGCTGATGACAGGTGTAAAAGAATTATCATCTGCTTCAACTGTAGATATATTTTGTGTTTTCTTACTTGTAGACGACACTACTTCAGAAGTAACTTCTTCAATATTTTCCTTCATGACAGTCTGCTTGAAATTCAATACAGCATGAGCATAAGATGCTCCCACACTATCAGTTATCACTGACTTGTCAGTAGAGGATGGAAGTTGTTTTGTAGCTTGTAGTGTTTCTGATGCCATTATCACTACTTAATTCTATCACAAATTAAAGTGTTTCAACAATTCGACAAATTTGAACACGCTTTGATGTCAATATGGAGTGTCAATACTTACCATGTTGCTGACTGAAAGCATGGTAAGGATACAATTAAATCAGGCAACATTTCTGCGACAAAAATTGTCAACAATGTTGTTCTAACAATTGTTCCCCTTCACAACAAATGAGTTTTTAATTTTCAGTTTCTATATAGAAGAACGCATTATTCTGTTTTTCGTCTATCATGCTTCGCAATTTACTTGTAGTAGGAACGTGACATAGAATTCTTCAATGACAATCACAGACTATATAATTAGTGGGGATGATTTACACGGTGATGTTCATTATAAAACTGACCTTAACTTGCTTACAATTAACCACCCACAAGTATAAAAATATATTAAATTAACGATTTTCATTATTTCTATATTTTACAATTGAAGAGGAATTTTCAATATGAGAGATTGATTCTAAATTCAATAATACACTTTAGATTTGTGAAAGACATAGTCTTAGCGAAAAACGTCAAGAATTGACAATGTAAATATATAGGGAAATTAGGCGAATGTCTTTTATACTTTCGTTCTTTTTTTATATATTGTTAGCGAAACGCTTCAAGATCTTACATTTCAATTATAGATGGAAAGTGGGCAATTATTTTTCATTAGGATTAAAATGCTAAGTTTGCTTATTTACCGAAGTAATATAATTAAGTTGTTTTTAATTGGTTCCATAATGTACAAAATAGTTATTCATTGATAGGAGGAGGATTTTGTTCACTTGATATAATATGCCTCTACAGTAATTTTACAATAACAGACGAAAATAATTCTAATTGAATCTCATATTCCGACATGAACATATATACATATAATAAAGTCTGTATTGAGATTTTTGAATAATCTCATGTCAGGTATGAAATGAAAAAAAACAACATTTATAAGTTTTTTAATATTTTCAAATAATTCCATTCAGTCTTTTTTAACATATAATAGTAATACATAACTATTTATATTATTGCAGATGCAATCAGTACATACAATAATACCATAAATATATCGTGCACATGCACACACTCTCACACAAAGTATTTACAGTAGAGTTAATACTACGCACTACAGACAGTTCTTAAGCAATTCCACTTAATTTCCAATTAGCCACTTATTTTCATTTTTTTCTAAAAGATAGTTTACTCAAATACCTCGTTTAAAAGTTCTAAAAATCTGCCGGAACTGTTGATATGCGTAGCTGTCCAAAAGAGGCATATTTAAACACACTACTGATTCAATATTCAAATAGGACAATGCACTTATGAAAGTTTAATCTGTTATTTTTATTATGTTCATAAAAGAAATATAAAAAAAAACACCCAAACAAAAAGTTTGGGCCTTGAAGGAATAGCGGCAGTTTATAGGATTATTGAAAAATGATATGTGAATTATAAAAGCGATTTACCTCTTCCGTTACAATAAACAGCTTTACAAACATGTATACATTATCATAGTGTATGAGTAAATTGACATTCAATTATAATTAATATACATTGTGAACAAAAATATTATAGTCAACTAATAAATAAATCCATGTTGAAATTATTCAGTGTTAAACATTTTCTCCAGAATTATTTAGTTTTTCCCGACTTATATTCCAATAGTGTGTCTAAATTTACCAAATATTTTGCGAGGACGGTTACAATTCGTAAAACGATGATATCAATCATATTAGACACACAATATGAAGAATTGATACTCCAATTCTACTTCAGACAAAACAAAGGTTTTGGAATAAACATGCATTGTTAATATCAGACATCTACCTAAAGCAAATCCAACCTTTTCACTTAGTAGAAGGTATAAGATATGTTTCATTAAAAAATTCTTTTGTTTTTGGATCAATATAAGCATGAATAAATAATATGAGAATTCAACATTCAATAAAACCTCAGCTTTTATACTTTTCTTTGTTACAAAAATTTAAATTCAATCTGATCCATAAAAAGACTTTTTATATGAAAACAATGAAATCACATTAAAACACTGATCACATAAATGTAAAGGACTTTTTAGAGCAATATATCAAAAAATTCAATTCAATTCAGAAAATTGTTAAAATATATTATTGAAATCTTATGAGTTATACAAATTAATCATTCATATAATTATTTAAAATCCTCATATTTGAACAGGATATTGGGTAACTAATGTAAGAGATTTTCAGCTATAAAAGGCATCCAATGTTCTCAAAAGTATATTACAGCTGACAAAAAGTTTTAAAATTATTGAATTGCCACTTGAGTATAAAATAATTTCATGGGTACTTATATTTCGATGATCAATTTTCCTCATGTATTTTCTTTTAATTTGCGGAGAGAAATTTGAAGCAAATCTACAATTTCATCATAAAAACCATTAGAAGCAAACAAATATGACAATAATAATGTGATATTTTAAAAGTTGATAATATATGTATTAAATATTATCAATCCAAAGTTAGAGAAAATAATTCACACTTTTATTTCTTCGGAGCTATTATTATCAAATCATTTTTTTGAAGCTGCAACTTATTGATTAGACTGATTAGAGGAATGAATAGCTCAGTAAAAATTAACTCTATATATAACGTGGATTTGAAATAAATATGCCAATATGAAATTAGAAAAATAAATTTCTAATTACATTAACTTAGATTATATATATATATATATATATATATATATATATATATATATATATATATATATATATATATATATATCAGGTACAACCATTGAATTCAGTTTTTTCATTATCAACTAAAAATAATAGCTTTTGATGAGAGTAAGAGGAAAATTCAATGGAAATACAACAGAGTCAATTAAAGCCGCTCAGTTATATCCATTCAAGTCATCAAATTAACAATGAATTGAATATGAAGAGTGTGAAGTTGAGTTGCTGTAGACATCAGAAAATTTAAACTCTGAAACAAAAAATGGACTTGTTTCAAGAGCAAAATGTCGACAATTATGAAACTAAAAATTCAAAACATCAAACTTGGAAATTCAAAATTTGTTGGTGCAATTTTGTAATAATAAGTTTCATTAATGATCACAATGTAACTAACCAGCACTGAAAGCAAACTATACTACAACATTGGGACTAAAAGAAATATAGATAAGCAATTTTTTATGAAAAAAAATTAATTCAAAACCTAATGCAATATTGGTTACATAAAGTACCCAATGCTATGATTCATTTTGTCTGAAGCAATAGGATTGGAAAAATGAGTGAATAATAATTCAAAATTACAGCCAGGTTGGTAGGTTTAAACTCTATAGAAATTGAGGACAGTAAGCGATACAGCATTTTTTTTTCTATTTTAAAATATGATACAGAAAATGTACACAGCCTTTTTACACGTACACAATCCACACTGACACAACCTGTGCACAGTATGTAGAAAATTTATCAGGTGACCAAAAAGAAAAGCACTTTTTTCATTTTATTCATGTAATCCTACTATTCTGCCTAAGTAAATTTTTTAATTCAATGAAAAAAAATTGCCAGAAATGTCTATATTGAATCTTGGACAAATGTACAATAAATGTACAAGTCATATAAAAAATTGTTACCGATATTTTTGGTTTTTTCCTATAATTTTCAACTGCAAGAGAGGATATGGAGGATGTCTTGTTCAATTAATCATTTTCTAAGTAACATCCAAAATCCAAATGACTAGTGCGCTAGAAAGTAGGTTAGGTATAGCAATAATGCATAAACAATATTATTTTCCTTATTAACAAATGCAGAAAATGCATTATCAAAACCATTATAACATATGATGAATATAAAAAAGGATGAGATTAAAATGGGGAAATTGATAGCAGAGTGGAAGTACAGTTCCTTCGGGTCAGCCGATAGAATGATGATTGAAAGATCGCAAATAAACACTACACCCTGCTACTTCCTTCATTGCGGAAGACAATCATCGTGATTGCATTTAACTAAATATAAAAATATAAAACTGTACAAAGATAAATACAAGGTACATCAATTATACAATTATTTAAAAAGCATTCCATATTTGTTTCCATGTACGATTAATAAATGGTAATGCCGTATGAGCACAGAAAAGCATAAACGGAACAATCATCATAAAAATATAATACAATCATCTGTGTATAGACAGTACAACTCATACTACCAGAGGCACTTGAGTCACTGAGTGCCCACCCGGTACTGGCCGACGACACAAAAAACAATTACTTATTATACGCGGATATATTGAAACGTCCCCCCTCCCCACCCCTCGGGTTGGATATGTACGTTTACATCAGCAGGCGAGTTCCTGAGGGCCCGAAATCAGCAGCGACGACAATGGGGGCGCTGATGGGTGGGTGACGTCAGGCCAATATCATGGCTGCCCTTCGACGGCCATTATATTGTGCACCTGCTCAAGCTTGTAGGCCAGTCGCTGCTTCTGAGAGAACTCGTCCTCCTCTAACGTTACAGTCAGCTGTTCGTTGTACTTCATAGCATAGGTGTAGAGTTCGTGCAATGCACAATTCGTATTGAACTCCGTCGTGTGGAGCTGGAAACATACATAATTAAATACCCTGCTGCAATCATAACATATAAATTTGTGAACATGGCTTCTAAACCCCTAACTTGAACTCTGAATTCTAAGAAATTTTTGCAGATTTGTGAAAGACAAATGGCTTTGAAAAATTAATATATTTTTGTTACTTATAAGATATACAATATCGACTTTAAATAGTAAATCAATTCAACGGTCCCATTTTATTGAAAAATAAAGGAAATGCATTGAAAAAAATGGTGCCCGATATAAGAACTAACTGTTTGTGAGTACCTTAAGTATTTTCCAAATTATTCCAGAGCAATAATTCCAAACATGTATGGGATATATTAATAGATTTCAAGAACTTCAAATATAATTATATAACTATAGTTAAAGCCTCATTAATGTAACATGAAATTCATCACAGTATAGCAGTCCAAAAAGTTTGATTTCCACACACTGAGAAGTATTTCATTAGCCAAATGTGGATATGTATCAGAGATACTTACTCGGGATTCTTCTGCTAACATAGCATTCATATCCTGATCAGATATGGCTTGCATGCCTTTGATATCTGAATAATATCTTTCAACCCACTCCTTGTAACAGGGGATGTCCTTGGCATACAATAATTTCGAACTAGGTGAATCTTTACCTAAGAAATTAAAATTTAGAATTAACAAACAGTTTCTAACATTATGCGATAAAAATTCAGGTGAAGTTAGTTAGAAGCTACGACTTCCAGTTGTATATTTTATATTTAACCCATGACTCTTATACAAATGACTGTTAAACAAAAAGGTGAAGTACCAATTACACATACCTAATCTATGGTCGGATGTGGAGCAGGAATCCATGAAGGTTTGAGCAACTACCGAGAGACAAGAATCGACGATATTCGACTTGTGAATGTCGAACACAAAATTGGGATTTTTGATAAGATTCACCCAGAACCTAAGCGGCAAGGAGTTGCTCTTCCAAGTGTGCACAACTTCAGGATCCGATATACCGTGCTGGAGGGCCTGATCATCCAAGAAATCAAACATATATTTAATCGCCAACGGCAGAGCTGACCCTCTATGAGCCGTACTGAATATGGTCTCGAACAAATCGTCCACGAATTTCTGCAAGGTACCCTTGGTAGCCAGCAATCTGGTCAGATAAATTTCGGATACCATCTTGTTACCTCTTTCGCCCTCTTTCTGGTTTTCGTTATCGTGGTGCTTCACGAGATGCCACACCTTAAGACCCTGATCGTGATCGTGATTCAGAGGACTAGTGGCTCTGCTAAGTGGTGGACTAGCAGAGCTAAATTTACTAAGATTTAGGGTTTCGTACTTGTGAAGTTTATCGTTCTTCTCCGAGAATATACTTAAATTATAAATAGAACTTTGTTTGGATACCAAATTGAGACATCCGCCATCAGGAACTCTGTAGTGCTGAAGGGTATTTCTTCTCTTCCAATCACTATCAACTTTTGTGGTACTGTCTTCGTCATACAGGATAAGCCGTCCACTAGTTCCAGTACGCCATTCTGGAAGCAATTTAGATACGTCAGTTTTCAATCATTATATATAGTTTGAGCATCAATGTTACCAAAACTAGTATAAAAATTATCTTTAAACCAGGAACCTTAGCGTTGCGGATATTTTAGTATATTTCAGTTTTTTATGGATGTGTTTTCAACTTACCTAAATCTAAATCGTCTTTACGGGGTCTCTGTGAATACGGGGTTGCTCTATAAATAGTGTCTAACGCTTTTTCCTTAACTTGGCTTATTGTATCACAATCTAAAACTTTTACAGGAACATTATCTGTATTATGATCTGGAACTCCAACGAATACAGTTTGTTGAGATATAGAAACATAAACAGTCTGAAAAAAGAAAGAAACATTCAGAATGATATAAATACATACTTGTCTAATTTCAAACGCACCATTGCCTTAAAATCTATGGATTGTCTGATAAGCTTCTCTTCACTAAGAGAGTATCTTGCTTCAGAGGTAACTGCATCTACTGGTCCTTTATCAACCTGCTGCTTGACTGCCCTAAAGAGCATAAAGAGGGGCTCACCGGCACATTCTTTTAAAAATTTATACAAAAGGAATGTAAACCATGCACTTAGCATCTTCTCGGCTACACTTTCGGTCCTTCTCAGTAGTAATTTCGGGTGACTTTTGCCCTCTATACATTTTTCAATCAGTTCAGCCAACAAGGTCTTGAGTATATCGGTACAATATTCCATTTTACTTTGTAGTGTCACCATTATCAAAGATGCAACATTCACTCTATCGCGCATAGAGAAATACCTGTTACTTTCCAGAGTCCTTATGAATAATAGCAAGAAAGTCTTATTCATTATCAATTGGAAGAACAGTCTGAGACCCTTTTCTTTACGCAATAATTCTGGTTTCTCAAACTGAAGGACTATGTGATCGTCGACGTTCGGAAACAATATTTTCATCGCATACGTTCGGTAGTCAAGGAAGGGAATACCTCCAGATGTCAGGTCGCCGGTCAAATCTGTCATCTCCGTTTGTAATTCCGCAAACGCTTCCTTACATTCGGCAGCTACGCGTAGTTCGAGTATGTCCATTTGTTCTTGCATGTTCTTCAGCACGCGATTGCTCTCCGTCGACTTTCTTCTATACGCTATCAGGAATAGAATGAATATAATGAATATTATGACACCGATTATGATGATAGAGTACAAAGAAGCCTTCGATATTGGACCGTTCAATCCTTGTGGAGAGGAGTACGAAAATCTTCCAATCGTGTAACGCAAAGATCCTCCAACTATGACGGTTACTTCAGGCAATTCTTCGCTGTTCGGTACCCCGTTGCTGTCCAAAGCAGGAGGTTGCGTTTCGGGGGGCCTGCAAGTCAGCTGTTGACGAGACAATGAAGTCACGTTACAATAACTATTCCCTATTCTAACTTCCACGTCCGACTCTTGGCAGGCTCTGTCGATATTTTGACCCTGAAAAGCGACCATTTAACAAGACGAACATTTAAATGAATATGAGAAACAATTACATTTATATTCAAATATTCGGATTTGTAATACTTCACGGCCTTGTCAAACTGGGTGAACACTGGATTCGGGAACAGCAAGAAAGGCGAGAAGTTGTTGGTCATAGTCAGGTTTTGAACTCCAGTAACATTATCCATTCTGAATCCATATTCCAGTTCCAGGGGTTTATCGGCATCCAGCTCTTCCTCCACCTCTATGATGGGACTGCCGCAAATCATGCTGATATTACTGAGGATCGTGCATTCCTGCGAATCAAATTTGCGTTTAGATTTTGAAAATTAGAAAGACAGTTTGGGAATACTCACGCTTATAAACATCTTCTGCTGGTAATACACGTACATTTGCGGCTTCTGAATGTAAGCCAGATTTTTTCCTGTCACCGATATTTTGATGCCTCCAGCCGGTATACCTTTAGGAATTTTCACTGAGCTAGTAATTCCAGACTCGGCCGAATAAATGACCGGATCTTCGACGTATTCGAAATATTCCTCGAAATCTCTGTCGGCTTTCTCGTCGAATTTCATTTTCAACTTTTTGGCTACGGTGCGGTCAGACGCGCTGGTTATGCACAGCGCTTGATTTTGATCGGTCGAGACAATACGGCAGGGCAAATCTCCTATGAATGCCTGAATGCTGCTACCCGCGTTCATGTAGTTCCCTATGATTTGCAACATGGTGCCGCCGGATTTTGGACCATATTTAGGTGATATACCCGTGATAGCGGGGTCGACAAACCTGTAGTTCGTTTTGGATTCACCCCTATAATCTTCAACTCTTACGACTACAGGACCTTCGCGATCTTCTATTCTACCAGGTCCGTCCACCTGAAAAATGAAGTGAATGAACGAAAATTCTATTGAAAACGTGATTTAACACAAATATTCTTATTAATTCATTATATGTTATTAAAAAAATTTCTGAAAATCATAGAAATAGAAAATAAGAAACCTCAGATGACCCCGTTGGGGAACAACATTATACAACGACTAATCACTCACCTTGCATACTATCTGAGTAGTTCTAATATACAGATGTTCATATGGCTCGCAGTTCATCCCGGCAATATTAATTCCCCTGTAAATGTCCTGGAACGTCTTGCCCAAATTGATACCGTGTATAGTTATGTTCGTTCCACCTTCCCACGGTCCCAGCTGCGGACTGAACGAAAGTATCTCGGGATTCGGGCAAGTCTGACTACGATTGAGCCAAACGGCAGATCCTTTTTCGCACTGATCTTTAACTTCGCAACGATCGGAGCTCTGACACCAGCCACATTCGTACTTCGGCGACAAAGCCAAACACATGCCACAATTCTCCGCCATGTCACGGCATCGATAAATAACAACTACAAAAAAAAAGATCAAAATTCGTTACTACATCTACCGTGTACCAAACAAATAAGACAAGCTGCTAAATGCATAACTTTTGATATATTTCTCCGACTAGATATAACAGAACGTTCCTTGTAAATAAAGAAATCGAATTCAGTTAAGAGAAAGGATGAGTACCTGCCTGGTTTTCTCATGAGCGACGATATAACGAGATACATATATAAAAAGGAAAATATGTATTCTTGTTGAGTAACTTTCTGAGATCTCTTTCTTTCACAACTTCCAAAGAAATAGTTGAGGAATGATTTTACCCATTTACATGATATTATCTGAAATGATTCTATTGGTTTTTCTCGAATATTGTTTACTATTTTATAATTAAAATGCAAGGTGAAGAAACACTGAACCATGACAATTGTATTATCTGCAAGATCAATATGGCAAATATCACTTAAGTCAAAATGCCATTCCCAAATTAGAAAGACATCATCAGGTGTTTCCGAAATTCATCAGGACAGCATTCGAAGTTAATAATAACCACACTACTCACTGTGTATGTTGTAGGGATTGTCCAATGGTTTTGATCCGCCCCAAATAACCGCAAAAGTAGCCGTGATGTTTGGCGCCCTTGACGTGTAAGAGAATTCCATGGAGTCGCAATAAATAGTATCACCCAGCAGTTGGGCATTAACGCTCGTAACCCGCCCCTCGATGTTGAACTGGCAGACGAATCTAGTTTGCACAATAAATTGGCCAATGATGTGTACTTTCACCCTGATTGGCTTCTTGATGCCGGAGGCGACAAGTATTTCGGGGGAACTACCGATGGTCGAATTGATCGTTGGACAGAAGGCCGGTCCAGACCTGTAACTGGGGCCCGAACGCTAGAATAGAAAAATAACATCAACACTGTCCAAAATGTTTGTGCATTCATCTTCTTGGTTCGTAAACAAAGTACATAACTATTGTTCGTTTTTTAATATGGTGCCATCATATCCGTCATAGCCATCATAGCAGGGCAGAAAAGGATTCAATATACAAGAGAGAAAAACTTTCTCAAAGGACTCAGAACACGAATAAAGTTAATATCGCTTTGGTAAATGGACATTAACTGATGTTTTATTGACTCATACATATGTGTTAAAGGTTGCAGATTGGTTATTGTGTATCAAGCATATATAATATACATTACATGGATATTATAAGTAATATAGGTATAATCTATATTACACGTAATATGTAAGTGCAGACACGAAGAGTAATAGAAACTGAGACGTCGAAAGGCTATTCATATTTCAAAAAATATCTCTTCTTCAAATTAAGATTAATTCTCAAAGTACGCTTCGAAAACTAATTCAAACTCTGCAGTGCAGTGCGCGCGCACAACGCACTGAACGACGAACCGCTTCTGTTGACACTTCCCGATCTTGCGCAGATCTGAAAAAAAAACGCATCTCACACTTACGCTTATTCCGGTAACCAGGATGTCGTTCCTACAATTTTCTGCCGTATCGTGCGTACAACGATGTCCATCGACGCACCAATCACAAGGGAAGGAGGACGATACGCACTGCGTGCAAGAGCTGTACGTGTTACAGTCGAAAAATGTGAAATTCGTCGCCACAAAGTCCGGTCCTGAAGTCATCCTCACCGATAATTTCGAAATGAAATGATCTGAAACCAGAACGATGTCGATAGAGTATAAAGTAAGGAGTTTATCGACGCGTCACAATAAAATTGCCTTGTTACGCAGAGAAAATCTCGAGAGATACAATGTTTAAGCAATATATTCATGAGATTCATCAGAAAAGCACGTTAAATATATTTTTTAAATATTCCACCTACTCTTCTGGGGAATGTCATTGAAACTTTGTATATGATGTACATACTTTGAATATTTGTATATATTCATTGAATAAATCTTGGAGGGTTACTCACGTTGACCAGGAGGTATGGAAGGAAGTAGGTCGGTCCTTGGTGTGGTGCAGTTCACTCCGGACCCCTTTCGAGTTGCGTTCGTTATAAGTGTCTTGTCGAGAGCAGTGAAGGCGCACAAAAAGTGTCCACTCAAGCTTGGCAAGTTGTCTATGGTAAGGTCCAGCTGAAAAAAAATCATTGTCTTTAAGAATCTTAACGGCAAAGCCACTATGGCTGGCCACAGGACAAACTAGAACACCTTCATCAACCATGTGGATCATATAGAGGAGTACATTTTCAAGAATATTGTACTAATATTTTGGCATGTTCTAATTCTAAGGAATACGTCAAAATGAAGAAAATGTTGAAATGTTACGAGCACAATGACATGTGAGGGCGCATGAGACATATTGTATTTTTGCTTGCTTCTAATACAGCCTCCAAAATTGCAAGTAGCATATGTTCCAAAATGATTTAATGACCCTAGCTGTCAAAATTACTCGTTATATTGATGATTCATATTCGCGGATTTTCAAAACGTTATAAAATCACAAAATAAACTCAAAATGAACTAGAGCATATTTGAATTATTTAACATACACCTTCTATTTATACATAACTTTGGCGATGTTTGTATAAATTAATTTCATGAACCAAAATTATTATCGTAACTAACATTCTGAACAGGAGTTACTATTAGAAGAGAACTGTATCTCCCATCGTGATAAACAAATACCAACTATTTCTTTCCATACAATAACAGAAAAACAATTATCCAAAAAAGCGGTAAAAATAACAGTAGAACCGAAAGTCTTTTTCATTAGAGAACTTGATTTTCTTTTTCTGACAGCTAAATTCGATCGTTAATATGCCAGTCGCCGATGAAATTGAATAGGTACAAGCCGTCGAACAACGCTCTGACCAATTTCGGTCATTTATCTTTTGGTGTGGTAACCAATAGACGAAGACACGATAATATCCAGTAATTATATATTTCATTTATACGTTCGAACGTTTCCGTTCGTTAAATTTGACTTGATATAATAATAACTAGTAGGTACCGTTACCGACTTTCATTACACCTAATTTAATCTAAACCAAAGCGTACAAAGACGGATAGAATGGTGAAAGGAAAAAAAAGCACACACGTATACAGACGTATAAACAAAGAAAGACCGAAATCACGTTGAGAAGATAAACTCACAGTTCTGGCGGTGGTTCTTTGGAGTTGATTCGGCGCCACGCTAGTTATAGTTGTACATCTTCCGCTTTTGTAACTGATCCAATAAAGGGGGTCCTTGGCTGCATCCTGACAGTCCGATCTTAGGCTGCATCTGAAAAAGAACAGGTCCAAATTAAATTACGCCCGAAACGGCACTTCGGGAAATCTTTCCGTCGAAGTTAATGAAATAAGGGAGACGTCATAATACGCCAAAATATCTCGGTCATACCAACTTGTTCGATTTCTTCACCTTCCAAGGACAGGTCGGCACATTTCAGTAATATCCCTAAAAGAACGATGGATCGAGATAGAATCGACGATGAAATTAAATTTATAAATTAACCTGTCGGCATATTACGTACAAAATTCACGATAAAATAAATCTGAAGTGCATAATGACGATGGGTCATTGTCATTAGTGAATTAAATTGATACAGATCATAAAACTTTAGTCCTAGCACATATGAAAATGAGATCATGAATCGCGATAGACAATAGTATAGTTTTTGCCTGGCCTCATCAGTGCTGCAAAATAACAATTCAGGCTATAGCGTAATCATACTTTTCTACCATATGTTTTGAAAACTTGCGGAAAACGGGTTCACAACGCTAGTAGGTACAAATATTAATAACTGCATGATGTTCACGTTTGCATTCAATTAGGAAATATAACAGAAAAATAATCCAAAAAAAGATGAAATTTATTCGACAAATGCTTCGGGCTACAAACTCATCATAATAAGTTCTTTATTCTCAACAGGTATAACACCCAATTACAGAAAATAATAACAATGTTGAATACATAACTAAATAATTGAAATAAAAAAGATATAATAAAGTGCTCAATCTAATCTAAAAAACAGTAACTTATAACTACATTATAGCATTCAATGAAATATTACAAAGAACTCAATCTAAATCAATTCATTTTAGTCAATTTTCCTTGTTCACATAACTGCTGATAATAAATTCTATGAAGTCGAAGTGAATGTCGCAATAATTGGCAACTCTACTGAATGTGGACTCCATAAACCAAATAGGGGATTGTATTAGGGAGTTGGTCCTCGGAGTCTCTAGGTGGAATAATTCTGTATTACGAGGATTTTGCCTAGGAACACGAAATTTTAAAGAGGACAAGAGAGGAGGACAATCAATACTATTTTGCAGTAATTTGTACAAAAATTTGAGTGATAAAGTTTCTCTCCTGCTCTGCAATGAGATTAAACTAAATCGACTGAATAATTCGTTATGATTGACTCCTCTCTGTGGATAAACTTTATCCTCCCTCCAAACTAAGAATTTCAAGAACCTTCTCTGAATAGCCTCAAGATGGCGTTGATGGAAAGTGTGAATGGGATGCCAGATCATGCTGGCATACTCCAACTTGCTACGGATTAGGGTATTAAATAATCCTATGAATGTTGAGGAATTATTGAAATATTTGCCATTACGTATAACGAATCCATATATTTTCGCAGCAGATGAAATAAGTTGGGTGATGTGTGGGACAAAGGAAAGCTTCTGGTCGAAGACTACACCAAGATCTCTCACCTTATCAGAACGAGAAAGAACCTGACCACCGACGCTGTAATCACAGTCAATTCGTTCTCTTTTCCTTGTGAAAGAAACAACATTACACTTTGACGCATTCAAACTCAAATAATTGTATTCCCACCAACTGACAACATGGTCCAGCGCGAGCTGAAGTTGAACACAGTTGTCCTGATTTCTAACTTCATGATATAGTTTGAAATCGTCTGCGAACATCAAATGTGGAGAGTGAATATTATTCATCAGATCATATTACGAACAGAATAAATAACAGTGGTCCAAGATTAGACCCTTGAGGTATTTCATCTGGAGTTAAACAGTTAAAAATATGTTTTGTATTATAACTATTCAATTTTCATCATTATTTAATGCGACAATTGATGTTGAATGTTCTATTAGGGAGTCATAGGAAAAATTTAAAAGTTTGCGATAATCTTCTGTTCCGTTCAAATAGCACAATTTAACATTTCATTTCAATTGATCAGAACGGATACTAGGAATATTAATTATTTCGAACGGGCGACGATGACTTTCGTTCGATTCAAGTCAATTTGTTGCCGACAAAAAAAATTCCACAGACTAATTAACGGTTATAGATCTACCGGCGACCGATTCTAACGAAAAGAGACGGAATTCACAGAATTTTATACCTGCAGATGAGCGAAATAGCCCAGATTAGAAACTTACCGAGCATACGTGTATATATGTACATTAACAGGTATTTTCATAGAATCTGATTACTTCAAACCGGAACATATATATTGAATACTAAAGAAAATGTTAGGATATTTTTGAACTATGGCTATGTGAACATTTACTTTCATGGGATACATTTTAGATTTTGTAATCGATGCGAACACTTGATGGAAACACAAGACTTCTTATGACTCCGAAGTAGAAAATATTGAAGTAATGATTTGATTACTTCATAAATTTTATCTACAACAATGAATAGAAAATCATGGACACATCAAGCATCCAATGTTCATACGTTTGAGCCTACTAAACGTATCTAAGACATTTCTTACGTCTTTTTTTTGTATTTCGTTATTACATACGTATTTTGACGAGTACATTTCGTCTCATTCTTTGAAATGTCAACAGGTTGCGCTAGTAGTACGCTCGTAATCTTCCTGTATACTAATATACAACGCAACCACGTGAAATGTTTTCCTAATTCCTCATCTGCCATTAGATGACAAACCTATCGGCAACTGGAAATTTTTCAAGATTGTGCCAAATGACATCATTATACTGCAAATACTTTTATATTGAAGAGCAACATTAGTTGAATCTGGGCATCACCGTTATGAATCTGTAGACGACATCAGAGCCAATTCGTAGCAAATCTTATGTGTCACCTAACGTAGGAGTATTGGCGAAGTAGACCTACCGTTGGAAATAGCGACAACGATTACCTGAAGGTGTTAAGTGAAAGAGAAATTGAGTACCTTATTTTTTTTTACTTTGTCATGAAACGTATCAAATTCCAAACTGACAGAATTCGGAGAGTGATGTGTCGTTTTCATGTTACTCCGCGGGATAATCCATCAAGAAAATGAATTTGCTCTTGAACGAAAGGGAGGCTCGAACGTAAAAGGGCGGTTCGGCAGCAGCAGCGTTTCGTTTAGGCCCTCCGACCAAATCAAAGCACAACCCAAAAGAACAATTTCCCAGTGTCGCAAGTTATTCTCCAGACAGATCGGCCCGGGGAAAACAAATTTCCACTGAACCTCATCCGTAATAACACACAACGTTGGGGGCAATTACATCATTTTCCTGACGTTGTATTAACCGCGTATATCTCATCGATATAGAGGCCCGGGATTCGATATCTTCATTGCAATGCGGCTTCGGTTCATCAGCGCCTGATATTATTATCGACTATATTTCGTCCGATGTCTTCTGGTGACTGATTTGTGAAATCATTCGCGTATTTAATGCACTCGGGTACATTTCCCAGCTTAGAAAGCCTATCGGCAATTTGCTATTAAGAAACATTTCGTTCACTTCAAGCAGAACACTTAGATTTCCACTTATACTGGCTGACAAAAAGAGGTAGGTAACCAATCTTATTGTTACCTATAATTTCTATTTTGAGATATCTTCACACACTATCCTGAAGTGTAAATAACTTTGTACAAAAAAATGACGATCACCTAAATCGAATGACTTTGGCTGATCCAATAAATCAAACCGCGCCAAGATTGTCGATTTGGACAGTTGGTTATTGGAAATAGATTCGGCAGTACCCAGCCGAATCACAAATTGATGCTTTCAAAATTATTACAGGATCGATGATATGGTTATATTGACGAATACAAGCAGTTGATCAATTTTTGCCGCCACTCTTGACATCTGCGAAAATATTTGGTGTGCTATAATGAGAAAACTCCACGAGTCCAGGACAAGTTCAGGTTTCGCAACCCTTTACTCAATTAGCCAGGATATTCTGATCTATTGCCTACTGATATCACCTTGTTGTCTGTTGATTTTTCAGCACCCTCCACAAACTTAAGTAGCAATTTCCCATGCAGAAGGAGAAACTCGGTATGAATAAAACAAAGTGACATCGGTCATCTCATCAGAACCCAGCCTAGACGCATGAATGACTGCATAAGAATCCAAAGATCCTCAGTTTTTTTAGGAGGATTGTATAATCAAGCTCAACTTTCAATCATTCATTATCCCAAAAATAAAGAATTTGTGATTGAATACAGTTTATTGAAGTTCAATTTGGAGACATCACAAGAAAAATGAGACCCTGAAGGTTAACTAAGACGAACTTAAAAAAAAAAGACAGGCGAACGAACAAACTGACGTAAATCATTCAGGGGCCGTCTTGGATCACTTTTACAACTTCGAGTCTTTTCTTAATCCCGAGGTTCATAAATCTTGTTCTTCTGCAGAGCCCAAAAAGGAATGCGCTTATCGCAGTTTTGATATCTACTTCAAAAACTCCCGCAACCTGGTGCGTCTCCGAGGGGGATACATACACAGGATAAACGGGCGATAATCGTCTGTTCGCGGATTATTTTGATACTCCACGCAAGAGTTCCCGCTTTCCATTTCGCAAACTTTAAAGCGAATCCGAAACGCATACATTAAAAAATTTACTGCCTAAAATTGATATTTGTTTTTCCCAACATTCGTTTCTACGTTTTTCCCACACTTGTGGAAAATTACAGCGTCAAGTTCATTTCGCAAAGTAAAGTTCTCGTGGATATTTTACGTTTTGAATTAATTTCGTTCAGCAAAAATTTTCCAAATTAAAAATTGATTTTTCCCGTGGCATGGTAAATCACCGGTTCAAGTTTGAACTTACGCACATCGCGTGGCAACTTAAAAGCATTAAAGAAATACCTCAAATATGAAAATTTAACATGCAACATTTCCAAATGTATCTATACTTGTTTTCAAAGGAAAAATACTACAAATGGCAACCTTGTGGAAAAATCATCGTTTTCCTATTTCACATATCAGATTTTCTCGAATGCATCCACATCAACAGGTCGGTGAATTATCGTAAACGCCTTGTATACGACACGAGAGAAATATAGGAGGCAGCTCATTGTAACCTGCCTTGCCCATGCCTGCAAGAGGTCGGGGAGATGCCTTCCTGCACTTTCTCGTGATGTCTGTATTGTGAAATATGTACCAACAGCAAGTAGACACCTAATCGAGATGATGTCGTACGGAATTACAAATTCTAAAATAGTATTTGAACGGAACATTTCAACTCTGAAAATATTCCTCGAATTTTTCGTGTAGGTAACCATATAGAATAACTATGATACGACACCTGTGTTGAATAATACCGAACGTTCGGTGAATTGTCGATGTCTCTTTGAGCTTTCATACTACTTGTCTTTCAATGTGTCTCTAGCATGGAAGAATATCGCAAAGAAAAACTTAAATATGAATTAAAATAGGGAAAATGTTCGCAGATTGTTTCATCAATCGAAAGTTATTCAATATTCAATTTTTCCATGTCGGAAATTGGTTTGCACCTTAGTATTGCGAAATTGTGAATCATACATATCAGAAACACGCACAAACGTCCATTTTCACTTGGGACTTGAACTCACATC
The DNA here is from genome assembly GCA_030704895.1 of Henosepilachna vigintioctopunctata. NCBI lineage: Eukaryota > Metazoa > Arthropoda > Insecta > Coleoptera > Coccinellidae > Henosepilachna > Henosepilachna vigintioctopunctata. The sequence goes on along the minus strand of JARQZJ010000122.1, from coordinate 2,687,229 downwards.
ATGCACTTGCCGGTTTTCATTTCTACCTCACGGCTGTAGGTTCTACCCGATTTATAATTTTTTCTTTAATCAGTGGACCTACAGTGGGTCGGATTGTAAGTGAATTTAAGATGAAAATGGCCTATTGAGTAATTATAATTATATAATTTTTTATATTAATTTATCTATTTATATTTATTAATTATATTAAGTGTCGATACATTAATTACGACCATAAGATCACACAGAAGTCTGGGGGTATTGTTGCACAATAAATTTCAACCGCCAAACACAGTCAATGAAGAAAAAAACAATAACAAGAGCAAAACATTTCAGATGCCTAACGTATGGAAACAGAGGAATAAGTATTGTTGGTGCAGTTAAAATATACAAACCCATATGTAGATCTATACTAGAATGTGCACAAACAATCTATGCAAACTGCAAAATATCGTCGCTTAAGAATATAGAGGCAACAAAGAGATCAGCTCTGCGTACCATTACAAGAATAAGACACCCACAAGAACAGACCATAACCCATCTACTGAGCTGCTGTATTCAAGAACAAACATAGAACCATTTAATAGTGTTGGCGTTTACTTGATGTAAATCCATTATAATTAAATATCAACTAAAACTCAAACACTTGAAGTTTTGATTTACACTTTATTGATAACACAGCAGATGCTAACAGAATACTAATTCTGTTAGCAGTATTCTGTTACCATCTGAAGAAGTCCTTTGTAATGTCGAAACGCGTCATGCTATATTTTCAATAAAGTGTAAATCAAAAGTTCCATACAAGACTCAACAAACTGGAGGATATTTTACCGATGTTCCATAATACCTACAACAGGAACTATGTACAAAGAAAATATAAGAATTAATTATGTTCCTTTCATTATAAATAAAAGATACTCTATCTGAATACTATAAAGTTGCGTCTCAATAATCATTCTCATTGGCAGGTGTAGCTCCTAAGAGTTAACTTGAGACCTGAGCGCCGTTGTGTACTACCTACTGCTCTCAGGACTCAAGTTAACTCTTGCGAGTTATAGTAGAAGTCTCGTTTAGAATGAATGTTTCATCTTCGCTAATATAGCTCACGATAATTAAATAATTTAATTTGAAGTTATAGTGGTTTTAAATTAGGTGAAAAAATAGGGGCGCTAAAAAATAATTTATTCTCAAAGTGTCTTATGTGTCAAAGTGTTGATAACCCCTGTTATAAACTAATCAATTGAAATTAAAATAACACTATATATTGAATAGGTTGATGGACCTAAGATCAATAGCATTTTGTAAAAATTTTTCATATAATAAAGAACTATTATTATGATTTATTGGCCTATTGACTGTAATGAAAATGTCTGAAATTTTGAAACCTCAAGCTAAACGCATGCTTGAATTACTGAAACATTCGTTCTTTGAAGGCAGATCCACAGAAAGATAATTATGACATTGACATTTGTTTCTCATTTTAAAATCCGCTTTGGGAGAACGCGGTTGTCATTCGGTCGATAACATACAAGAGAAAAATCATCAAATGACTTGAAAAAGATTTCAAATGATCCTATTTAGGAATTCTTCGCGAAATAAATACCTATGTAAAAGATATTAGTAACTAATATCAACATTTTAAATAATAATACTTTTCGGTTCGATATTTTTATGGACAGACCTCGTATAACATTATTTTCAAACAATCGTTATAACAAAAACGAAAGAAGTATATTCAAAAAAGTTAAAAACACGAAGATCAAATATAAAATACGAGAGAAATTCGTTCGATCGATAGTTAACCGGAGGTAAAATCTAGGTACAAGCAGTTATTATACGAAAATATACTCCGGTTAATTTGCTGAAGGTTATCCTGAAGGCTAGGAAACGTTAACTAGTACACATTTCTATGACCTTTCGGAAAGCGAAGAATATAATGCAATTAGTAGAAGTGTAATAATTTAAATAAACCCACTTGGAAAGTAAGAAACGAATTAAGATCAAATCATTGACGTTGTGCGCTCTTAAATCCGAATGTTTACTTCGACACGACGAAGGTCGGTTATAGATTGACTATTACGGAAACTTAAAAAACAATTTTCACATGAGCGCTAACAAAATTTCAATTTTGTAACTGATCACTTTTGAAAATTTCATTAAATGGAACCGTTTCGTTTCTAGACGTAGATCAGTTGAGGTTATGTTCCCGGAAATTGGCAGTGCCATCATTTCAATCTGTATTGTAGGTTTCAATATTTAAATAACAACAATTGTGTCCGATACAAGTACCTAATTATTGTTGATAGAAACGAGTAGTTTCATTCAAGGATATTTTCTAAGTAAAATGCAATGCACTTTTATTTAGCAAATTCTGACGTAGGTTTAACCACTTCGATGGCTTCACTAAGAAAGAGCCACTTATAATCTACAAAAAGTTGTTTTCTTTGCCGTTTTAAATAGCACTCAACTTGCAGGTAAGTCTGTCGATCTGAAAATTCAAAAAATCACGCGAATTATAGCTACGAGCATATAATGTTTTATTCATTTCTAAATTTTCATCATAAAATTGTTCAACTTTTTTGGCTTCCCAAAACGCTTCGTCCTCTCAGAATGCTGTCCTTTCGTTGATCACTTCATTCTATTCCAGATTGGCGCGATCATTTTTGCCCAAACTTCACATGTGCGATTTTACACCGACATTCCATGCGATCTTCGAAATGTTTTATAGTGATCTGTTGTAGATCCTTTCGGACCTCTTTTAGCCAATCTGTGCCGCATTTACGCTTTGTTATTATATCAAGTGGTTTCTTCGGTATTCTGGACTGTTTCATTCTGTAGACATGTGCATAGAACTTAGATCGTCGTTTTCTGATTTCTTCCGTTATTGTATGTATTTGTCTTTTGATAAAGTTCGTTCTGAAGTATTTTCATTCAAATGGCGTTTCTATTTATTAGCACGTAAATCTTTCTGAGATTTTTTTCGTTCTTGTTGTTCGATTTCTCTAATTTTTCAATTACCGTCAAATATCAAAATAATAACCAAAATTTGTAGAATAATTGTGTATAACTAGAAAACAGTATCTTCCGTCTCGTTTCATTTGAAATTAATTTTCACCAAGTAACGACTTTAAATATTCAAAAATATTTTCTAGGTGTCATTATTTGTGATAAAAGTGTTCCGAATTATCTCGAAGACTGGCGCAAAAAGAGTAGTGTAACGTTTCATTGTTCATGGCGTTAATAACTTGCCGAATGATCTTCGAAATAACCTCCTACGGAATAACCTTGCAAGTTATAACGTACCTAATTGTTACTTTGGCATTCGATTGACATTTGTGGCTACTAGCTAATATAGAAGAATGGATAATAGTCCTTATGGAGCAATGCGTAGAGGGTAATATTGCAGATCTGATTTCGATTACGAAATAAGAATGTTTGTGTACATCACTAAGATTTAGAGGTTATGTTTACATAATATATGCGTGTTTTTCTAATGATACGAGCTGATTAGTATTCCACAAACGCGTAAGTCCTAACTAGAGATAACAAAATAGAATAATGACAGCAACATAAACACCTATCTTTATCAGATGCGAGTATGAACAAAAAAGTTAAGAAATCACGAAAGAAAAATACATTTCACAAAAACAATTTGACCAACATAATTACTTGCATTAAATCGACACTAGGTAACGAACCTAGTAACTTACATAATTTTCACAATCGGACTATTGCGTTACGAGCTCCAATGACGAATTTCAATAATCGATTAGCGATATCAATATCGGCCGCGAGTTTTTCGAATGTAGAGATCAGGTTTCGATTTTTTTTAAGTTCAAATAATCAGGTCTCTTCAGTCCCCTTCGCCCCGTCGAATGGAAATGTTGAGAAGAAGCCATAGGCGTGCGGTCAGTGACTCGATTAGTATAACATTCTATCGATCTTGGGGATGAGAACACGGGCGCGATTTCTTTATCTTCTCTTTCGCAAATAGAAAACTTTTAATGATCATTTCAGCGACGACTTGCGTAACTGAAAGCCGAGCAACTGAGTTTCGCCAATTTTACGATCAGTTGGAAAAGACGAAACTCGATTAACCGTCGCAGCAGAAATATCTAGATAACGAACAGAAAAGGACAAACATATATATAATAAAACACACATAATAAAATGTGTTTGGCTAGTCAAACGATGTTTAACACTGAACAACTTCAGCTTTTCTGGGTTTTTTATATTAATATTTTATTTAGTTGACGTAAGTAAAATTCCGAGCAAACTATCAGAAGCACACCAATTGATTTCTCTAATATTCGCAAGATTGGAGTTGAAATGGATTTCTATCAAATAACCCCAATATTCAATTATAGGTAGTCTTCGAAGTAGTCAAAATTTAAAAAAACGTGCGTCATGTAATATTACTAGAGATAAAAGCTTATTGTTATCCAAAAAGTGTTCAAATATTGATAGTATCGATTATTAATGCTCACGGTATTGAAGAATCGATTTTGAAGAGTTCAGAATTCGATCAGCAAGAATTTTTCGTTTTTTAAAATTTTCAACGAGGCATGACGTATTTTACAAACTTTACCTATTTGGCAATTCCTTTTTCAACGGAACATTCAAACGGAATCAAATCTAGAACCAACAACGGCAGCTCGTGACGAATCGAATTACAGAACTCGACACTCTAATGTGACGAGAACAGTTTAATGACACTATTAAATAAGGTCCATTTCACCACAATTTTCCACGGTGAAATCTATCAATTTCAATCGGAAATGCATCATTTATTCATAAAATCCCATTTACGAATTGGCAATTTGTCGTGAGAGAACAAATTCGAACGGTATCGAATCGGGACGGATCGGCGGCCGTTGATGGCGAATCGATTCCCGGTGTCGCTTTTACCTTAACCCAGCACTGAGTTGTTGGATCGAGAAAGATCCCCCGATCTCTCTCGGTCCACCGGTATTTCAGTATATCACGACTCGCCGGGCGAGAGGAGTAGGTACTTTGGGTGCAGTATCTTCGAGTCGTTCGCATAACGGTGCAATCTGACCTCGAACATCTTAAAAGTGACAGCGAACAGTGTGCTACAGAAAAAGGCCTCACCTCCTCCCTTTCTCCGCAAATTGATTATTGGATTAGTACAGAACGTCGCTAATGAGGGGACGAGATATTTACTTATTTGATCTTGGTAGTTTACTGGCCGGAACATTGGGCAATTGCCGGCATGTTGCGATACCGTTCATACATCCGGATTGTGGTCATTGGCGTGGCCGCGCATCTCACGATCTGAAGGTGCCCAACCTTTAACCCCATTGACGGATCTCGATCCCCCTCCCCTTGTTCCTCTGCGGCAGCCAGCTACGAACACTGCCGGGTTCGGACAACACCGAACGCCGACGTGAATCTTAATACTAATTTTTTAATAACTAACAAGATTTTTCGGAATAACGATTTATAAAGTTGATTGAATGTTCGCTGATCTCTTGGTGAAACATTGTTTAATATATTAAATAAAAACACTTGGCTTGGTTTCACAAAATTTATAATAAATACTTGACAATTGTTTCGGGGCGTTACCACATTTTCAAAAATCAAAACCTAGTATAACTTTTGAAAATGGGGTAACAGCCCTAAACAATTGTCAAGTATTTGTTATAAGTTTTGTGAAACCAAGCCATGTGTTTTTATTTAATATATATACAACGATTTATATAGACATAAATCGCTGTTTCGATGTTTTCCGAAAATGTTAACACGATAATTCAACTGTAAGTGACATAAATAGTATGTGTTACCATCACATATAATAATAAAGGAGGTTATAATCTATTTTTCATACTTCCAAGTGTTAAGGGTAGTCCACCTCAGAAAATGCTGAAATATTAGATACTAAAGATGAAAATGGAGTGATGACTCACCACTGACACTTGTGACAGGGTGAGAGCGGTAATCTTTTCTCCATCGAATTAAATCTGAATATATTAAACAAAGGAGTGATATTTACACCAATTTGAAGATTATAAGATTGTATTAATCACATTACGTCAATTAAAACATTAATTAAGTTTAGCTAAAAAGTATCACTTCGTTCATTTACTGTTGAAAGTTGAGCGTAACGAACTTCGTCAAGTCGGGTTGTAAATAATAATAATTTACACGGACTCAAGCTAGCCGATATATTTCAGACAATCTCAGACACGATGAGTTTCCATTTGTAACCAAAGATGACGGAGTATAAAACCGTATCATTTTACAGTTGAAATGTATAAGTGAAAGTTTTCATTGATCTTGAGGAACAAATGCTGTTAGCATCTCTGCACGGAACGAAGATTAACCACTAATGGTATTCTTTTAATAAAAAATACGATCATTAACATTTCCACACGTGTTTTCTATGAGGAAAATGACCAATTCCATTAGCGCATATTATAGTAATTCTTAATTCAATAGAAACAAACGAATGATTCACGTTACCTTGAATTTTTTATTTCACGCTCAAAATATTTTTTCGTTTCGACATTGTAACATAATCGTGATCGATATGATAACATAAAGCGATATAGATAAGATGATATCGTTCTCCTTTTTCCAGCGACCGCGAAGAAAACCACACGACAGACGAAAAACGAATCGTTCGTCAATAATTACATCACATTATATTTGAAACGAATTTATCGATCGGAACGGAGGAAATTTAACGACTCGTCATTTTATTCCATTTCAAGTACAACGAATCTGAATAAAATCGATAATAAACCGGATTATTCGAAATGAGTCATTTTTCCACAGGGAAAACCATGGAAAATCGATTCCGAACAATTGGGCAACGTAAACTAGAGTGGCGCATTCGCCATTCTGCAAGTAAATTCGAAAGTTTTCCACAATTACTTTTGCGCAAGATGCCAGTGTGACAACACAAAGGATTTATTATTACTCACACGCTTGATAAACGCTTCGTTTTATACGTAAAAATGAACCTCATATTTGTAATTGAATAATTCGATCCGCTATTTTTAATACGTAGAATATTAAAGTTCTTTTTCGAGGATGCTGTCGTAATAAGTTTGAGGGAATTTTTTCTTTTGTACTTATGTAAAGAAAAATTATGCATGAGTCGATGCAAGCGAATACCTACTCAACAAGAAATAGGGGAAATCCCTAGTTTGTAATTACATCTTCATTGATCTCGAGAATATTAACTTGAATTAATAAAAAATCTGATTAAATTTTGGATCGTTGTGAAAACAACAAAATGATATTGCTGACCTGATAGCTATCAAGGAAGCATATGTTCATTATTGGTTGGTTTAACACTTTGAATAATTTATTTTGTCATTATGATATGGGTCTCGAAGTGTTTCGTTGAGTATAAAACTGTTTTTGTACATTTTTGAGCGAATAAGGAAAAATCACGAGAATACGTGATTCAAAACTTTCTTGTCTGTTAAAAAGTTTGAAAAAATCGAGATTTATTCAAAAAAATTCAGAATCTTTTACTGTTTAAAAAGCCTGCCTATTGATGTTTATTGAGTCTTCAGACAATAAATATAATTATTGAGAAACTAACACATATTCCTGCATTGTAAATTGCGAGAATTCTTGAATTATTTTCTCTTGTTTTATTTGTTTTGTTTTTAATTAATAAACATAAGAAAGTCATCAGCGCCCCTCACAATCACCCCTCAAAATTTAAAATCGAAGGGTGCAAAACGATTCGACAAACGCGAATCTGCGTCGGCCACCCCCGACGCGCCTCCACTGGGACCGTCTTCAAATGCCGAACGCAACCGGTCTGGGTCTCTAATTGCGATCCTGTATCTTCTCGACTGTTAATCCCTCCCAGCCTGAGGTGAATACCGCGGGAAAGGAATTCGTTACTGTCGTATCGTACTGTTTTTTTCGATCCGTGTGTTTAATTGAAATCCGAAGGAGGGGCAGGAGGGCGAGCGGCGGCGCACGTTCGACGACGGGCTGGGGGGGTTGTGTTGCGGAGAAGAAAAAACCGTTTAGCACGACTCAAAATCGGTCCGTGATTGCGATTTTCATTTTCGAGTCCGAATCAATTAATACCTGACGGCGGCCCGTTGGGATTGAGGGGTCGGGGGTGGCGGTTCGATGCCAGAACGTGGTTTTTTTTTCGCGTGTAAAAGAAACGGGGAAGAGCTCAAGGGTGGATTACGGTTAGGCGGATCGCCGACCTAATTGCTCGCCACTCAATTGCTGGATTTATTTGTTGGAAATTTTTCGACACACAAAATCACCGCAGTCAATTCTATGAAAAACTGAATATTACAAAAACAACATTTTGGAAACATTCTGAATTGTAAGACAAATTCTTCGTTTTATTGAAGTATGTAATTCAACATACACTAATTCAAAGAACGTACGTCAATACATAGTACCAACGTAGTACTAGTAAAAATTATTACGAATTATACAAAACACATTTCTCAATCTATATTTTTCCACCAACGTGAATTTTCGATAATTACATGATGAATTGTATTCACAACGAAGGCCACTGCAAAGTAATATGTACGTAACGTAGATAAGAAAATGCACCGCTGTCAGAAGTTAGCGCATGCGTTGTTCTTTTCTGATAACAACAGTATCAATACTTCATAACCACACCTTGTATATTGTATAGCACATATTCTGATGGGAGATTACACGAAAGTGAGAGTTCGAATTTAAATCACATCAGATAAAATATACTGGCAAATAAGAACGTATTAAACGTACCATTTCTAGAATTGAGAACATCTCTTGTCGAGTTTCATTTAAATCGTAACAATCGCTGTAAAATCAAAGAAGCATTTATCGATTCAATCAACGAAACGAGATTGCCACAATTATAGAACATTTTCTGTTGCATCTAACCATATTAGAAATTCAGGAAGTAATTCCTTTAATGCATAAAACTTCGCAACCGCAAATCGAACATTTGCAATTTTATAATTTCACTTTTCGTTCTACTAAGCGTTAGTAATAGAATTAACGATTCGGAAATCTCACAGTCGTGGTGCCAAAATGGTGTACAGTAATACAGTAAGTGCAGGTTCGAATCCTGCTTCAGATATGGATTTTTTGCTCAGTGTCATGTGAAAATGGATGTTGCTTTCAATGGAAAAACGGATGAAGATTGAAAAATGGATGAACGGATGATGTTGCTAATAAATGTTGAAATATTATAGAAAATAAAAATAAAATTATTTGACAACATACTCGAGTGAAGTGTCACTGAATATACTCGCCAAATCTACGAGGGCCGTTCAAAAATTACGTTATCACTATAAGGGGGCGAGGTGTCTATGCTCTGTTTATTTTTTAAGACATCTTGCCATGATTACTTAGCCTATTTTTTCATTTTTGAATTATCACTGCTGTCATGAATCAACAAAAAATCAAAATACATTGAAAGAAAATTGTATATACCACTGTTTACGTAAGCATGAGGGTGAGTAAGACTTACTTTCGCTGATAAGGGGTAGGGGGTCAAATAAATGTAATAAATCTGCTCATATAATACTTGAATGGCTCGTGCCCCTAAATATGTTTCGGTTTTTCTATTATTTTATTCAAGATGTTTCGTTTGTAACAAGGCAAAATGCTCGGTCAATAGAAGCATCTCGAACATTCGACGATTTTCAGTCGTCATCGACAAGGCAATAAAAAAGTACGACCGAATTTGAATAACGAACATAATATTACATCTCAAATTACTATAATTATAAAACTATTTGCTTAAACAATCCGGCGCTAGACATATTTTATATTGAATAGATAATATATTGCCGGATTCCGGTTGCCGGGCATCTATACTAGAAATCTTACAAATTGAAATGAAACGGCGGACATAATTAAACGCGCTCGCGGCTATTAAAAGTTTCATAACAGTTCGAATTTTTCCGAAGCTAAATGCGCGATGCTAACCGCGGCAATTTGAATATGGCAATAAAAAAAAATGTTGTTGACTTTAACGTTTTTTTATCTGATCTTAATTGAGAATTAAATAAGTTTTTTTTTCGTTCATTATCGAATCGGTTTTAACTAAATCCACCGATCTCGATTTCGACATCACACGTATTTTCAAGTATTTGGTAGCCTGCCTATATATAGACACATGGAAAGGATCCAGCGTACGATATGAGAATATAAATTAATTGTTAGGCGGCCGATTGGAATTCGTGAAAGAATTTCGTGATAATAGAAAAAAATTGTCGACAAATTGAAAATTTATTGGTTATAGATCTCAGATAATTAATCTTCATAAAAATGGGACATTTCTATTCGAAAAATTACGAACGAAACGATATTTTGCGGACAAACAATTTCAACAAACTTTAGCATTTTACAATTATAAAGTTTAAATGAAACACTATTTCCGACTAAGATCCATCTTCAGCACGTTTGAATTTTACGAAATTACATCGAATATGAAACTAATCTCTGATTAAATTGGAAAGATGCGACACTAAGTCAACATTTAACACCCTGTATTTGGCATCCCTTGTATTTATAAAAGTATGTACCTAATATCATTACCAATTTTTCGCTCAACTCATTCTCGTTCGCACAATCATTCAATAAAAAATGAGAAAAGCCCGAAATTTAAATATTTTTGAAATATACTTGAAAATAGTTTTGCAATTATTATCAACCTCAATGTTTCGATCCATTCTATTTTCAAGGTATGCCATTTAAAAAACTAACGTTACTAATGAATGTGTTGAGGTCCACTTATGAAGGATGTTTTTAAAATAAACATCAAATTCTCCAAATGTTATAGATAACATAGATAACCACTTGTTTTTCCAGTACGCGACTTATAATTTATTCTCAATATTTCGATATGTTCTGCTTTCAAAACCGAAACGTTCAAAATCCAGATGAGTTTCGTCTTTTTTCACATAGTCCAGCTTCTAAAATGGCCCAAAGAAGTTGTTGCATCGGATTAAGTTCCGGCGAGTTTCCAGACCACTCAAGGCGGCACATCCATTGTCCTTGAAATATTTCATCGATATCTTCGTGACGACGGGCCGAAGATTGTTGAGAAACCGCCCGACCATCGAAATCAACTTCCCCTACCACTAATGCTCGAGTAAATCTCGACCTTTCTATATGGTGTATCGTCTACGAAACAATCAATTACCGCGGCAATGAGACAGGAGTTGGGCAGCGCGAGTACGAAGTTCGTGATCACTCAACTTAAAAACTGCATAGAAAGTGTTTAAGTCAGGGCAGTGGGCAGCGGGAGTAGCATAGGCGCTATGCTCGCAACTTGAACGTCATACCAGGGTCAATCTATTGCCGAATCCGAATCAGTGTCTTACCACTAATGAGCTATCATCGGTAATCAACGTCTTTCCGTAACCAACACAACCCTCCAAATTCCATCCCGAAGTTGAGTGTTTTTAATCAACGAAGAAGTCGACGAATGTTTTTCCAAGCAGCGATTGTTTTTTCGGCCTACTACGATTTTTCTTCATAGCGAAATCGTGAACGTGTGCCTTGATTTAATCTCAACTCTTACGTTGTTTTTTTTAGCAAGTAATAATACTGCCCGATATTAGAAAAGCTTCATTATCTTTTCATCTCTATTTAATAAATTCTCCTTCTCGATTTCAACTCTCAGAAAAGTAGGACATTTCGCTAATACCAAATAATAAGTCGAATAGCAGCTGCGTATGTAAATGGTAATTTTGTATTTATTTTTGTAAAGTTATCACACACGGCGATACATGTTGTACGATAGATCGTCCAATGGATGAAATCGAATAAATTTACGAAGACAAATTGCGATCCAATTCTAGTGAGCGACCGAAATGTTAGAACTGACCGGAGATTATCTCAGTCTAATCGGTTAACTTCCTACCGATCGCTTAAACAACGGGTGGCACCTTTCTTCGGACAAGTCGCAGTAGATTAGTTGCGGTTTATTCTTCTCGGAATGTGCGAACAATGCTTTCGAATCGTTCGACAGTGAGTGTATTCACAAGCTAATTGTGGACCGTATATAAAGAGCATCGGTCAACAGCAAGCAACACTCTAACGTAACAAAAGATTGTAAGTTATGCATTCGAACTTAGTCGGCATATTATCGCCGCCGATTAACTTTCATCGCGTCTAACAGGTATCCGAGCACCTTGTATACATATGACGGAACACATGAGCGAGCATCCGTCCACCAAGAACACGCTATGAGTACTTTACGTTTTTTTTCTTTCACGTTTTCTCAGAACTGACATACAATACGTGTAAATAAATGCATTCGTTTCGTTCTTGTTTATACTCTAATTACCGTCATTAAAACAATGTAATGAATAAGCAACGAACGCAGATCGCAACTATCGACTTTGTCTGAATCAGAGCTGCACAAGGATATCGACCAAGTCGACAATCTAAAATTGACCGATCATTAATATATTTATTATATGATAGTGACTATACCAGGACAGTTTAACGCCGGTTTTCTAGGTCCCGATTCGTAATATACTGTATTACAATTCAATTAACTCATTATTTAACCAGTAAATTCATTCAGCACAAACGTCGATGCCTAACCCGGGATTAGAACCAAGCACATCAGCTTTACAAATCTTTGAGGTTCAACCAAATCCTTGACAAATATTTCTAGAATTTTTAGGTGCCCCATTTTTGTTATTATGTTTCTCACTTCAACAACGAAGTCCTATTTCCTCGACCATTAATCGTTTTTAATATCGACAGTCCCAGATTATCAATAATTGAGATTTTATAATTATTCGAAAGGTGAAAAACGATAAAATTTATCACATTTATTATCAAATTTATTCAGAACAGCACAATGGGATGTCGTGATATTTTTATGAACTTCTATTGTCTACATATGGCTTTGTGATATATAATATTTTAATTTTAGTTGTTTCATTTGTCTACTTTATATTATAATTGCAATTGAATTCAATTTTATTTTCGTTGAATTCATCGACTACATTTCATTAAATTCTGTTGACTACGTGTTACTTTGTAATAGATAATATTTATTTTTAGTTTGTTCCATTCATTTGTTGTTTATTACTATTTCAATTTATTTAAATTTGATTTTCGTTATATATATATATATATATATATATATATATATATATATATATTCGTTTACTCTCTCTTTTTTGAATATAAACTTAAATTCAAAAACTTGAACTTATGATTTACACTTTATTGACTACATAGCATGACGCGTTTCGTCGTTACATACTTCTTCAGATGCTTACAGAATAATGAAGAAGACTAAAGGAAGATGTCGTTTGTAACGACGAAACGCGTCATGCTATGTAGTCAATAAAGTGTAAATCGTAAGCTCAAGTGTTTGAATTTAAGTTTATATTTAATTATAATGGATTTAAATCAGTAAACGCCAACACTATTAAATCTCTCTTTTTTGTTTTTTTTCTTCAATTTTTTCAAAAATTGGATGTGCATATATCTGATGAAAAAAAATGTATTATTATTATCTAACACTTTTTAATACTGAAGCAAGGTTTAATTGAGGAACAGTTCTCTGGAAGAATTTATATATAGAATTACATTGCTAAGATAACATTGACTGTTTTTCGTGTTGCCCCTGCTGAAAAATATAATGCCGCTCTAATTGAGAAATACCATTTATTCAAATTTACCCTGAAGATCAAACCGGGATTAATGCCCAAAACCACGTTTAAGATTACGGTGCATTACAATTTCTTACGTAAACGAAAAATATTAAACATTATTGCAATATACGAAGGATGGACATTAATATTGATACTAAATCTGTACTGATATTATCTTTCAAACCATCTATACGTCATGTTCTGTCTTCTTTTAAATATTTAATCACCAAAAATCAATCGATAATTAATCTGGCCACAAAGACAAAGAGAAAGGGAGAACTGCAGTGAACTGAAATTGAGTAAGTCTTGCAAGGTTATGTTCTTCACCGATATATAGATTAACGACAGTGTCGCATCATCAACGTTTGTACGCCACTGGCGATCATAAAGTTCGTGAAATATCCAGCGACCCAGTTCACTATTCGAAAAAAAAAAACGAACATCCCCACGAGTCTGTCCTTTCGCCGAAACATCGTCGGCCGCAAATTGAATTAATTCCTGAAACTACATTCATCATTAAATCCATTTCGCTTTGCCGCAAACACCGCGTTGCTAGAGATCTTGTACTTAAGCATAAGCGAATCCGCTTTCGACGACAGATAATGTCGAGTTTTCTTAAAATGTTTCCATTCCTCGGTGCCGTTCGGCTTCGCACATTCGCATTATATATATATATATATATATATATATATATATATATATATATATATGTATATGTATATGTATATGTATATATATATATATATATATATAAGTGTGAAGGTTTCTTGGGAATGAGCACAGTGTAAACTTGAATGGAGTAATTATTTATTCGAGATATGTTTCGGCTCTAGGCCTTTTTCAAGAATATTATAGGTTCATTGTTGGTTGGAAATTGACTTCAATTTCAGAAATCTTTCGTAAAACTGAATAGCGCGAGATAATTCTCGAATAAATGTTAGAGAAATATTGAAATCGATGCCACACATACAGATGGAATTGTAGAATATTCATTACTTTACGGTCTTCCACTTGGAGTCACAAGAAGATGCTTGCGAGGTTGAAATCGTTGCCTCACTTCGATGGACGTGGTGCGACTGACGCGTTCCTTGCAGAACGAAACATATATGTCTCGCACTTCCATCAGGTGTGGCATCGATTTCAATATTTCTCTATTCTTTCTCACATTTATCCCTTGAAGGATAATGGAGGCATCACATCGTACACGTTCACATATCTAGCTCTACTATAACATTCTCTTGGTTAATTTGAATTTTTCAAATTAATGTTCTAGTGTTCATTTTCTCAAATATTTCATTCTATGGCACAAAATTTTCATTTCCTTATTTATATATATATATTATTATTATTTCGATTGTTCCCCATGAGGAGAGCGACTGAACTTGAATTCGCAATCATTAGGAATTTTGCTTCATCTTTTTTGCCTTCCAAAAACGCTTCATCCTCTCTGAATGCTCTTTCTTCCGTTCATCTGTCCACTTTACTCCAGGTTGACGAATTACTTTTTGCTCAAACTTTATATGTGCGATTTTAGAGCGGCATTCAGTGCGATCTTCGAGATTTTTTATATTGATCTGTTGTAGATCCTCTTGGACCTCTTTTAGCCACTCTGTTCCGCATTTACTATTTATAATTATATTGAGTAGTTTCTTCGGTAATCTGGACTGTTTCATTCTGTAGACATGTGCATAGAACTTAGCTCGTCGTTTTCTGATTTCTTCCGTTATTGTATGTATTTGTCTTTTGATAAAGTTCGTTCTGAAGTATTTTCATTCAAATGGCGTTTCTATTTATTAGCACGTAAATCTTTCTGAGATTTTTTTCGTTCTTGTTGTTCGATTTCTCTAATTTTTCAATTACCGTCAATAAATATTTTAATATTTAATATTAAATATTTAATATTTAATCAAACTTTATATGTGCGATTTTATAGCGGCTTATTTATATATATATATATATATATATATATATATATATATATATATATATATATATATATATATATATATATATATATATATTATTCCGCGAATCTTTTGAGGAATTGGATTACACTAATTGCAGTTATGTTCGAACGTGGACGAAACCGCGCGAAACGCACAGGCAGAAATAGTAAACGGACCGAACGACCTTCGAGGACTCTCTTTGTTACAAAATGTTAACGACGTGAGTCATACCGAACACACGGTTCGTACACAACGAACGCATCTGGGAAGAGGTACGACAACCGCGTGTCTTGATGATGACGATTACGGCGAGAAACTCTGTTAATCGACAACGCTTCCATTGAATTTATCGAACGAACAATTATTGAATCGATTATATCCAAAGTACGTAGTTTTAAATTGACCATTAACCGAAGCACACGAGAAAAATATTATATTGAAAATGTTCCAGGGGTTCATTGTACTATTGCAAGCCGACAAACGATATGAAAATTGAAACGAAGCCGAGCATCCTTGATTCTGTATCAAAATTGATTATGGAATGTAGTGTCTATTTAAATGGCTTTGAGTAGCGAAATATTCCGAAGTATCTTTCATTCAACCAAGCTAAATTTGAAGTGTACAAAATTATAAGCCAAGCTTTTATGAAAGACGTTATAATACTTTACAGATAGAAGAGGAAAGAAAATAAAACAAAGTGGTGGAATATCGCTTTTATGTCGCCTTTCAACTCAAAAATTTAGCAGACCACTTACAAAGAGTCAACGAACCATCTGGTGGTCTATTTCGAATTCTTATAACAGAAAAAAAACAGTCACAACTCGGTGCGATATAGGAAAAAGACATAAGGGGACGTCCATTAATCATGCGAGGCTCGAAAGGGGGGAGGGGGTCCATAAAAAATCACGAAAGATCACAAGGGGGCAGGGGGATGTAGTAAAATATCACGAGTATTTATTTTCGCGACAAACGCGCGATACTGAACCGGAAAGCGGCTTTACGTGTATTTATTTTTTCGTCAAACGCGTACAAATTCGATAGCGACTCGCAGTGTGACCTTGATGCACCGTTGTGGCTTGATGAAACCGATGTTTTTCAACAAAACACTGTGCCTAAAACTAACGTGCAAGATGCTTGTTAAGTATAATCTCAGTCTCGATGGACCAAGATGTTCGATTCAAGTAGTGGACTGTATTTCTTACTTTATATTAGTATATTGACTTTTCGTCGTATTAAAAAGAACTGTGTGTCCCTTATAAATTTATTTTAATAACTGCTCTCTGACGGAGCTCTACAAATACATACAACTTATATCAAACTTCTTCTGAAATCGACCAATTTTACAATAATATTTTTACTTTATATAGGAATAACCCTGGTCATGTCATTGAGGGGGATACCAGCCCCACTCTGTACAGTAGAGCAGGACAAGGCTAATTCTTGGTATCCTAACTATTTTAGAATTATTATTACTACTTTTTTATTATTACTACTACATTTGGGGTATTACAGGTAAAACCAAATCCGTATTTCACCAAAGTATGAGGTATCGGCTTTTATTGAAATAAGATTATAATTTCAATGGAATTTGCCGTAACAATGCTTATCCAGTTAATGGTGTTGAAGAAAGTTTTGCCAATCCGTGGTCTGAGAACAATGTAAATTAAATTATGTTCATGTATTACTACAAAAAAGTTTTTCGCATTTCTATCATTATTTTTATGTCAGCACAAAACAGCTTGCAACCTTTCTGTCTACCTCTTAAGGTTATTTAAAAATTTTTAAAATTTTCTATAATAAAATTTGATGATACTTAAACCTGTATTTTATATAAATATTTCGAAAATTTTTAGATTCTTTGTACGTAAAAAAATACAAGTGATATAGGAAAGGGTAGAGGGGTAGTCTTGAACCTCACCGTGTAGCACAAAGGGGAAGGGGGGTTTAAAATGCCAAAAAAACATCACATGATGGACGGTTCTTAAGGACGAATATTCCTTGTGAAAGCTCTGACCAATCATAAACTCGATTACTGAAAATGGCGGTTACTACTCGGTTGAGTTCGGTGAATTCCGTCAAACTTGAGTAGGCCGCATTACGAAATATCTAAGAGTAGAAAATCGAAACAGATTCAAATTTTCTTAAGAGGACTCGACCTGTTTTTATTATTTTCCATTATCCCGAAAAATACCAATTCTTCAGGGGTTGTAACTAACTAATACGACTCGGAAAAAAATCATTAATCAAACGACAGAGCCATTTCATTGTTTTCGAAAATAGTTCGAGGAATCGGTGGTTATTCTATCGATAGATGTGCACTACCGCGAAGAACTTTTCATACGATAACATCCAAACGAACATCGGTACTCCTAACTAGGTTATCTTTCATAGGACTTACGGATAACGAGCAAACTCTATGATGCACCGCTGGGGCACGCAGGATACATTATATCGAGCTGGGCTTTAGTTGAATCAGGAGCACATATATCAGTCGTTTAAAAGTTATACGTCTTCCAATTTGAGGACTGAAATCAATACATCCAAGCTAAAAGGCGTAGTTTATGTCTCAACTATGCTGTCCAGAGAATTCCGTAGTCTCTGTAGAGATAGTTTACAAGTTCCAGTTATTACCAGCTATCTATAATTATTTATTAATTCTTTATTATATTTTTATTCGACTCTACATTCAACGAAAAGAGATTATTCAATTTCACAACTTCAATGTGTTACTACCGGTTTATGACTCATCTTCCAGTTTAATTGTTTGAATTAAATCAACAAAATTACAAAGAAAATTACAAATACAAGTCGATAATTTTTGAAACCAAAAAAAAAAATAGTAGAATGAAACCCGTTAAAAAAGGACGAGAATATAACAAAAATGAGAGGAAAAATAAATTACGGGCGATCTGAGGTCGGGAAGTGCAAAGGGGTGAGTTTTTAAGGGTAAAAACGGTGTAACTCGATTTTCGACAAAACTACAAGTCCTATGGAAAAAAATTTAATGACAAAGTTGTAGGTAATAAAGAGACCTACAACTTTTGTAATCACGCTTTTGTCACATAACCTCAAAATTTATGTGAAAAATTGAATAATTAAGTTTTTGGTTTTTTATTTTTCTTATGCAAAAAAAAATGTTTTCACGAAATTTGGTGAAAACTTATCGTTCTATGTCCTAAAGGCACTGTAATTTTTTTTATTTGAAATATTCATTTTTTCGCCGTATTTTGACTTAATATCGAAAAAACACCCTAATTTCAATCAAAAATTGTTACGTCAAAATATCAGCTTTTTAAAAAATTCGGGAAGTTTTTTTGTTCGTTGAAATCTCTACTTTCTAATAATGTAAAAAAATATATACATAACTATAGTAAATGTTCTCAGAAAATGCAAAGAAAAAAACTCGAATCCGAAATTTTTTCCCCCTTTTAAAGTGCAAATTTTACTAAATAGCTCAAAATTGTACATAGCGATTAAAAAAAAATTTCATATTCGAGTTCTTTCTTTGCATTTTCTGAAAACATTTACCATAGTAAAGTATATATTTTTTCACGTTACCAGAAAAAGGAGATTTCAACGAACAAAAAACTTCCCGACTTTTTTTAAAAAGCTGATATTTTGACGCGAGAATTTTCGATTGAAAATTAGGGTGTTTTTATGATATTAAGTTAAAATAAGGCGGAAAAATAAATAATTCAAATCAAAAAAATTACAGTGTCTTAAGCACATAGAAAGGTAAGTTTTCACCAAATTTTGTGAAAAAATTTTTTGCAATAAGATAAAAATGAAAAACCAAACACTTGATTATTTGAATTTTTCACATAAATTTTGAGGTTATATGAAAAAGTGTCATCACAAAAGTTGTAGGTCTCTTTATTACCTACAACTTTGTCATTGAATTTTTTTCCATATGACTTGACGAAAATCGAGGTACACCGTTTTTTTCCCTTAAAAACTCACCCCCTTCCACTTCCCGACCTCAGATCGCCCGTTATTTATTTTTCCTTTCATTTTTGTTATATTCTCGTCCTTTTTCAACGGGATTCATCCTACTATTATTTTTCTTCACTTTTTATCAATTTCAAAATGTTTATTTTTCCTTTCATTTTTGTTATATTCTCGTCCTTTTTCAACGGGTTTCATCCTACTATTATTTTTCTTCACTTTTTATCAATTTCAAAATGATCGACCCTGGTCTAATAGTATAAAACCTTAAAATAGCACATTACTTCCGAAGTATGACAATTTTGATTATTCGATTAAACGAAAAATAGAATGTCCCATTTCAAATGCACCTAAAATTATCCATTTTTGTTAACGTTTTACCGAAATGATTATATCACTGAAAAATATAAATACATTTTTGCACATTTACTGTTTTTTATTGCGACGAAAAACTAACTTTAGTTAAAATACTGGCATAAAAGACAATTCTCAAGAAAATAACGTATTGTTATCGGGATCTGTCTCTACAAATGTTTCAGATTGCCCGACGCACTCGGGACTCATTCACTGCTTATCGGAGCTACGCCATATAAGTCAATAATTGATATATCTAACTTCATGGGAAAGAAACTCCCACATCCCACGTATCTAACGCCTCGAATATTATTGTATTTACCTTCTATGCCATTACGGACATCTCGAAGAATATATATAATAAATCGTTTAACGCTGTCTGGCTGGTTTAAGAGGCATTCTTTTCTCAGATGGGGACGCTCACGCAATTTCGACAAAGGGTTTCTCCCCGCAGTGGCGTGCGTAGCTTTTTTCCACGCCAACTTCGATCGCACAATCTGTTGTATTGAAATATTAATTCTAACGTTCAAAGAACGTGATTCTTTGGCAGTAGTTCTATTCTCTTGGTGGCAGGCGTGGACCTAAAATCGGGTGTTCAGTTTCCAGCGGAGCCTCTCTCGGAGATTTATTACAAGATTTCTGCTAAGAT
The DNA here is from genome assembly GCA_030704895.1 of Henosepilachna vigintioctopunctata. Classification (NCBI taxonomy): domain Eukaryota; kingdom Metazoa; phylum Arthropoda; class Insecta; order Coleoptera; family Coccinellidae; genus Henosepilachna; species Henosepilachna vigintioctopunctata. Next base: position 2,666,716 of record JARQZJ010000122.1, on the reverse strand, counting down.
TTCTCGACAACTTCCGGTCGACCTATTCGAAAGCTTCGAAACACATGGCCCCGAAACGGTCAACGTACGCGCAATTCGATATTTTCCAAAGAATTCAGAGATATCGCTTTACAGTCAATTAGCTGGAGATGGATTATTTTTATGCTTCAGCCTAGGAGGTTTCCAATACTTAACATAATTTCGTAACAGGCTATTGCGGACGATCAGCTCCAATAACTTTGAGAAACTACAGTCGCCTTGATAACGACGATTATTTCCGAATCGAAAGTTCGTGCCTCTCGTTAATCAGCTTGTGAAACTGAAGATGCGCCAGCGAGATAGAAACTTTCGCGATGTTGGAAAAATTCGATAACGGTAGTTCTCTTTTCTTATTTCTCATATAAATCTGAAAATATGCAGGTTAGATAGAAACTGTGTGTTTATAGCGTCGGTGGTCAGGTTCTCTCTCGTTCAGATAAGGCGAGAGATCTTGGTGTAGTCTTCGACCAGAAGCTTTCCTTTGTCTCACACATCACCCAACTTATTTCATCTGCTGCGTAAATATATGGATTCGTTATACAAATGGCATTTTAATAATTCTTCAACATTCATAGGACTATTTAATACCCTAATCCGTAGCAAGTTGGAGTATGACAGCACGATTTGGCATCCCATTTACATTTGCCATCAACGCCATCTTGAGGTTATTCAGAGAAGGTTCTTGAAATTTTTAGTTTGGAGGGAGGATAAAGTTTATCCACAGAGAGGAGTCAATCATTACGAATTATTGAGTCGATTTAGTTTTATCTCATTGCAGAGCAGGAGAGAAACTTTATCACTCAAATTTTTGTAGAAATTACTGCACAATAGTATTGATTGTCCTCCTCTCTCGTACGCTTTGAAATTTCGTGTTCCTAGGCAAAATTCTTGTAATACAAAAATATTCCCCCTAGAGACTACGAGGACCAACTCCCTAATACAATCCCCCATTTGGTTTATGGAGTCTACATTCAATAGAGTTGCCAATAATTGTGACATCACTTTGACTCCATAGAATTTATTATCAGGAGTTATGTGAACAACGAAAATTGACTAAAATGAATTGATTTAGATTGAGTTATTTGTAATACTTCATTGAATGCTATAATGCAGATATAAGGTACTATTTTTTTTTTAGATTAAATTGAGCTCTTTGTTGAATCTTTTTTTTTTTTAATTATCTAGTTAAATCTTGTTTCTAATTATTTAGTTGTGTATTCAATATTGTTATTATTTTCTGTAATTGGGTGTTACACCTGTTGAGAATAAAGAACTTATTATTATAAAAAAACTGGCTCGAATGCTAAGGGGGATCTCGACTATCGGACATAACTTCGGAGAAATATCTTAACTAGTTCTGTACACCTGTAAATGTCCTCGCAAAATGAAAACTGAATCGAATCTAATAGATCTTTATACAACCTTGATCTAATACATATAATACAATCTTTCTTTCGAAAAATTTAGACCATTACCGTTGTCAAGCGACTTAAGAATAATCTTTTCGATTACACAAAATTGAAAGATGTTTGACCTTTTATTGCTGAGCAATATTCAGTAACAAGACAAAAACATAAAATGGAACTTTGAAGAAATATTTGTATAAGTTATTTTGAATATAAAGTCGCATAAAATTTAATAACTTGAACAGACGAACGGCATTCTGACGAAGTCATAATTGGAAAGCAAATGAACACTGAGATCTGATATCAATCTTCCCACTTCTGTCTGATAATCAACTCGATTCCATGAAAATGAAACTTAAAGAAAATAGAAAAAAAACGCAAACATAAAAACAAAGTAAAAGTAGAGGCTAGAATTCGTTGCCAAGCAAATTTATAGAAATAACAGATTAACATCAATTAAATTACAAAGAATAGAAGAAGCGAATCCAAATGAATTTTATCCTTGTTGTAGCATGGATCAATGTCGTCGAAAATATTAATTTAATGTCGCGGACAAAAAAAAGTATTAACGGCGATTTTTTCACCATTATTTTGTTTGAAAAACTCGAGCCCCTGTTGAAATGTTTTCCAGAGAAATACGGAGGAGCGGAAAAAAAATTTGAGTCGATTATAATGCGCCGAAAAAATTCGAAGAAAAACCTTGAAAATCCACGCGGCAGCTCGAGAGAAAAAAGAGGTACAACACTGCTTGTATTCACTTAATAATTGACGACTCTATAAATGAATTGAGGACTATTTCACAAGTTTCAAGAAAAAAGTTATATATTATTGTGAATATAAATTTAACTAATATTTTTGTTTGAACCAATATTTTTGTTCGAGGGCTGAATGGAAGATCAGACTCAAAACTGAATTCAGTCCTTTTGAAAGTATTCTTCTTAGTTGTAATTATTGTATCAATTGAATTCATGTGATTTTACAATGTAAGGAATGTTTCTCAATAAATCTTTATTATTATTATATATATTATTGGAGGACATCCACTTGCATTAGAAAACTCAACATCGCATAATTTTGTGCTCTATAAATGCACTTAAATAAACCGTGTACGAAGTGCTCGTAGAAGGCTTTCAATTCGTGTCGAAATCAATAAAGAAATAAACAGTCGAACCATTTCAAAGTTATCGCAAAGTCATTTTACACGTATTATTGTGCGAAGGACAAGCAACCCGGTCACCGTCGACCCTTCGTAGTCAAAATATAACCTCGCTAAGATAACGCAAGTCGAAGAAGTAAACAATACCTTGTTGTTCGATCGAAATACTCTCCGAACATGCCGAGATCATAAAATTGAATAACACGAACGAAATATGTTTGGATTAATTCGCAATTGTTATTGCTAAGTACGATAAACTCGAAGTATCGGCCTATTCATTATTCGAACCGTATCGAACTGATACGCGCGATGTTTTCATTGAGTTGCCCTTTGGGTTCATCTTGAAGATAAACGGGAGAAACGTTGAATTGATAAACGTGAATGTTAATAACAAATTGATACAACAAAATGTTTTTCATATCGATAATGTCCCAATATAAAAGAAGCAACAACATAATAAAACATAGGACAGAAAACCATCAATTATTATCAGTCATACAAAAATAAAAAAATATTTTCCAAATAAAAATAAATATCCTGAAAATTATCCCTATCTGTGATAAATAAAGGTCGAGAAACGATACCGATGGGGCAATTCGAAATTAATAATCAACGAATTATTTTTTTTTCAATTAAAAATAAATAAATCTAATTATAAAAATCGAAGTATTTGCTTAAAACCGATTGAAAAGGTTCCGTGCATTATACTACCATAATCAAACTAACAAAAAAATAAACTCTATAAATTATAAAATATGATCTAAACATTATTTTGGTCAATGTGGAAGTAACAACACAACCTGAAACGATACAGGGTGCATCGACAAGAACGGAACACAATTGAACGATTACTTTTTGACTAGAAAATTTGAGGACTTCAATATATTTCCAAGTCTGAATTAATAAACCATCCTAGAGTCGGGCACCGCGTCTAAAAAAAGGCCTTTCTTCTTCTTTTCTTCTGAAAGAACGAAAGATTTTAGAAAATTCGTTCAGATTGAGATGACATAATTTGTGCATGCAAACCTACAAACTGCATCAAGGTGACATGCTGCCGAATATTTTTGCTACTTTAAAAACCTCTTTTGACCGAAAATGTACAATTAGATGACTTTTCAACGTTGGATGGGCGGTACTATGTGGCAAAATATCTTCAAGTTTTATTTTGTAACGTCATGAATAGCTTTTTTTCACTCTGACGGGAAATCAACGACAAAAAATCATTTTATATTACTATCGTTGCGAAAAAAATTCTGGAAAGATCTTCGATATTCACCCATATCAAAGACATAGTTAACTGATTGATAACATATGTACTTTCTGTAACAGAAAGGGATGCCCGATGATCATTATATGCTCGATGTTATTATAGAAAAAATATCGTAACATCGATGTTAACGGAATGGATCATCGATGACTTCCGAGTTGATGTACTTTTTGAAAAATCTAGTGTCCGATCTCAAACAAGATTCTATCACAACATCCGAAAGACTGCTTTCAAAACCTCTACTTTAACAAAGAACTAAATTAAAAGCTTCTTTATTCAATTCGGAATGTTGGTTCTTCTTCATGAAAAATATTGGAATATGTAATAATTTGTTCTGTTTCTGAACAAATTTCGAACCATTTCACAGTACTCTATTTCTTTGTCAATTATTAATGCAAAAAATCATCGATAATCCAACAACGATGTTCACTTTTCGATAAATATCGAACATCGATGTTGGGGTTTCGATTATGACATCGATGTTTTTCTAATATCGACCATCCCTAGTAAACAACTAACTTTAAACCCAAACCAAATACCCAAAATCCAATGTTCAAATCCCCAATGGTATTAAGATACACATGCGCAACACGTGTATCTAAGTGGTCACCCATTCAAGGTTTTATATCTTATGCGCTGCTTGGGTCTAGGATCAGAAGAATTCTTGGATTTTGAACAGGGACGCATCCAAAGCCCTTAGATATAAAAAATTAAAATCAACAACTCTACATATGTTTCGGGTAGTTAGCCCATTATAAACAGTATTGAAAAATAATTAGTTTCGATACATAGGTAGAGTTGTTAATACATTCAGTGAAATTTAAGCTAAGTGTTTTAATTTTAAGTTACTATTATTTAACATAATGTTTCACCAAATGACAAGCGAAACCTCTGTGTCATTCACCCAAGATATTATCCTATACTCGCTCATTTGGTGCCAATATACTTATCGAAATGAATAGGAATCGGGTGATCTAGATAAATAAGTGAACGGTGTATGTATAAAATTTCAAAACGTCTACAGAAAGAAAAAATTCTGAAATTGGATGAATGCTTGGAATTGTTTAAAAACTTCTGCGTCTTAGACACTAAGCTGGCTTAATTTATCGCAAATTAAACAGTGATGTTGATCCTTTTCCGTTTTCGATCTTAGATAAATGCTTTGGCTGTTTGTTCAGAAACCGAAAATTTAAAATATTATCTAACAGCGCGGCTACAATACTCATCACAGTAAAAAAGTAATCACGAAAAGGGGCACAATAAGCTGAGTACTCTACTGATATGTACAAGGTTTGTACAAAAGAAAAGGTGAATTTTGAATTTTTCCGAAAAGTATTTATTTCTTCATCAATATACATTTCGTCCCCTTCAAAGTAACTCCCTTCAGATATGTGCTTATACCAGCGCTTCTTTCAATCCTTCTTTCAAGCCCTTCTGAAACACGCTCTTCGGTGTGGCCGTCAGTTCGTTCTTAGATTCCGACTTTCTCTCATCAATTGTGGCAAAACGCCTTTCTTTTATCAGTCTCTTGCCTATTCTGAAATCAGAATAGGCAAAAGTCGCAGGTAGCCAAATCTGGTGAATACAGTGGGTGAGGCATAATTATGTTGTTGTTTTCGGTCAAAAAATCACGAACAAGCATTGATGTGTGTGATTATCCTGGTGCATTATCGTGATGCATAAACCATGACTTGTTTTTCCACAATTCCGTTGGAGCCGTTTTGCTTCAAAGTTACAGAAATTCCTCGTAGTATTCCTTTCCTTATTAACCGTACGACCTGTTGGCAAGAACTCCAACCGTTATAATCGAAGAAAACAGTGAGCAAAACCTTCACATTTGATCGAACTTGGCGTGCCTTTTTCGGTCTTGGCTCTTCTGGCCGCTTCCATTGAGATTATTGTGCCTCGGTTCAAACATCCGAAATTGCATGGCATGAGCCAACTGATATGCCTACATCTTCTGAAACTTCCCTAATATTGATTCGACGATATTCAAAAACCATTTTCTTCACTGTTTCGATATTTTCTTCGCTTGTTGACGTGGTTGCAACTCGAGGACGCTCATCGTCATCAAAATCTTCTCGGCCTTCTGTTAAGCGTTTGTTCCACTTATAAACGCTCTTTTTGAGACAAGGTAGACTCTCCGAATGCCAGTCAACATTTTGAGTGCGTTGGAGCACTTTATTCCGTTTTTAACGCAAAATTCGATAGATTCTTCGATCCATTTTATTCAGAAGTAGAAAAAACACACAAAAATGTGACTAACCCTTTCAGTTGTCAAAAACAAACTACTAATCCAAAATGGACATATGAAAAACGTATGTGTACCAACATAACAAAAAAAAAATCGATAATCGAATGTGCACAGCCCGCGAAAATTAAAAATTCACCTTTTCTTTTGAACAGACCATGTACATCACCTGTAGCATCGATGGAAAAATTTCGAAAGTAGAGGAGGCCCTTGACGGGGAATTAGAACGCGACAAATGAACATCTTCTAGTACGTAAGGTACTAGAGCTCGCCCAAACTATCGCTACAACATCGGATGTCACCCTGTCCATTGCTTTATTAGATCGATTTTCATGAATATTAAATTAAGTAGTTGGTCGGAATAGCCGCATTGGCTGCGTTGAAAAACGATTCCTATTTAGACGTCCTCTTCTCCTACGAACTCCATCAATTTCGGTTACACAGCGCGGTTTGCCATTCCAGCAGAAGCGAAAAGGTCTCACTCGATATTCCGTGCATTATCGTACTCCAAAAACTCAACCGAAAGATCCTCACGAATCGTATGGACATTCTGAAAACGGTCACAGAATATATTCGCTTTTCTATGGATCGTATTACCCTTTTCGAAATGTCACAATTCAAAATTAAATTGAATCGATTTAAGTGGACGAATATACATTACGCTAAACCTAGTTATTTGATAACGATAATTTAAATTGGCAACACGGTTTTCTGTGTCAGTCGATGTGACAGTTTTCGGTGCTTTTGTGCTTCATCTTAATTGACAAGCAAACAATGTCGGAAAACCAAAATTGAATTTTTCCGGGAACAAAGGAACAGTATTAAAATTTTATTATCTTCTTTTACATTCCATTAATGTTACTTCTTCTACAATAGCATTTTGTAGCATTTTATATTGTTTCTCATAATCACAGAGCAGCGTGTCTACGAAATTGATTATTTATAACGCACTAGGTGGCGCTAGGGTTCACTGAAGTTGAAGAATGTTAATTTCTTTACCCGGGATTGTCCTCTGCGCATTGAAAATTAACTGTTTCGATAATAATATATTCAAGCATGGAAAAGCGATTCGTTCCAGATGAAATATAGAAGCAATTACAAATTATTGGGACAAAGGATTACGTATTAAAATAACAAATTCATTGATTTTCTAAGTCTGATCGCCAATGAACATTCAACCGAGGTTTAAATTTTGAAGAAGATTAATATATTTTCAGGAAAGAGGAGCAATTTCAACACGAGCGAATTAGTTGATTATTCACGAAAATACTGACAAATTAAAATTCGATTTTCGAAAATGTCAAGTACCGTTAAGTACGCTTCAAAAGCGATCGGTTCGCGATGATCCATTCTTTTAGATCACGCTGAATTAAGCAGAAAAACTGGGCACGCAGAAGAAATAAAGAAGTAATTACGGATTTCGTGAGTTGTCCCGAGTGTATGTGCCACAGAACGGTCAGGCCTAAACGACCGGGGAATAGACGATTCGCCTAAATTACTGTTAGACATTCTCTGAACCGGCAATGCAACAACATTCGTTATGATTTAGCATAATTTCTCCCATAATATCTGGTCGCCCATGAGAAACAAAGTTAAGTTCATTAAATAATCAGACTGGGAATGTTCTTTATCCGCGGCAGGTGAGCCTTGTAGTTTGTAATAAACTGCGAAATTATGTCATAACGAATACAGAGAATTGAGCCTCATTTAATTCACGAAATACAAGTTGGAAATAAATCATCCAGCGCATTGATCTCCCGTACACGAAGATAGAATTGCGGCAATTCGAAGCCGTCTTCTGAGATGCCGCATTTTTAACCAACACAATGGAAATAATGAAAAGGTAACGAAAAGCCCTGGTATGTAAAAAAATGAATAAAAAAAAATTAAATTACATAGGTGAAACAATTAGGGATCTTTCAATACAACTAGCACAAAAAGTCGTCTCCATAGGCTACAGGTGTGATTAATGGTCCTTCGATCAGCAACTGTCTCAGCAATGATAATAATAAGTGTTTACTTAAAACACTTGAAAATGATGAATAAGTTGGGCAATGTACAAAATTTACGAGCAAAATAGCCGAATAGAAAAACTAATACATAAATGTCAAATAATACTCTCTTTTATATATTTATAACTTGTTTATATATTTATAGATGTTTAATATATGTTAAAGAAAATGAAGATACGTTTATTAAATTGAATAGTTATCATAGTATTCAACAAGGAACAGGGATGTGCTACTTATTCCTAAGCATAAAACAGCCAAACTTGAGGACTCACTCTATTATCAGAGTATTAAAATCTTCAACCATTTGCCGTCAAATTTGAAATTACTGAAAGCTATTTTGTTTAAGACAGTCAAGTCATTGATTTTAACAAAGGCATACTATAGTGTGGCAGAGTACTTCGATAATTAGAATGTAGGCAATAATGTATGAATCAATTTTTTTGTATCATATGTTTGTTTATTTGTTTTCACCATGTGAAATTATCTCAAATGTTCAATATTTCTGAGGTAATTATTTTTTCTCTTCTTTTCAAACATAGTTGTATATTATTGTGAATATAAACTGAACCAATATTTTTGTTCGAGGGCTGAATGGAAGGTCAGAATCGAAACTGAATTCAGTCCTTTTATGAGCATTCTTCTTGGTTGTAATTATTGTAACAGTTGAATGAATGAAATTTTACAATGTAAGGAATGTTTCCCATTAAATTTTATTATTATTAATTTTTATTACTCAGTTTTTGTATTTTTTATACACACAATCGAAATATTCTATACGAATTACTTAATGAACAAATATTCTGTATGGGAAATAAATCTAAGCAAATAACCAGAACTGTCAATCTACTCGATGAAATAAATTAATATGAATTTACTTGGAATCAATAGGAAAGATCTACAAGTCTTCACGCACTAAAAACATGTTTTTCTTCTCAATCTTTACTTTATTTATAGATTAAAACCAAATGATTTTCATTTTCACTACCTACGTCTTTTACCGAAATAATTGAGAATCTGAAATTTGAAGATAATCAATTACTTAATTTTCTATTCAAATCAGCAGAATTTTACGTGTATTTCCGCTTTAATTTACCATTTTCATAATGCAGTTATAAGTTACTATTTTTTGAGATTAGATTGAGCTCTCTGTTGAATCTTTTTTTAAAATTATTCAGTTATGTATTCAACAGTGTTATTATTTTCTGTAATTGGGTATTATACCTGCTGAGAATATAGAACTTATTATTATTATGATTTTCAACTGGAATATTTATGGTTTTTTCAATTCTGACTACGTTCCATTTCTGTCAAAAATATTTCTAGGCAATATAATATACTAATGAAACACTCTAGAGGTTATCTAACGAGTTTAAAGGAACAGTAATATGTACATTTTCGGAGATAACTGTAAGTTTATCGCTCTCAATTTATATCTTGTATTTGTATAATACACACTCATAATTCTCGTACATTTTGCCGACCGTTTTCACTCACAGCTCTCTTGATAATTATATTATTGACGTTGATTTGAAATATGAAAATTATCAACCAGTGGTGTAGTGAAAAACTTTTTTGGATTTTTGGTTGGTATCTAAATGTATATATTGGAGATATTCGGAAATATAATAGAATTGTCCGGAGTTAAAAGACGATGTAACTGTCGAGTTTGACAAATACTTCCACTATCGTTTAAACCTTACGTAATTGTTACCTTGCTCACTTCATTTCGACACACAAAAATGCGCGTCACAGAACTAATAAATAACAATATATCATTTCTTATCTGATCCAACTAAAAGTCTTTATCAACGTGTTACCGTACGAAACTTAAGTGAGCAGTTCATTTGAATCGGTGTCATTCAACAACAACAATCGCAACATTGAATGTGGTGAAATTTGCACCTTTTATTTGAAGCTTTCTAAACGAGAAAGACTTCATAGAATCAATGGGCGTGTTATTATGTTACGTTTCATGAGAGATATAGAGTAACATCTATCTTTCATGTACTCCATATAATTTGAGTATTCCTCCTCAACATCCTCGAATGCTATTGATGCTTCGACCAGTACCGCTTCACTTTAATTGTCCCATCGAGCTACAAGTTCGAGGTTTGATTCCAAATGGGGCGATGTTTGGGCATAGATTTGTGCTAATCCTTCATTTTCCTTTGCTCAGGAAGAATAGCTTTTTGCAGTCATTGTGCTACTAACAGCCTTGGTATATCTTAGAGTCAAACATTCGAAACAAGTTTACCTAGTATAGTAGAAAGCGGATACATATAAAAGATTGAACGTTAGATCGTAGTTGTCTTCAGATTTACTAGCGCAATTTCATCTTCACCGCGCACAATAATCGTTCGTCTATATGTTCCAATATAATCAGCGGCAGATGGCGCGCAGCAACATCAGGAGTGGGATCGTACATCGCAACACAAACACAAGATGTTACTATTCGAAAACGACAAAACGGCCAGAGGAACTCCTGGCACGCCATTTCAATTCGATTCAATTCATGCCGCTATGAAAGTTTAGAGGTGGGAAAACGGCGAAATGTACGCCTGGCAAAAGAAAAGTTATCGGCGACGTACAACGAAGAGTTCCTCTCCTGCGATAACCAACGCACGCAGTCCTCCAAAGTGAATATGAATATGTATACTGCTGAATATAAATGTTCGAAGGCCGATCTGTACGTTTGTCGGAAGAAGTTTCGGGACAAAGCGTAAAACCGGGACTGAATAATTTCGAGGGTGCGAAAAATGTAAATGCTCGCAGTTTTCTTCACGTTGACACGATTCTACTTAACGACAAGTGTTCACGATCACGGGATGCCAAGGACGCATAGAAAAGACAGTCACTCAGCATTAAAAATGGCATTACCGTATGTTTCCATCGTTCATTGCTACGGTTGCAAAATTTGATATTAGCGTAAGATCTCCAGATACTAGGAATTGTAATTTGTATCCAGTAAACACAAATTTCAAGGCAATATATATACCTATAGGCCTTACATACATAAATCAAATGTTGCTGAAAGAATATTCGATTGAGAGGTTTTTGAATGCTTGCATTTACTTTACCCTTATTCAAATGACGCCCTAATACTTCAGTAAAATAAGGAGCTTTAGTAGACAGGGTTCTGCGCCTTTCTAATAGAATGATTGTCATATAAAGTATGAACTTCTGTGTTTCAATTCGAATGGGTTTGCATCGATTATGGTTTCGTTCGTTTAATAAGATTTGCCCATGAATTATACTTTCAAAAAAATCGGACGCATTGCACAATTTATTAGACCGAACATGAAATAGCTGCCTTCAGGTTACGACCGACATTCTGCTCCTCGCGTATAAACCTTTTTCAGAAATATTATAAATAAATTACACATTGTAATATTCAGAGGTTTACGACTTCATTGTCGGTTTTGAATTGAATACATTCAGTTAACATTCAGGTGGCTTCTTGACATACATCTGAAAAATTTGTCAACAGAATTTATGTTAGGTGTACGAGATGGCCAGATAGTCAACGATCCCCTAAACATAGCCTAATGAAAAAAAAATGACTAATTAAAATTGTTTATGATACGAAGCAGTGTTATATAAATATGGGGAGGAGACAGTACGAGACTTATAGGTATCATTTAGAAGCTTACAAATTTTAATGCATTCTGCGGACCTGATATTCAAATCTACCATTAATTTCGTTGATTATACCATCAGGGATAATCGATGGACGTTTATGAGAAATGGATGATACAAATGACAACTGAGGATACTTTTACATAACGTGATCATTATTGGATAAACATTACGTCCACAGTAATGATCGTTATCTTGAAAGTCAATAGGAAATTCATGACGAATCGGTATTCACAGATGAAAACGATAATTCGAATATCGCGCGTACAAACATTTTAATTCTATTTTCCCCAGACGAATTCAGGACTTTTCTGCCTCTACCACTAATTATCATCAGAAAGGTTCATTAGGGAGAAATTTGTTAGTTATAGGGTACGACTTGATGATGCTTTCCCGACAACAGTGGCGCCAAATATAAATAAGAGCGAAACATGAAGCTAGCGTTCAACTATGTTACAGTGAAAAATATAGGGTGATTTTTTGAGAGTTAAGTTTTTCAGGTTGGCGGCACTAGTTGGTGATGGCATCCAAACGTCATCTGTCAAAGTGAACATTTTTCAGTATACTCTGCCATTTCATCATGGAAAGACTTACAAACGAGCAACGATTGAAAATTGTTGAAATTTACTATCAAAATTCGTGCTCTGTGAAAAATGTGTATCGTTTGTTACGACCATATTATGGTCGTCATAATGGACCTGGTGAACCAACAATCCGTGCTGTTATCACGTAATTTCGCACCAAGTTTACTTTGTTGATTATAAAACCATTGTCTCACATGCGTACAGTGCGCACTGAAGAGAATATTGCAGCCGTAGCGTACAGTGTTCATGAGGATCGTGAAATGTCAATTCGTCGCCGTTCTCAGCAATTGGCATGTATTACTCAACCACATGGAACATTTTACGTGTTGATTTGGGTTTGAAAGCCTATAAAATTCAACTTCTGCTAGAATTGAAGCCGAATGACCTATAACAACGTCTAATTTTTGGTGAATGGGCCTTAGAACAGCTTAATGAAAAGTCGCTGTTTTATCGAAAAATTGTGTTCAGCGATGAGGATCATTTCTGGCTTAACGGGTATGTAAATAAACAAAACTGTCGCACCTGGAGTGATGAACAGCCCCATGCCATACAAGAATTACCGATGCATCCAGAAAAAACGACAGTTTGGTGTGGTTTATGGGCTGGTGGCATCATCAGTCCATTTTCTTCAAAGAAGACCTTAGAAGAAACGTTACCGTCAACGGCGAACGATGTCGAGCCATGATACGCAACTTTTTTTTGCCCCAGTTGGTCGAGATGGACTTGGCTGACATGTGGTTTCATCAAGACGGTGCCACATGCCACACAGCTCGTGAAACAATGAACATGTTGAAGGATGAATTTGGTGAGCAGCTTATCTTTCGAAATGGCCCTGTGCATTGGCCGCCAAGATCATGCGATTTGACGCATCTGGATTATTTCTTGTGAGGTTATGTAAAGTCGTTAGTGTATGTGGACAAGCCGAACACGATTGAAGCCTTACAGGATAACATAACACGTGTAATTCGTGGGATACACGCCGAAATGCTCGAAAAAGTGACGCAAAATTGGGCCGTCCGAATGGACCACTTGATACGGAGCCGCGGACAACATTTACATGAAGTTATCTTTGAAATGTAAATGGCAAAGGCCAAGTTATCAATTTCAATAAAATTTTTGAATATATGATGCAAATTGAGTGTTTTATTCGATTAAAAAAAAATACGCCTAAAAAATCACCTTTAAAACACAAAAAATCACATTTCAAAGAAATAACGAATTAATGAATGATGAATTCACTTCGATAAATAGTCGTGACGAAATACGAACGTTTTCACCGAAGAGAAACTGCCAAGTAAAATTGTTTCTGTTGTCCTGTACGATGAACATTTCACGTGATTATTTTCCAATTTCTATGAAAAAGTAAATTTCTACCACTATTATTATCGCCTACTTGACTAGAGCACGTCGAAACGATCGCTAGGTCGGAAAATAGCAGCGTTTACGCATTCAATCGCGACAGCAAAAACATAGAAAACGTTTTGCTCCAATACCGGAAAATTCGCATTTTCACACAGCATACACGAAAATAACAGAAACAACGCTATTCGCTCCAATTCATGGACAAGTCCTGAATTTCATCGGATCACCATTGTTTGGTGAAATTGTCGCATTGAATTGATGCGACCACTGTTTTCGGCATAGACGATTTTAATTCTTGATCCTTGACTGATGTTCGCGCAGCTATACTGAGACAACAAATTTTGGTCGATTGGTCTTTTATTTAGCGAAGCGAATAATGAAGTTGGATGCGATCGAAACAAGCTCGTATATGTTTCGACCATAGACCAGGTGTGCCCGATAAAAACAGAATTTTTCACTATGGAACTCATGAAATCGTTTAAATTTGAACCCGATTCCTGTATGATATATTAACATAGGTTATCGCAAAAGTTCATGGTGATACAGGCTCAGTAAAACGCCTCTGGCTTAGTGGTGCTGGTGGGTTCGATCCCTACTAAGTTTTAGGGACGTCCTTAGGTCCAACTTCAACAACCTAGGTCGTATCTTCAACAACTATTTTCCTGGTAAATAATGTGCTTTTATATCTAAACTTCCCTTCAGAGGAGAAGATCATGTCAATTGGAAACATTTCGCAAACTACCAAAACTAAATCGTGGTGATCCACCACAAATATATTACCGAAATAACTATCACTGTGGTTGTTGTTGGTCATTTGTATATGTATTACTATAAATCATCGAAGTTAATCGAAATAGATTACCACCCTTTGAATATAAATAGCAAAGAACAGATGATATAGAGAGACAGAGGTTGTGAAAAATTTGGCTTACTTGTTTTCCAGTGAACACCATCCGCAGTACGGATCCTTGGCTCCCAGGCATTCCAGACAGTTTCTGTACACCCTGCATTCTTGAACTTTGACTTTAGATACCTGAAACAAATAACATTCTACAGTCTCAGCAGCCTATCGGTCCAAGAATTTCGGGGTGAGTAAAATTCGCGAAGATGACTCCCCGTTTTAATTAAGAATTTTTGCGCCCCTCCGTCGCGGCGTCTCTAACACACCCTTACGCAAAATTTGATCGATCAGATATTTCAACAAGTGGATGTGCGAAGTAATTATTCGACGATTTTCTCGCCTGTCAAGATGAAGTTTTATAATTCCGAAGACCACGGAACCTTAATACTATTTTGAAAATGTTGCGTCGTTTCACTTTATTTCATAGGAGAGAGCGACGGGAATGAAATGAATTAGGTTCTATTGGTTGAAGTTGTGGAATACTTTCAATTTATCAGATTTGATTAATCACTGCACGTTTTTTCGAGAATCTCTGGTAATTCTTCTGAAATTACACTGAAAACAGCGATTATTAACGGAATCACTAGAAAGGTAAATAGTTTATTTCAAGTACAATCGTTGAAAGTTTACATAAAATATCAATATATCATCGAAATTATTTCCCCTTCACACAAAAATTCCAAGGCTTGCTTTTGTTTGTCACTCCCATTCATCCAAAAATAAAACTGCGCAACGATTTATAGAGGAAACAAATTTTCAGAAGGCTTTGGATGAAAAAACCTATTGAGGGTTTGTATTGAAGTATTCTAGGAACACCAATATGGAAAATTTCTAGGAAATCACTATTATGTCAACACCATTTATATCTAAATAGTCAATTTCAATGCCGACCCCAAATCGATCAAAGACATAATCATTCTGGGAATACCACCATCATGGAAATGCCTGTAAAGTTTTAACGGATAATCGTTATTATGTCTAAAACCGCTTATTTAAGTAGTCGATTGAATTTCCAATCTCATATCAAGGTAGATCTAACAATGTTCCTTCCTCACAATGTTTTGAAAATAACCTTGGGAATGGAAGGAAAACTTTTATTAATTCAGAGTGCGTGGGGAATGATTCGCAAAAATTAATTTTGGAACACTTTCTGATGAAATCGGATACTAAAATAAGTTTTCCTCGACTAGGCAGAAATGAAGCCAAAAATTATGGACATTTATTGTTAGTTTCGACAGTTTTTTGAATACGTGTTTGGTCCAAAGAAACACTGTATTTCTTTGAAAATTTCTAACAATATTCTAGAAATTTCTGGAGATATTCTAGAAATTTCTGAGAATATTCTAGAAATTTCTGAAGGCATTCTAGAAATTTCTGGAGATCTAGAAGATTTTTTTCTTTTCGAATCATTAATCGATTGGGCCGATACTTGATGAAAATCTAAATACATAATTTAAATCAAACTAAGTAGTTTTTGTTTTTCACTATAATTAAGTTAAACATAACAATATCGTTTCACCAACACAGTGGCTTCATTAGATGTAGATGATGCACATTTTTCTACATTCAGTTTATCATCTACATCTGATGAAGGCACTGTGTGGGCGGAACAATATTGTAATGTTTAACTTAATTATAGTAAAATCAAAAAACTACTTTGTTTTATTTAAATTATTTTTTCTTTTCGTTCGGAAATCGATTTACATCGAGAATGGATGGGTTTTTCTCTGCTGCTTTTAGAAAATTACAATAATAACATAAAACAAAACAATAGAAGTACCCAATTGATAATACTCCAGAAAATTTTCGCGCAATCGTTGAAACTGCATTCCAATTTAGCGACAACTCACCGCAAGATTCGCCGACCTCAAGGACTGACCGAGATTTACGCCCGATAAAACACTATCGATACAACGGAATGGTTCCCGCAGCGAAAATAACCACGGGTCAATGAAGAGTTAGCTGGGCCCGTTGGAATTTCGTAAGATCGAAAGGTATCGGACACGAAATTGGCTTATAACAGATTTGCCGGAATCCGAAGAAAAAACAGGCGACAGAATGACCCCCGGCGTTTATATTAGACAGTGACAGAGGGAATATAATTTTAGCGTTTCGATTTGTTTTCCTTGAGACCGGATTCGAGAGGCAGGGGGGAATTTGTATAAAGGTAATTAAATCGAGATTTTACCATAACGCTTTATACCTACACGTTACAACGTAACGACGAAATTCCTTCGAACTAGGATTCGCCCGGAAACGAATCACGAAACGGGGGCGGTAATTAATATTTAGTATTGCTACCGGCTCGGCCCCCAACTTGATCGAAAACAAATGAACAAAGTTTGCCGATCCGGATTCGAATATCGAGAGGGAAATCCCAGGGGTAATAACAGGAACGAAACAAAAACTTCATTATCGAACCTACGCGAATTCCACAAACAACAAATATCAAAAGTTGATTTCGACTTCATATAATTATTGTAGGATCAAACCGAATCATTGCACACGTGCATGTCATTTCTATGACGACCAGCTAAATTCGCCGAAAATACGTACTGTTGGAAATTTCGAAAAAAGACATATACTTTGAAATTTGAAATTCGAATTTTTCGGATATTCCCTCTCACGAAACGAAATCTAAATGATAAGGTATAAACTCAAACAGCATTTTTTCATCACTAAAAGCTCTATAAATTGAACTTTTATCAACATTTTCATTAACACATACAAAAACGTAACGTGTAACAATTTGACTTTTTGATGAAGTATTTTTAGCAATAAAAAGGAATCAATGATATTGAGTTCAAGTAGAGATATCATATGAGCTGTATAATAAGAAAACAAAAACGAATCAGTCATTCGAGAGTTATTCTCAGAGACAAGACATTGCTCTTTGGGTGCCGCAAGGCTCTGTACTCAGACCTCTTCTATTCATATTGTTTATGACCGATCTGCCTGCGAAGTTGTACCGGGTTTTGGTGACACTATATGCCGATGATTCATCGGTGGTTGTTTCTGGCAGGACTCCAGAAGAACCTCTGGAGGCATATGAATGCATTGTGAGGGAGTTTGTAAGTTGGTGTCGAATGAACAATCTGATGGTGAACGTTGACAAAATTGTATGTGTTCATTTTTGTCCGAAGGGCAATGGAATTAGTACCTTGGATGTAAATATGGGGACACTTTAATTTTGATGTATTACTTATTCCTATGCATAAAACAGCTAAATTTGAGCACTCTCTATTATCAGAGTATTAAAATTTTCAACTATTTACCATCGAATCTCTGCTCATAACAAAGACATACTATAGTGTGGCAGAGTACTTCGATGATTCGAATGTAGGCAATAATGTATGAATCAATTTTTTGTATCATATGTTTTTACATTATATATTTTATATTATTATTTATATTTTATATTTTTTTAACACAAATGTTCTTCACCATGTGAAATGGTCTCAAACGTTTTATATTTCTGGTAATTTTTTCTTTTCTTTTCAAATATAATTGTATATTATTGTAAATATAAATCGAACCAATATTTTTGTTCGAGGGTTGAATGGAAGATCAGACTCAAAACTGAATTCAATCCTTTTGAGAGCATTCTTCTTAGTTGTAATTATTGTATCAATTGAAATGAATGTAATTTTACAATGTAAGGAATGTTTCTCAATAAATTTATTTTATTATTATATTATCATTATTCAGGCTGCAATTATTGCAGTATGGAATACACCTTTACACCGCTCTTGGTGCCATTGTGAAAAAGAATTATTCCGGTTTTCCGTTTACTGCAAGTGCTACTATCAATATTGGCATATTCGTGTAGGCTTGAAACTTCAAACATAAAAAAACAACATTGCTTTTCTTTGCAATGTACGAAACCAGAGTAATACTTTGTTGGTTACCAAAGGTTGAAGAGTTTGCGTCTTTTCCGCTTGTTGGTATGAACCGAGGTAAAATTTGCTTCTTATTCTTGCGTCAGGTTTGTGTTCGTTTAATAGAAGAGACGCCAGTTCGTAACTTGTGAAGCAGATATCAAAAGTGATATTACGATGATGGATAGAAATTGTCAACGCTAGGCAATTTACTACATCAAATGGTTTGTTGCTAAATTAGATCTTCCCATTCGGCTTATAGAAACTGCTTAAACTGCTTATAAAAACTGCTAATAGAAACAAGCATTTCAGGCGCAGATAAACTTTTTGTGAGTCCACTAACGCAGACAATTTTACACAAACAGGTTTACAGAGAATATACTGCCGAAATATTACTGTAGGGAATTGTCATTGTCATTCGATGGAAGAAAACATATCACAGAATAGTATCACTATTCTGTGATCACATTGGGAGGCCCCACTTCAACTGTCAACATATAAAAAGGGCTACCAACAACAATCTCTTCCTTCTTCTGTCAGAGCTCTTCTCTGACAGTCAGTTCTATGTTCAACATCTGTCATTCTAACTTCCATCGAGTAACAACAACCACGTGTTCAATAGTTCGTTTCTTGTAAATAATCTCAAATATATATTTTCAATACAAGTGTCGTTTGATATTTCCACGTATAGAATAATATAGCAACAACGCTATAAATTGGTGACCCCGACGTGATCTGATCGAGAGTTGAGAAGAAACGAGTCTAGACTACAGTTCGTCCTAATAAGTCATATCCTACAATATTGTTACTTCTAAAATAAAGTTAAATTTAAAAGTTCTTCGAAGTGTATTTCAATTGAACCTTCCCTCACACATCAGATAATTAAACAGGCGGTAGTGTAATACAAGTTCATCAATTAATATCATACACACAACCCCGACAAAATACTAATAATAGTAATACTACAACTAATTCATACTAATAAAAACTAAAAACCTATAAAAAATCATGTTAGTTAGCAGTAAATACTAAAGGAGCAAATAAACGAATGTTTATTCAACTTAAAAATAAAATATAGTAGATTAAAATTGGCACGGGTCAATATGACATCGTCGAAGGGTTAACGTGTAAGTTGGTGGAAATATTTAGTAACCCTAAATGAAAATCTTTTGAAATTCACAGTAAGAAAAATGTCAAAACTCGCCTTACTGCATTCGACACTTCAATTTCATTTCATAATAGGTAGTTTGAAAAGAAATATTGAAATAATTACATTTCCTTATCACATTGTAAAAAGTCGTGTTTTCATTACTGAAAAGAAAACCCACTTAAAATTCAAGTTTCTCCATTAGATATTTGAATACAAATATACGTCTTCGAATAACAATTAAATTGAGCGCTAACTAATACTTCGGGTCTGCGATGATTATTATTTTGAAATTAGTGAATGAACGGAATCATGTTTTAAAGAAATCAAGTGTAAATATTTTAACAAATTCTTGTCTATGAGATAAATGCTTCGTGAAGAAACCGAAAACATATGGCAAGTATAATATATCAAATATCAAATCTTTACGTTTTCTGTTGATAGGCCAATTTTGAACAAATCACGAACAAAATTTTCTTCGTAGTAAATACGTATACGTGAAATGTTTGACAACATTGCCTTCGGCGCCTGGAAGCGCTTTAATGAAGTAAATATAAATCTTATGCTAGAAATACGTTTAAAATGAATTTACTTCGTAATACTTATCAAGACATTTTGACATAAAACTTCAAACGAACTACTCACAAATCCGTCAATACTGAATAATGATAATCTGGAATGAATATTTAAGTTTCTTCCAACATTTTACTGGTATTAAATTTGTTTTCAATCAATTAATCGCCACCCTATTACTTATACAAAATACTCATTACTTACGTAATGTAAAATTTTAATAAGTTCCAAAATCCTCTTAACGTTTTAATCTTTTCGTGGGCGAGAATAATCCCTTTTCTGGCTTCTCTTCACACCAGCTTCATATCTTTCACCCCTTAGTTTACAGACGTTTCCACCCCCACCCTTAATACAGCTTAAACATACTTTGGTCAAGAGTTTTATCGTTTCCATTTTTTCAACTGCCTCGAAAAGCCTGTTACACATACTTTCACAACATTCGAACGAATTCTTCCTTGGATCTTTCGACACATCTTCGGAATTTCAAATATTCATCACCTGACAATCACACTTTGAATATTCGATGTGAAATTAATAAACGTCGCTAAGAGATATTCAAATTAATTAAATGAATTAATGAATTAGGAAAGCTGTCTACAGATTATCGATGTCATCATCCCCATTCATCTCACGGAAATTAGTGTTATTAGGAAAATATAATATTTCCCTAAGGAAATATCAAATAAGCATTCGATCTTCCAATTTGCAAAAAATATCTGAACTTGCGAGGTTTGTTCAAAAGAAAATGTGAATTTTGAATTTTTTCTAAAAGCATTTATATATTCAACAATATCCATTTTGTCCCCTTCGAAGTAATCCCCCTCACATATAATGCACTTGTGCCAGCGCTTCTTCCAACCCTCAAAGCACATCTGAAATGCGCTTTTCGGTATGGCCATCAGCTCGTTCTTGGATTCCGACTTTATCTCATCAATTGTGGCAAAACGCTTTCCATTCATTGGTCACCTCAGTTTAGAAAATAGGAAAAAATCGCAGGTAGCCAAATCTGGTGAATACGGTGGTTGAGCATTATTACGGTGATGTTTTTGACCAAAAAATCACGAACAAGCATTGATGTCTGAGCTGGTGCACTATCGTGCAGTATCCATGATTTGTTTTTCCACAATTCCGATCGTGTGAGCCGTATTGCTTCATAAAAACGTTGCATAATTTCCTCGTAGTTCTTCCTTATAGCGTACGACCTGTTGGCAAATACTCATGGTGCACCAAGCAGTTTTAATCGAACACTGAGCGAAACCTTCACATTTAATCGAACTTGATGTGCTTTTTTCAGACTTGGTTCTTCTGGTCGCTTCCATTTGCGATGATTGGGACTTGGTTTCGACGACATAACCAGAAAACCATGTTTCGTGACCAGTTATGAACTTTTTGAGCATCCTCATTTTGATCGTCGTTGACGTCAATCAACGACTCCTGAGCGATACTAATGCGACGTTGCTTTTGCTGAAAATTTAGCAATTTCAGAACAAACGTCTCCGGCATACGTTCTATGCCCAAAACATCCGAGAAAATTCCATGGCACGAGCCGATTGATATGCCAACATCCTCTGCAACTTCGCTTGATGACGTGGTTGCAACTCCAGGACGCTTATCGTCATCACCATCTTCTTGGCCTTCTGTAAACCGCTTGTACCACTTATAGACACTTCTTTGAGACAAAGTCGACTCGCCGAATGCCACAATCAACATTTCCACACAATACTTTATTTCACCCTTTTGCAAAGAATTATCAGCTTATCAATCAATGGTTCATATGTAGGTTGAATACGATTTATTAAATCGCAATTAACAACCGCTACTCTATAGAATTTCTTGATAATATAATATTAAAAAAACATTCACACGTGGAGCAATTTAACGGGAAAAATTAAAAATGAAGAACCTAAACACTTCATACTTATCACATACGTAGGTAAGCTAACAAAACAGGAAATCAGATTCTATATTTGCCTATCACTACATTAAAAACAACCAAAATTTCAACAACAAGGAATATCAGATATTTCTTATTGAGGAAAAAGCTTTTTCCTCTATTTTCCTTGTTTTGAGGAAAAACTGAATGTTTCAGAGGGGTCTGAATTTAACAGGTACAAGAAAACCAGTGCAAAACTGAACGATCAACTGGAGATTAACGATTAAGTTAAACATTAGGTTCAGTAGAAAAAAAAAAGATCAACATCCCTATTCGGTGGTTTTAGTAGTACCAAGTTCATATCCTAAGATTTATAAGCAGTTCTCATCCATCTGATAAAAGTAATGTAATCGAACCGAAAAAATATTGCGATGGAAATGTACACAACTTTTCAGATTGCTTTTGAAGTGTGTGAAAATTTATTACGCATGTAACTCCGGTCTCAACTAACTGAATTAGAGTGTACCTGATTCGATAATTTCCAATCAATTTCCGAATTTCCAACACATTTCGGTAACATTCCGAGTAACGCTCGGTATATTGTTGTTCGACCAATAGAACAATGTTTGTCTACTCCTTAGAAAAACATTCGGGCGAGCGAAGAGCACGCTAAATGGCCTCAATTGGCCATTGTAATATCGAATGTACAAATGTGAACGGTTCGACATGAAGGTGTGGACTTCTCACGTTGGTCTCATTTATGCAAAGCTCCAAAAAGGGATGACGGCAAAGCAAATAACGAGGCAAAATCTGCCCGATCTGCATGTGAAAAGCGACAACTATGACTCGGTATAATAATAATAATGATGATGAGCGTTTTGTAAATAGGAAAGTTAGGAAATAAATAGAATCGATAGAGACCCCGACAAAGGGAATCATTAGGGGCATTTTACGTAAAAGCTACGAATTGTAGCGTCCCTTTTCCCAGGCAAAGACGACGAGATTAAGATTTAATTGGACAAATCGCTCTTTAAAATCCGAGACGATTGTGACGATGTTGAATATGAAACTCATTTATTCTGGAAAATTTAAAATATGTGGAAAATGCAGTTCACTCAGAACTAGTATTCAACTTTGTGCAAGACTCGATTGACTTGCACAATAAAATGACAAAGATAAAAATGGAAGGGAAGAAGTTAAAAGAATTGAAAAGCTAACTCTCAAACAAGTCTTTAACAATGACCCAGCATTTGTAATTGGCGTAACAAAATATACAGTAAAACCAACAAAAAAGAGATACACCTTAATATTAGTCCTAAAGGAAAGCATACTAAAATAAATTGATCTTTTGTCAGAGCTCGAGGATTTTGAATAAAAATTACACAGACGAAATTTCTTTCAAATACCCACGTTATTGAGCTTCTGTTTGACGTAAAGTTTGAATAAGATTTGGGACCTGTCACCAACACTGACCTACACGACCAATTTCCTGAGAGCGCGTTGAAGCTCACCGATACATCGTTAATTAAATCGTCAGCTTTATTGCCAAAGAGATGAGATGTTGTATATATCTCAAAGACAACAACATAGTGGCCCAGTTGCAAGGGCCAATTCATGAAATAAATTGTTAACCAAGTATTGACTTCGTTTGCAACTTCGTATTGGAAACCACACGTCAGCAACAAAAGATGACAGATTTAGTATTCTTATCGCTGCACGCTTCACGATCGACTGTAATGTCTTACCAAATATCGTTTTCGGACAAGAAATGCTTACCTTGTCACCGGTTTATTTTGTACCAAACGGTGACTTCTTTTGGTTGTAATGTTCTTACGAAAAGGTATGAAAACTGTGTTTCATAACTGAACATAATTGGAATGGAATTCGGATGAATAGCAAGATAATTTTCGGTTCGTTTCACATTCTTGATGAACTATCAAACCAAACTTACCACAAGAGAATCGAGAACACTGAAATCAGCAGCCATAGTTGCTAATTCAAATTGTCCGGATTAAAGTACAACACCACTGGAGTACACAGCAGATCTTTGAAGAACAGAAAATGTATACCCAGCACATATTATCATCATATTGAAAGATAAACTAATTTTGTTGTATCATCGAACAGAGGGAACTTCTCATATTATGGCGATGACAGCTTTACAAGATTCTGTCATCTCCAAATCTCCTTCGCGAAGAAAGAGGCCTTAATCTTGAAAGAGGTCTCAATATATAAGAGCAGAGATGGAAAATACGATTAAGAGGCAACTGTCACCATACATCGAAGCAGAGTGAAAAGTCACAATATATAAAGAAAGGGTATCATCCCTTGCTTGGCAAAAACGAGAGAAAGCCATATAAGTTACCGTAGACAAGGCCATAAGGACTGTATTCAGACGTATCAACGTCAAATTTGTTGGACCTGGACTCGAAGTTTCTGTGATACTTGTAATAATTAATGAATTTCTCAAAACTTGTGCAGATCTGTTCATGTAGTGCCAGCAAAAAATGAACGGACGGAGAACCC
The DNA here is from genome assembly GCA_030704895.1 of Henosepilachna vigintioctopunctata. Lineage (NCBI taxonomy): Eukaryota > Metazoa > Arthropoda > Insecta > Coleoptera > Coccinellidae > Henosepilachna > Henosepilachna vigintioctopunctata. The sequence continues at coordinate 2,642,126 of JARQZJ010000122.1, read as the reverse complement.
AGAATCGCTTCAGTTACCTCCAATTCGGTTCGCTCGGCTGCCGGTAGATGGCCTCCATCCATACGATAAGACATTAACGTCATTTTATTATGCGAAAACTGAAAATGAAGTTCAATAAATGATGGATGATCTGTCGTTTGCTATCTGATAATTCTGATCTGTCATTAGCTATTTTACATCCTCAACATAATATAACGAAAATTATCCAATGGTTTTCATCGAATTTCATCGAACAAGTTAACATCAAAACATCAAAATAATTTCAATATTTCGAATGAAAAAAACTTCGGATAAACAGCACGAATAAAAGAATAATCGAACTGACAGCACGTTTCTAGTTTTTCTTTTCAAGTTTTTATCGTTGAACAGTGAATATTTCCACATCGATTTTGACGAGAAACTAATTGAAAACTCGAGCGAGAATTGAGTAAACGTTATTCAATAAACAGGCGATCGAAAAAAATATTAAAGATGGGTTATTCGCTTCGTGCTCAACCATCTTCAACTCTGATTACGTAGTTAGCAGATCGCGCTTGTAAAACAAAAACAAAGGAAAAGACCGCGTGTTTGTCGGTCCGCAATTTTCCAAAAGTCATCTACGTGGAAGATCTCCTTGACGTAGGTACACCCCCAAATCGCAAAAGGAAATTCGCGAAGAGCAACAACACAGCCCGGGATGCATTTCGTGGGCAATACAACGGGAAATAGGGTAGGAAAATAACGAGCGATTTGCGCAATGCAGGAAATAATGCCACTGGCAAATTGCAAGAAAATACCGAAATGGGGCCGTGTGCCGGCATCGAAAACCCGGTGCACGACGTTGATCTTACCTTTTTCTCGGTCATAACGTACAAGTGCATGAGTTGCGAGTCGAATCGCAAATCTGCATTCACTGGCGAGTTTTCTTCGACTGTTATGTCCCCATATTCCAGCGCTGAAGTGGATGATTCGACGACCACCTGGAAAAACGAAAAGAAAATGCTTAAATTGCATTAGAATTTCATAGGGGGAAACAGGGACGGGGCAGGATTTCGCATAGAAAACACGCAAAACTTGCGCGTTCACTATTGCAGGTAAAAATAAAAATATCATTAATTCAAATTCTTCTTGTAACTGTTGGACATATTTTTTGGCCGACCAAATCGAAACTGTTCTCGATTTTCCAACTCTGTGGAATCTACATTGAAATAATATCGATTAAATTGCAATTTTCCATCGAAAATTTTCAATTATATATTATACCAGGGCTGTCCAACTGCGGCCCGCGCTGCTATATATTATGGCCCACGAAGTTAATAGAAAAAAATTCCAAAATGTTCTCCAGGCACTGCCCTTGTAAAAACGGTTGAAAAGCATTGTGGAGCGCGCAGTATTCTCAAATTGACAGATATGCAACAAGCGCGATGGAAAGAACATTTATAGAAGGTCTGAAAAATTATAATGGTTCTGTGAGAATTTGGTTTGGTTTCACGAAATTTATATTAAATACTTGACAATTGTATCGGGATGTTACTCCATTTTCAAAAGTTCAACTGAGCATATTTTTCGACCAACATTCTTATACACCTATACATCGTTAGCTGCATAACTTTAGCTGATATCGATGTCTCCGAAGTAGAGGGACAGGTCATTATATAGGTAGGAGTACAGGTTGATTTTTCAAGCGTAGTTTTTTTTTAAATCGAATAAAACACTCAATTTGCATCATATATTCAAAATTTTCATTGAAATTCATAACTTGGCTTTTGCCATTTACATTTTGAAGATAACTTCATCTAAATGTTGTCCACGGCTCCGTATCAAATGGTCCATTGGGAAGGTCCAATTTTGCGACACTTTTTCTAGCATTTCGACCTGTATCCCACGAATTACGCGTGTTATGTTATCCTGTAAGACTTCAATCGTGTTCGGCTTGTCCACATACACTAAAGACTTTACATAACCCCACAAGAAATAATCCACAGGCGTCAAATCGCATGATCTTGGCGGCCAATTCACAGGGCCATTTCGAGAGATAAACTGCTCACCAAATTCATCCTTCAACATGTCCATTGTTTCACGAGCTGTGTGGCATGTGGTACCGTCTTGATGAAACCACATGTCAACCAAGTTCAACTCGGCCAACTGGGGCAAAAAGTTACGTATCATGGCTCGATATCGTTCGCCGTTGACGGCAACGTTTGTCGTCTTCGCAGAAAAATGAACCGATGATGAATAAATTATTAAAATAATTTATTCGACTAGTTTCGCCCTTTACGGCATTATCAAGAATTCTTGATGATGCCGTAAAAGGCGAAACTAGTCGAATAATGAATTGTTCAGTCTTATTATTATTACCTCTTATTCAAGTATTTATTATTACCTCTCATTTATATTAAACAATGTTTCACCAAGAGATCAGCGAACATGTAACATCAACTCTGTAAGAATTTTAAAAATAAGATTGTCGAAAATGTTCTTTTGTATTTAGAACTATTTATATTTAGAAGAATTTGCTAAATGATCAACATTATTATTATACATTACTACTTTAATAGTAATGCAAGCGCATCAAAGGTTTCACTGATGGCCCTTGAGGTCTACCAAGTTGGACACCCCTGTATTAGACAATATTGGAAAAATATGAATCATAATACATTATTAACAATTTCGTGAAAAATTCCTTGAAAGATTTCGTAGAAGGTCCTTCGCAATTCTTCAATTTCGAAACATAATGCATCCTCGGAATTCGGGGCGAAAAAAATTCGCAACAATTGGACTAGAATCATTTCGAGTCACCTCTAATATCGTCAGGCCGTAAATCTCGCGAACAGTGGATAACTGACGTAATTCCCGCCGGAATTCAATCGAACTTAACACTCGGATTAATTAAGTTAACAGTTAGATTAACTAGTGAAAGAGTTCTCTAAGCTCTAAGCGGTTACGTGATAGATCGAGCATGAAACATTTAAAACTCCATCTGCATATACAAATTAAGTGGCGTGAATTGACATTATCGACGAAAATAACTATATAGCTATTGAAGAATTGATTTTATTGCACCGTCGCATCAATCGTTTTCGGAAAAAATCTATTAGGAATATTTTCAATGGCCACAACCGAAAGCGTTGTTTACGATCACGCTTTCGAGACGATCTCGCGACGCGCGTTAATCCACTCGACGTCCCGTCAATCGCATCGTACACTTCCGTTACGTTATGTTCTTTTTATGATCGTTCTGCGTCGTCGGTCATTCGTGACCGGCGGAATGGGTTTAATTAGGAATTTATCGATGGAAATTATCAAATTCGTCCGATGCTGACCTCTAAGAGAGAAACCGACTTTAACGAAGCAACGATTTATCGAAAAAATGCTGATAAACGACACTGATTCGTGAGCGCGGCTTTATTTCGCTTCAATTTATTTCGAATTCTCACGCTGAATCGAATTTCGAATATTTCATAGCGCGATCGTGAAACGAAATTACATAACCTCACTTCAGTAATTGACAGAACGAAGTTTGTTTTTTTGAAATATTTCTTCTCAACATCGAATCGAGTGAGCGAAGAAAACATCACGACATACCTTGAAGAGGTCACTGTTCTGAATTTGATAGCAATGTCGAGAAAAGTTTGTCCAAAATTCGCTTCAAATACAATTCCCCAATTACCTACTGTGCATAAAATACCTGAAGAGTTTCAAAATACGAGCCACATATATTAAGACCACGATTCGAGCTCGTTGACAACGTAACATGACAGAAAATAGGAAGAGTGTATCCGAGATTCGCGTGACAAGGCCACTCTTTTCTTCGCCATATTCTTGTACGCACCTCAAGGCACAACTTGTACCAACAAATCATGCCCATTGAAGACAGTAATTAACAGTGATGGCTTGAGTGTAAGTTTCGACGGAATGGAGCAGAAAATCATGGAAAAATGAATTTCAATAAGCAATATTTTTCAACACAATAAATCATTCTATTATATTTCTTTAAAGTGTAAAGAACGATAATCATAAACCTTCCTTAGTAATCCATATTCAATCAATCAAAAGAAAATGAACACCACAATTTATATGCTTCTTATATGGTCTTGTCGTTTTCCGTTTTGGAGAAGTAATTTTTTATGTTAAGATCTTTTGGTTCAATGCTCTTAGACATTTGGAGATGTGGTTCTTTATGCTTATAAATTTACCCTAAGAACTAAAGAAGTAAAAATTTCGCCGAACAGTTCATATGGACTGTATGTACACATACCAGACACATTTAGAGTATCCGTGTAGCTCCCTCCATCTACAATCATCGATGACAAATGTAAACTACATCCGTGAACACCAAAATACATCTGTTAACAAAGGAATTGAGAGACTCTTTGGGCACAAGCTAATCCGATTCTGGAACTCAGATCGCCCGACGAAGCGAACGAGGAGTTACGGGACCATAAGAAGCTCATAGAGAGGAATGGAATGAAGATCGAGAGATTTAAAAAAAAAAATTCGGATAGTAAAAAAAGCTCGACGATCATGTCGAAGGAATAATTTCATTTCATTGCTCGATAAACAGGTGAAGGAAATCGCCGCAATGGGCGTAAAAACTTTTCGAATATCTCGCGTAACGAAATGTGCTGTAAAAATGCGACGTGAAAATATGAGGCGGGAAATTTAATCGTGTCCCAACTCGTTATAGTTTATGCGCCGCCTTCGGCGCAACTAACACGCGTGCTTATTAGATTTGATTTACAATTGATGCATTTTCTACATGAGAAAGAATTAGTTAATAGAATAAAAGTGAGCCTAAGACCGTTCCTTGAGGTACACCATTATTGTTGGATAAAAGTGTGCCAATTTGTCAATTTAGAAAACAGCGTTTTCATTACTATTTTAATTTGGAAATGAATCAACATTGACTAAAGACCGTAAACATCCAAACAAACAATATTTGTCACAAAGGAGCGTCTTCAATGTATATTACATGTTTTCAAACGAAGACGCCTATTCCTTCCGCTGAATATAGACTTAAGTTCCAAATAATTTCGCTAAATACAATGTCAACTCTATACTCGGTTCAACGACAAACTGCCTAAAGCGTTGAAATCATTCGTCTTTGGTTAGTTTAGCTTGTTTTCAATACAATGATACAGTCGTCCATTTAGCATTGCAACCACTCTCAATAACGACATCATTAAGTGATAAAAAGTACCTCTTAAGTTGCCAAAATTAGTGAAATCTGTGCAGCTGTATACGTTGTTTTGTCACTTTATTAACCTAGCTTGTAATAAACTGGACTTTCTGCATCATGCAAACCAAACTTTTTAAGAAATTCCTCCTTTTTTCACAAATTAGGATTGTACGTGTAGACTGGTATTGACCATCACTAATAAGTAGCAGTCATGGACTTAATACGTTATGACATTCTTAGTTGTTCACAAACTTTCAAACTATAAACATGGCTAGTAAAAGTACATCACTTTGTATTGACGAAAAAGTTTTATTGATACGGAAAGCACCTCCTTTATCACCAAGATGCCCCAATATCACAAGACGTGAACAGAATAATTTAAAAAATACAGGAAAAATACCGGTAGATCAAAAGACGTTAGACAAAAATAACAGAATATACGCAATAGCGTTCAAATAAGATAATTTTTTTATATACATAACTACTTGAAATAAACTTTTTCTTTTCATAATTCTGAATTTTCTTCTCTCCATTTAACGACAACTCTCTATAACGCAATAAAATGTACAGTGCCTTCAGTGTCGTTATATAGAGTTAACACTATATTCATTAGTACCTTGGATGTTAAATATGAAGACAACACTATATCATCATCCCAATCAACAAAGTTTCTTGGAATATATGTAGACAGAAATTTGAGATGGACATCACACATTGATGTCTTATGTAAAAAATTGAGTAACTCATTTGCAATCTCTAGAATTAAGAACATCGTACCTAGAAACTGTATTATGAATGTGTATTACAGTCTTGTATATAAGTCATCTATATTATAATATTCTGCTGTGGGGCTGCTCTACAGAAATAAATAGGGTGTTTATTACACAGAAGCGAATACATCGATTAATATTCAATATTCATCAACGAACATCTTGTAAACCTATCTTCATTAATAATTACATACTCACCTTACCATGTTTATATATTTATAGATGTTTGTTATATGTTAAAGAAAATGAAGATAGGTTTATTAAATTGAATAGCAATGAGTATTCAACAAGCCAACAGTGATGTGCTGATTATTCCGAAGCATAAAACTGCTAAATTTGAGCACTCTCTATTATCAGAGTATTAAAATTTTCAACCATTTACCATCGAATTTGAAAGTACTGAAAGCTCATTTGTTTAAGAGGAGAGTTGAATCTCTGCTCTTAACAAAGGCATACTATAGTGTGGCAGAGTACTTCGATGACTCGAATGTAGGCAATAATGTATGAATAAATTTTTTTGTTTGTATATTTTTTCAACACAAATGTTCTTCACCATGTGAAATTGTCTCAAATTTTTAATATTTCTGAGGTAATTTTTTTCTTTCCTTTTCAAATAAAGTTGTATATTATTGTAAATATAAATTTAACCAATATTTTTGTTTAAAGCAATATTTTTTGCTCGAAGGCTGAATGGAAGATCAGACTCAAAACTGTATTCAGTCCTTTTGAGAGCATTCTTCTTAGTTGTAATTCTTTTTATCAATTGAAATGAATGTAATTTTACACTGTGAAGGATGTTTCTCATTAAATTTATTTTATTATTCATTATTATATATCATTTTGTGATAGTATAGCTAGTATATTCATTCCGGCATCCTACTTGAATTGTAGAACTTAAGAATTAAAATTTGGGGCTTGAAGACAGTAGAGCAGCTCCAAAGGAAACACGATATTTCCACCGGAGAAATCGAATGTCGATACTCTTTCGGGACGCGTACCTTCCCCGAGGTGAGGCTACGAATTATACCTCATTCGCCTTCCGATTACCAGACAATTAAGCCAAATCGAATACAATGTAAAATATCCGATTCCGTGTCGTCGGGGACAATCGAATCTCGCTGAGGGTTTATTAATTTCGGTCCCATTATTCCGCGCAGAAATCCACTTAGTTACTTCGCCGGGTTACTTGGTTACTTTGCATCATTCGATTCGGGCGCCCTCTAATGGGCTCGCACGCCCCGGATCGGGTTGAGTTTTGCCGAAGGGTTGCCGGAATTGAAAACGCAAAAGCTTCCGAAAGACATGACGCAATTTCGTCAAGTCGGCGTGTTATTGCGTTGGTCCGGGGATCCGGGATGCGCCCGGCGTGCTCGATTTTTTTTTGACACGTCGGTCGGGCATCGTGCCGGCCCTCAATCAACGTGGCGAGACGCTCTTATGGCCATTAAAAATACCATTTATATCGAAGCTTAGTACCGGAAGATTTCAACAAAAATTATTTGAAACGCTTCGATGACTTTGAAACAAATTTATATGAATATCAACATCAGATATTTTAATTATATGAGATGTATGAATTATCACTTTCAAAGCATTTTTTCGGGCACCTAAACCATATTTCGATCTGAATAAAGTAGCTACTAGATTATTTAACAATATATTATTGAATAAAAAACACAGGGCTTAGTTGCACAGAATCATATCGTTTCTTGGCATTTCGGAGGATTACCCCTTTTCAATAATTAAACTGGTGAAATAAGCCAAGTGTTTTTCCATTCAATATAACGGCTGTTTTTTTTAAAAGTATAGAATTTTAAGTTGGCATTACTGTTGAAGATGGCGACCGATTTAACAGCTGCGAAGTGATTTATTCTCAGTTTGGTTTGGCAATTCATCATGCCTGAATAACGCTTGCAAATAGTGCAATTTTATTTCGAAAATAATGGTTCGGTGCGGAATACGTATCGCGCGAATTTTGTTTAGCGATGAAGCGCACTTCTGGTTGAATGGCTACGTCAACAAACAAAACTGCCGCATTTGTAGTGAAGATAATCCTCAAGTGTATGTCAAAACACCGTTACATCCAGAAAAACTGACTGTTTGGTGCGCTTTATGGGCTGGTGGAATCATTGGTCCGTACTTCTTCAAAAACGATAATGGCCAGAACGTTACAGTCAATGGTGATCGGTATAGAGTCATGATTACTAATTTTTTCATTCCTGAATTGAACAACCATAATGTCCAGGAGCTGTGGTTTCAACAAGACGGCGCAACATGTCACACAGCTCGTGCCACAATTGATTTATTGAAAGACACGTTTGGTGACTGCCTAAACGCGTAAAACACGTTTGGACCTGTGAATTACCCTTCAAGATCTTGTGATTTAACACCGCTAGATTACTAACTGTGAGGCTATGTAAAGTCATTGGTCTATACGGATAAGCCACAAACGCTTGACCATTTGGAAGACAATATTCGTCGTTTTATTGCCGATATACGGCCACAAATATTGAAAGAAGTAATCGAAAACTGAACGTCCAGATTGGACTACATCCGAGCCAGCCGTGAAGGTCATATGCCAGAAATCATATTTGAAATGTAATGCCAGGAGATTATCTTTCGAATAAAAAAAAATTCTTGTCAATCGAATTAACCATCGTTTTATTGCAATTTAAAGTTCCCTAAAAATAACACCCTTTATTCAACAGTGTTTCACCACGAGATCAGCGAATATTCAATCAACTCAATTAACTTCATTATTCAACGATATTTTCAATAATTACTTCACTTCTTCCGTGCGTGTTAGCAATTTTTTTCTCCTTGGGCTACCGTTGATTTTTTTATTGCCGCTCAAATTCCGACACATGAAGAAATCTGGCAGCAATCGGGAAAAAACGAAATAAGATACGATGAACTCTAGATGCACAAGATTCGAGCCACCCACAGGGCGACGTTGTCGACATCAGTGGCGGGGAAGCGACTTTTTTTTAGTGTTATTATAAAGCACAATATTTCCAGTTGAAAAAAACATAAGCATCAATTTTTAACCCATCAATGGTCTTATGGTTATGGTCTTCAATCCTTTTCTGGTCATCAAATAGTTACATCGTTCATGATACAGCGTACCATTATTATTATTGATAGTTTCTTCGTACAATCGTTGAATATTCATTTCATAAACCCTTTAGTAGTACAATTGTAGAATGTTGTCTAAATAATCGTGTACAAGGAGATGCCCCATGTCAGTTGACACAAATCTTTGTAGAATATTGTCAAATTTGTTCTGTCAAGGTCCAAAACTTTGCACTATGCGTTAATGAGGCACTAGATAGAATCAATTTGAAAATTTACAACGCATTAATCACCTTAAATAATCCATATGTTGTACATGTCATTTTTCGGCTCAAAAACCGTCGGAGCGCCTACTTCAAAGGTCAACGTCGAAAAAAAAATATGTGCGACCAGATCCCAAGTGGTAAATCTTCCAACAGAAAGTGCGCTACTGGCACATTATACATAGTGCCCGGGGTCATCATGCTTCACACTATGGGACACGGAATGGCCTCTCCAACCAGACATACAGAATTTATCCTCTTTCTAACATCCAATACCACTTGAATTCTGATGAAGCGACCGACCGCAGGGATGGATTTAGTGGACTATCAACACGATCCGCCCCTATTTCATTATCCGATGCGTGAATTTTAATATACCCCCATTTTGCGGGTAGTGGAAAAACACCTGCGGACGACAGTTTTCCCTTGTGTATACGATTTCGCAATAGCGCTATGCACGATTCCGCGAATAGACAGATAATACAGGGTGTTTGTCGAACGTGCGTGAAAAATTTTAGAGACTGTTCTCTACATTATTTCGAATATTTTCAACCTTTCTATTATTTTCGAAAACAGGGTGTGTGTCGAAGATATAGCTAGATGAACAGCTCGTCGAAACTGTTCGGAACACAAGCTAATACGTTTCAGGGAAGATGATAATAAATAGTCCTTATTATACAAGTTATCGTATACAGAAAGCTGGAGGAATATTTCACTCCTCCCTGGCTACCATTTATTCCATTGAATGATCACTGTATAATACAACAAAAGGAAAATATATAGAACAAATGTTACCAATTCTACAAAGGAAATACTACACAAAATCATGAAAAACAAACTAATGTACATTTAAATGCTTAGTGGCCGAAAGGTTTAGCGACCCTATACGCTCTCGGCGTACTAGTGCTGGTGAGTTCGATTCCCCCCGTAATCTTGGGCCTTTCGGAATAGGCGTTAAACTGTGGGTCCAACGGGTCTCTGACCTCAGCTCTTAAACCAAAAATAATAATAGTGAATGCCATCAAACATTCGGTTTGTTGTCAAACAGTGATTGCCTTCCACGATATAAAGAACACATTCAAATATTAGACTTCCAAGATGGGAGAATAGAAGATTCAAATATTTGTTGAGCTCAACTGGTGCCGAATAAACAAAGTGCCCCTCAAAGTTGCTGGTAGAATGTCCAGGTAACAGCATAACCGTTAAGTAACTTATACCAACATCATCAACATCAAACCTTGGTACTAAAAGGTCACACACATACCTAGAATTCCAGGATGGGAGAATAGACAATTCAAATATTTGTTGAGCTCAACTGGTGCCGAATAAACAAAGTGCTCATTAAAGTTGCTGGTAGAACGTCCAGGTAAATCATAACCGTTAAGTAACTGATACCAACATCATCAACATTAAACCTTGGTACGAACAGGTCACACAAATACCTAGACTACCAGGATGGGAGAATAGAAGATTCAAATATTTGTTGAGCTCAACTGGTGCCGAATAAACAAAGTGCCCTTTAAAGTTGCTGGTAGAACGTCCAGGTAAATCATAACCGTTAAGTAACTGATACCAACATCATCAACATTAAACCTTGGTACGAAGAGGTCACACAAATACCTAGACTACCAGGATGGGAGAATAGACAATTCAAATATTTGTTGAGCTCAACTGGTGCCGAATAAACAAAGTGCCCCTTAAAGTTGCTGGTAGAATGTTCAGGTCACAGCATAACCGTTACATAACTGATATCAACATCATCAACATTAAACCTTCGTACGAAAAGGTCACACAAATACCTAGACTTCCAGAATGGGACAATAGAAGATTCAAATATTTCTTGAGCTCAACTGGTGCCGAATAAACAAAGTGTCCCTTAAAGTTGCTGGTAGAATGTTCAGGTCACAGCATAACCGTTACATAACTGATATCAACATCATCAACATTAAACCTTGGTACGAAAAGGTCACACAAATACCTTGACTTCCAGGATGGCAGAATAGAAGATTCAAATATTTGTTGAGCTCAACTGGTGCCGAATAAACAAAGTGCCCCTTAAAGTTGGTAGAATGTCCAGGTAAAGCATAACCGTTAGATAACTGATATTAACATCATGAACATTAAACCTTGGTACGAAAAGGTCAAACAAATACTTAGCCTTCTAGGATAGGAGTACAAGAAACAACTAATAAAATGTGCAGGCCACTCTCAGCTCAACCACTTGGTACATACAAAGAGTCATATGATAGCGATATGGAATACAATATGTATACAAATTCGATTGCTACGTTCTCTGAACTATCTGTAATTTACACAAATCATCTTTTTTGAGGGAGATGTGAAATATAACCAGGCTTCGTATATCAAGCCTTGGACAAGCTTCATCTCAACCTGCACTTAACACTGGATGAGGGTGCAATTTAGTCTGCGTGTTCTGATGATTTTCTGACATCCATAAAAGGAGGTTGCAAGATGTGCTGAATATGGAGCCCATAATAGACTGCTCGCTTGTAGAACTTGATCATCTGTATTATTTAGCATGCGGTTTATGGAGGAACTTCTCTTTCAGAATATCCCAGGTAAAATATAGTCGGGTTGAGAAAAGCACAAAACTTTTCTTTGATAAACGGAAGAAAAAGATTGCTTCCAACTAAATAGGAGTTGGTAATATTGAGAATTTATCCTCGATATAGTAATTTGCTATGTCCTAGAATAGTCGAGAGATATTATAAAGAAATTATAAATCCTCTTTGTAGCATTATCAATAAACACCCTATATAAATCGGACAAACTATTCCATCTTTTTTCCCTTTTGCTCTTACGCTCGCCTACTTGAAAAAGCAATTTGTACGAAGTATCCCCCGCCCGATTGCGGCCGTCCTCCGTAGGAAATCATAGCAAAAATGCGTGACGTCTAACACTCGAGACAACACGTCAACGGCACACACGGCCTTATGGGGGTCGCGCGCGAATGAAACGAAAATTCACTTCGGATATTCTTCGTTATTTTCGCGTGAGGAGATATGACGCGGGGGCGGGTTTGCAATTTGTAATCGAAAACAGGCATCAGACGAAAGAGGCAACAAATCGAAAAATCGCTATTCGATCGGCCGCCTTTCTATTTCGAGCCTTATCGAAGTTGGAAAAGTTGCGATATGAAGTCGCCCTTCTTTGAATTGCACAACTTCAATCAAAAACAGAAAACGCAGAGAAGTTCGCTTTTCCACCGCGTATTACGTCTTTGGACCTTGTCATCGCCTTAACGTTCGTATATATTTATACAAATGGAAGAAATTATAGTCACGATACAAATATTTGTATACGTATATACAACATGTCGATAGAGAGTAAGAAATGCATTTCATTTGTTTCTTCTATACGAAAGAGGAGGGTTTACATCAGGAGTGGGATAGTATAAAGCTGAAAAAGAGGACGAAAGGAGATATTCTAAGCAATAAAACACAACGTCCAAGAGAGATGAACGTGAAACGCCTATACAAGTGTGTATGTGACTTGTAAACAACGTAAACACTAAAAAATTCATTAGAAGAGCTAAAATTTATCAAATGAATGTACCTAGTAGCTTTTAATGCTTCACAAGTACGAACGATGATACCTACATTCATCCTTCAAAGAAGAATTGACACTGAATGGAAGCAGAAGAAGTTTAGTTCTCCATCTACTTCTAGAGGGTGATTGAGAATTGAAACCGTAAACATCCAAGGGGTATGTGTGTGTTTTGTGTGATTACTATTTTGCTCGAGCAAAAAAGCTAATTTTTATGAGAAAACTACCGACTATGAAAAAACTGTTTCCAGTATGCCTCTAACACAATGTGATTGGCATCTATTTGTCATAATCTACTATCAGTAATATGAAAGATTCAATCGTCTTCTGAAAATTGAAAATACCTCCTCAATTTTCGTTTAGCCAGCCAAAAGAAGATATTCGTAGATAGCCAATTTTCGACATTTACGTGACAATGGAAAAAATTGGTATTAATGGAGAATTCACATTTCATGTTATCGAAAATCTATTGCATTTAGTTTCATTTATTCGAATAATTTATTCCAGAAGAGTTAACGGCATCGTTTGATATTTTTCTCGAAACGTATTTCGGGTGTTGTTTTTTTCACTTCTAAATAATATAACAATGATTAGTAACAGTTTCCATGATATATATATATAAGGGGGTAATGGCTCCGAGCACGTATCGACGAACTTTGCGTTTTTTTACAGACACTAACTGCGGAATGTCATGCAATTATCCCTTCGAACATATCGTGGAAATTGTTTCTGGCCATCGCTTCATTATGCATATTGAGTTTCGTGTGTACTATTAGGCCTTATCATTATTTCGATCGTTACAGATCGTCGAAATTACCCTTTCTGGAAGCAGAGGGTATTGCATTGTAACAGTTTGTTTGGTGTTCTTAGAAAAGGTCACTCTCAGTTGGAAAAATGAGACCAAAACGGACTTTTGAATCGACTTGTGGAAGTGTGAAATTTAGTGGGGAAAAACAATATTTCTGCATGCAGCTGGCACCAATGCCGGTATTGGGGACATCAAACTTCGAGGCTGACAATGAAATGTTTCGAAAAGCGCATAGCAAGTAATTAAGTTGGAATTACATAGATTACAGCATATTCTAGGTTGAAAACATAGAAAAAGTCTATAAATGCGAAAAATCGAAGCAGTAGCAGCCTAAAATTATCAGTAACACGAAGACGAAATAACTGAGACTAATTTGGAATTCCACAAAATAATTCACAAAGCCACAAACCTACAATTTGAGTGAAATTCATTGAGGATTCTCGAGAAGCCTATAAGTTCAATAAAGATCTATTTCGAACAGGTATATATTGAACACATATTGAAAGAAGATGTGTTGTTTTAGGTGGAGATTTGTTCGTTAGACCAATAGGTCAACACTGAGTGCCAGCTGCGAAGCATCAAAATAGCTTAGCAGCAGAAAATGATACCAAAACATCAGCAAAAAGCCTAAAAAAAGTCTACAATAAGTTTTACGGGCATAACGTCCAGCAAGATCAAGAACAGTTCCAAGTTGAAAGAAAATTCATCTCTCAGAGCAAACCAAGTTGCAAGTCAAACAAGATCCACGTTCTCGTCGAAGTAAACTCTAGAGACTGATAATAATGGAGATGTACAACGGAAAATTAACGTTTGGTCAACTGGCCTTGTATTAAAGGGTGTTTTTTTTTAAAGGTATAGAACTATACGTTGGCATTACTGTTGAAGATGGCGACCGATTTAACAGCTGAGAAATGGTTTATTCACGAACGTTTTCGCACCACGTTTACTCTTCCCCAGAGACGCGTGCGGTGCGTACAGAAGAAGCTATTGCTACTGTAGAGCGTAGCATTGAGGAAGACCCGAATGAGTCCATCCGCCATCGAGCACAGGAATTGAATCTGTGTCCATCCACCTTATGAAAGCTTTTGCGGTAGGATCTTGGTTTGCGTGCTTACAAAATCCAACTTGTGCAAGAATTGAAGCCAAACGATCATCAAGCAAGGCGTAGATTCGTCGAATGGACCCAAAACGAGATTGCCGTTGTTCCCGATTTTCCGATGAAGCGCACTTCTAGTTGAATGGCTACGTCAACAAACAAAACTGCCGCATTTGGAGTGAAGATAATCCTCAAGTGTATGTCAAAACACCGTTACATCCAGAAAAACTGAGTGTTTGGTGCGCTTTATGGGCTGGTGGAATCATTGGTCCGTACTTCTTCAAAAACGATAATGGCCAGAACGTTACAGTCAATGGTGATCGGTATAGAGTCATGATTACTAATTTTTTCATTCCTGAATTGAACAACCATGATGTCCAGGAGCTGTGGTTTCAACAAGACGGCGCAACATGTCACACAGCTCGTGCCACAATCGGTTTATTGAAAGACACGTTTGGTGACCGCCTAATTTCACGTTTTGGACCTGTGAATTGGCCTCCAAGATCTTGTGATTTAACACCACTAGACTACTTTCTGTGGGGCTACGTGCTTTCGTGGCTGTGATAAGCCACGAACGCTCGACCATTTGGAAGCAATATTCGCCGTGTTATTGTCGATATACGGCCACAAATGTTGGAAAAAGTCATCGAAAATTGGACGTCCAGATTGGACTACATCTGAGCCAGCCGTAGCGGTCATATGCCAGAAATCATATTTAATCATTTAGTAATGCCACAAGATTATCTTTCGATTAAAAAAAATTCTTGTCAATCGAATGATCCATCGTTGTTTTATTGCAATTTAAAGTTCTATACCTCTAAAAAACACACTTTAGAAGCTGCGCCGATCTTGTAGATGCTCAGCTGTGGACGGTAACTGACCCAACATCTCCTGATTTACAATCCGAGCATGTCGTAAAGTGGCGCCACCGAAGATGTGGATCCTCTTATACTAGTAGTTCCCGTATATTAGCCTAGCTACCAACGATCCCATCGCCCAAATCGGGTAAAACGAAAACTTCGATGTTTTCGATTCATCACAGTGACAATGACCACGTCTATTTATAACGCCCATAGATCTAATATATTCTTCGGCGATAGTGCAAGTTGGCGGCGCCACGCCCTGGTTCACACACTCTTTGATCTAGAATTCGTTGCCGTCCATATTTTATGCATGAAGGCGATGCCCAAAATTATTCCAACATTATAATGGGATGATTTATTATGCGGAGGTTATTATGACATCATACCTACTCGTTTATGTTCTCTAGCCCGAAGCAAGGCGTTCTGCGCTAGACTTGTCACAGACTCTCTACGCGTTATCGATGATCCAAACCGCCATTTCCATTACAAAACGAAAAACCGTATTATACAGATAAACTAATCGAATTCTTATTCACCACTAGCTTTGGCTTAACTTTGCATATTACTAATAAATCTCGTCAATGAACTTATGCTAGACATGTCCCAGACTGAAACCGCGTTATTGTAGTGCAATCTCTACCACAATTTCCTCCTTTCGAATAGAAAAACTATTTAAAACTCCTTAGTTTAAATTACCGAATACTTATTTACTAGCTTTCCTTTGACTTCGCGTTCTTCTGAATTTTATTACTAAAATTATTCACCTTCAATTCAGATGACAATACAAATTTGTGATACCTTCAAAATGGCTGTTTGTCTATTTAATTTAAATAAAACTCAAGTAGTTTTTCGATTTTCATTATAATTAATTCAAAAACATGACAATACGTAGAATTCTACGTAAGCAACACATATTTTAGAAGAGAACCATGTCTTCGACAACAACTTTAAATTATTGCATACGGAGAGTAAAGGTTATAAACTAACCCTGTTAGAAGCCATGGAATTTAATAACAGGATGAAATCAAACAGTTTATTAAATGGTCAAGTTTTAATCGATAATTCTCCTTTATTAAATATATTCCAGTAAAAATGCAATGGGAGAAAAGTATTCTATGGTCATCCCCCACAATTCAGAAGAAATATTTTCTATAGTCATTCCTCTACAAAAAAAGAACAGAGATCTATGGTCATTCCCACGCACTTCACGATAAATACAAGCAGTCCACAATGTAATAGTTCAGTTTATCATCAACATCTGATGAAGCCACTGCGTTGGCGAAACGATATTGTCAGGTTTTTGAATTAATTATAGTGAAAATCCAAAAACTACTCAGCTTTATTTAAATTATGTATTTAGAGTTTCATCAAGTATCGGCCCAATGGATTAATGGTATGTGTATTTCTTAATAAATGAGATTGAATTCTCGCTTGCCTTTTCGTGAAACAAGATTAAATAAAAATTTAAATCAAACTCTTGGCTTAATGTTTCACAAATGTATTTGTGAAACATGGGGATATAATCTTCCGGGCTGATTGGCCGTGGTCAACTGGAACTCCTCCTCTTCCAGACGTTTCGTCTCTAACTTCCAGAGACATCTTCAGTGGCGGCGAGTGCTTCGACGTAGTTGTGTACTGGGCGACGACTCTGGAGCCACAGATGATCAGTACACAACTACATCGAAGCACTCGACGCCACTGAAGATGTCTCTCGCAGTTACAGACGAAACGTCTGGAAGAGGAGCAGTTCCAGTTTACCACGGCCAATCAGCCCGGAAGATTATATCACCATTTTTTACAATGGACGCCGGTAGTGAAAGCCTACACTATTTCATTTAGCCGAGAGTTTGTTTTAAATTTTTATTTGGTGTTTTTGTCAACTCCCTCACTATTCCCTTTTGAATGACCGTCAATCAAATCAGTGAAAAATCAACTAAGACAAAAAAATTAAAACAAGATTTTATACAATTCATGTGCAAATAAAATAATGTATTTTTCGATACAATTAAAATGCTAGAAAAATAGAAGTGGGCAATCAAGGACAAATATCCACCAACATTTTTCACAATAGGTGAATTGTCATGAAATTATTCCACAATATTCATTTCTGAAAATTATTGGATATTTTATGCTAAACTATAATTTCGAAAAATTCTTGAGTTCATTCAGTAAATTGCTTCAATTAATCTAGTTGCGGTTCGAAAAAAAGATATTTTCAAACCCCGATTTGTTCTACGAAATATAAATTTTTTACATAATATAAATCAACTGAAATGAAACATTCGGATCAAAATTATTTCATCGTTATCAACAGACACATCAAAAGAATTTTCTTGCGTTATAAAATTATAAAGATATATTGATGCTGCTTAAATGCATTTTGCGAGTGAAAGGGTTGATCTAATTTATTAACCTTTCAAATGGTTGATCAATTTTTCGTTGTTCACTCCACGCAACCCAGAAATTTAGGCTAGGTTTGATGAACAATGAAAAAAAAACCTGACTTCACATGGATTCGAACCCAGGTCTCCCGCATGACGTGCATCCACCCTCACCCATAGTCAACATACCCGACTTAAAAAACGTTCATTCTTTCCTTAATAATCGACATAATAATGAAGTTCCAATACTTATTAACGCAGTACGTTAATCTCTAAACGTTGAGCAACATGAATGGATGGTTTACCTCGAGCTATTCATCACCTATAATTAACAGGATATCGATATAATGCAAATAATTAAGCGGGGATGTATATATTGCGAGCAATTTTTAATTTCGTTTTTCATTTGTTTGCGGCATGTATCGTGAATATAATAATGTCGACAACGAGGAAGTGACTGTGGAATATCATTCCAGTTCAAACCGAAACCAATTCGTAATTCGGAGAAAACGATTAATGATTTTGGTAGGCCAAATTATTTGTTAGTCAGGAAGCAAGCACACGAAAATGATAACAAACTGAAAATAAATATCCCGGAAAAAGCATTCGTCTATCCCCGTACAACAGCAACGTCTGAAGATGGACCAAAGTCCGTAACTGCAAACATTCGAGCATTATTTTATCGGGTGATGTAAGATACTAATTCGGTAAACCTTTCCACTACTCAGAATTTGACAATTTTACTTTCCGAATAAAAATGTTTTCGCATATTCAACAATTGAAGGTTTTCCTCCATACTATTTAAAAATTTGTCATGAGGAAAAATGAACAGTTCGATTTTTTATAGGTTTATTATCTCAAAATAGGAAGGAATTGTTTCATCTGAGAACCAAACATTCAAGATATATAAAACCTTAGAGTTCTTCAACTCCGACACACCACACAATTATATTCTTCTTCTTTTAGAGACAGTAACAAATTTCCGAAAATACAGCTATTACAGTTTGAACATAATGAAATTAAATACAACAAGAAGAGAATGAACGAACTTTAAAACATGATTATTCTTAAAAACATTGAAGGTAACACAAAACCTTTCGAAAATATCAAATAAGGGAGAATATATCAAGCAACCTAGTCGATATTACTGTACGAATTTTTTTTAAAATTCATTGGACCTACAGTTTAACGCCGATTTTCTAAAAGGTAATTTATAAATTATTCGCATTACCCTTTTGTGAACTACAAAAATGTTGAGGGATTGAAGTAGCTCTAAGAAAAACTCTTTCTTAATTTTTATAATAATACACGTAACTTAAAAATCAAATCGCTCGTTTGTTATCCATCATTACATATCTAAAAGGTGTTTTTTTTAGGTATAGAACTTTAAGTTGGCATTACTGTTGAAGATGGCGATCAATCTAACAGCTGAGAAGTGATTTATTCTCAGTTTGGTTTGGCAATTCATCATGAATAGACTCTCGCCTGAACAACGCTTGCAAATAGTGCAATTTTATTTCGAAAATAATGGTTCTGTGCGGAATACGTATCGCGCACTAATTTTGTTTAGCAATGAAGCGCACTTTTGGTTGAATGGCTACGCCAACAAACAAAACTGCCGCATTTGGAGTGAAGATAATCCTCAAGTATATGTAAAAACACCGTTACATCCAGAAAAACTGACTGTTTGGTGCGCTTTATGGGCTGGTTGAATCATTGGTCCGCACTTCTTCAAAAACGATGATGGCCAGAACGTCACAGTCAGTGGTGATCGGTATAGAGCCATGATTACTAACTTTTTCATTCCTGAATTGAATAACCATAATGTCGAAGAGCTGTGGTTTCAACAAGACGGCGCAACACAGCCGTCACAGAAGTCAAACAGCTCCTGCCTTAATCCATTTATTGAAAGACACGTTTGGTGACCGCCTAATTTCACGTTTTGGACCTTTGAATTGGCCTCCAAGATCTTGTGATTTAACACCGGTAGACTACTTTCTGTGGGGCTATGTAAAGTCATTGGTCTATGCGGATAAGCCACAAACGCTTGGCCTTTTGGAAGACAATATTCGCCGTGTTATTGCCGATATACGGCCACAAATGTTGGAAAAACTCATCGAAAATTGGACGTCCAGATTGGACTACATCCGAGCCAGCAGTGGCGGTCATATGCCAGAAATCATATTTGAAATGTAATGCCACAAGATTATCTTTCGAATAAAAAAAATTCTTGTCAATCGCATGATCCATCGTTGTTTTATTGCAATTTAAAGTTCTATACCTCTAAAAAAACACCCATTATATTCAATGAAATTAGCAATACGTTTCTCGCTATTTGGACGGCCATCGGATACGTCAACATACACATAAAACCATCCTAGATTACACAGAGGGGATCAAATCGCCCTTCGCGTCAGCCTTCGACCGTCCCGAAGACAGACACGAGCCCGCACAGGGGAGCAGAAGTGAAAATAACATAAAGGCGTAGGAAATATAATATGTAGAGGAGCGGTGGAATGATACGCAGGCCTATGGCAGTTCGGACATGAATAATGAAACGAACTCTGACCTTTTTCAGATGTCCCGCGGATGTCCCGATGAAGACGACTGTAAAGTCTCCGGTCGAGGTGGCCGCAACCGCCGTCAGTCTTGTTGAGAATAATAACACAGGAACCGCCGACATTGGTTGCTCGCCTCCCAGGGGTGTGTTCACGTCCAGTCCGCAGAATTCTTCGTCTATCGTTTGTAATTTCTGGAAAAAAAAATATGCGTGAAATAAAGTGATGCATTGTGTTGGTTCTCCCGCGAAGGGAGGTAAACGACCTGAGTTTTCGACGTTCGTTGTGTATGAGAACCTTCAATTACTGCCCCCCTCCCCAACTGAGGCATACAAACATGTTAGGCCCATAGTAATTGTTCGAAGATTCGAAAAATCACATCGTAACATACTATACCAATTAATTTATTATTTTTAAATGGTATTTCATTATGTTCAAAATAAACCAACGTAACATTCATATACTTAAATATTAAGATGAAATAAATATGAGTTGTGTATGAGAACCTTCAATTGCTGCCTCCCTCTCCAACTGGGCATACAAACATGTTAGGTCCGTAGTAATTGTTCGAAGATTCGAAAAATCACATCGTAACATACTATACCAATTAATTTATTATTTTTAAATGGTATTTCATTATGTTCAAAATAAACCAACGTAACATTCATATACTTAAATATTAAGCTGAAATAAATATGAGTTGTCTATGAGAACCTTCAATTGCTGCCCCCCCTCTCCAACTGGGCATACAAACATGTTAGGCCCGTAGTAATTGTTCGAAGATTCGAAAAATCACATCGTAACATACTATACCAATTAATTTATTTTTTTTAAATGGTATTTCATTATGTTAATTTAATAAGAGATATTAATAACAATAATAATAATCTTTATTTAAGGTTCTCGTTATACAATTATACAGGTGAAACAATAGTATTCTAATTTTGAAATCTATCTTGACAATTTTGTTGCCTAAACAAAGATAATACATTTTCTCACGAAGGCCGTAGCCTGTGGTGAGTACGAATAATGTCTATTTATATTCTGCAATATTTAATACCTACATACTTATCATATAAAAATTTGATAAAAATATTTTGGAGAAGCGAATATCAATATTATAAAAAATGTGTAAAACTATCATATATTGTTTTGCAAACATTTTAGCTTTTAAATGTTCACCAGTCGATGAATCATACATCTGTCCTTTGTTTTCATCCAGTTCTTTATGGCAGAATGAATTTTTTAATGTTAACCATAGTTTTCAATTCAAATGGCAATTCATTATAGATTCTTGGTGCCAAATAGGAGTAGCTACGAAGACATATAGATTTACTGTATTGAGGAATTGATAAAGAGTTCCTGTTATATCTGGTATTCAAATTAAGTAACGATATTAATACTGTAAGAATATACCGAAAATATAATACTTGTTGAAAAGCGGTTCTAAATTGTATTCACCTGGTACAAATTATTTATCAAAAAAAGACACATTTAACAAATTTACTCAAACAAATAATATGTCCCAATTAGTACGTATTCAGGAATAACCCAAAGCGCCATCTATGGTTTTGCCGTGTACACTACACTCAATGCTCCAACAGATCTATCCAAGTGTCCATACTTGCCGTATATTATAATAATAATCTTTATTCATATACATTTTACAGTATTTCTGAAATTGGCAGAAAATTAATAAAAATACAGGTTTCTCTTAGTTTTATACAACTGGATATGAACAAAGACAGAATATTTTGTACAACCCTCACAAAGGTATAATGCCTGTGGTGAAAGATTTTTTTCAAAAACTATTTTCTAATAACAGAGTAAATAATATTATTTTCAGTAATTAAAACTGTATTTCCTTATTTACCTTATTCTACTAATCTGTAGCTATACTGCACAATACGTTACTAGGTATTTAATCTCTGCAATCATTTGATACATTCAACTATAAGAGTATACCTAATCTTCCATTAATCAATGTATTAGAGTAGACCAGCGGTTCCCAACCTTTTTAATAGGTGGGACCACCTATTTTGAGAATTGAACTTCGAGGTCCATTTACTAAATACACAAGAAAATAAATAAAAACTGTAACGAATAAGGAGAATATATATTATGCCCAATATACCCTATCTATGGCCTATGACGTATAACTCATAGTTAAATATGTATACAAGGATTAAACAAACAACAATCTTAAGAATTCATAGATAAAAGAACTTTATTATATTTACTTTGTTACAAAACCTTAAATACAAGTATTCTTTTGACCAGAACCCGCGGTCTAGTATCACACTGCCCTCGGCCCACAGGTTGGGAACCGCTGCAGTAGACCATCAGTAGTATTTACCATCTCTTTCAAATATATAGGCAATTTGTGGTAAATTAAAAAATCTTAAGGACCCTTGACCATTTGATGTTTTAACCTTTGGAACTTCTAGAGAAAGGTGACTATTATCATCGGCCAATTTCACGTTTGAAGCTCCTGATTCAACGAAGGATTCAAAGGAATTTCATCCACATGGTTCCCTTTTGTTTCTTCAAACCATTTTTGTCCTATTTCCGAAAATAGTAATATTGCGTTATAATGCAAACATTTGTTACTTAAAGTTACCTGCGATAATCAACCCAATTTTGGCCCTGGCGAAATTTGAATTTGGGAAATGGCTTCTTCCTTACTCCTTTTTCTTGGATTCGTTTCATATATTGAATAATCTGTTTAGTTTCATAATCTGCACTCTGTTTAGTTTCATAAAATTATATTAATTGCTTGACTATTGTTTCGGGGCGTTACCACATTTCCAAAAGTTAAATTGAATAGATTAAATAAAAATATAAATAAATGTTAGTCCCCTAGACTAACATTTTTATATATTTAAATCACATACGTACTTGCTACATACACAAGATGGGAGAGAAAATGTGGATGAAAACGATTACTCTTATGGGTATCAATATCTTCGAAAAGAGGTAACAGGTCAGTATTCAGGAAAAGAAAGTGAATCATAAAACTGAGAACGAAAAAAGGGAATCAAAAAGTTCCATTTGTTCTGAAAGATCCACAGAGCTTTCACCACCTGTGGAGATTCGCAATTTCACTACCTTGAATCTATGAAATAAATTATTTTAAATACGATGTGAAAGTCCAGAAGAATCTTCATAATGTAATGTGGACAATGCATGTTCTTTCAATCTATTTTCGATGTCCTGTCCAGTTTGGCCTATGTAGTATATACTCCCCATTTTGTTTTATTGACCGCTCCTCATTTATTATCAACTAAAAATGAACCTTACCCTCATCTGTTCATGCTAATGGTTTTAATATTGTGCTTTCTTAATCTATTGTCGATTTTATCAGTGAGATTTGGTATATAATTGATCCTACCATGGAATTTGTTATTATTATCTAATACATTTGCAATTCCTTTGTGATTTCTTTTCGATAAAGTTTAAGGGTGGCTGTTCATTAGCGGTTGTTGAATTTCTCCATCTAAGTTTGTCTGAACAGAAACAACCACCTGAGAGCGGTAACCGCCGTTTGAATTCGAAAATGAACACCTCTCCCAGATTTATCCGCGATCAGGCGTGATAGTTCGAAAGCTCATACCCAAAACTATCCGCATTCAATCTAGAACTCGGGCCTGTGAGCGACATATTCCTTAAATCTGATAATACCACCTGTATTTAACGGGTAAATGCGCGAGAGCCTCGACATAATTAAATTCCGAAAGGACCCCCGCTATTTGCGACACTTGTGTATGTCCTTCTCCTCATGCTAATGTACAAATCCCCAATTATTCGAATTGTAAATTGAATTTAATCAGTTGCAAATTCCCCTAACACCCGGGTATATTCGCACGGACAGGAAACGATATGTCCTTCGAATACGACGTCTTCGTTCTGCCCGTCAAGATGACAGACAGTGAGCACATTCGTTCAACGTTCTCGCCCAATAGCTCATGCTATTCAGATTTTCCAAAAATAAATTTTATGCGTAAAGGTGACCATCGACGTGACGTACAAATCTGACGTACTTTAAACCAACAACATTTTATCCGTAGTTACACAATTATACATAGAAAATAACCCGTACCGAGTGAAATTGACTGTGGAGCAACAATAAATCACTGGAGCTTCAATTTTATAATTTCTAGTATGCCGAACGTTCGTATTCAGGGTATAAATACTACCTTATTGCACTAAAACATATTTCGTAGATTAACAACGCTCATAAAAATGAACACTTCCCGTCGTTAATGACCGTTTGGATATCTCCATTGTTTGAATCGATTCCATGAAGTCATTTGTTTTTTACTCGCGTAGTTGGTTCCGAGGAAGGAAGAGTTCACAAACCGTACTATATGTTTATAATTTCATTTGAATTAAACGAATTTTACAAATTAATATATATATATATATATATATATATATATATATATATATATATATATAAATATTATATATATATATATATATATATATATATATATATATATATATATATATATATATATATATATATATATATATATATATATATATATATATATATATATATATATATATATATGAGATGTATCACATATAGCTCACATATATCACTTTTGTTAATACGCGGTATTGCAAGTTGCTCTTACGCGCTATTGCAGTCGCGTCGACGATATATATATATATATATATATATATATATATATATATATATGTAACGCCATCTACTGGAATATGAACTAATGCTATGGTTATTTTAGTGTATTATGCTACTGTAGAGACCTTATCAGAAATTCTCTGATCTGCCTCACAGTATTTAAGGCGCGACATACGATTTTAACCTCCTTCTCTGTTTGTTTATTTAATTTTCGATTCTTGTTTCAGGTTTGTTGTATTTTAGAATTGAGTTGATATTAATTTTCAATATCAACAAAGGGTATTTAATAAATAATTCATGTTTCACTTCTGAAACATTGATCTACAGTCTATTAAATATATAAAAGAATAATTGAATTATATATACATACATATATATATACTAGCAGACCCGGCGAACTCCGTTTCGCCACCAGATGGCTTCGTTTTATGTAACATTTCGTTTGGTGATTAAAAGTTTTATATTTGAAAAGGAAAAATTTTATTTCGTTTCTCAACAGTAATGAATTCATTTCGATTACAAAAATTAAGTGTTATTTAGTTGAACGTCTCTAAGTAAATGAAAGTGAATCAAAAGTAAATACTGAATTATATCCGTGTCCGCAAATTATCCGTTTCATTGAAGTAACCACATTTTTTGTTTTTTGGTCTGACGTTAACACAAACAAAGCGGATGGTTTCCCAACTCGTGAACACGCAACGTATAACTGCCCATGTGAAAAACAATGATTTTCTAAATTTATCCCGCAAACACTAAGCGATTGGCCTTGCGACTTGTTCATTGTCATTGCGAACGCAAGGCGACCTGGAAATTGCAATCGTTTGAAGTCAAACGGAAGATCAGTCGGAATCATTGGTATTCGAGGAATACATACATTTTCACTTGCGTACTTTCCGTTAATAATGGTTGCCTCAATCAAATTCGGCATGTCTTTTAACCGAATGTCGAGTACCGTTGCAAAGTCGCGGTGGATTCAAATTACGCAATATCATAATAACTGTACCATCTTTGAGTTGCAAGTTATGTGCTGGAAATCCTGGTAACTCCAGAGAGTTCAAAAACTCCGTTGGATAATTTACTACATCATCGGGATTTGTTATGGAATCAACGGATTTGTATGTCACCAAATCGCCTGCAATTTTTGATTGAATGGTGAAATTCAGTGCGTGTATATCATTATTCTTTGCTGCAAGAATTGTTCGTTGACTTAACTAAGCATAATTCTGATAATTCTCACTAATGTTTGGAAAACATCTTCAATAAAAGCTAATTGAGAGTCTACAAATCGGCAAAAGTTGTTGGTAAGAGTAATTTATCCAGATGTCGCATCAACTGGGACTTTTCAATTTCCAACAGCTAATAATTGTTTGGAAAATTGTGCAGCACTTTGATCATTTTGAAGTTGAATTCTCATATTAGTGGTTAGCGATAATGTTTTTACGTTATTCCATAATAACGGTAACATATAAAGGTGATGCCATCAGGCAAGCATTCAATTCATCTGCAGGCGTTCCACGGGGAATTACTGGCAACGTCTGCCTGAAATCGCCTGCCAACAATATCATCAAGCCGCCAAAGAAATAAACAGCTATAAAAAATAAGGGTTGATCGTAGAAGGGTGAAAATTTAGTATTGTATGTATTTTTGTATGTTGTATCATAAAAAAATAAAAACTGAAAATTTTGTCTAAAAAATAAAAAACAAAATTCAGGGGTGGACTACCCCTAACATTTAGGGGGATGAAAAATAGATGTTGGCCGATTCTCAGACCTACTCAATACGCTCACAAAATTTTATGAGAATCGCTCAAGCCGTTTCGGAGGAGTATGGAAACGAAAACTGTGACACGAGAATTTTATATATAAGATATATATATATATATATATATATATATATATATATATATATGTAATTTGTTGAACTCAAACTGATGAGTACCTTGTAGTACGAAACAGTGACTGTCTTACGCTTTCATTAAATATCTCATCAATGTTCTTTTGAATAATTTGTCAAAAAATTATCGAAAAAAAGCTATAATATACTTTGATAGCGAATATATATATATATATATATATATATATATATATATATATTTATATATATATATATATATATATATATATATATATATATATATATATATATATATATATATAAAATTTAATTTGTTGAACTTGCCGAAACTGATGAGTACCTTGTAGTACGAAACAGTGACTGTCTTACGCTTTCAATAAATATGGGCATCGATTTTAATATTCTCTAACATTCATCTCTAAAAGGATAAACATCTCATCAATGTTCTTTTGAATAATTTGTCAAAAAATTATCGAAAAAAAGCTATAATATACTTTGATAGCGAATATCTACAATACGATATCTACTACGTGCGATAATATAGCACGAGAACTACAGAATTCTTTTTCTTGTAGAAAATGTATAAAATTTAATAATAACAGCTGTCTCGCACTTCCATCAGGTGTGGCATCGATTTCGATATTTCCCTAACATTTATCCCTTGAAGATTTATCCCTTGAACTGGAGGCATCACATGTTCGAGTTTCAAGCTTGTGGGCTCTCATCAGAATGACGTAGCCAAGTTTCTTTCAACCAATAGATATGGCATTAGGTTTTTGATTTATCTACGAATTTATTATATATTAATCAAGGACCATAATAAAACAATTTATTTCCGTCTGTAGATAAAAGCATACTCAAAGTGGAATCATAGAATGTTTGCGGTTTTGCGTTGATAAAATAACTTGTCGGCAATTGACCTCTCTAATGATGTGACAAATTATAATTTTAGCCTTGCTGTTGTGTGGAACTTGGTTATCGACATATGCAACTATCTCTCCCCCTTGTAGACTGCATTATTATTTTTCCTTAACAAGTGTCAATGAGGCTTTTGAGCTGATTAACACAATGTTGTGCCTACTTTTCAAATATCATCAACATCCTATCGGATTCCACGTCGTCTTGGTATCAAAACGTCTCTTCGGTTCATTGTCAATCCTTCCTGGGGAGATGACCTGTCCCTTACCACTTGGGTGGATTTAATTCGCCGGATTACGTACGTTGCTTGAAGCCACTCGCCTAATCTCTCTTGTGGCAACTCCTCTTTGTTATGCCAAACATACATTGTTCGGAGTATATTTTAGTAGTTAGGAGTTTCCTAACGAAGTAATCAACTGTAGCTCAAGGTAACCGCTCCTCACCTTCACGCCAAATCAGCTGATTGATACTGTCTCATTTATGAGTGAATAATAATGTGAACAAATAAATATTTATGAATATTTATATTCAATATGTTTGTTTATTCTTAACATACAGAAAAATTGAACGATTTCATTTCATATCAACTGGGTTCCGATTTTCAGAGGTTCATTCTGAATAAGACAAAATTACTTCGGAACTGAATGGTGAGCGAGTATTTTACTCTTATAAGAGGGTGGGGTGAAAAGTTTCCGGCCTGACCAAAAAAAAAGATGTTTTAAAATTTTTTTTTGCTTTATTTTTCAACATAAACTCCATCAACACTGGTACATTTCTCATAACGGTGTTCTAATTTAGTTCTAACAGTTTTAAACGAAGATTCGTCAAGCTCCTCAAAATACTGATTTATAGTTTCTATAACTTCTTCATTCCTCCCAAATCTTTTAACGCCAAGCCATTTTTTGAGGTTAGGAAACATGTAATAGTCGCTGGAGGCTAAGTCTGGAGAGTATGGTGCCATGTTGGACATGGCAACAATCGACGAATGCGCTAACGTTAACGTGATGAAACAAAATTTTTTTTCTTCGCCAAATGAGGTCGTTTAATTTGCACCTCGTCCTTCAAACGCTGCAATAAGTCTGAGTAGTATTGACCAGTGATAGTCTTAGCCTTTTCAAGATAATCAATGTATATAATTCCTCTCGCAACCCAAAAAGACAACAGCCATAACCTTGCTTGCCGATAAAATTGTTTTTGTCTTCTTTGGAGTTGGTTCCACTGTTTTGACTGTTCTTTATTTTCAAGAGCGTAGTGGTGAACCCAAGTCTCATCCACAGTTATGAATTGACGCAAAAATTTGTTTGGATTACTCCTATACAGTGCCAAATTTTCGGTATAAATGTTTTTTTGAATCAGCTTTTGGTCGAGCGTTAGCAAACGCGGCACACATCTTGCACACAGCTCTTATATGCTCAAATAGTTGTGCAAAATATTTCGCACATGTTCAGCTGACAACCTACAGGTTTCAGCTATCTCATGCACTTTCTATCTGCGGTCTTCCAATACTATTTGATGGATTTTCTCAATCATTTCTGAAGTTATGATATCAACGGCCGTCCTGAGTGAGGCTCGTCAGACGTGCTCACACGACCCATTTTGAATTCAGAAACCCACTGATTAATAGTTGAATCCTACTGAACACTCCTAGTGTCCAATCCATCTCTTCTTTTATTTGTTTAGGTGCGAAACCTTTCAAATGGAAGTATTTGATGACAGCACGTATCTCCACTTTTTTCAATTTCACGAAAACAACGGAAGCGTCTCGCACAATGTGCTCTCAAACGCAAACTAACGTAGCGATTGGGCTGAATCTATACATACAAGCTCAGTAGGAATGCTTC
Organism: Henosepilachna vigintioctopunctata; assembly: GCA_030704895.1. Lineage (NCBI taxonomy): Eukaryota > Metazoa > Arthropoda > Insecta > Coleoptera > Coccinellidae > Henosepilachna > Henosepilachna vigintioctopunctata. The sequence continues at coordinate 2,612,326 of JARQZJ010000122.1, read as the reverse complement.
TGTAGGAACCGCTACAAAAGTAGACCGACCCAGTGGTATCCCTTGGTCAGACAGGAAACTTTTCACCTCACCTTCGTTTATCAAATGAGCTAGAACTCTTATCTTTCCAAGAAGAAAATCTGTTATTTTCTTCTTGAAACTGTCGATCAGTGTAATTCATTCTTTCAGTGTTAAACAAAGCTATTTGTAGCGAAACGTTAACAAAAAGTAATAGTAGTCAATTCATGATGTGTTACACCTAAGAAGAACGTTCTCTATTAAACAAAGGTGTCTCCAGCTATCACTCCCAGTATTCTACCTAGAGTTCAACTGACATGTCACGAAGGACTTGCAGATCGACTCTGTACGATCTTCATGAATCCTTTGACCATTAATATATCAGACGTGCTGTCCATCGGCTTTCCAACGTTCAACATTTCAAACCGATCAGCTAATTATTCATCATTAAAAGTAAGAAAACCTCTTCCTTGCAAAAATTTGGCGTCGGAAAATACGGAAGCAAGAGTTAATTGGTCCAAAATTGAACAAAACTATTCGCACACTACAAGTAATTACAAAAATATCACTTTCTGCCAGATGCAAACATTGAATTCCTCTAAACGACAATTCACTCGTTCGGAACTCAAAGTGGCGTAATTTGGAGGAGATAATCGCCCAAGTCGCTTGGACACAACGACGCCGAAATATTCAATCACGCAGTGGGACCGACTGGGAATTCGCGGCGAGACAACGTGTAAACGAAGAAATGCCGACAACATTTGCCTCGACGTTTTTCGCTTGGAACAAAAATGGAAATAGACAACGAAATGCGGATTATTAGAGTTATCATCGCGTCCTCTCTCTTAATAGTCGCATTTTCGGAGTACCGGGTACACACAAAACGAGCGAATCTACATGAATAAGCCAATTATTATCGTTCGCTAGTAGTAGTACGTTTTGACGTAACTCGAACGGATTTCGAAATTGAATTATCCCGAATTGCGCATTTTACGGGCACATGTCACATAGGAAAAATCGGCAAAAATAACGAATCGCCCATTGTCATTTTCGTCAACAGGTTCGGAACGACAATTCAGCCTTCCTCCTATTTTTGATGAAACAAACGATGAATCCAGGAAATGCAATTTTGTCAGAAACTCCTCGCAAAAATTGAGTGAAACAATTTGCGGGCCTGGCGCTCTGCAAATGTGTGCAGATATTGCTACAAATTCAGAAAAAGAGATCCAACTACATATAAAACCGATACAAAAGTCCACCAAAATATCTCGATAAAATATCCTCGCAATAAATAGAATGGATTTCTGCCTCACGTTCGATTAACGCCTGTATAATAACAAAACCGAACAAGTGGTGCCGTAGTCCAACGAAATCACCGACGAATCAAACCAAGAACGAAATAGTTTCGCGTTAATGTAACTTAATCATTAAGTCGGAAAAGCTTATTCACCGGAAAATAGAGACGCTAATGCGCTTCAATTTATTTATACGTAAACAAATCATAATGTACGAAACAAATTTTTATTTCCGAACGTGAATCATAAGCGCGGAGCATACGAAAATAAAAGGATGATCAGCGGCTTCAGTTCACAGGCCTCGTTCAGCATAAATTATGTACATACACAATGTGAACTCGTGCATATCATACATACTCTTTAGTTAATAACTACCATTGGGATCTCGAACTGAAAGCGAGAAAAATCACTTGTGATGGACCCAAGAGGCAGACCCGTTTCGTCCTTCCGGGAACTCCTCAGTATTGCCCGTCATTCGGTGAAGTATGATGAAAAAACAGATTCTTCCCAACTAACCTTCACCGCCCAATCAATCATTTTCTAGAGTTTTCCAGTATATCCTTCAGATTCAACAACGCGAAAACAAGTCTAATTTCAAAGCACAATCGTAAACGCCATCTAGAGTTCGGTTGAGAAATCACAATTTCATATAATAAAGAAAACGCTCCTCGATTTTCGAAACAATTCTTCGAATAAACATAAAATATAAATACAGCAAGTACATATTTGATGTCCTCAGCGCTAGAATGTCCATAAATCAACACGCTGTCTTTTTTCCAGACTGAATATGAACCTATAAAAAGAGATTCGTATAGTGTTGCTATTATCGCGATGGTCTGTCAAAATGACCCGAAATAATGCACCATATTACTTACCTATCATCAAACAAGTAACATATTTGAGTAAAGTATGTATCACAGTTAAATATCTCAGTTGTTATTTCAGAAAATGACAATATTGACGGGGTGATCACGAACTGCATAAAACACCCCTGGAAAGTCGTAAGGCTTGCTGTAAAAAACGAGAATACTGTTGCAGAAAGAATTGGCATGCAGCTGAAGACACGCTGCAAGCTTAGGTGGTCCTCGTGGGAAAACAAAATAATTACGAGAAGTGCAAGCGGATTGGCCTGCGAGGTCTCCAGACCTCACGGCTAACATCATTTATGTCGACACCTAAGAGAAATGAGTATACTCCAGCCTCTATCACGTAAATGAACCTTCACCTCTACGAATATCACAATGGATTTAAAACGCTGTTAGATACCCAACTATATTCAAATATTTATGGAGTACACAATATTCAACATGACAAAATTAAAACTTTACTATCAGATGACTTATATCAAATCATGTGTAAACTACCAACAAATACCAAATGATATAACTACAAGCTTCTTAGATGTTTTAATGCAATATGGCTTCATACAAAGCATTGCCCCCTCATAAGTGTTAGGGGGTCATAAGTCCAAGATTTAAACAGGCCTTTCTTTTCATCTAAAAGGTAGAGTCTAGAAGTGAATTGAATATTCCTGGAAATATCAAAGACAATATATTCTATTTCATTTATAGAGGAAGATTGACACTATTCCCGATCCCCATTTCCAGGGCTTTTATCTAAACAGGGCATTAATGATTCTGTTATTGTTAGAGCAAATAACGATACCGTAATGTACAGATGACGATAAGGACTTTGAATCTATACATTTAATATAGTCAGCAACGATTGCAACACTGGTATTACATAAATTCCATCAACGCAGTGTTTCAAACCGATTGTTTCGCTTTCTATCAACGCAGGTTTCAGTCGTTCCCGTGGGATAGAGCTTCGAATACAATCTATCAAAATGGGAGATCTGGGTTCAAATCCCACGTGAAACGAGGGATTTGAACCCAGATCGAAGGGTTCGATTTTTCGATCGAAAGATTCGAAGCTCTAACCCCCAACGTGGATCTTCTCGTGTTCCTGAGTCTATAATGTGTACAGTAAATTACGAACTGCCAATTGCCCTAACAAACTGGAGGAAAACCGTATGTCGCAATTTAAAGACAAGTAAAGAACAGAAAATTTCTATATTTAATTCGTTTTCGATGATTTGCATATACCTATAAAGAATTGAACAAACCCGAATATTTCTTAGGAAAAAACTTCTTTCGAAAATTAAATAAGTATTATATGTCAAATGAGAATTATAATATTAATCAGCATATATTACCTATCATTTGCCTTCGTAAAAGCAACAGTCGTAGATTGGCCACCTATCGGTCGATATAATAAGTTTCTAGGTATGTAGAACGCACAAAATAGTACGTAAATACAATGAATTAATAAGAGAGCCCAAAAAAATTGATTCGCCTATTATCTTATGAACAAAGAAATTGGCTCGTAGTTAGAACCTTGTGCCATTCCAATATGAAATAACAAGGTTTCAAGTTGTTAGAAAAGCTCAAACACCTATACAGTTTCTATGACTTTTTAGCCGCAATTGTGTTAGCAACAGGTCGTTTACTACAGGCAATATTTACAATAACTCCAGTTCTAATTAATAGTTTTCCTCGAGTAGTACATATTGCGAAACTAACACAACTGTGTTGTCTGTTTTATATTTTGCATTGATTCGTCTATTATCTTATGAACGGAGAAATTGGCTAGTAGTTAGAATCTTGAGGCATTCCAATATTCGCATAAATACGAAACAATAATTTTTCAAATTGTTATAAAAGCTGAAACACGAATCGTTTCCATAACTGTTTAACCGCAATTGTGTTCAAAGCAACAGGCAGTTTACAACAAGCAATAATAACAATAATTTCAATTCTAATAGTTTTCCTCTAGTAGTACACATTGGGAAAATAACAACACCTGCGTTGTCTATTTTACATTTTCCATTCATTCGTCTGTTATCTGATGAACAGAGAAATTTGCTCGAAGTTAGAACCTTGGGGCATTCCAATATTCGCACAAATACGAAAAAACAATGTTTCAAATTGTTAGAAAAGCTCAAACTCCTATAGTTTCCATAACTGTTTAAAGCAACAGGCAGTTTACAACAAGCAATATTTACAATAATTCCAATTCTAATCAATAGTTTTCCTCGTCAATCCTTACAGATTGGGAAAATAACAACATCTGCGTTGTCTATTTTACATTTTCCATTCATTCGTCTATTATCTGATGAACAGAGAAATTTGCTCGTAGTTAGAACCTTGACGCATTCCAATATTCGCATAAATACGAGACAACAATGTTTCAAATTGTTAGAAAAGCTCAACCACCTATACAGTTTCTATAACTTTTTAACCGCAATTGTGTTTAAAGCAACGAGCAGTTGAAAGCAACTCTATATTTTAAATAAGTTCAATTCGAATTGATATTTTTCCTCGAGTAGTACATATCGGAAAAATAAACTTCTGCGTTGTCTATTTTATATTCTACCATGCTGTACCATACTAGAACAAAACTGAATAATTTTATGCCAGTTCGTTCATGAAGTCGACACAGTCTCGGCGTATTCATTGAATAATTACGCAAACTATACCGGATGAGTCAGAGTATTGAAATTGGCATGAAACGCACAGCATGCTTCTCAAACAAACTGGTTTTTCGGAGCCCTCTCTTGCTACCGGCAAATAAGTATATTCAACGTGACTCATTATAGTTGCCATTTTATTGTCCCTTGCGATAAAATTAGCAGTATTTAAATGAGGAAACGCCAGTTCGCGTTGTTTGCCGAATTCTCCTTTTTTTTGCCCGAAATACGCAGTGATGCAACAAACGAGTGAATCACAAAACAAACAATGAAGACCACGCCGTTATCTACGTTGTATAACGATAAGGAAGATGCATCGAAACAGATAAGACGACGATTAATTGAACATATTATTCGGTTGAATCAGCTGCAGGGCCGGGCTAATTTACAATTGACATACGCTTAATTCGTTCCTGGAATACACTACCCAACAAAAAAATGTCCCCAGCTAAACGAAAGGTTCCCTGCGGCTTAAATCCATCAAATCGAGCAAATTCAACAAAGGGGGGTATCTCAAACGGTAGAAGACACGATTAGCAAGCGAAGAAACTCAGTATCGAAACTCGATATTCAAAAAAATCTATATATTCATTGGACTTATCTAAATCGTGTACTAAAAGAACATTCATTTATTTCTTAAGTATCTTACTGAATCCACTTTAGAAATCTATATTATAAATATGCGCTCGCAATTCGAATCATCCACGATTTTTTTCAAATTCTCCAGGAGCAACATCGGATGAAAATAAACGATGTAGCTCAGGCTTTGGAGACTCAGTTGTATGTTAAATATTGGAAATAATTTCGGCTTACTGAAACCTGAACCCGTTAACTAATGGACGTTTTTCCAGTATTTAAAAATGATAAACATGTTTACTTCCTATGTACTAAGTAGACTATTTTTGTTATTCCGCTTTAGAATTGTTTTTTAATCTGTTTACACCAGAGTTCGATGAATAAAAATCGTTACATTTACAACATAGAAAGTATCAGCTCTAAGCGGCGCTAAATCAATCATTAATCACGTATTAATACTAGAAAATTGTATTCTTACTCGGACGAAAAGTCATTCCAAAAGAAGAAATAAGTATGAATTACATATATAAGAGTTTTGATGTATCGTGATTTAGATGTACACGGTGACTTGTTTAAAATAGCCACAAAAATCAACTTTCTGAAACTTATTGGACAATATCTTATGACATATACGAAGTTATTGCTGTTTCAATCAATAATAATGCCACAAAATTGAATAGTGTTCCACCCTCTTATTCGGGATTGAGCAAAGAAAAAACTCAGCAGCTGCAGAAGTTGCAGAACAGGACTGTACGAACAATTTTGTAATGTACCTAATGAATATATACTACATTCGAAACAATGTTGAATTGCTCAGAAATTATGCCAGTTAAACAGATAATACTCTATGCTGCTCTTATATTTATATTCTGAATTAAAAATAAATTGCTCCGATGTAAAGTAATGAAAAATCTAACATGTGTTAGTAACGCCATCTATACCATCTCGATGCCATTCGGAGAACGTTCTTGAAGTTTCAGTTTGGAGGAAGGATAAAGTTTATCCAGAGAGAGGACTCAATCATGACGAATATAGAGTGGATTTAGTTTAATCTCATCGGAGGGCAGGAGAGAAACATTATGACTTAATTTTTGTACAAATGACTGCACAACAGAATTGATTGTCCTCCTCTCTTGTCCGCTTTGAAATTTCGTGTTCCTAGGAAAAATTCTCGAACCACAGAATCATTCCAACTAGAGACTCCAAAGACCAAATCTCTAATACAATCCCCCATTTGGTTTATGCAGTTGCTAACTTTGACTCCATAGAGAAGTTATTATCAGGAGTTATGCGAACAAGAGAAATTGACTAAAAAGAATTGAATTGGATTGAGTTCCTTGTAATATTTCATTGAATAAATTTATTTAGTTGTTGGTTCCTTTTTAGTTCTTTTAGATTAGATTGAGCTCGTTGTTATATTTCTTTAAATTTTTATTTATTGAGTTATTCAGGTATTATCAACATTATGTTATTATTTTCTGTAATTGGGTACTATACCTGTTGATAATAAAGAACTTATTGCAAAGTTTGTAGGCTTTCTAAATCTAGAAATAGATTATTTTATGCAGGATTTAATTCAATCAATAAACTGCCTAACTCTATAAAGACTGTCAGTTGCCTCAAGATATTTAAGCGTAAATTACCCGAGTTCATTTTAGACAATGATAAATGATTATAATGAATAAGTATATTTTCAACTTATATCGAATTTTGTAACATCTGGAGCTAAATAAACATTATTATGAAAAAAAATTGACGTTAATTCCTTAAAAATACGAAAACGTCACGTCATAGCTTTCGGGCTACTTACCCTTGATCGAAAGCTCGTACAACTCTTGATGATGAGTAAGTAACTCGAAACATGTCGGGTGTATTAAAACTTACTTCGTCAAAACGCTTTCAATAATTAGGAAAGGTTAAAGTGCGATAACCGTTAGTGTGTAACACATTTAAAAATGAATGACGGATAAAACCGAATAGCGGACGGTAATAATGGAAAATTCGAATCGATTTTCCGAATTTTCCAGTCAGAAAATCTTCACGTTTAAGTGTATCAAAGGGTCATTTCAATTAGGACCTGAGCGACGGAATTGGCGACATACGCGGCGCGCTTCGGCTACACTGTAATTTTCATTTTTATTAGGGGAGAGAAGACCAGGTGCAAATCCCGAAGGGCTATCCGCGTAACACCGGGGGGCGCTAGGCTGTAACAAAAGAATTGCACTTGAAGTATATATTTTACGTCGAATGAACTCTCGTATCGAATTCGTAACGCAAAAGCCCTAGGGGGAATATTAAGAGGTGCGTGCAGCCGTACGATATTCTACTTTTCCGAGGTCACCAATTAATACCTGTAGAACTCGACATACCGTCGACAGCAGCGCATTAAGTGATACTCGAAAAGGGCTTCTTCAGAGGCAACATATTACCAATCGAACTATCGGACCGGAGTAGCATACCATTCGATTAAAAAAAAATGTACGGCATTGCCGGCCGAAAGAGAATTAAAACGAAATATTTCCATAGCATGAAGCAGACTAACAAATATTCCGTTATGAGAAGAAAACTAACTAAAAGAATGGTAGATTTTATGAAAATAGAAGATGAGTTGATAGTGTTGATTATTCTTCAAATCTTGGACAATTTAGAATTAAAATATACACAGGGGAATACACATGGACAAAACTTTAATAAAGAACTAAACATCATTAAAAAGATTGCGGTTGATGATTTTTTTTGGGTCAGTCATCTTTGGACATTACCCATTCATATCATTTATTTATTTAACCGCTGAAGCTCATTTACATAAAAACACGTCCATGTCTTATCCGGGATTCGAACCCAGATCTCCCTCGTGAGGGTCCGTCGCTCTCCCAAAGGTTAATAATAATTTTGAGAACGATCTAGTGGCAAAAATTTTGCACAAAAAACTTTATCACAAAGCTTTACGATTAGTATTTCCTCATCAGTCTGATAGAAATCGGAAAATGTCATAAATAATAAGTGAGTTTACTTTGGAACACCCAAGTCAAAAAGTCAAAACCTTTTTACAGAAACATAATTTCAATATTTCATTCAGAAAAAGCAATAATTTATCGAGACGCATCAAAAACAATAAAAGCAAAATCAAAAGAGATGATAAATCTGGTGTTTACCAATTGAATTGTGGCACATGTCCCGGTGTATATATATATATATATATATATATATATATATATATATATATATATATAAGTAAAATAACCAGAAATTTGGGCACTAGAATCCATGAACATAAATATATACAGTTTCACATATAATAAAAGCAATTCGAATTATGTAAACCATTTTTCGACAGAAAACCGTACTTTCGATACGAATTTCAAAATGTTACATAATATTCAGAAAAGTAGTCAATTAGATTTTTGGGAAATACTAGAAATAAATCGGCAATCCGGAAATTCTGGAAATTTGCTTAATGAACACATACAATTAAACAATTCACCCTTGTTAAAACTTTTCAGGCAATAATATTACAATTTAGGATGGCATATCTTGGGTAAAACCGAAAGTCATAGAATCCTAAAGATAGGTACCTTGTTATTTATACCTGTATTGTCAAATATGTTGTTAGTCAGTGTTCTATAAGCATCTGAAAAGTCTTTTGTAACGACGAAACGCGTCATGCTATGTTTCCAATAAAAGTGTAAATGAAAAGTTCAAGTGTTTGAATTTTATCTTATATTCAAATATTTCCATTTTTCATTTTAAAATTGTGAAATCTGTGAAATACATTTTTACGTACACAAACGTCCATGTCTTTCATGGATTCGAACCCATATGTCCAGAGACCTTCACCCTCCCCACAAGAGGCTACAGAGACGATAAAATATTTTGTTAAATTGACGACAGAAATATTGTTAAGAAATTTTTTCTTAAAAACTTTCTTAAGAAAGAAAGAATTAAGAAATTAATCCAGAAACTATCCGGAGTTGATAAAAGTTGAAAAAAGGATTAACAATTAGTAGCACGAGAGCTGAAACGAAAATATAAAATGAAAATAAAATGAATAATTTTTATCGCTGATAAACGAAAAGTTTAATCGGAAATCGAATTCACACGACGTTTCGGTTAGCAATGTATCTTCAGCCCTTCACAAGAGAAAACTCTTATTTTTATTTAATCAGCATTCTATTTCATTTTATATTTTCGTTTTATATATGTTTTAGCTCTCAGTATATTGATTATCAATCTTTTTTCAATTCACTTCGATTAATTCATCATTTAGTAGTTCCTTCAGTAATTCTTGATCAGAATTCGAAGTAGATATAGACAAATGGCGCCCCACAAAATAGTGAGAAAACTACGTTGCCCAACCCTTTTAAATATTTTTTTTTTCAATTCAGTGGACCTACACTTTAACGCCGGTTCCGAACGGCCATTGGACTTGTAATCGATGTACATTACCCAGTATATATTATTATTCAAACTGCTTAAATCATAGAGAAACACAAACACCCATACCTTCAGCGCGACTCGAACCCGAATTCTACCGCATCATAGTCGGGTGTTCCCCGAACTGAGCCACGGAGATCGGTATTTAAATAATCTATTCATATTTAAGCTGTTTCTTAATATGCTGACTTCAAAGCCCAGTGGATAATTAACCGAAATGTTCATTACGGAATAAAGGAATTTTTTCGATGGAAATTAAGTCGCCGTTACCTTCGCATAAAAAACCGTTTTACCAATATGTAATTGATAATTTACTGCCGGCTGCAATATTTGATATGTGAAGCGCTCACTTCTTTATTACACCAGATATACGAGATTCCAATGACCTGCGAACGAAGCAAGGACGTCAACTTATTACGGGGGAGCAACAAAAAGTAATGGACTCCATTTATATATCGCTTCTCCCACACAATGAATGTGAAACGCAGGATTATCACAAAGTTGAAGATAAAAACAATATATTAAAATTAACACACTTGGCGTAAGTTTCACTGAATATATTAAAAACTCTACATATGTTTTGGATGGTTAACCCATTATCAAGAGTATACAATGTTACTGGACCAGTTTTAATATATTTAGTGAAACTTACGCCAAGTGTGTTAATTTTAATTTATTGTGTTTAATGTTTCATCAAGAGATAAGCGAAACCTCCGTGTCATTTATCAAAAACTTGCAAGATTATTCACTTGTGCAGCTTTTTCATTTGACCATTAGGAAAATTCTGAATATTCCCAGTGAACAATTAAATTTGACTGTAAAAAGTTGTAGAATCAAAATATGAACAAACTAGTCTGTCACAGAAGAACAAGTACCCCTAACTTTTTCACTATGGCGCATGAACTTTCTACTCTTCTATTTTTTCTATTATAAATATAAATTTTTCGTATAATTACTACTAATTTTGGAAATTTCGAAAAATCTATCCGAATTGGTATAAATTGGCACCTCTTATGTTTTCAATATTTCAATGGACACTGGCCAGGGTGTTTTTCTGATAATTAAACTATTTGCAAATTAAACTTTGGTTCTTTCTAAGATTACCTCGCAATTATGTATACAAAAAGCGACAAATGCATTGATATTTGCAAACACACTTTTACGAATGAATAGTTTCCCTATGCGCTTATAACTAAATATTTACTATTAAATTAAATTAAACTCTTGGCTTAATGTTTCACGATTATATTTAACAACATGAATTTGTCAACATGTTTCGAGCGTTAGCTCATTTTTAAGACTTGATAATTGAAGTAAGTCTTGAAAATGAGCTAACGCTCGAAACATGTTGACAAATTCATGTTGTTAAATATAATCGTGAAACATTAAGCCAAGAGTTGAATTTAATTTAATATTTAATTATGTTTCACCAAGAGTTAAGCGAGAATTCAATTTCAGTCAAATATTTACTATATTTCTATATGCACTACCCTAAGTTCCGAACGGCCATTGGGATTGTAATTATGTACATTATTTAAATTATATATCATCATTTAAACTATAGAATTCAAATCATAGACAAACACAAACACCCACGCCTTCAGCGGGACTCGAACCCGAGTTCTAATGCACCATAGTCGGGTATTCTCCCGACTTAACTACGGAGACCGGCTTGTTAATAATATTGCTAAAAATTTTTCATATTGCTTTCGGTCCAAGCAATTATGCTTTTAATAGTCATCCGATAAGAGCACAGATGCCTTCGACGTTGATACTCATTTCAGTTTCTATTTTCTCCGAAAATTGCGAGAGAAACTTGTTCGAATCTTAAAATACGTATCACGTAAGTACAAACCAAGGAAATTGATATTTTCAACTTTTATTAGTTCCCTAACCGCATTTACTGGTTATTTGGTTCATATTTTTTCCTATCAATTAATTGTGAAGATATTTTGCGAAATCATGGTTACACAAAGGCAAAACCGTCTGTCTGCGTGAATAAATGAATAATTTCAATTCAAGCGAGAGAAGCTCCGCCGATAAACAAAAAACTGCGCAATATTCTCTCACACTTTCCGCAAAATCTCTCAGTGCCACAAAACAACAGGTATATATAACGAAGGAAGAAACACAACTCTAGTTCGACCGTAATAAGCCGCAGAAGCAAAAGCAAATCAATTAACATTTTCGTCACATCCTTTCGATATAGAAGAAATGCTACAACATGACGCAAGATCCAATTTTCGAACGATTCATAACCAATTTCGTATCGGAGATAAAAGGTTGGATTTCATTTCACGTAACACATTTCGTACGGCGTGTATATATATTCACTTCTTGTACGTTCCGGATGCAAAGTGGAAAATAACGAAACGTTTCGAACGTTCAGTGTCGCAATAAATGGGCGGCAATGGTTTCATTCAATCAATAGGTAATAATTAATAGATATTAATATTGATTCGACCTGGCCTCGAGTGGTTCATTCAAGTTGTTCGTCATGGGACTTTACGTATACACACAAAGCTAACACACCAGTTAAAGCGTTTATATAAAGGGTGATTCATTTAAGGTATTTTTTCTTAATTAAAAAAATGAATGAAAACAATTTTATTTTATAATCATTAATATCAAACAAAAGAACCATCCTTTAAAATTATTTTTTAGAGGTAATTTCTTTCAAATGTTGTCCGCGACTACGGTTAACAACGTCCATTCTGTAATTCCAATTTTCAATGACGCGTATGAGTATTTCGAATGGTATTTGGCCAATGACTCGAGTAATATTGGAATCCAATCCCTCAATTGTAGCCGGCCTATACATGTAGACTTTGGACCTTACATAGCCCCAAAGGAAAAAGTCAAGAGGTGTGATGTCACATGATCTAGCCGGACCATTCACTGGTCCAAAGCGTGAAATGAGCTCTTCGCAGAATCGCTCTCGCAGTAAAGCCTATGGTTTCACGGGCTGTATGGCAAGTGGCGCGATCTCGTTGGAACCAAATTTCGTCGAGACCACGGGCTTCAATTTCTGGTATCGAATAGTCTGTTATCATGGCGCGATAACGGTCATCATTCACTGTAATGTTCCAGCCGGCCTCTGTTTTGAAGAAATATGGACCGATTATTCCACCCGCCCATAAACCACACCAAACAGTTGTTTTTTCTGGGTTTAATGGCAGCTCTTGGACCTCTTCGGGTTGTTCATCACCCCAAATACGGGCATTTTGTTTATTCACGAACCCATTAAACCAAAAATGGGCCTCATCGGTGAACAATATTTTTGTCGAACAGTGGATCTTCTGCAAGCTTATCAAGAGCCCAGCGACTGAAATGGAAACGATTCGGAAAGTCAGTCGGCTTCAGTTCTTGCACTAATTGAATTTTGTAAGCTTTTAAAGAAAGATCCTTACGTAAAATACGCCAAGGTTGAATATGACAGGCCAAGTTGTTTAGAACGGCGACGAATTGACAATTCACGGTCTTCGTGTACACTCTCCGCTACCGCCCCTTTATTTCCTTCACTACGTGCTGGATGAGGTCTACTTGGTCGAGTATTATCCAGTAATGAAAATTGGGTCTCAAAGTTACTGATGGTAGAGCGAATTATGCGTTCGGTAGGCCGATTATGTGGACGATGAGTTGCTCTAAGCGCCCGAAACACATTCCTCGTAGAAAGCCCATTTTCGTCAAACAGTTGAACAATTTGTAGACGCTGTGCCGGGCTAAGTCTTTCCATTATGAATTGTCAAACACTACTGAACAAGAATGTTACTTCAGTTGACACGAGGCATGCGCAATCTGCAATTAAATCCCCACCACAAAAAGTACCTCTAAATGAATCACCCTTTATATATAGTCCTTCACTAAGGACATCCAGGTTCGAATCCCGCGTACGATGTTGCCGTTTGTGTATATGACTTTGTCCGGTGTGAAAATATTTTCGCATCAACAATTCATTTGGAACGAAATGAGGCGCGATTTATTATTACGTTTGATGACATTCTGCTCTATTTATATTTCTGTTCATTTTCGTGGATGTTTTTCGTACAGTACTTTGCGTATATTAAAAAAAACACACTTTCTGAGGACTCTTCACCTCTGTTTCACCTCGTTCAAAGAGGAGAGGTCAACAGTCGATCATTAAATGAGTCGGGAAGATTGAGTCGTGTTTCTATCTCACTGAAAATATCGGCAGGTGTTCTACAAACATCCCTTCTCGATCTCTACGAATTTGAAAGTGTACTTTTTTCCCGAAGGAACTTCGTAAAAAATCGTGCAATAGCCTTGATGGAAAGTAACATTCGTAAATAACTAATACAATCAGATAAGAACTAAGTGCCACAATATATTTCTATAGTCTGTAATATGATGCGCCCAAGCGAGTTTAAGAATAAACTAGAGGCAACTGATAATTGTAACGTCAATAGTTCAATATTTTGAGCAAATAGAAATCGTAGGATGTAAGTCCAAGTTCTGGGTGGCCTATTTGAATAGGTATTCACGAGAAAGTCTACTGATTTCTTCCATAAAGCTAATATAATGAATATATACTCAAAACTGCTATGTCACTGATCCTATATGCTTTGAAAATATTACACAGATCTCATAATACAAACACTATTGTAGATCTCAGATATAAATTCAGAATTTTTTACCTTAACAAGGGCATTCCAACATTCCACGCCCTAAAGTTTTCAATGTTGTTAATAGAATTGACCAAATGAGATCCATCAAGAACTATACTAGTTACGGTTTTTGATATTCTCGACCTTCGTATATACAAATTCCTAAATTTTTTCCCGTACATTCATAATGGTAACAAACCGTTGCAGCCAATTTGGCGTTCACGTAATTATATTTTTACATATTCGATAATTTTGTCGAAGCTTCCGTGTTAACTATAACCGAGCAATATTCTCGTGCTTCGACCGCGTAAGCAATCACGAAAATCGCACTGGAAGTTCGAATACTTCATAACTATCGATTATTATTCATTTCATTTTGTCCCATATTAAATATTTGGGGCAAAGTGATATCGATTTGGGCAAATTCCTTGAGCAATAGGGTATGTTTCAAGAAATATAACAGCTATTATAGAACTGAATCAAATCGAAATAAAAATATACAATGAAACAATGTTCTCAGATAGTATTTCATACATTTGTTTCTTTGTAGGTTACGAATGAAACGTCGAAAACTCAGGATTTCAAATCAAACACAGAAAACTATAACATAAAACTAAAGAGAGAAATACTCACGGTGGAGACGCAAGTGAGACTAGGCGAGATAAAGTCCAGTCCTCTTTGACCGTTTCCACTGAAGCAATACTTGATATTCTGCATGAATTTTCTTCGGATGGATTTCAAGGAGTAGACGCAGAGCGCAGATAGATCAGAGGGTCTATTAGAGTTCGCCGGATCGCTTTCGCTGAACACGGCAAACAGGACGTCGTCCTGGGCAGTGATGCCCAAATCGGAGGCGAGATCTGAGCCAGCTTTACCGACATAAGCAGCCTGGATCAAGTTGTATTTCCTGCCGCCTTTTGCGTCGCCAATGCAATCGATTGGTATCTCCGTGTACGAATAGTAATTCTCGTCGTTGTGGCATACACGCACCAATTTACTTATGAACTGACTAGAAGTGGTGTGCCGCATCTGGGTTGTGAGGAAGTAACTAAAACCTTCCGAGGCGAAGCCGTATACGTAGTTTATTGGATATCTCTCCCTAGCCAACGAATTAACGAACATTCTGGTGCCGGTCGTGACCGCAGTTTGGGCTATCGCAAACATACGATCTTTTTCGAGGGAGCGACTGCTAACTGCCGGCACCTCGGATCTGTACGGCGAGCCCAAAGTGAATGTAACACCAACGTACATCACTTGTGTTACTGGAGGGTTCGGAGGGCCAGGAGCTATGAACGCCACCGTTGAGGCGGTCGCGTTGTTCGCCACAACGGCTTCCCTAACTTCTAGCACACCATCGGATATGTTGTGAAGGTTCCTTACGGAACAGATACCCTGGAACAAGCTGCCGCATGATATCAGTCTGGAGGTTGTGTAATCGATCACCAAGGCCTTGTTCACATTGTCGGTCAATTGTTTGCTAACCGTTGACGTGCACTCAAGTACCGAACACTCGTCGGCGTCCAATTCGGGCCCAGTGCGCTCTGTAGCGACCAGATCTAGATCAGGCGATAATTGGTAAAGTTTGTTCACAGCCCCGACGTAAACTCTTCCGGTGTTTTTGTCTATAACGAGATGATTGAAAAGCTGCACCGCCTGGTCGCTGTACGTTTTCACGATATCCCTGCTGGAAGCTGCCGCCGTTACTAACTTCAACTTGGCGACGGCCAAGACCGCCACCATAAAAATGATTATTAGCGGCCGCCTCATAGCAGCACCAAGACCACAGTTTCTCAAGCCATCACTCCTGAAACAAAATAAACAATTATAAGTTAGCAGATAGACGATAGCGTTCTTGGTTTACTTCTCATTACAAATTTCTCATATGAAAAATCTCTCGCGATAAATATTTCCAAACGATAGCTCTGAAACTGAAATGAAAGATTGTTTGATAAAAAGCTGGTATTTACTCATTTCATGGAATAGACCTCAACAGTTGAGATTTTTTGTTGTCATTCTGATAATTTATTGAAATCTATTCCGCCGTTTTGGAATTAAGTGAAAACAAACATATAGACGGTCTCAAAATGATATTTTGAGCTTAGCCTCGTATCAAATACTACATAAGATCTGACAATTATTCTTTATTATAATAATTACAACAGATGATTCAAAGTCGCCTAGCGGTGAAGACAAAAGTGTACCCAAGGATTAGATCCTAGAAAAACATGACTGCAATTCAGAACATTGCACCAAAGTGAATAGAAATTTAGAAATGTTGAGACATTCACAAAACAAGTTTCGTAAAATACCCAAATAATTTAGATGGTTTTATTAGGAATAATGATGACCCCACATACTGCATTTTTTCAGGAAATCGTAGGTAATGTTTTCATAATAATCGCCGCAATAGCAATGCTAACAGAAAGAATGCCGTAGGTATAACTAGCTCACCATAACTGAACGAATAACTGGAAAACTCCAGTCACTATTGCTCATTCCGTCCCTGAAAACTAGCGAGGCGTTGCATGATTTAATTATAAACAACTATTGATTTATTTTAGTGGAAACGTCGACACAATACTTTCAACAAGCTGAACAGGACGATCATACCGATTTTGACATCAAATGCCAAAGGAGTATAAATCTGGAACGAATTATGGATAGAAGATATCCGGCGAAATATCTAGAAATTAAAGGTCAATCATCCGGTCTTACAAACGAAGGAAATGAATACCTACTTCCCGAACTGAAACTTTCGGCGCATATTATGCCAGAAAGATAGTGCTAAACGACGAGGATATGTTCCGTTGTTCTCTTTCAAATGTATAATATACACGTCAACCGCACGCTCGCTAACGAGATTCCTCACTGCAACCAGTAAGAGCAAGGTCAACAGTTTGCTTTCATCATTCCATAGATATTTCACGCTAGTGGTCTCCGAGTTTCGGCCAGTTGAAAACTAAACCGGTAATTTGGCGAAAAATTAATGCGGCTTTCTCCGATCAACTGTCACGTGTCGTCTTCTGTAGCTAAACGTGGCCCATTCAAAACAAAATTTTCAGTTTCAAGCGATCCCCAAAGACGTATTCCCTTGTAGCAATTTTTCCTTATGCCTATGAGAAAGCTGTTTGCACAACGTAATGCGTAAACAGCAAATCCATCTTTTCAAGGATTTCCTTAGAATATTGCACCTGGTTTTCGGTGTTCCAGATTGAACAAATCATTTATAAAACAAAATTCCATAGAAAAACCTGTTAAATAAAATAGAAAATCTTGAGTATTCGATAGCTATAGACTGCTCGCTGAGTAGATCTCTGCAAATTCCAAGTCCATGAGGACTATTGCAAGGGGTGTTCTTAGAGTATCTACTTTTATACGAAAAATCGTGGAATTAGAAGTATGGTTGCCCTCAAGCACTACGAAATGTGCCTTTGCATTTGCGGGATTTACTCCAAGATTCTTAAGAATTTTATTCACATCAAGTGTTTTCCAACAGTAATATTAATTCATGGAAATCTGTCAACTTTTCAATGCTCCGTGGTACAGCGACTAAAGATTCAGGATTTTTCCGGCGCTCATGCAGTACATTTCCACTTGTAACATCAAAGTTTTTCCACGCAATTGATAGGACTCCTTATATTTGTAACTTGATGATCTTTTCTCCTCCAATTCGAGTGTTCAAAGAACAGTGGGCTTGTTTTTTCGTCATCCGTGGGTTTCTTGGTTGCCTCGTAGTTTGATCCCAAAGAAAGATATTTTTGCCTGATTTAATTAAAAACCACCTCAGGAAATTGGTGTCAGCTCAAGTTGTATTTTTATAATATTTACAACTGTTTTCAGTTTTCCTAGAGCTGGGCCGAAATGTTAAAAAACTTTGTTAATCAAAAGAAATGTTTCTGTTACGAACATTCCGAAACGCATCCAAAGGAAGTAGGAACGGCGATGCATATTTTTGTCGATGATCGCGAGCCATGTGTGCATTACCTTCCATAAGAAATGCCTCGCACGTGGGTGTTTCCCCGGGTTTTGCACAGATACGGAGGCCATTACGCCATTGCTCTCGTAGAATCCACGTCTATCTCTCTCACGGAAGGAATCAAAATGATCGCGGCTTCGCGAAAAGTTGCGTAGCCCGAGGGGGGAAGCGTTCGAACTCGAAGGATGACTCAAGGTTCTTCCTAAAAGATCAATAATTATGATTTGGATCAGAAACCCGTATCTAATATGCAGATTCCTCGGCTGGACGACGACTATTCATTCGAGATTTCGAATTCCGAACCTCGGTCGGCGATTTGACAAATTCTCTGAAATAATTAATGGCAATGGCACTTCTTCCCATTATGGCAGTACTCGTAGGATAAAATCTTCATTTTTCGTGGGAAAATGCGAAAAAATACGAAAATACCAGTTAACGGAATTTCGTAGCAGCTTCCATTCGGCAGATAACTATACAGTAATTAAGCGTTTAGAAATCCTGTCGAATTTCATAATTTTAACAACTCAAAACCGTTGACAACTCAAAATTTAAACTGAAATACAACTCAAAATACAACTGAATATAAAGACACATTCCAGATATAAACGTATACTGATAATAAAAATGTGCAAAGAAGAAAAGAAAGTTACACTGATGAGGGACAACAGAAACGAAACCAATAGGGGTGGATAATAAAGTCCCAATTATCTTCCGGGATTTCAAAAGCAGACCGTCCGGCGTCTCAATTGAGGTTATGCATATCATATTTGTTTCCGTCCGTTGATCCCAATTCTACCTTAAATCGCAGTGTCTCCATTTTTCTTAATTATAGGTAACTAGAAATGTCGTTTTATAAGACTATTTTTATTTTATATTAGGAATTGCAAATTGAAATAAACAAGTGTTGCTTTGAAAACAAAGTGATTTTGTTTTAGTATCGTACACGAGAGTAATTGTACAATGTTATTAACTACACTAAACTTAAAATAGGTATCTTAGCTGAAAACAAAGAAACGACATATAAAGTCTATTACTCTCAATACCTTTTCATATTTACTTTTAGCTTATTTACTTTTTAACAATAAATATGAACAAAAGTGCCAGCTGTCATGTCTTAACCTTGGCTGGGCTCGACGCCGCTAAACACACCGCCATCTATACATTCACACAATAATAAAAAAATACAGTTTCTTTACACATGTTTTAGCATTATCAACCCGAATTTAAGCTGGAACAAAGATAATCGATGGATTCGATATGCAGAAACAATAATTTCTCTATTGAATCCCGTTCAAAGCACGTAAATTCTGACTAAATACGTTATAACCCTACTCAATTCTGGAAATATATTTATTCCTTCACAATATTATTCAGCATCGCTATAAAATCACAACGAACGACGTTTTCTTCAACAAATCTTCGAGACATAAAATATTCACTTTAAAGTGGATCGAGCATAGAAAAACAAAGTTATTCTTCAATTTCAAATGAGTTAATGGAAAAATTAAACTTACTTTAAAACGCAGTGTCAGTTCAATGAAAATTCTTTATTTCGATTTTCTCAAGGCACACTCACCAAGAATAATCCAAGCTAATTCACCAATATTATAGCAACGATAACTTCACGAAGTAGGTATATTAACCGAGAACAAGAACAAAATCCCTACCTAAATACGATTTGAACGTTTAAACCGTTATCTGCTAAATATCGATTTAATAAGATTTGGTTTTTTTCATAGATTAATCGACTAGAAAAAGCGCCGTGTGTGTCACAGATTCGCTTTCATTACATCACTATGGAAATGAAACAAATCGAATTTTTCACAAAACGTCAACGTAGGTACATTTGAACTAATAATGTCGGAACAACAGAACATAATTGCACTAGGGAGAATTGGAAACCGAGTGAAAGCTTCAAACAGTATATCTGCAGATAAATATTTACCGAAATAAATGGTCATTTTGATAAAGTACTCACGACAATGCTTCTTCCCCCAACAAAGATCAATCAAACGTGAAATGTGTACTCAACAAAGTCGGAGAATTATAAACAAAAGTTATTCTCTGGTTTACGAGCGACGTGTGTCTTCGATAGAAATTTCTTTTTAAAATAGTGCACAATTGTTGAACGAATCAAATCTACGGAATCGCACTTCCAAAACAACTGTCTGATTTGACTCAGCGAATAAACAAATTAAACTTGAGTATATCGTTTACAAAGCAGGCGATACCATATTGAAATCCGTATAAAGCATATTCCCACAATTTCAGAACAATTGATAACATTTGACATCAGAAATGTGGTCTGTGGTGCGGTGAAAAATAACATCGATTCTCACCTTCGAACACGTTGAAAAACACGTCATTTTCTATGCGCTGCATTATGTCAGATTAACATCTATCGGTGATCGAAAAATAGCCACAGAAATAATAATGGCAATATACCGTAAAATTTTATCCGAATATAGCATAAGGCAAAGTTACCGTTTTAGAGACAATTCTGTTTGTAGACTCGGCGTCAAGTGTTAATCAACACATCATAAAACGAAAAAAGTAAATACATCAAATAACTCGAAATAACATCGAAAATAAAATCCCGAAAAGATTTAACAATTAATCTATGAAAATTCTGATATTTCTCGTTCGGAAATAATATTTGAATTCTCGAGAGTGATTAATCCGACATGAACTAAATGAAAATGTGCCCTCATTGAGGGTTAAGCAATGTCACATGTGGGTTAATTGTTAGTTGTACACTATGACAGACCATCAAGAATTTCTATTCATATTGAGAATTTGTATTCTTTCCTTTGAATTTCAAGTACCGTTATGAAAATTGAATCGAAAAACCTCACACAACAACAAAAAACCAACTTTCAAAAGCATTTTTTCAATAAGATGGTAAAAAACTAGTACAGTTTCTGTTACAAATTTTACAAAACGTTCGCTAGGTACAGTGGGAACGTATTATTGGAAACACATTCGAAAATTGAACGATTCGTTTGAAAAGGGATTAGAATTCAGCTACAGAATATTCTATAATACGTTTTCCGCCTAATTATGTTGTCACACTAGTTGCATTTAAATTTAAAAAGTTATAAATTAAATTAGCGTCACTGTTACTATGCCTACTCGGGCGCCACTTTATGCCAGTGCTGTTATTCTGAGGTTACAAGTAACGTTGTGCGAATCATTGCGATTTTATGTTTCAGAGAATTTTGAACCGCCTGCGAGCATAGAGAATTGAACATAAAAAACTTCTGCACCCAATACTCAATGCTCCCGAAGGACGCAATTATATTATCAATTCAACTTTCATTTACATTTGCTGAAGATGGATGTTAATCCGCAATCGGTTTACGTGTTGAACAAAAGTTAATTAGTGGTGAAGATTTCTTTAATTTCTATTTCAGAATGGCCAACAATCATGCCTCGAAAATTACAAGTTTGAACACTTCCAGTTAATAAAGGTAGTTCAAACATCAACGAAACAACGTTTGAACTACCATCTCATTTAACTAAAAAGAAAAAGAAGAATTATTATTTTTCTTTTTTTCAGTCGAAACCAGTTCAAATGAGTAGTGTTTCAATAAAAATTTAGAATAGTAATATGGCAAAATTTGTTTTCATTATACCCATCATGATTCGTGTTGTAATTATCTCAAAAGTTTCCAATATTAATGCATATTAATGATAAAAACGAATACATATAAACGAAATAGACATATTTTAAAATATTCTATATATTGCACGTGTTTAAATCAATTTTCGTAGCGCTACAACTGAGTAGGTACTTGAGTTTCGAAAGTATCAATCCAATCAACCGCTTCTTCAGTGTTCTGAAGTCCCCGAAATATGAATAGCAAGCCTGGTATCAAACCCACAAACGTAGATCTCTTATTGAAACGTCTTTTATGATCCGAGCAGAAACCTGGACGGGGGAATATTTATTATACGCTTCAATAAATGTTGGGCGCACATACGTCTGTAGAAAGGAAACGTACGCGAAACCCCCAGGAAGAACGTATCCATTCAAAAACGGGTATTCAGAGTGCGGTATTGCGCCCGTCTCGTTCGCTTATTCTTAACGACGACTTGCGGCCATAAGCCGAGATTTTGGGGGCAAGATTTCGTCCGCGCTAAGTGTAACAGATAGTAGTACAGCGAGAAACACAAATTAATGATGAAACTAACAAATTAATGTGGGTGTAAACAATGATTATCGCATCGCATCATGAATAATATTCTTATAACCCACAAGTTCCAACAGGAAACCGGCTAAATGAATGATTACTCGATGACTCAACATCGCCCGAAATAATCATCTTTACAGATAATAAGAAATTGATTGGGGTTATGTCTCATTTCTCTTTGTTGACTTACATTTCGTCGTATTTCAGAATGATATTTGTTTTGGTAGACAATTATTATGCGCCGTTAAGTGATTAAAATCGAACGATACAGCGACGTACTGAGCAAAATTGCTTCGATGTCATACTATGCTGTTCGAATTAATTGGGACAAAGGATAAAAAACAATGTTTTCGTAAAATCTTACCTTTTAATGAAGTAAATACATACAAAATAGCGTAAATTCTTCATATTAATATGAAGTATGTCCTCCTTTCGCAGAAATAACTTCTTGAACTCGTCTAGGCACCGATTCCACAAGCGTAGCGCAGATTTTCTTCGATTCGTTATCATGGA
Organism: Henosepilachna vigintioctopunctata; assembly: GCA_030704895.1. Taxonomy (NCBI): domain Eukaryota; kingdom Metazoa; phylum Arthropoda; class Insecta; order Coleoptera; family Coccinellidae; genus Henosepilachna; species Henosepilachna vigintioctopunctata. Next base: position 2,589,188 of record JARQZJ010000122.1, on the reverse strand, counting down.
ACCACACCTGAATTGTACTTATATTAATTTTTTTTGTAGTGCAATACATTTTTGCCAGTCGTTTCTTTAAAATATTCCATAAATTCTCAACGGAATTGACATCAGGTGAATTCCCGGGGCCAACGAGTACTTTTATTTCATTCTCACGCATAAAGGCCTGCACTTGTTTGGAATTGTGGCAGGGAGCCAGGTCGTGCTGAAATGTTCCATCAAACGTTTCCATGAATGGGACAATCCTGGTGCGCAATATTTTCATATACTTCACTGAATTCATCATCCCTGTTATAGGAGCTAATCGTGCAGTGGCTTTGGTTGTGAAAAAACCCAAATCATTTGTTTCGAAGGATGTTTTACTGTTTGCTGGATGTGATCAGGCCGCAGAGTTTCCCCACCACTTCGTCTAACAACAGTTGATTTGTACCCTTGAACAAACAAATGTGTCTAATCACTAAAAACCACCTTCTTCTAGTGGTCCACAATCCACGCATGGTACTTTTTGGCCCACGCCAAAAGTTTCATTATCATTTTCTGGGTTAGCAGTTGCTTTCTTCTTGGTCTTCTTGCCTTACGGCCAACCTTCAGCAGTCGTTTTCGCACAGTTGAGGTACTCACCTCCACACCAGAAACCATTAAATCCCTTCGAAGATCAGTGCTTGTCTTTCTCGGATTAATTTTGCTATTTCTTATCAACAATTTGTCTGTTCTTGGAGTAGTTTTGCGTTTGCGGTCACAGTTTCCTTTTCTTTTTGGAGACGATGAGCCACTTTCTTCAAATGTTTTTAAAATTCTCGAAACGCTGGAGTTTCCCACATCAAGAGCTTCAGCTATATCTCTTACAGTTATTGATGTGTGTTCATTAAGCGCGATGATTTTGGAACGCTTCCTCGGAGTGATATCCATGTTTGGACGAGACAATACACAACGTATCAAAATTGAAACCACCAACTGTCGCACCGGTAGGCTCACAACTGAATTGGTGGCGAGGTAAAACTGGTCAGAATGTAAATAATGGTCAAGGTCGAACCCTCACGTCACCTCAAATAGTAAACATGTAGGTGTGAGGGTGTTTGAGTCACTCTGGTACTCACATACTTACTACAGTAACTCAAAAGAAGAAAAAATGTTGGTCTCAATCAATTCGAACAGCATAGTACGACTGAATGAACATAGAAAAACAAAATTTCACTGGCCTTGAGTTCGAGTAAAAAAATTTTGGTTTATGATTGATGGTCATGAATGTTCCTTTATTATTAGGGAATTTCAAATTATTAAGTTATCACCAAATCGGAACAGAAGCATTCAAAACCAGAACACTGTACGCAGGAACATTAGAAGCATCAACGATGGGAAAATAAATCAGAAATCACGAGTGTTGATACAAACCTCCAGGTATGAATCGGACAAACCTAACACAAATTTCAAAATATTCGAACATAAAACATTACAAGGGAAAGAAAAACCCGATTCGACTTAATTTAAAATACTGTTTCGTTTTTTTTAAATATTTTTAAAATATACTTAGAACGAAAAGGGTACGAACCCAATTTGTTAAAAGCGATAGAGATCAATAACAGTTACAAACCGATTAATTTATTACATGACCAACTTTCAATGCACTATTCTGCATTATTGAATTTATTGAGGCAGTTGTGCTGCGTCCTTTTTATTCGTACGTTGTGTCATAGTGCCATAATTCACTAAAAATCATCTATGTGTACATAGACTAGAGCGGTCATTTTGTTCACAAAATGACCGAGTTTACTTGAAGTTCTTAGAGTAAATGAACAGTATAACGTTCATTTTCTTATGAATCAATTGGATAATTACTTTTTATTCCTATAAAAAAGAAAAATACAATTAAACGTTATAATTCGATTATAAAATGAATTTATAGTAGTTATTTAAGTAGATATTAGTATATTAATTCGAAAAACTTGAATTGATCAATATTATAGTAAAACTACCACAGTTACTGTTTTCTCATGATAAACCATTAACTATGAAAACTACAAAATAAAAAATTTTTAATAAGCCTCCTATTGAATTGAATAAGTAATCCCACATGCCGAGTATTAATCTAATTCTATGAAAATTAAGTTAGGATTAGGTACTAGAGATACATATAGAATTACATGAATTGAAATTTAGGCATAGAACGCCGTATTAATGAGAGCCCAATACTTTGATTTTGATACTCCTCTGGATCCATAACAAAGTTTCAGAAAAAAAGACTGTTAAGAAGTGTACGATTTGAATGTAAAGCTTACTCACTCTGTACATGTAATCAACAAGTAGGTAGAATGAGAATTTTCCGAGAAGTTTCTTACTCACTCTGTATATGTAATCAACAAGTAGGTAGAATGAGAATTTTCCGAGAAGTTTATTTTCAAAATTGTGACAATTTTGGATAGAATAAATGAATCGAAAATTTCCAATCGTCAATAAAAATATTTTGAAAAAATTTCCGAGTAGCACCAACAACTTGCATGCTTAGCTTGAAAAATATTTGAATTCTTCATAAAGATTTTCTGAGAATTCCTAAAAATCTTATGCTATATTCAACACGAAAATGAACTGTAAAATTTTGAATCCTAATTTTAAATTGAATATGCGATTTAACATTTAAGCTACATACATATTTAGACAATAGCTTCTTTCTTTGAATTGTTCAAAAAAAAAATACTTAAACGTATGGTGCCCATTAATAATTTGAATCATGTGTTCAAGAGTAACAGAGTAAATATTTTGAAGAGAAATTGTTAATTATAATACATCTAAACTCTGCTAAAATGCAAAGTTAATTATCTCAAATAGCTAATACCCACTTTAAATTTGAAATGTAATATTCAAGATATGGGCAAATCACACACGGTCTATCAATTTTGCAAATAAGAAAATAGAAATAACTGAATAATAGAAATAAGTGAATCTAAGTTTAGGTGAACCTGATTTCATAATTAGAATTTTTCGTTTAATTTACAAAATTAAATGAAATATGCATCAATTTAAAAATTATAACTAACTTCATATATAAAAAAATACATTGATAAGTATATTTTAGCTAGAACTAGTTACTTAACTTTAACTTTACTTTAGTTGAGTTGAGTTTATAGTAAAAACTCAGAAATCATAATACCTACTTAAGCAGGTATTAATCCAGTATCCTAATTAATATTCAAATTTAATATTTATAAACTTATTAATGAATACTTCAATATGAATCTATCGTCATGAAACTGATTCCTAAGAAATTGTTCTACTGAATTTTCAAAGAAAACCTAAAGAAGAGCCTCCCAATTAAAATTTTTCAACTTCTTGAAATCCTGGCAAAAAATCATCAATTTTTTCAAATATTTTGTGACAGATTTTAGATGTTATTGTTCCAAAGAAAATTTTCAAAATTGCATTGAGCTTCATAAGCCAATAATTTCCACTAACTGTTGTAAGAATAACAAATGAATTTCTTACAAGAATTGTCAACAAACATTATGTTCATAAAAATGTAATATCTGTCTATACTATAAAAGTTCTTGTTTCATGCAAAAACATGAACCATCATGAATGTCCTCAAGGTGATTGATGTTTTCAATAGCTCTTCAACATACATGCATCCACAGCAATCAACTAAGTACACTTACTTAAATATATATATATATATATATATATATATATATATCTATTATAATTTCTTATCACTGAATATTTGTCAATATATTTTTCGAAAACTAGTAGTGAAAAGTAATATGACAAGCATAATAATTCAGGATTTTTATGAGATATATACCACCTTCGTTCAAATATCCATGCTGAACTTGTTCACTTGTTAAATTGGTAATGTATTTAAAACCAACACTTCACATCTCATTCTTAACTGAATATTTCTCTTCATGAATGTACTAATTATATGATTTTACTGAGAAAGCTATATATGAATACTTCACTTCGAACAGATATCATGCACTAAACTTAGATATCGTGGAATATATTTTGTACCTATGATAAAATGTAAAATATTTCTTTAATTTAGTATAATATGAAACTGAGTTCTGGATACCAGGTACACAAAATATTATCGTTTAGAATAATTGAAGCGGGCCTCACTACAAGTAAGATTACAAATAAAAGCAGTATCACTGCTACTCGACAAATCCATTTCCAAAATAAATTCAGATTTTGTGAAATATTGGATATTTTCGAATCTGATGTAAACTCTTGAGTTTATATTTCGAATTTTCCATTTCGTACTTATTATTTATATTTAATAGTAAGTATATGTTCTTCCTTCAAAATATTGGCATATAGCAAAATATTAATCAAATCTCAAGTCAATGTTAGCCTTTTGATCTGATATAATTTGCTACCTATACCTTAATGAATGCTGCTATGCATGAATGAAACTTTGAATAAAAAATGAGCTATATTTGTCACAGAAAATGAATAAATGAATAACTAGTGACAGTAAACCTTGGTAAGTCTTGTAGATTTTAAAGGAGCACCGGTAATTTGAGGAGTAAGAGCACTTATAGGTGCAATATTATCAATTAAAATCAACTTTTTTTCAATTCACTATTATAAAGTCATTGTATGATACAAATACCAGCTGAATATACAACAAAACATTGGGTTTTTGGAGGTCAAATATAAAGACAGGAATCCCATGTACATACAGAATATAGATTGAAATTGGTACCTTGGATATATTTTGCAAATGTAATGTTGTAAACCGGGTAATTAACTACCATTCAACTATAGTTCACTTTATAAATCGAAGAGTTTTCACATATGTCACATGCAAATCGTAAGTTCTTCACTAAGCACTGTAGGCATTCAACAATTAAACAAAATAACACCGCAACTATTTATTATTTCAGGTTATAGTCATATACACGCGAAACTTGATGTTTTTCTTATTATATTTCAGCTTCAATTGAGAAATGTTTATATTTGTCATGCGAAACTTGAACACTTTCTACATATGAACCTCCCGCTACGGTAACCATCTACCAACACATTCCGATCGTCGAAATGACAGCTAACAAAAAGTGAAGCTTAGATCACCCCTCCCTGCTGTTATTCTATGATTACGCATTCGCAGGAGTATGTCTTGTCTTATTTTGTATGCTCTCCTTTCTGGTTATTGCTTATTCTCCAAGAATTGTTATTTTAACACAATAATATGATAATGATTGTAACAGTTTTGAGATTTAATCAACATTCAACCAAAAAAGATCATATAGCTCTCGTACTATCTGACCGATCTGTTAGCATTTTTATGAAAGAAAGACTAATTCAAAGAGCGAAATACTATTTCAACGGCTCTTTTGCAAACCTTCAACCAGAAATAATTGCTAAGCGTTTTTGAAAAAGAAATAATTAATATTAACTAAAATAATATTACTGAAACTATTGCTAAGTAAAGAAAATAGTTTTTTACAAGCTCAATTTCTCATACTTACTAAATTTGAGTTTTCATGAATTTTGTTTAGTTACATTTTATAATATTATTATAAGATTGATTTCATATTTCCCCCTTTAATCTTCCCCATTTAATTATTTTTTTCGATAATTTTAATGTTTTATATAAACGAAAATGATATTTTATTGAAAGGTTACATTGAAAAAAGAAAATAAGTTTCAAAAAACAATATTTTGAACAATTTTCGAAAATCTTTCGGAACGATTAAGATCAATTTTTCAGTTTGAAAGCTAAATTTTTGAAAATTAATATCAATCATTATATCTACATCTACTGGATATTTTCAAAACTATGCATTAACCTCAGTATATTATAGATGGCGCTTTGAGCAATAATTATTGATAATTTATTTCTCGGCCTGGAATATCTCGGCATGATATAATTGTGAGAAAATCTTTCTTAGGTTTTCAAACACAACCACAAAAAAATTTTCACCGAAACAATTACCTATTTGATATAAATCAAAATGTTACTGGCCGTAATATTTTACTAGGGCTGTAGATAATTTAACACAATTTCTATGTACACAATCTCAATGTAACACAATTTCTATGCTGCGGTTCTTTAAAAACATAACCTTCATGATGAAATCTATCAAACAGTTAGCTCGCAGTTCAGTGTGAAGGTATTTATTGAATTTATGTAAGTGTAATCTCTCCGTTTAATTTATCATATCAATTTAAATAATTTTTGTCAAATGTTTCAGACTTGTCTAATCGAATCAAAGTATTATTAACGAAAATAATGTCAGAACCATCTACTTCCAAAGATTCGGCGGCCTTAAAAACCCCTATGGTGTACATTTGTGGTGAATGTCATCATGAGAATGAAATAAGACCTAGAGACCCCATACGTTGCAGAGAATGCGGATACAGAATAATGTACAAGAAAAGGACTAAGAGGCTGGTTGTATTTGATGCTAGATAAAATTAAACAATGTGCAAAATATCTTTTATTTAGGTTAATAAACTTTTGTACAAAAGGAATGTGACACAATGTTTTATAGGTCTAATATTTAATCCAATGTCCATGAAGTATTAGATCGTAACAATTTCGATTTCTTTCTCAATAATATAATACATAAGACTAACAGCAACAGTAATATACTTAGTAAACCACAAAGAATCACATTTCGAAAGCTTGAGGATGAAGCTGCTGGAAATATATACATTTTAGTGAATAACCATTTTGTTGTAAGTATATAATTACCTGTGTTAGTCATTTCGACTGAAATACTTGACTGCATATTATTGTATTGGATATCTGAAAACTTAATGAGTAAGTCATTCCAAAATGAAATTCTTTTTCTCTGAATTCTTCCGTTTTCTGATTTCTGAAAATTTTCAATAACTTCAACATAAGGATCATGTTGAATAAATCTTCTCCATGTGTTCTTACCATAATATGGTGTTGGATTGCTGGAAATTATAATGATATTCATTCCAAAAATCATTGGATTATTTTGTTGGGACTGTTCCTTTTGACAAAAATTATTTCGATGTACTGCTATAAAATATGTTTCAAAAAACTTGATTCTTACCCGAATATGATAAAATTCACTAAATAGTCTTGAAGATGTTTACTCAAATGAAGTTCTCTTGCGGTAAATCTTTTTTTGCTAATCTGTCTGGCAGATGCAGGCCCCATGAACAAAATCATATCCATTGTGATAGATTCATCTGAAAACATACTATATGATTTCTCAAGCATTTTCTGTTTTCTATATTCAAATCAAATGTACAAAATAAATATATATATATATATATATATATATATTATGTAATTTATTTAATGTATAATTTTTATGGAAATTCATGCTACGCTTCATTAAAACATACAATTGAATGTTACAGTACCTAGTACATCCGAAATGAAATCCATATCCTGTACTGAATATGCATAAGTAGGTTGCCGGCTGAGTTGACCCATATAAGAAATTTGATGAAACACTGGAACTTCCAGTTTAGCTTCATATTCCATTTTCTCTAACTGTTTTATCAAAAAGCCTCCATCTGTGTCGATAAATAAAGAATACTCCCATTTTATTAAATGTGCAATGAGTTCTTGCAGTTTTTCATTAAGTCTATACAATTTTACCAGTTCAGGAATTTTAACTCTCTCAACAAATTTCTGTAGAAAAAAGTATCCTTGGCTCAAAAGGCTAATCCATCCATCTGCAAAATGTTGAAAATGATAGAAATAATTCTGTTGATAGGCAATTTATCTCCTACTATACGTTACCTATTTTTGGATTCCTTATTGGTTTACCCACACCAATCAAGCTGGGAATTTGTAAATATGTTCCTTCTCGGAAGCTTTCTTCTGCTGATAATGGTAAATACCGATTCTCTGCTTTTAAAAAAGAGTCCACTGTAGGAACAAGTAAGTCAGTTCTATTCATCGACTGAAAAATATATATAAGTATGTGAATTTGAAAAACTAATATCTCGGCTTAACCATTACTCTTTCATGTTATAATAATATTAAGTCTGTCTTTACTAATATCAGTATATATTAGTATTGATAATACTAATATATATCAATGTTAGACATACAACATATTGTATCTAATATTGATTATATTAGACATATAATAATAATATAAATATAATAAGTTCTTATTATACTCTTTATAATACTATATATTTATGTTTATATAGTATAATTGAGTTTTTGTTATACAATCATGGAAGTATAGAGTAATGTTTGAATTATTAGTTAATGTTGAAATGTAGAAATGATACTCATAGTTCATACTCATACAGTGGTAGGTTTATGGTCTATCTCACCTCTGAATACATCTGTAATGCTTGCAGTAAGTCATGTACACTTTTTCCTCTGAGACAATCCATTGTATTGGCATCACATCTCAGAATTCTGACAAGTTGTTTAGAAACTTGTATTGTATCGTTGTCAGTTATCCAGGGTGCTGTCGCACTTCCAGAAGACAGCACTGCCTTTTGAAATAAGCCTGTGCATAAAAAATATACTCTAACTGATGAGAATATAACACAAATATAAATTGTAAGTAATACAAATGCATATTTGAGCAATTGTAAAAAAAATCGAGAGGTTAGTATTCAGCAAGACAAGATAGACCCAAAGTAGGGTAGTTTACCATATGTTCTGGGCGATGTCATATGCAGAGAAACGCTCGACGCGCCTGAGCAGTGACCAAATAGCGTGATATTCTCTTTGTTGCCTCCGAAATGAACAATATTTTCTTTAACCCAGAGCAATGCGTAGTATTGATCTAGCAATCCTAAGTTTCCTCGAAATTCTGGGATTCCCAGGCAGAAGAATCCAAAAATATTGAGTCTGTAGGTTACTTTTACTACAATGAAACCCCTCGAGGCAAGATCTTGTCCGCTGAAGTTCCATTTTGTATCCCTTGCAAAATCAACCCCTCCAATATATACTACCACTGGAAATTTATACGATGAATTTATCTAGAAATATACAAAAAAAAATATGAGCTAAGCGTAAGATGAATAGGGTTTGAAATAAATTCATTGATATCTGATTGAGCATGATAAAGTAAGAATATTATCATCAAGTGTTAGAATGTAAATGACCACTTTATGTGGTGCAGTGTTACACACTTTGGGCGCCCAAATGTCCAAGTACAAGCAATCCTCTTTCTCATTTTCTGAGTTTAACGGTAGTTGAGGACAACCGGGTTTAGATCTGATAGCTTGGTAGGTTCCATTCCATCCCTGATGAATTCTTGGAGCTGCAAATCTCAAAGATCCTACAGGTGGAGCAGCATATGGTATACCGCAAAAAATACGAACATTCAAGGATTCAGAAAAAAACTGAAAAATAAATATAAGATTTGATAAGCATACCTACTTAGAAGGATACTATAAGAGGATCTATAAGGTCATACAAGAAACTTTAAGAAGGTCATATGATTACCAGCCTTCTAAAACTAGTTAGCTAATACAACAACTATCCAATGATGTACCTGCATTAATATTTAGCTGTAATTGCCCCCCTATAGCTGTATGCGCTCGTGGCAATTACAACTTTTTGGATAATGATAAGGCTAGGGACACAAATATGTTTGTGTGTTTCTCTAGAGATATATGTACTATATAATTTTTCAAAATTTTTTTATGGAAATCATTTATGTTGTTTTTAATATTTTAATTATATATTTGGTTTTAAAAATTGATAAAGTATATGATTCATCGAATATTTGAATTAAATTTATTTCTATGCTCGATACTACTTCGACTATGTTACTATCATCTGGTAAAGATCTATCAACATAAATGCAAATGATCGTTATGGCATTGCATAACAAAACAATAACAGACTAGTTATTATGAAAATTCAATGAAAAGTTAGAAAAAAGTGTAAACTATTCTTAAACTTTGTGTACACATACGAAGTAGTAAATTGAAGGTAACTAAATGATTCATTTTCGTTTCAAGATAATATATAAGTGTGTCATATGAATTTATACTTGATTACCTAGAAATTTCATTTTTGCATATTTTCCACAAAAAGTTATTTCATTCAGAAATGATGTAGAAACTACTCGCTCTGACTATACAGAAAAATGTTCCTATATTGAATTGTTTATTTTATTTATAATCCAATCAATTAACAAAGGCACAATTAATGAAAATATAAGTAAACATATCACTTAATATTTGTAGTCAGAAATTATTTTTGTGTTAGAAAGATTAATCCTAAATTTATAAATGGTCACGAAAAGGATCTCATAAGTTTGTCTAAATGTAACAAAAAACTTGCGATTCCTTGATACCGAATAAAACTGGAATACTCACCCCTTCAACATTTCCTTGCCTTAACTGGACCCTTGGTGAAACTTCTCCCCAACACATAGAATATTTCACTAACAAAGCAACGTAGATTTTGTGTAGAAATATACTCTTCATTATTCAAAATTGAACCCAACATGTCACTTAAATAGGCAACACATTCAAATTCGTAATAACCAGATTGATGGTCATAAATACTCTTTCACGTTACTCCGCGTACTTCCGTTTTGTCCTTTTGTTTCATTTCCGCTAAAAAAACAACAGATCGTCGAGTAATGTAGATAATTTGTGCAGCAATATCCGAAACTAGCTGGATCATTATTAAGTAGTCGAATCTTTTTCTGGCAGTCAAAATTGTTAAATTAGGGACTTATTGATTTTTTCATTCGACTTAGTTTAGAGATCGTACCTTGATTTCATATATTTGTATCATTTTGTTTATTCATTTTATTTTTATTCAGTGAGTTGTTTCAGCTATTGGTTCACAACAAATCTTTTTCCTCTTCATGGAATAATATCTTTAAACAATAGAAGAGTTTTCGTAGTCTCAAAGTGTATCTTAGATGTTCTTAGATCCATTGCGAAAAACTACCTCAGTTCTTTTTTAATACAATTTTGTGTATTGAAGTCGCCGCGCATCCACCATTCCCGTGCATTTTCAAAGTTTCGTTCAAAACTAATGCCGCCAAATTGTTGATAAACTAACCATTTGTCAGCATAACTTTCAAGAGTATGATCATCTTTTAAAACACACGTGGAACACATCCACTTGTGTTAGAAATAAACTCCGTTGGTAAAAGGCTGTAGCCAATAAAACGTTCTATCATGTTAAACATAGATAATATTTTCAGTATTTTGAGTCATTTGAAGAATCACCTAAATATCTAAATATTGACCGTTCTTGAACTTCAAGAGAGAAGAGGAAACAGTTGAAATAATCAAACCTTCAAAGATTTTAGTGGAACTATTTCTCAATATATTTTGTCGATTTCCTTTTTACTATTCATTTTATCTCTTAGGTTTTATCTTATTAGGTTATGAAGAAATAATGATTTTTATTCGAATGTGTCAAGCGACCTTCAGTTTTTAGTGCAGTAGTGCAACATAATATGCAAATTCAGAACGAAAATCTTTATATGGCACAAATTGGATTCGGCCTTAGATGACGTTTACCTATCACCTTTCAAGCTGGATATGGTAAGACTCCAGATGCTTGAAGGTCATTAAACAAGAAACCTTTGACTATCTATTGCAGAACGTATTGCTCCAAATTTTCGAAAATACTACGTTAATGACATTGAATTAGGAAATTGACCACGAGGAGTTATTTTTTTACTTTAAATGTTATACTATTTTTTAAATCTGAATATTTCATCGCAATGGGCTGCCTAAGTCTTGAAGACGTCACAGAAAGGGGCGGAGCTATCAATTGGTTCTAAACAAATCATTTTATAACAGCAAAGTCCCATAAGAAACATTTTTTCAGAATTTTCTCATTTTTGGAGGTACAATAAGACTTCTCTATAAAGTTTAACGGTGATATTTTAAGCAGAATCATTTAATTAAATTAAGTAACTGCGGTAAAAACTGTCGGATATGATTTGCTGAAAAATCACACTTTTTAAACCAAATACACAAATGAAAGTTCTTATTATATTACCAAAAACCTAAAATAACAAATTACATGGGATTTTACATCAAAAAATTCATTTGTTTGAAGTCATTATGACGTCAGACTTGGGCAGACCATTTATATGAAATAGAAGTTTTATAAAATAATGAGGAATTCAATCTTTCGAATATAGATAGAAAATTTTAGCGGAAATAATTTTACCTATTCACATTTAGTTCAAGGAATATTTTTACAACAGAATGTATATAATTCATTATTTTAAAATACATGTAAACTACAATTTAAGCGATTTTTATATCTAGTATACAAGGGTGGGGTGAAAAGTTTCCGGTCTGACCAAGAGATGGCGCCACTAGGTCTACTTTTGGAGCTGCGTCCTACAGTACCATTCATACTGAGCTTGTATGTAAAGTTTCAGCCCAATCGCTATGTTAGTTTGCGTTTTAGAGCACATTGCGCGATACGCTTCCGTTGTAAACGTGCTGTCATAAAATACTTCTATTTGAAAGGTTTTATACCAAAACAAATAGAAGAAAGAGATGGATTCAACATTAGGAGACTCCTCCTCATCGTATTCAACTATTAATCAGTGGGTTTCTGAATTCAAAATGGGTCGTGTGAGCACCTCTGACGAGCCTCACTCAGAACGGCTCGTTGAGGTCACAACTTCAGAATTGATTGAGAAAATCCACCAATTAGAATTGGAAGACCGCAGATTGAAAGTGCATGAGATAGCCGAGACCTGTAGGATGTCAGCTGAACGTGTGCGAAATATTTAGCACAACCATTTGAGTATGGAAAAGGCGTGTGCAAGATGGATGCCGCGTTTACTAACGCTCAACCAAAAACTGATTCGATAAAACATTTCCACCGAAAATTTGGCGCTGTATAGGCGTAATCCAAACGAATTTTTGCGTCGATTCATAACTGTTCAAGAGACTTGGGTTCACCACTACACTCCTGATAATAAAGAACAATCAAAACAGTGGGTTGGAAAGGGGGAACCAACTCCAAAGAACACCAAAACAATTTTATCGGCAAACAAGGTTATGGCTACTGTTTTTTTGGGGTGCTTGAGGAATATATACATTGATTATCTTGAAAAGGGTAAGACTATCACTGATCAATACTACTGAGACTTATTGAGACGTTTGAAGGATACGGTGCAAATTAAACGACCTCATTTGGAGTAGAATTTTTTTTTTCATAACGATAACGCATCAGCTTATTCGTCGATTGTGGCCATGTCCAAAATCCACGAATTGAAGTTTGAATTAAGGCCGCATCCTCCCTACTTTCCAGACTAAGCCCCCAGCGACTAGTACCTATTTCCTCACCTCAAAAAAAGGCTTGGCGGTAAAATATTTGAGAGCAACGAAGAAGTTATCGAACTATAAATCAGTATTTTGAGGAGCTTGACAAATCTACGTTTAAAACTGTTAAACTGGTAAGCTAAATTAGAACACCGTATGAGAAATGTATCAGTGTTGATGGAGATGATGTTGAAAAATAAATTTTAAAACATCGTTTTTCTATGTCAGGCCGGAAACTTTTCACCCCACCCTCGTATACTTTTATGGGAGACTAGGTACTAAGAAATCATATTCAAATTGGAATAAATTTTCTTATGTAAAAGATTCATTCACACATTATAAATAGGAGAGAATTGTAAAAGATAAATAGCAATATCACAAATATTACAATATGAGAGAATATTGTAAATATGATATTTTTCAGTATATTTAGGTATGTGAGATTGAATTCTCGCTTACCTCTTGATGAGTCATGATTATATAAACATTCAAATCAAACTCTTGGCTTAATTTTTTTTTTTAATTCAGTGGACCTACAGTTTAACGCCGGTTCCGAACGGCCATTGGGCTTGTAATCGATGTACATTACCCAGCATTTTTCATTATTCAAACTACTTAAATCATAGATAAACACAAACACCCATGCCTTCAGCGGGGCTCGAACCCGAGTTCTACCGCACCAAAGTCGGGAGTTCTACCAACTAAGCTACGGAGACCGGCTCTTGGCTTAATGTTTCACAAATATATTGAATAATAAAATAAAATTACACCGTCCAGTCTTAATAATGAGCTGACCACTCGAAACATGTCGACTCAACGCTGTAATATTATTTTATTATTTATTTATTTGTGAATCATTAAGCCAAGAGTTTGGTCCAAATTTTTATTTAGGTATGTTCCTAGTTTTGAACAAAATGAGTTCGATTTTTCAGGGAAATTAACACTTTATGTTTAACTTTTCAACAAAGCAATCTAATTTTCTTCGATTTCTCGTTTATTTCGAAACTGTAGTTTTTCCTGCAATTATCCAAATTCGGAGAAGATGGTATAAGTAGCTCGAGCAAGAGAAAACGTCATCACACTGCACTATTATCGCCATATTTCACTAATTGCGATCGACGTTACTTTATTTGTGTTTGAACGAGCCAAGTGACCTGAAATACGTTGTCCTTATATGGCGATATTGCAACATCGTTTTATTCGTCGTAGCTTATCAGCCTCTTATTCACTTTAGTGGAACACATGTTGACTTTTTCTGGAGAATATCACTGCATATCAACAGTTGTGAAAATCAACATTCGAGCGTTTTCGATATTTTTTCAGTTTCTTAGGGGCTACGTTTGGATAATTTCCAATAATCTTTTAATATGCATAATTCTTTCAAATATTTCTGAATGATGCACTAAAAAAAACCTGAAAAGCAGTATAATGAAAAGAAAAAACACAGATTATTTATTGCATTTGATATATAGATCATATATTAGAGTATTTTTCTTAATTTTTTGTATCATAAAAGCTGACCTATGGATAATTCTCAAAATTTTGAACTAGGTTTGATCTTTTCGAATAATTCTCCAAAATACAATAAAAAAACATCATGAAGAACATTTAGTATCTTCAAAGAAATTCGTGATCAAATATGTTGAAGAAATTTTTGTATTTTCGATGTACTTGGGTAACTATTTAAAATTTTCATTCACATTTCATGAACTCCTGAAGATATTTTTCCAGAATGATTCAAAACGTCGAAATTGTTGGAATATTTTTATAGATTTAGCGCGTCTTTTTCTTGTACGCTCAATCATTGAATATATTCTTGTCACACGTTTCATAGACTTATCTTACACAATATGTACAACAAAAACATAGACACGCCTGAATCTAATTAAATATTGAAGAATTATTCGATAGGAAAACTGCAAAAATAGATTATTTCGATGGTTATAAGAGATTTAATAAAGATATGACGGTATTTTTTCAAATATTTCAAACTTTGACTTCTGAAATCAGAAAACTGAAAGGATTGATTGTTATATTGTATGAATCATTTATACTTGAAACACTGGTACTTTCATAATGTCAACAGTGCCAAATATGAATTTTTCTAGAAGCTTCTACAATTCCTTGACAAACACACACCATTTTTTTGCCCGGTTAGGGGAAATGATCTATTAAAACGCTTCTATATCCAATATAGAGAAAACTTATTAAAAATCCGAAAATTAAATGTTTCGTCGCCAAATAAATCCCCATACGTTCATATGAGACGAAAATGGAATGATAATGAAAGTGGGGTTAGGTTCAATTCTATAAACAACTAAGTAAATCTCATGGACGCTCTCTGCATCTATTCTTAGTATGTATTCCAACATCTTCACAGGTTATTTAGTTGCTATTAAAGTGCTCAAAGGTGTTTAAGTTTTGAATATTAACTTGTAATTAACAGCAAATCCATCAAGGTAAATAATTGTGAGAATTATCATGGCTACAGATTAAATACAAACGTACTACTTTCGACCGCGTTTTGAGAAAAGTTTTCTAATATTAATTCAATTTGGTTAAAGGTGTATTTCTTCTCAGAAAGTCCTTTTAGATTCTGCTGCTTTTACTTTTAATTGATATACTTACTAAGATACCATTGCTGCATACTTCATAACTTCTTTTAAGTATATCTTCAAGATCAGTTTCTCCAGTTCAAAAATAAATAAACACTGCAGACAATGAACCTTATGATTACAAAATGTAGATAAGGACACTATTGGGTTCAGTCAATAAAGCAACAATGAATAATTAATTTCAATAAATTATTATTGTTTGGTCTCGTTAATTTTTTAAATTTTAATTGGAAAATTTTTCCAAGCTGCATTTCTTAACAATTATATTACTGAACTGATTACTTTGAAATAACTCTTGGCCTTTGTTCTCAAAGGGTTATTTTGATAGAATCAACATATTCCGTTATTATTTATAACTTTCGATGATGAATTGATTAGAAAAATAAATGCTGGTTTTTTATTCTGATATGGTTTTCGAATTTGTTGACATATCAATTTTTGATCAAGTCAAATTTATACTGTCCTCTCCAAATTCTTCAAAACCTCTATTCATAGAATTTCGAGACAGGTCTTTCTTTTTTAGAAAATTTTCTTCGAGTTTTTTCATTGAGATGGTGGATGCGCTTTTCTGCACATAAATGAATGATCACTAACTTCTGTATTTCCTTTGATATAATTTTCATAACGCAAAATATTTTTTTTTCGCATATATATACTACAGTGATATGATTATTTTTCAGCCGTCATATAAATAGAGATTAAAATTTCAATACTTAAACCATGACATTATTAAATGAATATTTCGATTAAGAGTCTCAGTATTTACTATATAGGTACATATATATATATATATATATATATATATATATATATATATATATATATATATATATATATATTATATTTATGTGCTTGGGTATTTATGTTTCTTTATTTTTCAAAAAATACGCTTCCGCAAGCCTGAATTCAATGTTTAAATTATATCACGTAACATTTTCCGCAATAAGGAAAATTATAAATAAACAAGGGATAATAGAATCCCGATATAAAGCTGATACAGAACGTAGGAAAAGTAAAATTCTTCATAAAATAATCCATAGAGTCAACACCTGCTGTTTGATCTACATCGAATAATTGAAAAATATTAAATGAAACAAAAACATACCAACAAAATGAGTCCTTGTTCTCTAAAATTGTCCATGCGTTTCTGACCTGAACTTTCCCTATTATTTCCTCTATAACTCCAATAAAGCCTGCAAAAATTGAAATATTTATCCCGTTTCCATATTCATGATCGTATGAAACAAAAAAATGAAAACAAATTCCACTGAATGAATGAAGTCAATATAAATTAATAAAATTTTTTGTTGCTCGAAATCAGATGGATTACGGTAAACTATAGAAACCATAGAAAAAGTTGTTTGTCAAATTTTCTATGGATGATATAAATTTATATTTAACGGAGTCACTTTTCTTTATCCTAGGTAGTTTTCTTTCCTTTACCCTATGTTTTGGGTTTAATTATTATATTACTTTTTATTTTTATATTCATACTTCATTATATTAGGTGATAGGCTCGGCTAAGTTGCAGACGGATAAATACAAGAAACGCATAAATAAATCAGAAAATCTGAATTCTAAAATCTAGAACATAGAAGATATTATACAGGAGAAAAGTTATCTAAATAATTAACCAGTTGAGGAGAAATTTAGAATATTGAATACATCAAAGAGTAATACGATAAATAAGATACTGAATTAGATAAATATAATATGAGGAGGAAATTATTACCTCTATGTGCATTAAATTTAAGGAATAATTTGTAAAAGTCACAATTGATGCCGCACAATATTTTTGATTATTAAGTGTATATGATGATTCCAAGCATTATTTCCTAATTAAATATGTAATAATACTCTATCGTGAGTTTGATAATATACGATAAATATGAATAGAATAGAACATTAACGTAAAGGCATTTTAAATGTCAAATATAATAAGATTTTTTCTTATGTCAAAGTGTTTTAGTATTTACCATAACAATATTATAGTTTTCTATATAAACTAATATCGAAACACGAAATATTTGAAATCGAAGTATATTATTGAAACAGCAGAATTTTTGTTATAATTGTAATGATTGCAATGACTCACCGACTAACAGTAATAAATCGTGTATATATTATTCCTAAATTTGGTGAATTGGCATGAAACAAATTACTAACTCGAATACAAAAAAACGGAACATATCTCTTTGTTCAGATTAAAATTAGAGACACTTTAGCCATGACACATATATTTCTTTTATCCATTTAATGGTCTCCAAAACTGGTTCTGTGTTTATGTTTGCTATATCTTTTTTGGGCCTAATGGATTTTTCTTCCGCTTACGCCGTCACCCACCTTTCTTTTTCATTTCAAATGCGCTATCTATAGTGTGAATAGTATAAACAAATTTCGCGGCGTACAACGGGTTCGAAGCATTCGACCATGTATCTGAAAACCTTACAATGTATGAGCTGGCAACACTGATTCATTAATTATGGTTAAAAAGTATCCAGTCTAGACGATGACTTAACAGGATCTTTCGAAATGACTCTCCTTAACATGAATATCCCATATAATACTTATTTCCAGAGAAACAATCAATGTTTTCATAATAAATCATGATTTTATCGTGGAAAAATGAACAGTTATCGTCTATTACACCCACGAATTCCTGAAAAAATCGACCATTTGTCGGATTTGACCGTAGAATTTCTACACGGCAGATTAGTGACCATTAAAGGCGTATTGTACCCAATTCAGTTTAAGAAAGGAACGATGAAAGCTATATCAACATTCCATTCGTAGTACCTATCTTTGTTTATACAAGGCTACGATCTTATTTATCTACGAAGTGTAATCAGAAAATGCACTTACGGAAAGTTTGTTTATTATTCAGATGTTTCATTATTTATGTAACTTGAAAAAAAATGCTCTAAAAACGTCATTAGGGATGCTAACATCTTACACTTGATCATTGTATCCCTCCGCGTGACTGTGAAAACAGATCCTTCTGGTAATTTGAAAAAGCCCAATTTTATGCTGAGAATTCATCAATTTCACCAAAAACTCACATATGTTGTGGTGTTTTATATATCAGATTCTGTTTTCGATTCAACGTTTATTTTTATTGCTTTATATACAATCTTTTTCAGGAAGATCAAGAGGTATAAATAAAAATGATTTATATAAATTAAATATAATTCTTTACTTTATTCATTATTTTCGACAATTTCGAGAATATTTGATCTATGGTTAGTTTGGTAGAGAAACTGCTTGCAATTCTCAAAAAATTGAAAACATGCCAAAATAAAAATGAAAGATGTAATAGTAAAGTTTCATTCGGTGACAATTCGAAACGAAGCAAATAAGAGCATTTGGCAACTACGTAATATTCTACAACATAATTGAAATGAAATAAATTAATGCGCAGACTCTAAACTTGGTAAATCATCGCTGAAAAAAATTACTGTGTAATTCAAAATAGTTGGCTTAATTCTACAAGAATTGTTTCATTGACGTGACGAATGCTTCTGGTTGTTAACTTATTCTCAAGAGTTAACAATATTTGTAGCAATTCTTGACAAAGTGTCAATATGTCTGAAACATAGGTATGTCTAATGAGTTGAACACTTTTTATGAATTTTCAAAATTTTTCTCTATATTTGTATAGATAGCAAATTGTTTGTTACGTGACCTTTTACTACATAAAAATATTAATGAGTTTATCAGAGCAACTTTTTGGATAAAGCTACTTTACTGCCACAGCCCCTGAAAATACAAAATAATAATTTTTGTAGTATTTCGTAGCTCAAAATTTTGTATTAATTTCATTCAAATTTTCAAAGGAAGTTTGTTGCTTGAAATATCATGATGATATTTTCATTGCTCGTTAACCCTGTAAAGAGCTAATGGTGGTATAGGGTGAGTGGTGAGAAGCGCATATGTTATAAAATAAAAATAATGAAATTTACTGCATTGTTATCAAATCTTCTGTATAAACATTTTGAAGTTCTTTACCGTATTTCACCAAGATTCACCTCAGAAGTCAATTTACGTAACGCTCTTTTAAAAAATTGTGTGATTAAACATTTGGCTAAATTCCACAACTATGTTTCAGTACAGTGGACATATGTTGCATCAAATTCTTGATAATAGATAAAAAAGCCAAAACATGTCAAGTGCATTTATCAACTTTTGTAGACTTTATATCTGTCGTACCCGACATGACATTATTTTTTATTTATCGTCATTAGAATGTATCAAATTCAGGATTAAAATTAATTGATTAATGAATCGATAATCTTGTGGGAATTTTCTAGATTGTTCACAGAAATCAGCAAGACTTGAATCCATTGATATTATACGAATAACTTCGCTGATCGCAGCATAATGATGATGGCGTAATGTTTGAAATTACATAGTTGCATAATAAAAATTTCCGTGGTTTCAAGATTGGTTTTATACCATTCAACTCTTCATGCCTGATATAATTCGATATTTAGTCAAAAACAAAATTGAAATCGATAAATATCTGTGATTGGATAATGCAATTTTTCATCAACCCCGGTAGAAAATCGCAAGCTCAAGGTCGCCATTTGTGTTATGCATCCTCAACTGAAATGGTTGAGTAGGTATTTTTCTGGGAATCGAATGGCTCATATCCACGTATGATGCGATAATTCAGAGAATTTCTCCAACTGTTGAAAGAGAGGTAGAAAAATATTCACTTTATTCGGGAATGAACGTCAACGCATCCAGGCGTGTCTTTGCGCATGTGTGTTTATTTATGGGCCAGTAGAAAGGTGACATATCATAGAGGAATTCCCCTATTTTTTCAAAAAAACCCTGCGGTGTTATATATACAGGGTGAGTCAAGGTAAACGCGATGATGCGTTATTACGAAAAGGTTAATTTTTAAAATAATATGACCACACAGTCATGTGGGGATTTATCAAGGGTATATTCTAAAAATAGTTTGATACATACAGGTGTTCCAGAAATGTGTGACATACCAAAGATATGTTTTTTCTTATGGAACTCCCTGTATTTGACTACGTTTTTGGGTTTTACGTAAAAAATAAGATAAACTTTCTTCAATATGTCATATACCTAACAATTATAGTTTTTGAGATATTTCGATTTTTCGGAAATTGAAGAGTCCACAAAAAAAGACAACAACTCCGAAACAATTGACTTTAGCGAAGTGAAATTTTTTGTGTGAATAAAAGAGCTATTACCGAAAGTTTTAATGAATTCACCTTCACTTAAAGTCCTATGGGGTGTCCAAAATTTGATGTTCCTCTGCTACTAACATATTCAAACTACAATATCATGCTTATTTTGAATGGGACACACTGTGTTTTTCAATCCCATCATGTAGCA
The DNA here is from genome assembly GCA_030704895.1 of Henosepilachna vigintioctopunctata. NCBI lineage: Eukaryota > Metazoa > Arthropoda > Insecta > Coleoptera > Coccinellidae > Henosepilachna > Henosepilachna vigintioctopunctata. The sequence continues at coordinate 2,567,988 of JARQZJ010000122.1, read as the reverse complement.
AATTACATTCTCTTTGAAAAGTTATAGAAGTATTATATGTCTATTTCTATTAGTTTTATAATTATTTTCAATTTTGTGAAATTATCATTTATCTTCATCTATTTTGTCACTTTAATATGCGAAGGGATGAGTGCTTCTTCTCAAAAAAAGATGAATGTTTCATACTTCTCATACCGGCTTCACCTCTGAATGTTTCATCAGTTTCTTGAAGAGCTCTAGAACACTATTGAGTTTTTGAGTATTTATCTTTTTCAAAGTTTCGCATTTTTGAAAATTCGAAGTAGGCTTTCAGTTATTCCTTTTTTTCTGAAGTAGGCTGCAGTTAATTAAAGTGAATCAGTTTTTGAATTTATTCAGATCGTTTACTTGTTTTGTCTAAACCAGTATCCACAAAAGTTGTAAAAAATTGTTTACCCTGTATATTATGGTTTAAAGTTGATGTTTAATTCAATTTCACTTTCTTTTTTAATAATAATAAGGTATTTATTTAACATAATCGCTGCATCATATTACAATATTCAATAAGAAGTTAATTAAAATACTGAAAAGTAAAGTATATAAATAACATAATATTAAAGAACAACGTTATACATTGCACTTAACTAATATTTATTGATAAACACTAATTTAGAGTACTAGAAGTAATGAAACGCAATTGAATCAAAATGACATTAAACTGTATAGCATTAAGTCAATTTAAACATTTCTAAACGTCTTTCGAATACTTTCAAACTGTCTCAGTTTTTCATATCTGCAGGAAGTCCATTAAACACCATCAAACATTTATACAAAACAGAGTTTGGCTTTTGTCTAGTGTAACATTTTTCTAGGATAAAGTCTGCGTGGTATCTCGTATTATTATTATGTACATTTCTAAATAGTCGAACTCTATCATGAATGTAAGTTGGTAACATATTCCTTTTCATTTCAAAAAGGAAAAATTGTACGTTAAACAAAACTCTTTGGTTAACAGATAACATATTTAACACATTAAGCATGGATTTGACAAGTGGATATCTATTACGTTTTTTCGCTAAAAACATTGAAAATAAAAAATTTTTAAATTTTTATATATTACATTTTAATATATATTTCTCAGCTCTATTTTGTAATTTTACCAATCGACTTATTTTATATTGATTATATTAAACAGTATACAAAAAGATATTAATAAATGTTTTATTGATCATCAATGTTTTGTTGAATAGTGTTGGAGTTTACTTGATGTAAATCCATTATATTTGTACATAAGGTAAAATTCAAACACTTGAACTTTTGATTTACACTTTTATTGACAACATAGCATGACGCGTTTCGTCGTTACAAACGACTTCTTGAGATGCTACTAAAATACTGACTATATTCAGTATATCTAATACATATCTATAATACAGTTGTTAATAAAAGTGCAAATCAAAAGTTCAATTGTTTGAATTTTAGCTTACATTCAATCAATGTCTTGTGTTTTTGGCGATGTTACAATATTCCATTTAGGTTTACGTTAAGGTGAACAGATATTTATGGCGACATTTTTCTTCACAAAAATGTTCGTAAAAGAAATTCGTATTTGTGAAGCAGGTCTAAGAGTAGAGAAATATTATACGACAAATATGGGCTCGAATCCCATCTAATATATAAATGAGTGTGACTTAGATACGTGAGCGTAATAAATATATGACAAATGAATTTAGATTGCAACCCCTATGACCACATTTAAACCATAGTTATATATGAAATCGAGTATAACATCTCAAGTAGTGGGAAAAAATCAATTGGATCATCTTGAAATTGGTGTTTGTTTTAATTCTCTGAATTTTAAGGACCACCACAACCCGAAGCGAACGACGTCAACTACCGGAAGGAAAGCGACGTGATGGCATCTCTCTGAAAGATTAGAGTCAAAATTGATCGTATGATGGATTGAAATCGTTCGCGAATCGCGACTACAAAAACTGGGAGCTGATAAGAAATTGAGCGTTGTTAATACAGAGGTCTCCTCCGAATGAGCGAAGTTAGCTACCAGACCACCGGTTTCGAACCGGTCGGTTCGTACAATGTTCGACGCGATGCCGAGTATTGCGAAGTTGACGACGAGATGGTGACCACTGAACGCGAGCTGGCTGAAGATGCCCAGTGGAAAAAAATCCAACAAAACACGTTCACTAGATGGGCGAACGAACACCTCAAGACGGTCGAGAGGCATATTGCGAATTTGGAAACGGACCTTAGCGATGGCCTGAGATTGATCACATTGATCGAGGTGCTGGCCGCCAAGAAATTGCCAAAACACAACAAGAAGCCGATGTTTAGATCGCAAAAACTCGAAAATGTGTCGGTGGCTTTGAATTTCCTACAGACCGATGAGGGTATCAGAATTGTCAATATCGGTAAGTACATTTTAATCATCCCCTTATCGTTTTTGTTACCGCATCCTTGTTGAAAGATTCGTAATTTTCCTTCGATTATATCGCGATTGAAAAAAAATATCGTTCGGTTTTGTTTCGACTATTTCTAGTTTGTCTAGCGCGACGGTCTGAATTAAATAAATAAATAAATTCGGAATATATTCGAAAATGTTCCATTTTTCTCGACAACAGTTATGTATATTTAAATTTTCAAATAGAAACGCTGGAACGTGAATGTGCGATGATGTCATTATACCGGTCAGGTTTACGTTGAGGCTGCAAATTCGTGTCTTGCGACTATTTGAACCCAACCATTCCGAAGTCGATATTCCCGAATTATTTTCCAATCAGGTTGTCATCAGGTAAAACAGATTTGTTTACAAGTAATTTTCACAAAGTTTCACTTTTTAATATCGATATATTGAAAATAAAGCCGATCGAATGTCGCGAAGTTTTTTTTCAAAATTCGATTTTTCTTCTCGATTAACACTGAATAATTTGAGTGATTAATATCTTTGCTATTTAAATTCCAATCTTTATATCTTCTCTTATACGTTGAAGCTTCGTTCAATTAAATAAGTTCATGAAGAATGAAAACTAATGCCCGTCGAATTTTCCACCACTTTCAACCATTTAAATACTCTTTTGCTCAAGAAAATCGCAGGATAAGCAAAATTCACGTAATTCGAACATAATTTGTTGATATATTTCGTGCTAAATATCAGTGAGCATACTAATATGAAAATATTGAAGTACTCAATGGAAAAATGTTGTGTGTTACCTCAGGACGTTTCGAGACTTTTAAGCATTATTACATCCTCGAATTGAGCGAATGTCGAAATTTTCCATTCAAAATTCGAACTACATACCTCATAATTTATATATAATTCTCATTTGTTTTGTTGGCTACTTAACAACTCAAAATTAGTGTGTTTTACACTGTATTTATCCAGTTATTAACGATTTTGTTTATTTATTGTTAAATATTACTTCTTATTATTAAAAATTCAAATACTTCGATGTGTATTGACGTGTAAAACTCGAAATTATACCGAGAAAAAGGAAGCTCGAAATGTACGTGAATAAATTTCGATTATGCATTTTGAAAATTCATTAATTATAAGAGAGTGTAAAATATTTTGAACGTTCACTCTCCCATGTCGAGACGACGTGAATTAATCGCCTATTATATTGTTACTGATAACCTTGACACAATTTCCAAAATTTGTATGTACAAAATGCCTCTTTTCGAAATTTCGCTAATAATTAATTTGGGCAATGCTCTATTACGAGTTTTAAGTCTGCGTTCGTTGATGTTGTCTGCGTTAATTAGATTTGATTGAATTCAATTGGGAAACAAACCTTTTGTTTACAGTATTTGTGAGCGAGTAACAGTCTAAATATGGAGATGACATCAAACACCTTGGCGAAGAAAATATCGCCGCTAACATGCCTGCCTGTGTTGTGGGTTTACGTGTGATATACGGAAATTATAATTTCAGTGTTATGTAACAGTTATTTTTTCGATACTTTTCCAGTACATTTGACCGCGAAAATTGATAAGAGTTAACATTCCTTCGTGCTCTCTTGGAGACGTCGATATAAAGTGTATTAAATTGTGCTATGAGCACCTAGCGTGATTCAATTTACCACAAAAAGAACCAGTGGCGTAGGTAAAACAGTAACTCTTGGGTGGAATTCGTAAAAATATTCCCATCGGATGTTTTCAAACTGAAGTGGCCAATTATTTGAGAATAGCCCTCATGCTGATTATAAAGAAATCAACAATCATTAAGTTAAATTAATTGAAATGAGAATAAAAAACAATTGGCTAGTTTCCCAGAATTATATTGTTGCTTGACAATTGTTCCGAGGTATTACACCACTGGTTCACTGTTACTCTTGAAAATGGAGTAACACCCCGAAACAATTGCCTAGAAACAATGAATCTAGCTGATGCTGATCGTTTATACTTTTAGTTTATATCATTAATGGATTGGGCCGATATTTGATGAAAATCTAAATACATAATTTAATAAAATAATGACATTATTTCACTTCATATTTGACGTAAGTACGGCTGAAAGGGGGCTTGGGGGGCTTGAAAACACCACAAATGTCAAATCACATTTTTTTCGATGAAGTTATGAAAATGAATACATAATTTAAATTAGTAGTAATGCCTTCTAATTAATCAGTGAGGGATATACATAATGTTCAATATTTGGGGGGGGGGGTGTATTGGCAAGAATGGTGGAATCCAAGACCAAGAAAACAGCGAAACAAAGTAAATTAAAGTGAAGGTGCATAACTTAGTTGACAATTCTAAAAAATTCCAATAATTCTAAATTTAATATGAACTATGATAATTTCCAGGAACCTGATTGTAAGAATTTGATTCTTAAAAAAAAAGGACATAGGTAAGCCCATAGTAATATAGCCACTCAGAAATTTAATTTTTATCTAGAGCCTCCTATGAATTTACGTTAAGTTAAAACGTCATAGTATACCTTGAAATTTTATGGTTCATTTTTTTAATTGAAAATTGATTTTTAAATTCATCAACTACATCGAAGTTTTCCATGATTGCAAGGGCGCTGACAGATTTTAACGAAACGGAAACTTAAACACATAAAAGGAAAAACAATTCAAGTAGCTTGCTCTCAAAGTGTACGAATTATCTGCTTTCGATGAATATCTCCCTGAAAACGCAGAAATTTTGCGTATTTATTTCTACAACTTATTGGGTTCACTCTGTGATAAGATAGGCAAGAGATGCAAAACATGGATGCGTGGAAATGTCCTGAAATAATACATTCGTGGGCAACCTTTTACAGAAAGTTTTGAAGGGGGTTCTTGCTTTTTTGGAATTGAGCAGGTAAATATGATGACTTTACTCTTACTGCGAAGGCAAATTTGTTGTACCAGATGAATTTGTGGCTGATAGACCCTGCTCTAATTAGATCTAAACAATTTTTAACTAGGTTTGCCAGTGGTTGTCTCGAGGGCGTCCATTTCCCCGTAGTTGAATTAAATTAAATTAAATTGAATTGAATTAATTTACCTTGCCAAGTATTGTTTATTTTAATTAAGTAGGAATTTAATTGACTGTCCAATGATCTGAATTATCACATATTTTGTCTTATATCATCTGATGATCGTTAGCCATTGATCGCAACTTGAGAAACGTGTCATTACGCAAGCGCATTGAACAAATTTTCATTGTTGTGGTAGTTTACACGCAAGCGCACTAAATAAAATTTTATTGTATGAATCAATGAAATAAAATTGACGAGAATTTTCCATTTGTGGAGTTGAAATGAATCATGTGTATAAAAAGATCCATGAGCCAACTTAATGTCTTAATGTCATAGACTGTGAAGGTCGTCTGAATAAATGAACTTCTCATTTTTTTCAATCAATTTTCATCCCATAATTGAAGTTGTTGTGCAGGCGAAAATGAATCCGAGATTAATCATATCCCAAAACAAAGGATCGTTGTGACGAAATCGTTTATGTATATAGAAATAAGATTTCGATTAATTAATTCTGCGATTACCTTAACAATAACCTTCCGATCGTGACTCGAATTGCACACAGTTATAATAATAATCAGCTGACCTCAGGCAGTTAAATCATATAAATGAAGACCAACAAACGCGACAATAATGTCACATATATTTTGTTATCTTTCCCCCAAGTTATCTCCATTTGTAACCGAAATGTAAAGAATTGATGCAGTGTTGTTTAATTTTATGATAAACCGATGAGCTGGTAGTATAAATATTATGTTCGAGTAAATATTTTGTTACTCGGATTTAGTCAAACTGAACGCGGTTAGATGTATTTAATGACGAATATACCTCTTAATTCAAGTGTAGAATATTGAATAAAAAATTTTTCACAACGTGCAGATATTTTCAGCTTCTTTGAAACATTCGAACTGAATGATATTATTTAGATTTTTCTTCTTCTGGCCAAGTTTTAATCGAACGATGTTTGTCACCTTCAGTAGCTATCAATGTCGTATTTTTCCAGTAGAAATAGTTCTTACATTCTTTTGATGTAAATCCGTTATAATTGAATATAAACTAAAATTCAAACACTTGAACTTTTGATTTACACTGTATTGACAACACAGCATGACGCGTTTCGTCGTTACAAACGACTTCTTCAGAGTATTAGAGTATTCTGTTAGCATCCGAAGAAGTCGTTTGTAACGACGAAACGTGTCATGCTATGTTGTCAATAAAGTTCGAGTGTTTCAATTTTAGTTTATATTCAAGGATATTATTCAGATTTTTCTTCTTCTGGACAAGTTTGAATCTTTTTCACCTTCAGTAGCTATCAATGTCGTATTTTTCCAGTAGAAATAGTAGATTTTAGATCTTTTAGTACATCCTTGATGCCTTGGTTTAATTCTCTGGTGTATGCTTGCCGTACAGACATTGCCAGCTTATTTAAATCATTAGAATTGGATGACTCTGCTTGGATCTTTCCTTTCCTGGTTCTGCAGTTTTCCAAAGTTCTTTGATACGTTCAATAATTGTTCAATGTCGTATTCTGCAAAAGCAGAGAGTAGGTCTTAGGTTGCTTAGTAGATTTTTGATATCTTGGTTAATTCTTTGGTGTATTTCCATTCACCACGTGCCTTCTTCCACTGTGATCAATTCTTTTTCTTCGATAAGGATACCCAAACGCAGTATCTTCACAGTGTCTTCTCTACCTACAGTTCCGAGGAAAAAATTCCTTATAAAATAAAGCAGTTATACAAGCAGGGCTGGCACTTGTAGATTCATCATTTGCCTTGGACAAAAAGAGAAAATGCTACTGTTTTATGTCAAAATTTGAAAGATTTAAATTCCATTTGTTTCCCCGAGCAAGGGCCAAAATATAGCCGATCCTTAGCGCCGACCCTTAAGACAGGAAATTCGAACAAAAGAAAAGACTCATTTGAAAATTTATGAAATTTTTGTATGTGAAATGAAATTGTAGCCATCAACCCTTGCAGCGTCGTGGTGTCCTAGTTTAATTTCGAAGATTCTGGTAGTTTTTGAAATTAATTTTAGGTTAATTGTTATTTCCATAACGAAATGATGAGATGTTGATGAAAAAATGAAATAAAACATTTACTGATGACAAATATTCAAATTTACACGTGCTTCAAGATTACGGAAGGAAGTTGGTGGTCTATCGGGAAAGAATAATGAATCATTTTAACATTTTCTGTCCTACTGTAGTCCTCTTTGAAATACCATTGAAAACATTTATTGCATCATTTATATTCAATCCGATTTTCCCAAGTGTAAAACGCGACTATGGACGAGGCTTACGATATGTGCATGAAATGAATTTAACGAGCAGTTGTTATGGTTGATTCCATTTCTAATGGAAAATGTTTTATTCAGCAGTTTTTACGCTTACTCCAGGAATTTATCATTTTACTATCGGATTAATAAAATTTTTTATCGAGGTAATCTAAACAATCACTCGTGTTCAGTTGTTTTTATTTTTTCACGTTGATTGAAATCAGTGGCGTAACTGGTTGAGAACTGGACTAACGGACGTCATTACAACGAAATACTAGAGAAATATGTCAATTTAATAAGATGGAATGTAAGAATGCAATGGAAAATAAGAAATTTAATATCTGTGATATTTTCAGTGGCGGGTAAATGGGCGCTTAGCTCCTCCACAAATGAAAATTTCCATATTTCTTTGGTTACAAAAATAAATTTTCTGGACAAACCAATGGTAATGAATTATAACTATATTCAGGGCTAAAATTGTACAATATTAACAGCTTATGTAACAACGCACTATTGAAAATTTTTCTTACAATTACTGTGAAGTTAATCCGAAGGTACATTTTTCTTGAATTTTTAAAATAATAACTATTCCCAAATGCATTGGGTTTGAATATTATTGCATTTTACTAACCACTATACACGTAAAATGCAATAATATTCATTTGGGAATACTTATTATTTTTAAAATTCAAGAAACAAATGTACCTTCGGACTAACTTCACAGTAATTGTAAGAAAAATTTTCAATAGTGCCTTGTTTTACATAAACTGTTAATATTGTACAATTTTAGCCAGGATGAAAAAAATAAACATTTTCGAAAGCTGGGAAAGTACTAAAGAGGTAACTTATTTTCCTGTCCTGGACTGCAATTGAACACTGAAATATATATATATATATATATATATATATATATATATATATATATATATATGTATCACTATATAGTATAAAACAAAGTCGCTTTCTCTGTAAATCTGTAATATCTTCGAAAATATTCATTTAAATCATATGCTGTAAAAGGCCATATAGATCTACATTAAATCAACAATGTATTTAAGGTATTTAATTGGATAAGTATTAATGCTGTATTGGTTAAAATCGCTTCGAAAATTAGCCAGTATTTGTCGTAAAAATTAAATGACAAAAAATTTTATTTTGGGATATCCATAAGAGATAGACATATACCATTGCGGAGTTTTCTGTAGACCATTTCAATGTGTACAATACTTAGTACATTATTTTGATAAATCTCGAAGGGTCCAGCCTGGGTTTGCAATGTTAACGGAAAAATGTAAAATTTACGACATCACATTAGAAACCTCGAAAATAACAGTACTTTTCCACTATTTAATGGATGTTATTATACATAGAAATCTTCCTCCGCAATCACTCTATCTATTGAAAAAAACCACATCAAAATCCGTTGCGTAGTCTTAAGGATTTAAGCATAAAAAGGGATGTGTTAAGGATACTAAGGGATATAGGGTATTAAGCATACATATTAAGCATAGGGATTAAGCATACAAAGGGATATAGGGACAGAGAAAGCGACTTTGTTTTATTATACTATGTAGTGATGTATGTTCTTAGTTAATCAAATACCTTCTTATTACAAATTATAAACATGTCTAGTTCTCATGTAAGTTTACTACTGTACCTAGTGTGTTATATATTATGCTGTTTAATTTTTCAAAAGGCGTATAATTCAGTTGAAAATTTCAAAAAATTCACTCATGGAACTTGTAGATTTCTTTTATGAAAAACAAACCAAAATTAGTCCAGTTTTTGGTTAATTTAATGATCGGAAGAAGAATCAACTTACCAGAATGATTTCCAGATGCCTGGCTATAAAAATGCTATTTATTACCCTCCACAAACAGTGGTTAGCCCATACTAATTTAACAGCCACAGAAATTTTCGTCTTGAGTCATTTATGGATGTTTTAATTCGATTTTGTTTTTCAGATTCTAGTGATATAGTCGATTGCAAATTGAAACTGATATTGGGATTAATATGGACCCTCATTTTACATTATTCAATTTCTCTACCTATGTGGGAGGGAGAAGACGATATAACGAATGGCGGATCAGAACCTACGCCCAAACAAAGGTACGTTACGACGATAAAAATTGTTGCTTCTGTTAGATAATTCCGCTAAGAATATTCCAAACCTTTACTAAGTTACTATCTTAAACACTACATGGATGGGGTTGGGGTTTATGATCATCTTCAGCAACGGTGAATGACACATTGAACTATATTCAAATTACAAGAAAAATACCGTGTTTCTGGTCCATAGAGACAGTACTATTCTGTGATCTATGTCTATGACCTAAAATGGCTCCATTTGTTCTTCATTTGTTTGTGTGTAGTTCAGTATATCATTCACAATTGCTGAAGATGGATTTGAATCCGAAATCAATCCATTCAGTGTTTCTAGTAAGTAATGTTTTTATAAAGTTTTGTTGCAACTATTTTTCATTATTATTACCTGTCGTAATGTTTTAACGATTAAATAATCAACCCATTGTGAAATATTTTGTGTGGTTTTCAGGTTAATGAATTGGATACAGAGCAAGGTGCCGGAACTTCCGATCAAAAATTTCACAACGGATTGGAGCGACGGAAGGGTCGTTGGCGCCCTTGTAGATGCAGTAGCACCGGGACTTTGTCCGGATTGGCCGGTAAATATCTTATTATCCTGTACAATTTTGGCTATTGTAACTCCTCAATTATAGATAGGGTTAACTCGAATTGCGGTGCCCATAGGGGTTCGATTTTCTAGATAGGGGGTCGCAACAAAATGTACGTAAGGGTGCAGCTTGAATCAACTTGATGCTGAGTCAGAATTAAGGTTGAAATTGTTCAAAATAATTCCAAAAATTGAGGCTGTAGGAAACAAACTCGCCAATAGCGCAACCATGATTTAACTTCGGCAAGCAAAGGGGTGTGGGGGTTTCAATTGAAGATCTAACCCACAGAATTAATGTGAAAAATGTATAATGCTTATCAGGTGTAATAATTTCAGTACAGGTCACCAACTTTTCTTACTTTTGACTGAGCCAGGAGGTGGACAACAGAAACGCATCCTTAATTGTAATATTGATATTAGAATTTGATTTCAGTTCTGTGTTTGTTAGTTTTTATTGAAATCAAAACCTTCTTCAGCATTATATCTTTCCATATTGGTAGTTCAAGACGATCTCGAAGTTTCATTAATGAGAGTAGGGGGGGCCATGATTTTTTGAACCCTTGTTGTAAAGAATGGGTTTGATGCACCTTTTGTGATATTTCTTCTGATTATTTCTTAATTTTTTTCTGCTATTGAATTTTCAGCAAAACATTTTTCGACCCTTTTTTTCAATTTGTCACACTTGCAGGATAGGGACAACGCAAATACATTGACAATTATGACGTTATGTCAAACTATATTAATCACAAAATTTGATCAAATCTTTCAGTTTTTTAAATTGCAGTGCGAGTGTAGAAAATGTAACAGTGTTTTGCATTAGTAGTTTACGTGTAAATGGAAACAAGCGCAAAGGTTATTCACTGAATTATCGCATTTTTGATGGTTTATTGTTAGGACAAACGAATGAATAAATTATTATCGAAAACGTTAGGTATACCAGGTGTCATTATCGTTACGGATTTGCAGTGAAGCATGAAGCGGATGATAATTACGGTGGTAACTGAGTTTTGGGAAGTTTATTCAATTTGCACAAGAACTGAAACATGACATGATGTGTAACACTAAATTCTAACCTATAATGAATTCGTTGCATAAAAATTAATGAGGTTATTTGAGCTGTGTCCCAGAATTTGTCGTTAGAATCCTTCGGCATCGTTCAGATTTTTCCATAGCTTGTACGCATTTATCCCCGATATTTCATGAAAAATTTGAAAGAGAAAACATTAGACTTCAAGAGAAGTTTGATTATGCTTGACACGTAACCGAACAGGATTTGATTATGTATCAAATTCATTTCATAAAACTTATCGAATTGAGTTTTTTTGAGGTATAAAATCAGTCTAATCGGTAACATCACGCTCTCATCGTGACACTCATCGTAAAAGCCAAATTTTCATTATTCTCTGTATTAGGAGCACAGAAAGTGGAAAGAGGTTATGAAACCCAGTTACTGAATTATATTTGCGTTGGAACCAGTCATTGCTTTACAAAATACGTGACAGTTACGTGAATTGTTGATCTAACGGCTTTGTGTAGTATTATAAAGCATTCATTTGATATTTTACCTAAAGAAAAGACACTATCAGCATATTTAATTTTTATTGATTGAAATAAACACACTTAAGAACTAATACTCGGCGTAATGAATAACTGTTAATTTTGGAGGGATACTTCTATGTTCTGCTATTCCTAATACAAGCACGTATTAGGAATTTCGTCATCAAACTTTTATATGTCTTTCAAACCAAATCAGGATGATCCTTTATGTTTTTCAATAAATTTTCACAGGATTGGGACCCCAAAGATTCTGTCCAGAACGCTTCAGAAGCCATGGGTTTGGCTGATGATTGGCTGAACGTTCCGCAACTGATAAAGCCTGAAGAAATTGTAAATCCCAACGTAGACGAACAGTCCATGATGACGTATCTGTCGCAGTATCCAAACGCGAAGATAAAACCAGGGGCACCGTTACGACCGAGAACAAGTCCAAACAAGTAAGATATCATATAAAATGAAAAGCTATTGCCTATAAAAATGTCTATAAATCCTGCCATCTATGTATGGAAGTACGCACTAAATACTGTCTCCATAATGCATTCTACCACATTTTACAGAGTCGATGTTGTTCCTTTGACAGAGGGAAGCACGAGAGTATCGAAACACAATTAATTCCACTTTTCGAAGTGAAAGGGTTTTGGTCTGTTGGTAGACACTGTAGCTTTGTCGAAACATGTATACAAACTCAACATGTTGATTGGTATTCAAAGTGAACTGTTAAGTTTTCATACAACCTGTGAGAAAGCTACGGTGTTCGCGAAACGCTTTAAAATCTTGAAGAAAAAAAAAACAAAAACGAAAAGATATAATAATAATGAAATAATCAAAATTGTGTCATAACGCCATAGATATCTGAAATAAAAAAATAAGAAAATAAAATTGAAAAATAATAAAATTATGAAACATTATGAAATGATGTAATAGCGTATAAACGTGTTTCAGTAATAGAATATAAAATTAATTTAACATCTTCTAACATTATATACATGTATACGGTTTATAATGTGAAAATAAGAAGAAATTAAGACGATTTTTTTTTTGTTTCAACTGTAACTATATTCTTTCGAAATCGAGACAAAACTTTCAACCTTAATAATGGATGTCATGTAATAATTTAATTTAACATATTTTGTTATGTTTTTTACTTAGATAAAATTGCCATTTTTTCCAAACGGTCTGGATTGAATACGATTTTTTCATGGAATGCAGAAAATATCGTAATATTTCTTATTGCCCTAATATAGCTTAAGCGATCCTATAAATATATAATCTGCTGTAAAACCAACAGTCCGAACGTGACAAAAAATTCGAAACATTTTATAGCATCGCTTCGGCGAAATTTAATAGAACCAATTAATTTGTAATTTCTGTTCTTTTTCCCGTTCTCGTTTCGAAAGGCTGCTCCCACCTCGGTAAGTTAGAAGGGTTATGTTGACAGCGCAATAATTGGTGTACGTTTTGTTGTCTATTTTATGTATTAACTCCAGCCGTTTGTGTGCGTTTAGCCTATTGATATTTGATGATCAAATCACTCGTCTTGACGCTTATTGCTGTGTGACCGTACCAGATTAAGTTTTGAGATATTTTCGATACAATCCACAAAAACGTTTTTATTTTTACTACAATTATTACGACAAACTCAGAATATAACTTAAATTCAAACACTTGAACTTATGATTTACACTTTATTGACTACATAGCATGACGCGTTTCGTCGTTACAAACGACTTCTTCAGATGCTTACAGAATAATAACAACATTTTGAAAAATACAGGTATATATATCAGGGAATTTTGGTGTTCTATGGTTTTGGTTTTACCTAAGATATTCCATTCTGAGAATAATTTCTGTTAAATTACTAGTTACTAATTCTGAGAATAAATAACCTGAAAAGGTTTAACAAGGGTTTCAGGTAATAGAAATTATTCTCAGAATGGAATATCTTAGGTAAAACCAAAACCATAGAACACCAAAATTCCCTGATATATATACCTGTATTTTTCAAAATGTTATTATTCTGTAAGCATCTGAAGAAGTCGTTTGTAACGACGAAACGCGTCATGCTATGTAGTCAATAAAGTGTAAATCATAAGTTCAAGTGTTTGAATTTAAGTTATATTCAATTATAATGGATTTACATCAAGTAAACGCTAACACTATTAAATATAAAAAAAAAGACAAACTCAGACAAGAATTTTAACTGAGTTCATAACTTCAGATACTCTGGAAATTTCAGTTGAAAACTGAATATACAGGATATACCTACACAAACTTATTTTGATCTTTTTTGACACAGAACACAAATTTTGCTTTTTCATCATTTCCTCCTGAGCAGATACTATTACAGAATATTACGGTTACTGAAAACGGTTTTTCTTTCAGCATGAATATTTCATTAGTGAATGAAACACATAGATATCTCATTTTTGTCATTGAACTTTTAACTCATATCCATCACTTACCGCTCTAGATTTTTCATACGCCTCTACAAGAATTCGTTTGCTCAAGTAAATATTTGATTAGTGTAAAAGAAATTTGCTACCCTTATCTGTGTCAGTACTTTCTCCGCTCTTCAGGGACATACCTCTACGAGACGTCGTGGCGACGTCGCTGACTACGTATCCGGACAATTTATACTGAAAGTTATGGCTGTTAAATCCAAGTTGAGGAAGTCGCCAACTTGGAACCGTAGCCAATAAAACGCTTTGCAGAGTCTCGAGATGCAATGACGTCTCAGTACGCTGGCGACGTCACCAATAAAATGTACAAGAGCAAACTGCGTTTCACTCACCTAGTATCAATCTGGCTACCAAGACGAATGTTTTGTAGAAAGAATAAGTTTTTGGTACTTGATAGTTCAATATTTTTTCCTTTTTCTGACACAAGTCCTGAGAGAACTGACTGAGATGGGCGCCACTACCTACCTGGTGACGTCGCCATGTCGTCTCAGTGATGTAGGGTCCTTACCTTAATAAATTGTGGCCTAAGATGGGAGTGCTCTTTTTTCTCGACCTTCTCGACCTTTATGAAATGAACTTTATAAAGAACAAGGACGTATACACTTCTGAAGCTAAACTAAATTCTTCACCAATTAATGCTTTTAGTTCGATAACATATTTTGTTGTTGATTCATTCATCGAGTTTTATTGAGGAACAAATAGTCTAGCTCTAGTTTCACCACTAATATAATGAGAATTTTCTAGGGTTAGAGTGTACGGACCTGGAATTGAACCAACCGGCTTGGTGGTAGGAGCACCGGCTAATTTTACGGTAGAAACTTTTTCGGCCGGTAAAGGTCAAGTAGAAGTGAACGTAGAAAATCCACTTGGACAACAGGAACAGGTAGACATTCGTTTCAATAGCGATAGAAACTTGACGTATTCAACTTCGTACACGCCACATTATGAAGGAATTCATAAGATTTATGTCAAATTCGCCGGCAGAGATGTACCGAAAACACCTTACATTGTTAAAGTCGAAGGACATGCAGGAGATCCAACCAAGGTCACAGCTTCGGGTCCTGGATTACAACCTGATGGAAATTTCATAAACCGTACCAACTATTTCGACATTCACACCAAAAGTGAGTAGTCAATTTACCAGATAGATTCAACATGATTTTTTTTAGAAGTCGAAATCAATTATTGTTATCAAGGAGTAAATATTCAGCACTGTTCAGTTTAGAAGCATTTGATATTGTTTAGTTAAATCCAAATTGTTTTTTAAGTGTTCAGAGAATCTAAATTTTACAACATTTAATATCTGATCTGAATTTTAGATGCCGGTAAAGGGGTTCCAGAAGTGATCATACTCGACCCGTCAGGAAATAAGAACACGGTCCCAGTGAAAATTCGACAAACGTCCAACGACATTTGGCGATGCGAGTACGCATCGTCCATGATAGGCCTGCACTCCGTAAACATTTTCTTCGCCGGAAAACCAATTCCAAATAGTCCAATTGGTGTAAAATTATCGCCAAGTTCAGACGCTAAGAGAGTGAAAGTGTGTGGGAGAGGTCTTCAGCCTAACGGTGTTAGAGTAAAAGATGAAGCTGATTTCAAAATATTCACCGAAGGAGCTGGTGAAGGTTTACCCGATGTTCAAGTTATTGGTCCTGGAGGTATCAAAGAGCCGTGCATTATGAGAAAAATCGACGGAACAACCTACGAAGCGTCATATCATCCAATGAAGGAAGGGCATTATAGAGTAATGGTTACTTTTGCGGGACAAGAGATACCAAAGTCGCCGTTCGAGGTGGACGTTGGTCCCTACAAAGAAACGCAAATTCGGGCATATGGGCCCGGGTTAGTTGGAGG
The DNA here is from genome assembly GCA_030704895.1 of Henosepilachna vigintioctopunctata. Lineage (NCBI taxonomy): Eukaryota > Metazoa > Arthropoda > Insecta > Coleoptera > Coccinellidae > Henosepilachna > Henosepilachna vigintioctopunctata. The sequence continues at coordinate 2,551,709 of JARQZJ010000122.1, read as the reverse complement.
AGTTGTCGATTATCCAGCATTATTCACGGTGGAGACAAATGGGGAAACTGGAGCTCTTGGATTCAGCATCCAGGGGCCTTCGCAGGCTAAAATTGAATGTCAGGATAACGGAGATGGTTCCGCGGACGTCAAGTACTACCCGACAGCTGTCGGAAACTACGCCATACATATACTTTGCGACAATGAAGATATTCCAAAAAGTCCATATATTGCTCAAATATTACCTCAGACTGATTACTATCCTGAAAAGGTGGAAGTGTATGGCTCCGGAATTGAAACTAACGGCCCTCAGAAAAATACCCCAGCGAAAATGGTAATTGACACGAGAAAGGCTGGAAAGGCTCCTTTAGACGTGAAGGTGAAAATATCAACTATTAATCCGATAAAGAAGTGTTTCAACTCGTAAGTTTTTCTTTCAGGTTTCCGACTCCAGTTCCAACAAAGTCCCTGTTGACTTGAAAGAAAAATCGGAGGGTGTCTTCGAAGGACAATACGTACCAAGAGCAGGAGGAAAACACACGGTCCAGGTAAATTATGGCGGAGTAGCAACCAGGAACTCACCGTTTAGGGTGCAAGTTGGAGATGTTTACGATCTCTCCAAGATAGGTTGCTTTGGTCCCGGTGTCGAACAGGGAGTTAAAGCCAACGTGCCCACCCATTTCAACATTGATGCCAGGTAAGACTGAAATTTTGGCACCTATGGAAATATTGCTCAATTGAAGAAAATATTTTTAGTGCATTGGACGATGCCGAACTCAAAGTGTGTTTGCAAAATGAGGATACCGGAGAAGAGGTTCCAATCAAATTGATTAATAACGGAGATAATAAGCACACTGTGGAGTATGTGGCACCACAATCGGGCAACCATGCAGTAACATTGCAGTATGGTGGCCATAAAGTACCTAGTACACCAATCAAATTCAAAGTTCAACCTGATGTTGACGTGTCCAAGGTCAAAGTTGACGGACTGGAACCCAGTAAGTATCCAGAAGATAACAAGGGAATAAATAGATAATTCCCATTCTCTTAACGTTCTGTCAATCAATTTAATTATCGAGTAAATTATTCTTTGTTTGTGAAATCTTCTGTCAATTAATTCGAAAATTCTGTAGCTGCTCCAGTGAATAGTTTACAACAATTCAGAGTTATAACCCAAGACGCCGGCAAAGGAGAGATCGCCATATCTATAACGAGCCCATCTGGGGCAAAAATTAAAGCACACGTTATACCGACACACGAAGGTTACCTTGTCAATTTTACACCCACACAATTAGGGGAGTATTTACTAGGAATATCATTCGGTGGAGAACCGATATCTCACAGACCTTTCAAATTGACATGCTTGACGGGCAGCGATTCGCAAAAAGTGAAAGCCAGCGGACCTGGATTGCACAAGGGAATCGTGAACAGACCCGCCGAGTTCATGATCGATACCAGAGGTGCAGGTCAGGGTGGCCTGGGAGTGACGGTCGAAGGACCATGTGAGGCAGCAATTAATTGCAGAGATAATGGTGATGGTACCTGCTCAGTTGCTTACCTACCAACAGAAGTTGGTGATTATGGTATCAATATAACATTCAACGATGAACACATACCTGGCAGTCCATTCCAAGCGTTCATTTCACCCCAAGTAAATATGAACAAAATAAAAGTGTCAGGAAGCGGAATTCAGTTGCACGGTAAAATGGTGTGCGTTTGTCATTGATAACATTTTTCGTCGTTGTTGTTTTAATCATGTTTGAGGCTGTCAACGATTATAACATAGCCAGAGTTTATTATAGAAAGTTTATTGAGTGTGTGAAGCTATACTTGCGCATGAGATGCTTGCTGCATACGATTTTGATTCCCATTATAAAGTATCAACGATCCAAATAATAACCGTATGTCCTTTCTCCTAAAATGCATGTTTTTTCGATAAACAGTGATCGCTTTCAGTGGAAAATCAAGGTAATGAAATGAGTTGAACTTCTTTCAAGTTGTGTTCGAACAATTTCATCATCTGTCCTCTTGGTCTAGGAATTTCAAACTAAGAAAGCATCATTTTAGGTGTCCATACGGATTCAGTGACAGACTTTGTTGTCGATACAAGGGCACTATCAAGATCTAACGATAATGGAAAAGTAATGTGCACCATTACGAATCCTTCTGGTCAGCAGACGGAAAATTGTGTTACAGCATTGCCTGATGGTACTTATAAAGTCAGTTATATACCTTTCGAAGAAGGAAGACATACCATAGATATAATGTACGACAACGTGCCAGTACCAGGATCGCCATTCGTTGTGAATGTGAAAAGAGGATGCGACTCCAATAAAGTTATTGCTTACGGGCCAGGTCTGGATAGTGGTATCGTGGGAAAATCTAATACTTTCACAGTAGAGAGTAAAGGTGAGTTTTTCGTAATTTTTGTCGGTCTTGTGATTTAGAGAGTTTCATTATGAGCAGGTGCTGGAAAGGGTGGCCTATCTCTGGCTATTGAAGGGCCGTCGGAAGCTAAAATGACTTGTGAAGACAACAGGGATGGTTCTTGTTCTGTGCAATATGTGCCTACTGAAGCTGGAGAATACGATATTGCTATCAAATTTGCGGACCAACATATCCCTGGATCACCCTTCAAGGTAATTCTTGAGACATTTCTAGATAATATGCTTTATATATGGTTGCCACTGGTCTGCGATTCCCCTGATTTGTCCTAGTTACTAGATTATTGATAGATTCAGAAATGACGATACATTGTTTTTCGAAATATGATGCCGAAAAAAACTATTGAAGGTTTTGTCTGGCGTTGGCAATTCAGGCGATGGCAGTCTAACTATGTTTCCTTTCTACAAATATTTTGTGGAGGAGACGGAATATGTCTAAACAAAAAGTATCTGGTTAGGTTCACTTGAATGTACCCTTCTTTTCTTAGGTTTTAGTGGAACCTGAAGTAAACGAAAAACTAGTACATGCATTTGGACCAGGGATAGAACCTTCCTCTTGTAGGCAAGGCAAAGAAACGAAATTCACTATAGACGCGGCCAAAGCAGGCGCCGCCCCGGTTGCTGTAGATATAACCTCCGATCAAAAACCCTTGGCTAGGAGACCAAGTGTGAGGGATAATAAAGATGGAACTTTTGACGTTTCATACGTACCACCTAGCGAAGGTTCAAATCTGAAGGTCAAAATCGCATATAATGGCCAAGACATTCCAGGCAGTCCTTTCAATGTGAAGGTAAGGCCTCAAGTGGAACCCGACAAAGTTAAATTGGCCGGTCCAAGTATCTACCAGAATTCGGTACCAGCCTCACTTCCAACGTCTGTGAAAATTGATACCACTGATGCTGGAACTGCTGATTTGAAATTCAATGTGACGGTAAGTTCACCAGTTGAAAAGTTTTTCCCTGAGTAATATTTGTCTTTCAAGGGTCCTGATGGTTATCCAAGACCAGTCGAATTGGTAGATAATAAGGACGGTATATATACAGCAAGTTATACGCCAGATGAATGTGGAAGGTACAGAATAGATGCTCAATATGGCGGTAAAGATATTCCCAACACTCCAATATACGTGCAAGCTCATCCTGTGGGAGATGTAAGTAGTTCCTCTGATAAATCGTTCATTTCTGCAACGTTTTTCGTTTTAGGCGGAGAAATGTAAGATAACAGAAGGTGTAGAGCGAACACTTGTCACCGGAGAGTCATATTGTATAACTGTCAACACGGAAAATGCTGGCCAAGGCGCAGTTACCTGTAGAATTAGATCTACAAGCGGAAGGTACGTTTTAAATGAATACCTACGAGAATGTTTTTTAAATTGATTTTTTTGACAGTGATCTTGACATTAACGTCGTTGACAACGGGGATGGCACAGTCAGTATTTATTACACTGTAAAAGATGCAGGAGAATATACAATTAACATCAAGTTTGGTGGGCAGCCAGTACCAGGAGGATTTTATACATTCACAGTGAGTAGTTTTTGATTTTGTCGAAACGTATGAATAATAATAATAATAATACTTGTATGTATAGTAATAATAATACTACATATATATGAAGCAACCATCTGGTTGAAATATTTATATATTAAAGGAAGCACACATTAGTTATTACTGTATTGTATTATAAAAAACACTTGACAAAACTCCACTAAATTCTTCAATACATTTCGAACATGTTTCGGCCTAATCGCTCTTATAAATAGTTCAATATAACTCATTTGAAAAGTTAACAAATCAACTACTTATGATATTAAACATAAATCTTCTGTGGTTGAAATGGCTATCACTAAGCTGTGATTACATCTTCTTTTTATCAGTGATTTCGAAGCAGATGAAATTTTTTTGCATTTGTTATATTGTTGAAAATCTGAACTTTATTCACAACTGTAAATTTTTTTTAAATACTCTCCATTAAGTTCAGTTATCGTCATTGTTTTGGGTATATAATGTCTGTGGTTCATATCTATGAAATAGATGTATGTAAACCATAGATATTACTTTGAACAAAGAACAGAGAATCATATATATGAAGTAGGTAGATATGTCATAGATATGAATAAACTAGAGGCATTTTCCTGAAAAAACAACAAAGACTCATATCTATGAAATAAATATGTCATAAATATGATTAAACTAGACATATTTTCCTAAACAAAGAACAGAGTTTCATATCTATAAAATGGATATGTCACAGATATGAATAAACCAGGGATATTACGTTTATTTACCTTATCAACTTGACGGAAGCATTGAGATACAATCAGAAAGGTTCTTAGAAACGATTTTCATTTTCGTTTTCAGATTCTCCATGAAAACACAGATCTAAAATCTGTGAGAAGTCCTAAAGACTTCTGATATGATGGAAGCAGACATTTTTACTCGTGACGGATCACAGATTTGAAAAATAATTAACCATAGAGTAGACGTAATAGAGTTTCAGCAACCCAAAACATATGTTGAGTGTATTGAAAAATTTGTGGAATTTCGCGTACTTACTCATTATATTTCAACATGTTTACAAATATATTTCAAAATGTTTCACCGAGTGTTGTACAAGAAATTGATCAACATTATCAAATATCCCATTCAACAAATATTTTTAATCATTACTTTCTATGAACCTTGATTGTGTTAGTCTCCAGTGTGCAATATATGCATGTTCGATTATCAATTTAATCAATTTTTCGCTACTAATTTCATTTCAGGCTTTGTTTTCTCGTCCGTTGTTCCGTATTGTATTCTATTCCATTCATATATTGTTTCGAATAGCATTATGTCCGATTTTAATGACTAAATTAATATATAGTATCCCAATGAATCAATCAATGGATTCATTTATAACGCATTCATAATATTAATTGATAAATATCCAAAATGAGTGTATTGTAACTGTATTTTAGTTATGAATAATGTACATTTGATTAGAGATTGGTTATTTGAGTGAATTAAATTGATAGTTTAATTGAAGTTCATTCAAAATTACAGGTTTATTCAATAATAGATTTTTGCAATTAATAATGGATAATTTCAGTTCTGTTAATCTAAGGATGTGTTTCGTGAAATGACAAATAGGTCTACGAGATGCACGTAGCAAATTTAATATATTTCCCCGGGGTGAAAGCTTCGTTATTAAAAATGCACCACCAGAAATTGATGTGTTCCGAAGTTTTATAGCCTTTCAATTAAATTTTGCTAATTTATCGATGCAATCAAAATATTTCGTTTTAACGTTGTACATTACCTTCGATTATTCAGTTCAGCTCTTACTTATTTAAATTTTTACGAATGCTTTTTGATGGATGACGGATTGATATAAATGATGTACGAGTATCATTCCGAGCTCAACATACGAGTATATTACTCAAGGTTCTGAGATATTATTTTAGAATCTCGAGATCACTCGAATTTAATCAAATATATGAAACAGAATAAAATATATACGAATTCTTTAAATATATCTGATTTTCTTTGAATTTCAGTAACGTAGTGTAATTATTTGTACTTGTTAAAATTTATAATTCTAATAGGTTACTTTGTATATACAGGATGTTTTTCATAATATTCAAAGCGGTGATTTTTAGAGCTATTTTGAAAAACTTTCGTGGGAAGGTATGTCTTTAACATATAAATTTTCGAGATAAACGGTTAAAAATTTAAGAAAACACTTTCATTTCATTATTCTGTGTAATTTTGTGTGCTATATTTATGCATTTGAAACATACTCCAATTGCTTTTTTGGGATGAAGAAATTGTAATTGCATTTAAAGCCGTGGTTTGTGAATTGATTGATTTTATCGCTCAGGACGTTTTTACGTAGACCAAGAGCGGCGTCCTTTTTTTCCAGATTTGAACGTCATTTAAAAATTCATTTGAATTATATAAAGGATTGTCGCGTATTATATTTTCGTTGAAGGTGGAGGGGTGTCCGAAATTTTTCATGCAATGAAAACTTTCATGCTTTTGATAACACTGGGGAACAATTTGTAACGTAATTTCTGTTGACATCGATTGTTAGGCTGCTTAAGAGGTAACTTGACATGCTGATTCCAAAATTTGAATCAGTTTTTTCTATCACGTCAAGTTTTTTTCTACAGTTGTTGTACATACTATTACGCTTCGTGGAACTGATCGCGAATTACAGAAAGCCCTACTGCACTCCTGTCGGCGGAACTTTCTCAAGTAACGACTGGAGGGGGTAATGACGCGACGTAATAGGTTTAGATTCGTATTGTCTTGACTAATTTGGTCAGTTGACTTTGTTGACCCTAAAATGGTTTGTTTCCTTTTTGTCCAGCAACGCGGATATACCAAGTATGCCTGTTTTCTATGTATGTGGGACAGCAGAGCTCGTGAGAAGCATTGGGTGCAGTCAAAGGGGCCACCAAGATCTGACCTGAAACCTGGTGATCCAAACATTCTAAATCAGCCACTTGTCGACAGAAAAAACATTATATTTCTGCCTTTGCATATAAAACTAGGTCTCAATTTGTTAAAGCTTTGTCAACTGAAGGGGACTGTTTTATATATATCATTTTGGCATTTCCTAGCTTGTCATATGAGGAGATAAAGGCTGGTGTTTGCCCTTTGATAGGCCACAGATTCGGCAACTTATTAAAGAAGAACGTTTCATTGAAACAATGACCGACTTTGAAAAGAATGCTTGGTTGGCATATAAAAGTATTGTCAAGGACTTTCTGTGAAACACACGAGCCCAGAACTACGTCGAAAGCTTTAAAAAGCTTGGCTGCAACATGAGTTTCAAACTGCATTTCTTACATAGCCATCTTGCTAACTTTCCAGAAAATCTTGGCGCTCTTAGTGATGAACAGGGTGAGCAATTCCACCAAGATTTGAAATTCATGGAGGCAGGGTATCAAAGTAGATCGAATGTCAGTATGATGGCTGACTACTGTTGGAGCATCAAGGGAAAATATCCACAGATTGAACATTCTAGGAAAAGTTATAAGCGAAAATTTTTACCCTAATATCTTTATTTATTTTTTGTATAAACACAATTTAACTTTTAATATTATAATAAACTTTGTATGAATAAAATATTCTAATATGTTTGGTATGCCAATTTTGTGTGACTTTTAGGGTAAACAGAGGGTATCCTGTAGTTTAAAAACTGGACGCGATAGAGAAAACTTGATAACATTTATGAATTCAGAGACTGAAATTCGGTCAAAAACAAGTCACAGATTTAAAACAACAAAAATGATGTTCCCCAGTGTTAAATGTATTTTCGTAAATTTTTAGGTTGATTTCAAGTATGAATTATTTGGAGTGAATGTTTTTCGTAGCAATAACATTTGGAAGATCTGTCTATGAAAGTTTAGATTATTTTGAACCTAAAAATTATTTTCTAACGGAACAAGTTCACCGACAGCCTACGCATCTTTTTTTTTAACACATAACAAATGGAGAAATGTTAACAAAATTGTAGGATTGTCGTTTCATTTGAATCCTCGCCTAACTAATATGAATGGAAAGATGTTATTCAATTTGAATGTCCGACCGGATTCCGGCTGTATCTAAATTTAATATCCACGTTATCGAAAATGACACGAAAAAAATAAAATTCACGTGTAGATGTCCGTTATAAAATCCGAACAAGCGATGAAGTCATAAAGCATCCGTTGGGCAAGTAAATTTAGAACGTTTCACACCAAAACTTGTCGCCGTCACATTTTCCGGGCCCAAAATCATTTTTCTTTATTCATCGAAAGACGATTTCATTTCCAGTCACTTCCAGACTATCGGACAAGCCGAGAAATTGTCGGCTATTTAAAATCACCAGCGGGATAAAATTAGTGAGATACACTTTGGAATTAAAATTATCATTATAACGAATACAATCGACTATAGCCGATCTAACGCAGTGAAGTCCGCTATCTTAATATCAACACCCACTAAAATTCAAAATTTTCGCTTATAGTAATTGTCTTCAGTGTTCCGAAAACAGCAGCCCCATCTTCAGGTAGGACAGCCGTTCAGTCAAATTGTTTTTTTTATTGTTGTTGTTCAGTTTGCAATTGTGTACTAATAAGTAATTCCCATCGGATTTCCATAATACGTAGATATCCGGAATGAAAAGTCAGTTTTTACCACTGTTTGTTAATTTTTTTCCTTCGCCGAGGAAAATCTATTCCAAGTTGAAAACCGCAAATACTTATATTTTCGTCGTTCCTTGACTCTCATTTTTCCTTTTCGAATTCTCCCAATTTTGGTCCGCGTTTTATTGTCAAATTTCGGTTGTCTATTCGTCCGGGGTGTCCGTCAAAATGGTACGTACCACTTTTCAGTAATAATTCTCCGGTATCGTTTTGGTGTGCAGCGTGATTCGATACTATTCGCTCAAAAACTGGGTAGACAGGTGTACAATATTTTTTCTCTGCTCGAAATGCACGTGCAATGAATTCCGTGACGTCATTTAATCGTTATTTCTGGAATTACGTTGAAAACGGGATAAATAGGCCGGCTTTTAATCCTATTGAAATTCCTAATTCCTATATTAAATGTGTATATCGGAATTGTTGGCTAATTCCGATAATTAAACAGGATCCTTAGTTGAATGGGTTTTATTGTTAACATTTGTTAAGGAAATAATCTATACTCAATTTGTTTCTGTTATTGTTTCTAATCCTGTAGAAAACACAGCACAGTGCCTATCCAAAAATTCATACACGCTACTGCTCAATTAAAAATAATTAATTATAATTATAAATCGTTGATTTCCTTTAATCAATAAGAGTACTATTTCTATCAAATGAAACATATAATCTCTTAATTACATTATTAATTGCTTGGAAACTATTCGACATGTTATTTTTATACACATAAACGTCATTTTTCATTCGCTGTTTAAAGTTCATTAATTTGTTACCAATTCAATGAGTTTTAATCTTAAACTCTAGTACTTATTAATTTTTTTTCTCAAATAATTACACGAGATTGCATTGTTGTATGATTTACGATTATTTCCTCAATTACGATATTCTTGTGAGATATCTGGAACAATTGCAATATTGTTAGTTTAATATGACATTATATTTCGTAATGTTATATTAGATGAGTAGTACAATCCCTTTGAGGGAAATGTTAACAAGCTGAAAGTCGTGGAAAACCCTTTTGCGGTGTTGCATATTTTCGATAGTGCTCCTGTGATTTAGTACAAAATTATGCAACGGTGTACAATAATTTGTCCTCACTGGCAATCTTTCCCAGGCTGTGTATCTTAAAATAAACCGACTCCCCAACATTCACAGAATTAATGATTAAACCCAGGAAATTTCTAATTTATATTCTAATTCTGAAACTCCAACACTCAAGAGCCAAATGAATCGAATATCAGCGAGAGATTGGATGAGACGGATGTAAGCTGAGAACCGAGTGAAATGTAATACGTGATTTCGTCTACTATTTGACGATTTTGATTTATTCATTGTATTTAATTCAATTGACGATTCGATGGTGCGGCATACTGAAGACCTAATTCTATGTCAACCCGGCGTGTTTGCGGGAGTTCGAATTCCAAATTGACACATTCGTCAATATCAATTCGAAACCTAATCAAAAACAATGAAAGAAGAGTTTATTGAAAAATTAAACATATTTTCAAAAATTTCAAAAATAAAGGGTGATTTTTTAAGCGTAGTTTTTTTTAAATCGAATAAAACACTCAATTTGCATCATATATTCAAAATTTTCATTGAAATTCATAACTTGGCCTTTGCCATTTACATTCTAAAGATAACTTCATGTAAATGTTGTCCGCTGCTCCGTATCAAATGGTCCATTCGGAAGGTCCAATTTTGCGTCACTTTTTCGAGCATTTCGGCCTGTATCCCACGAATTACTCGTGTTAGGTTATCCTGTAAGGCTTCAATTGTGTTCGCCTTGTCCACATACACTAACGACTTTACATAACCCCACAAGAAATAATCCAGAGGCGTCAAATCAGTATCAGCACGAATTGTTGATTCATCCACTAGGTCGATTATGACGACGATAATATGGTCGTAACAAACGATACACATTTTTCTCAGAGCACGAATTTTGATAGTAAATTTTAAAAATTTTTACTGGTTGCTCGTTTGTAAGTTTTTCTATGAAGAAATGGCATAGTATACTGAAAACTTTTCACTTTGACAGATTACGTTTAGATGCCATTACCAACCAGTGCCACCAACCTGAAAAAAGTAACTCTTAAAAAATCACCCGTATAATTATTACATATATTGTCCACTCCAATATTGTTTCGGTATGCAATACCTTCATCAGGTTGTTAGTAGTGAATAGGTTTTTATCCATCTGATGAAGATATTGTAATTAAGTAAAAGAAGAAACTTACGTTGAAAACCTACACATTTTTTTATATAACAGCCGTTTACATATGTTTCAAGGTTATTGCCTATCGTCAGAACGGCGTAGTTCAAGTTAAATTGAAACATATGTAAACGGCTGTTATATAAAAAAATGTGTAGGTTTTCAACGTAAGTTTCTTCTTTTACTTAATTTAAGTTTGCCTGCATTAAATATAATTCTTAGAATAATTATTTTATTGTGAAGATATTGTATACGGAAACAACATTGGAGTGGACAATATATGAAATATTTTTGAAATTTCAAAATTTTCAAAATTTATTAATAAGTTGTCATGGAATTTCAAAACTATCTCTGTCCTCAATCAACAAACAAGAGTTTTAAAACTGTTTTAAAATGTAGATCGGTTGAATCGCTAAAACAATTATGAAACTTCAAAAATACTCAAAATAAAGAAAGCAGAAAATCTGATTTCTGTCCCAGAGAAGAAAAGTAAAAATCGAATTCTTTAGACTGGCATGAAATAAATCGGTAAATCAAGTTAACTTTGAAATTATCGAATCGAATTACTTTAAATATTTTTCATTGTGTGTCAAATTTTGTCTGTGTATATTAAGCAATAGTGGTTTAATATTAATAATTAATAGAAGAAATACCCTTTTAATTCGATGTACTTGTTGTTTTTATAATATTAGTTTATTCGATCGTTCTCTTTGCATCCATCCTTAGAAAAATCTGCAATATTAGCGAAACGCTTCAATAAGTTATAATAGCAATATAAGTAAATTATAGGCAATTCTATTTTATTATTGCGTATATTCGTTCTGATCCTCGGAGGTGATAATGTTTTCTATCTTGAAATTTGCGATACACACAAGCTCTTTCTCTTCATTCGGTTTTCATCAGTTCCATTTTCTTTTAATTGTTGCTTTCTACTTTTACTCATCGATGAAAAAAATCCACTCAGAAAGTTTTTTTACTGAAGTTTATTATTTTAAATTTTTTACTATCTACAATGTTTTTTTAGTATATTAATACCATTTCATTCGACGTAATTAACGATTAATAGGAACCTTCTACAACAATATATTATTAGTCGTTTATAATAAATTCTTTGTTTCCAACAACAAATTATAGTTCAATATATTGAATAATTGATACCTTATAGTTAAAGAGTTAGACAAGTAAACCCAAGACAATTGTCAACCAATTGATACAATTTTATGAAGCTAAACCAAGTGTTTTTATTCAGTTTTTTAAAAGATGTTTCACAAACAGATCAGCGAGTATCTAATAATTAATTAAAGTTATTCTAAATACTGAGGATTCGTACAGAAAACTCTTCAAAACAACAATTTCATTGCATCCTAATCTCCTGAGTTCCGTTCACAGATCACTTGCCAAAAATATAATTCACAATATTACAATAGTAGGCTAACCATAGAACTGTGTCATCTATAGAATAGTCTTAGCTTTCCGCTTTCAACAGCCTAATCGGTACCATCCTATAGGTACCACTCATTGGTACCGATAAGATGACTAGTAGTATGGAATATGATATATGCAGTATTGAAAGTATACTTCAACTTTCTTTCAATAATTTTTTGCAAATTTTTGAAAGGAATATTATAGCAGAGCTGGCTGTGTGAAATATGAACAATGTATGTCTTCATTACGAATATTGAAATCGGTACTAACATTTATTGGAAACGCAAGACAGTTAGTTACTGTTTCGTGCTACAAGGTCTTTAGTTGAGTTCTTTTAGTCTCCTCCAAGACTTCAATTCTCACCAATCCTTTTATGAATCAGAAGACAGAAATGTATTGTAAAGTCGTATGCATATGTAACCGCATAGATTACTATACATCTCAAATATTGGGAGTCAATAACTAAAAAACATGAACACATGAAACATCGAAAGTTTCACACGCCCTTATCAGTTCAGATAATATATTTTACCACATTAGTTTATGAAAAATTTCATCTAATTTGATGAACTAGTGCCATCTAGGTTGCGGTAGTAGACGCTCGGTTTTACCTTACTAGGTTTGCTATCAAGAGCTACAGAAAACATTGAAATCCGCTGTAAGTAAATGAATTCTTAGTAATCGTGCTCAGATAGTCGCATTTGTAAATATTAAATTAAATTAAACTCTTGGCTTAATGTTTCACGATTTATTTAACAATATGAATGGTCAACATGTTTCGAGCGTTAGCTCATTTTCAAGACTGACATGTTTCGAGCGTCAGCTCATTTTCCAGACTTGACCATTGATATTGTTAAATAAATCGTGAAACATTAAGCCAAGAGTTTAATCTAATTTAATATTCAATTATGTTTCACCAAGAGTTAAGCGAGAATTCAATCTCAGGCATTTGTAAATATTCAATATTAAAAGTATACTATAACTCTCTTCTTCTTAGAAAGTTATAGTATACTTTTAGTATCGAATATTTACAAGCACGAATATGAGCACGATTAGGTACTAAGAATTCTATTTTTTATAGTAGATATATAGAAGTCGGTATTTTCATGTGTTGTGGCCTGATAATATCGTTTTACCAACTTCCATCAGTCCCTGTCTTACAGAATGAAATAGATTGATGATAAAATCCAAATGTTGGCTCAGAATTGGATAATCATTTGATCCGAAACCCATCACTAACTGTTTGTTCTAGTGCCAAGATACTAATGAATTTATTGACCCACTCGTTAATCATTGTACACGCTTTGCTCGACCATTCGATAGTTTTTCAATTAATTTATGGGACCGAATAATGAGTGCGATTAAAATGTTACTTTTCATTACAAGCCTCTTTAATCGTTTCATTTATCAGTTGATTTGACAAATGCTTCACGCTTTCTTTACCCTACGTTTATAATCGTTGCGATGCAAAATTGAATGGTTTCCACGTGTTGCGTGTTTTTGATATTATATTTTATTGATGGAGTCTAGTCTTAATTAGCGATACGATTATACTTGAATTAACAAACGCCAATGTGGACCACTATTTTTTTTCTCACGTGAATCCTACTTTGCCTATAAGTTTAAGTTCAAGTTCTGAAGCAAAGCTATGTTTTAATGAAGAACTGAATGGAAAAATTATCCGGAATGAAGTGAAAAGACTGAAGAAAGATTGATGAAGAAGAAAATGAAAATAAAATAAAGTGAAAATAAAATGAGAAAAAAGATTAAATTCTTACCGCTAATGAACAAACCAATGATGGGTTGAATCAGAATTTGATTTCAGAGGAAATTTGGATTAGACACTTAATGGTAGTTTTTTTTGAGAAAGAATAAAACACTCAATTTGCATCATATATTCGAAATTTTTATTGAAATTGATAACTTGGCCTTTGCTATTTACATTTAAGAGATAACTTCACGTAAATGTTGTCCGCTGCTCCGTATAAAACCCGTATGGTCCATTCGGAAGGTCCAATTTTGCGTAACTTTTTCGAGCATTTCGGCCTGTATCCCACGAATTACGCGTGTAATGTTATCCTGTAAGGCTTCAATCGTGTTCGGCTTATCCACATACACTAACGACTTTACATAACCCCACAATAAATCATCCAGAGGCGTTAAATCGCATGATCTTGGCGGCCATTTCGATAGATAAGCTGCTCACCAAATTCATCGTTCAACATGTCCATTGTTTCACGAGCTGTGTGGCATGTGGCACCGTCTTGATGAAACCACATATCAACCAAGTTTAACTCGGCCAACTGGGGCAGCAAAACGTTGCGTATCATGGCTCGGTATTGTTCGCCGTTGACGTTAACGTTTCTTCCACAGTCGTCTTTGAAGCAAAATGGACCGATGATGCCACCAGCCCATAAACCACACCAAACTGTCGTTTTTTCGAGATGTATCGGTAATGCTTGTATGGCATGTGGCTGTTCATCACTCCAGATACGACAGTTTTGTTTATTTACATATCCGTTAAGCCAGAAATGAGCCTCATCGTTGAACAAAATTTTTCGATAAAACAGCGGATTTTCATTACGCTGTTCTAAGGCCCATTCACCAAAAATTAGACGTTGTGGTAGATCATCGGCTTCAATTCTTGCAGAAGTTGAGTTTTATAGGCTTTCAAACTCAAATCAACACGTAAAACTTTCCATGTGGTTGAGTAACACATGCCCAATGGCTGAGAACAGCGATGAATTGACATTTCACGATCCTCATCAACACTGTACGCTGCGGCTGCAATATTCTCTTCAGTACGCACTGTACGCATGCGAGACAATGGTTCAATGTCCAACAAAGTAAACTCGGTACGAAATTTGGTGATAACAGCACGAATTGTTGGTTCACCAGGTCGATTATGACGACCATAATATGATCGTAACAAACGATACACATTTTTCTCAGAGCATGAATTTTGATAGTAAATTTCAACAATTTGCAATCGTTGCTCGTTTGTAAGTCTTTACATGATGAAATGGCAGAGTATATTGAAAACTTTTCACTCTGACAGATGACGTTTGGATGCCATTACCAACCAGTGCCGCCAACCTGAAAAACTTAACTCTTAAAAAATCTTCCGTTATATTTAACCGTTGTCGAGCGAAAATAGAGAATCTGCTCCACAGCACCTCCAATGAACAAAATCTGTAATGGTTAAATAATGTAAGAAACTGTTTATTTTACTACTGCCATAAGTTGTTTTCTAGCTTCTGAACTATCGTTCGACGAAAGGAAATGAAAAAACAATGTCGATCTCTTGCCCCGTGCATTTGTTCGGAATATAATAAGCCAAGTGCTATTCAAAACTACAATCTCGCTTTGTATCAAGTTTCATCGACTACCACTATCTTAAAATAATTAAAAACAAATTATGTCGGCCCAGTTGGAAACAAGAATAAAATATTTTTCATAAAGAAACCGTGACTTCTTCGGAATAAAAGGATATCATCAGTTCTGGAGTTATCGAGAAACCAACTCCTTTTAAACACAAATATTTTCAAATTGTAGAATAGTAGTGTCTATTATAGATGTGACTCTTATTGAAGATACCCTTCGAAGAAAAACCACCATGCATTTTAAATATAATTAGCTACCTTTGGCGCACCGATATACACAATTACAATTAATTCGGGCACAGTCAAATCTCATTATTTATTCATTCGCACATTCCGTCTTATTATTACACAGGCAACAGTCCACGAAACTGTTGCCTGTGAGATAAATCAATTCGTTTTTGGAATTTTAATTAATATATTTATAGATTAACATTCAATTGGAGGAAGACTTAAATAAACATCGTCGTCTAACAATATTTTGTTCGCAATCTCTAATTTGGTAGTTTCGTATGAGTACTTGTTTTCAATAATAAAAATAATAATGAGTTCTTTATTATCAACATGTATAATACCCAAATACAGAAAATAATAACATAATGTTGAATAATAACTAAATAACAAAATAAATTAAATGAAATATAACAAAGAACTCAATCTCATCTAAAAATACTAAAAAAGTAACTGATAACTGAATAATGAAATTAAATGATGTATTACAAAAAACTCAATCTATTTCAACTCATTTTAGTCAATTTCCCTTGTTCACATAACTGCTAATAATAACTGCTATGGACTCAGAGTGAATGTCACATTTATTAGCAACTGTATTGAATGTAGACCCCATAAACCAAATGGGGGATTGTATTAGCGAGTTGGTCCTTGTAGTCTCTAGGTGAAATAATTATGTGGTACGAGAATGCTGCCTAGGACCACGGAATCTCAAAGCGAGCAAGACAGGAGGACAATCAATACTAATGTGCAGTAAATTGTATAAGAATTTGAGTGATAAAGTTTCTCTCCTGTCATGCAATGAGATTAAACTAAATCAACTCGATAATTCGTCATGATGACTCCTCCCTGTGGATAAACTTTATCCCTCCTCCAAACTAAGAATTACAAGATCCTTTTCTGATTACCCTCAAGATGGTGTGGATGAGAAGTATAAATAGGATGCCAGATCATGCTTCCATACTCCAATTTGCTACGGATTAGGGCATTAAATAGTCTTATGAATGTTGGGGAATTATTGGAATATTTGTGATTGCGTATAACGAATCCATATAGTATTTGAGTGACTCCCTATCTGAAATTGAATTAGGTTTTTCAAACTAGTCCGCATTAACCCTTGGGGT
The DNA here is from genome assembly GCA_030704895.1 of Henosepilachna vigintioctopunctata. NCBI lineage: Eukaryota > Metazoa > Arthropoda > Insecta > Coleoptera > Coccinellidae > Henosepilachna > Henosepilachna vigintioctopunctata. The sequence continues at coordinate 2,534,740 of JARQZJ010000122.1, read as the reverse complement.
CTACTTGAAGTCGAAAGGGGTCCACGAGCAATGGAGCCCAATCCAATTCTTATGCATATCTTCGATATGAGCGCAGATGATATATAATAATATTTAAGCATTATCGCTAAAAAAACTGGTGTTTCTTTTCATTTTCTTTTTTAGGTCGCCATTTAAAAAAATTACTCAGAAGTTTACTATGTTTAATATTACAGATGAGTGGATTTTGATCTATAATACGAGACATAGTTTTATATGACGCATACCCATATTTTTAGGACTATACAACTCATTCTTACAGTAAACGTCTTTTTCTATAAGTATAGACAATTACGTTCTTCTTTTTGTCATTATGTTCTCTCTTCTCTAAAGTAGGTGATTTACATTGTCTTCGCGAGAGCAAAATTGAAAATTTCCTCATGAAGTGCCCTCAAGTCCTCCTCTACGCTAAAGTCTTTCACCGAAGAACATTGCGATCTAGCTTTTGGTTCTTTAGTAATTGTCATCAGTTCTTTTTGTTTCTCAATTCACCTGAGGGTTTCTTTGTTGGTCATTCTTAGTATTCATCAAATACAAAGCCTATGAATTAGATATTCAATATAATTTTCCGAAGCAAGGTCAGAAGGGTGATATTAAGTGTTTTAATCTCGAATATTTCGAAGCTGTGGTAGCAAAGGTTTCACATATATGCGATGCTGTCTTTCTTGTTCGAATCAGTGTTCTCTACTGCTGAGTTAAGTTGTATAAACATGTCTTTTGTACTCGAATATGCTTAAAAAATGCTTCGCTTCGAAAAGAAACCTCACACGTGTACCACTCTCGATGAAGGACGCTTCGGAAAATTAATTTGAAATGCGCAATTTCGAACACTTGTTGAAATATGCGAATAACTTTAGCACATGTTTCCTTCTGATCTCGGCAAAACTCATTACAAATACACCGAAGATTTACCAACAATAAATCAACGATCGAAGGAATTGTTTGTAAATCTATATGATATATAATAGTTCTAGAGAATCGAGATCGGTTTTCAGTCATTACATCTATTTGGATAAATTGGCGAATACAATTTTAAAATAAACGATCTTTGGATATCGAGCGGCATACTTAAAATATTACTGTGATTTTGCGTAGGATTTTATTGCCATATTATTTATTATTGCGAATATTAGTCATTCGTATTTATTGATATAACTGGAAATCTTTTCTTTGAGAAACTGTTACTTTGTTCATATATTCTTGATACTTACATAGATGAAATATGTGAAGGTATATTATACACCCATACATGCATACGTGTATATAGATATGCATATAATTTTTGTGCTAAAATGGTCATTTGAAGAACACATTGGAGCATATATTCGAAAAATAAAAATTAATCAGTTCAAAGTTAACTGATAAGGTCCGTCATCAATGTCATCAAGTGAGGCATTGATTTGTATATTCCCTAACATTACCCCTTGGAGGATGACGCCACATGCTCATTTAGTCAACTTTGCTGTGACTTTATCCAATTCAATTTAAATTTTCGAATGAATATCCTGGTGACTTCTCTAAAATATATAACGGAATAATAGCTATATATAGGGCACATTGATTGTTAATTTGGTTTTATAGAAAGATAATTTACATACATATGAAACTGATTATCTGTTGACCTATTTATATGTAATTTATAAGATTAAAATATATCGAAAGATTGTCACGTCTTGCCATAACAATGTTAGAATTTCGTAATATCGTAAAAATATAACTTCAGTATTTTAGAGTAGTTTATCGTGATAATAGTAAATATTCCGTGTCGTCTTGTCCGACAGCCATGAAAATGAATACAAAGCAATTGCTCGAGAAAATGCGACGGGCGTGTTTTTTATGCGTCATATTTTAGAAAAATGATCTATCTATTCAATTTCGTGTGTTTTAAATCACAACTTCAATTAACGAAGTAGATGTAATGGTTTTCGAAACAGGTGTTACCGAATTCTGGCAAGCAGGACAAAGTAGTTGCGAAACATTTTCCGAGTTCTTAACATCTATCTGTGATACGCGTATCTCTCATATTGGCAGCACGTCTCAATTAATAATATAATTGGCAATTAATGTCGGTGTTTTTACAGTTGATATTCAGTATTGGTTAGCACTGGCGCCGAAATTTGAATCCTACCTACGCTTGTTTGCAGAGGATCGAGAATCGACGAATTTGAATTTTTAAATTATGATAGTACACAACAAAATTGGAACATAGCTATTATAATTACATTCATGCTGAGTCACTCTATAAGAATGCAGTTATTTCTATGAATAGGTACATCGAAAAGAAAGATTTGAGTTGAAAACTTTATTGTCAAAGATTATGAAAATATCCTGAGAATTATTTGGAATGTCACCTAATCTAATTTCATTTAGTCGACATTTTTCCACATGTCCAAAGTTTTCTGTTAAGTGTTTCATTTGTATGTCAAAAAAAAAATTAAATTGCTACTTTTAAATACTTTCTTTTGATAATGTGCAAAATGGTGGAGGAAACAGGCCAATTAATTATAGACTCTTATTTCGCAAATTCGTTTTTGGAAAACAATTTTATAGAAATCTACAAAGAAATGAGTTTCAATTAACTATGAACTACTAAATAATCTGAAATATTGGAAATATAAATTTTTGTGAGTTCATATTTCATTAGCCCATTAGATAATTTTTACTGCTACTTTTCAATTTTTTTAAATTTAGGTATTCGGAAAAAGGAAATGTATAATCGAACCAAACATATTTTGTATAAGAAAGTAGTATTAAATTTTCGAAACATTATAGTAAATTAAATTGAAAATTGTTATCCAATTACCACGAGTTTATATGCGACAGATTTTGAGAGATATCTTCGTTTCGGAGTACCAATTCTTCTTCGGAATATTACAATCCATTGAAAGAATTGAGTTTCGAAAGTAGCAATCACTCCGTATATGTGAATTTTGCGATCGAGGGCTCACAAAGATACAATAATAATAATATAATAATATTTATTTTATATTTATTTAGCAATAGCTATCACAAAATCGAATATACATTTAGGTTCAAAATATATTAGTTACAATTATATGTTTAAAACGAAGCTAATTCACGCTTAAATACTTTAAGGTCACTAATTCTTTTTATGGAGCTAGGCAATTTATTAAATGCGTCGAATCCTTCATAAAATATACTATCTCTAGATTTAGAAAGCTTACTACAAACTTGCATGTCGAAATTGTAAGCATTTCTTTTATTATAACGTCCACATCACAGACACATGTTACAATTTTTATTACTCTATATGGGAACAATTTATTTTCAATTTTAAATATAAACATATATGTAGCAAAAAGTATTCTCTGTTCAACTGACATTAGTTCTAACCAATATAAAAAACCATGCTTTGGATTGGAGTATATCTATTACATTTCAAAATTGTTCGCACAGCTCTATTCTGAAACTTTTGAAGCTGTTGAGTTTTTTCTTTACTCAATCCCAATAACAGAGTGGAACAATATTCAAGGTGTGGCATTATTATTGACTTAAAGACCAATAATTTTACATATGTCGTCCGATTTTTTCCAATTTTTTTGAGAAAGTTGATTTTCTTGGACATTTTAGACGATTTGAAGTCGACATGATCATTGAAACTCAATTTCTCACCTAATATATCGCCTAATTTAACAAGTTTTATCCTTTCAATTTTAATATTTATATTTTCGTTACTATTCACCTTAAGAATTTTACTTGTACCAAAAACTATAAATTTAGACTTCGTTATATTCAGCGATAAACTTTTATCGCTTAGCCATTCATTTATTGCTGCCAAGTCTCTATTGATCGATTCTGTCATAATCTCGATATTTTTACCAATAACATAAATCATTGTATCATCTGCGAACAATCGTATAGGGCATTTTAAACATGAAAAACAATTCTTATTAATGTATAATGAGAATAGCAGTGGACCTAAGACCGTACCCTGACGTAGGCCAAAATCAACTCCAATGTTGTCCGAAAGAACACCATTGAACTTAACTTTTTGAGATCGTAAATGTAAATAAGAATTGAACCATTCGTTTACTAAACCTTCAAAACCAATTTCATTTAGTTTTTTCAACAGCAATAGACATAGTTTTTCATTCAACCAATGAGATTGTTTTGAATTTGTAAAGACGTAATACTTCTAGTTGCTAGCTCAGTGTTATTCGTAAATTAAGTCGAGTTGCATATTACCATTTTAGACGAAATCTTAAAGTGGCTAACGATCGATCTGGTTATTTAAATAATTCACACCTGTTACTCATATTTTAAATGTTTTCAACTCCGCTATTTTGGCCCGGCACGAAACCTCTATCAACGTATCTTTATCTTGGCCTCCGGCCAAAGTCGGCTAACTTCTACAGGCGCTTTTCAAACGAATTCTGTACTTGCAACAAATGAAGTTTATGAATGAAAACGACATTCCTCAGGTTTTTAATGTTAGTGTATAAAATTTTGATTCGATATTTATTATGTTGCGGTTTACGTTTGATTTGGCTTCGCATATTCTAATTTTAATTAAAACCGGACTGGGAAACTCGATATGCTGCGGAGGCAAGTATTCTCTATCAGCTTATGAGACTGTCCTAAACATCAGAATCTATTTAAAACGCAAGTGGCGCCTAGTTTCTCAGCTTATTCAGGGTTTATATATATATATATATATATATATATATATATATATATATATATATATATATATATATATATATATATATATATATATATATATATATATATATATATATATATATATGAGAAAATGAACACTAGAACATTCATTCGAAAAATTCAAATTACCGAAAGCTAGATATGTGAACGTGTACGATGTGATGACTCCATTATCCTTCAAGGAATAAATGTTAGAGAAATATTGAAATCGATGCTACACCTGATGGAAGTGCCAGACATATGTTTCGTTCTGCAAGGAACTCGTTAGTCGCACCACGTCCATCGAAGTGAGGCAACGATTTCAATCCCCAAGCATATTCTTGTGATTCCAAGTGGAATACCGTAGAGAAATGAATACTGCACAATTCCATCTATAAGAATCAGTGGAAAAAAACTCTCAGATTACAGACACACCAAACATCGAACTTTCACATATCTTGTATACCCGTAGGTATCTACTAAATTGCAATGTCCATTTGACAAATATCATCATATGATGTTGTTTTCATATGTCAATAGGTTGCTTTAGTACGCTTGCGGTTCTTCCCGTATTTGAGGGGCCTATTAAATACATTGCAATTTAGTAGATACCTACGGGATATTTTTTAAATAAAAAAAATTAATAAAAACAATTTTATTTTAAAATCTTTATTATCAAACAAAAGAACCATTCTTTACAATTATTTTTTTAAGATAATTTCTTTCAAATGTTGTTCGCGATTAATGTTAACAACGTCCAATCTGTAATTCCAATTTTCAATGACGCGTATGAGTATTTCGAGTGGTATTTGACCAATGACTCGAGAAATATTGGCCTCCAATCCCTCAATTGTAGTCGGCTTATCCATGTAAATTTTGGACTTTACATAGCCCCAAAAGAAAAAGTCAAGAGGTATGATGTCACATGATCTAGCAGGCCAATTCACTGATCCAAAGAGTGAAATGAGCTGTTCGCCGAATCGCTCTCTCAGTAAAGCCCATGGTTTCACGGGCTCTATGGCAAGTGCCGCCACGTTGTTGGAACCAAATTTCTTCGAGACCACGGGCTTCAATTTCTGGTAACAAATAGTCTGTTATCATGGCGCGATAACGCCACAGACCACCATTTACCATTCTATTTTGAAGAAATATGGACCGATTATTCCACCGGCCCATAAAACACACCAAACAGTTGTTTTTTCTGGGTTTAATGGCAGTTCTTGAACCTCCTCGATTTGTTCATTACCCCAAATACGAGCATTTTGTTTATTTTCGAACCCATTAAGCGAAAAATGGGTCTCATCGGTGAATAATATTTTTGTCGAACAGTGGATCTTCTGCAAACTTGTCTAGAGCCCAGCAACTAAAACGGAAGCGATTCGGAAGGTCAGTCGGCTTCAGTTTTTGCATTAATTGAATTTTGTGAGCTTTGAAAGAAAGATCCTTACGTAAAATACGCCAAGTTGTTTCCACAAAAAGTACCTCTAAATGAATCACTCTTTATATATATATATATATATATATATATATATATATATATATATATATATATATATATATATATATATATATATATATATATATTTATATAAAATGTAAATATAATTGTTTGGGTTATAGGAAAATGAAAGGCCACTATGAATAGGTTTTATTCAATTTGGATGCCTGGTCTATATTTCGATTGTGATTACAATCTTCATCAGGACTCTGAAAAACATTTACATACAATTATACTTGTAAAAAATTGTGTTTAACAACTTACGGCAAACTAAGAATAAAAGGTATGGCCAACAACCATCCAACAGGAATATGTTATTTAAAAATAATAATAATAATAAACAGTAAATAATAAGCAGAATTTAAAACAATTCAAAACAATAATCAGTAGAAATTAAAACTTTAAAATTGTAGATATAAAAATGTTCCCATATGCTAACCAAAAATAACGATTTGTAAACAATCGAATGAATTGACAGGAAGCACAGAGAACATTGACACCGAAAAACGAACACAGAGGTGAGAGAATAGAATACCGTAGTCACAAATGTCATGTCTCACACGTAGCACATAAAAGTCTAACAAGGTTGGAGAATGTCTGCGAAGGTTACTTAAAATGATGTGAAAGTAAGTAACTGTAAATGCAGCTAAGTCTGGAAACGTCCGTCTTCTTATTAATGCTGTTAGGATTACTATTCATGTGGACCATTTCCAGAAAGACCCTTTTGTGGTAATTAGCAGCCACATCCAGTATCTCCACACTATCAAAGTCAAAGTGATGTCCCTGTTGTGAGGAATGTAGTGCTAAGGCACATCTATCAGGGCGAAATCTAACATCACTCTTGTGAAGAGTTATTCTTCTTTTGATGGTTTGGGAAGTTTGGCCTATATAGACTCCTTCACAATCTAATCATGGAACACTGTAAATGCAGTCTGATGTTAACGAAGGTGGTATTCTATCTTTAAGTCTTGTGAAAACCATTTTGCCCGTGATGAAATTATATTTGGCAACTTTAAGCTCATCTATTTCACCGAAGATATGGCACATTTTTGCTGTGAGTGAGGTGAAATAAGGCAAAGATCTGTATCTGGCTAATGGAGCTTGTGTGTCTGTGTTAGGATCTATATTCATGTCTGTTGAGGTGAGAGACGGTGGTCTGGTGACTGTATTACATAGATACTTTTTAACAAGTGTTTTTGGATAACCATTGTCAAGTAAGATAACCTCCAGACGTGCCAGTGAGCTCTGACAGTAATCCCCGTGGACAATGTTAACAATCCTGTTCTTGAATTGATTGATGATGTTCAGCTTCATGTTAACATTGTGATGAGAACGGAAGTGAAGGTATCTACCAGAGGAGGACGGCTTTCGATACCAATCCAACTTGATGATGTTGTCCTCGGACCTAACCACTCTGGTATCTAAAAACGGTACAGATCTTGCTGTCTCCATCTCCACAGTGAACTTAATGTGTTCGTCATAAGAGTCATGTTGACAATCTCCTCTATTCCATCTTGGGGCAGACAAAGGATGAGATCATCTACATATTGATACAAGAAATGTAAATCAAATGTCAAATTAGGAACACATGTATTGAGAAGAGAAGACATCACTATAGAAGCCACAATGGGACTGAGACAGCCGCCCATGGGACAGCCAAAAAGCTGGGAGTAGAATACGCTTTTATAGGAGAAATAAAATTTATATTATATATTTATATATATATATATATATATATATATATATATAAAATCAACTCAGATAATTATACTTTTGGTCTACTTCGAAGCTCGCATTCTAAGTCGATGTCTAACAAAAAGGGCGTTGTCGACTTAATAAATCGAAAATGAAATTGCCGCGATGATTTATTGGAAACTAATTATGATTTCGCAATTATTAAGTACAACATGCAGCGTGTCTGTTATTTGAACACATGTTTTTCATCATGTAGAACATGCAGGCAGAGAGAAAGATAGACGGAAATACTGACTAATTAATGTCATTACCGCGATCCAGATTCTAATCTGTTGGACAAAATATATAGCAGTCAATTAATTTATCGTGTGTTCAAATAGTGCAGTGAATCCATTTGTCGTTTGTTGAATTTGTCTGTCTAGATAAAATCGATTATTGTTGTTGGAATCTTATTTGTCGATTTCTTATCTATTCCGTCTTTTGATGCTTGCCCAATTCTAATACGTACATTTCGGTCGATGAAAATGTCTATGAACACGTTGTACTTATCTACTTCATAATACCTGAATATTTTGAATTAATTCGCGAAACGACATTAAAAAATATTTACGTCATAAAATCGTATAGATATACATTTATATAGTTTTTAAAATATTGAAAACAACTGTTTTTAATATTTTATGTTTCAATTTTTATATTTATATATATATATATATATATATATATATATATATATATATATATATATATATATATATATATATAAAGGGGATTTTTTAAGAGTTAAGTTTTTCAGGTTGGCGGCACTGTTTGGTAATGGCATCTAAACGTAATCTGTCAAAGTAAAAATATATATATATTTATATCTTCAATATAAAGATTTTCTCAATCGAAACAGCCTGTTATTGCTGAAAATTTTATCAACTAACTTAAGTCACGAAGTTCTTTACAATTTTGAGTATATGTGTGCTTACAATCTCGTATATGAATGTTCATTTATTTGTGTAAGAGTAATGCGATGGTTTTACGATATTTGAATTCAAAAAAGTGTTTTCTGCAGAAACTACAATTTATTTCTTATTATGCAGGTTGATGAAGTGAATGAATTTGGGAAAACCAATCAGTACCAAATTACCAAGCCATCATTCCGTACAATAGACCTCAATAACATCCCTTTGCCTAGTACAGGAGGATCAGTGACAGGTAAGATATTTTTCGAGTGTTAAAAATTACAAAACTTTGCCTGGTCTCAAATTTGGTCTCAAATGCAACATGTATATTGAACGTGAAGTCAGGTTGCTAAAACACGCGGGGAGCTTCTAAAGAGATACAATATAAACGTATGATGGGCGGTACTATCTTCATGATCCACGAGATCTCAAAGGGAATAGTGGTTTTAGATAATATTGGGAGAAGACAGTAGAACACAGTAAGGAGATGTATCTTGTCGATATCACCATTCTCAGCAATCACAATCTACTTCGAAAGCACCACGCAAAAATACAAAAGTACCCAGATCAATCTTGTGAAATCTAAGACCTATAGAATATGAAATCTGTGATAGTGGTGTCCCCTTTTTTGGTCACAACTGACGTCATGATTCTAAAACTAATAAGAACCCGTAGTAGTCTGACCCTACTCTGGTACATACAGAATGATGCAGAAGATTATACCACTACAGACTACCTACATCATCAGTTCTTTTCTGAATGATGCAGAGGAGTGGACATCGAAAGAAATTCCTCTTTTATGCCATGAAACATCTGCAGCTGAATTTTTTCAGATAATATGACATCATTTTATCGCCACAACTCTTATCAAAGTTTCTGCATGATTGATGTCCAAAGCTACTATATATTATTTGGTAATAGGGCTTCAGTATCTGCTTATAGATGAATGCCAGGTTTCTCAGATATACTACAGTAGTTCCGATTCAATTATTTACTGAAAGAATGTAAGATAAATAATTTCAAATAAAACCATGCGATGTGGTCAGTGGAATTTAAGTCTGGGGCACAACATGCCAAAGTCAGATGTCTCATCTTATTGATGTTGAAAAATTACAATCAGCACGCTCCAACATGGCGATGCACCACATATATTTCTTATTGTTAATTGTATATACCCCAGAAATTCAGGGTACTTATCTTCCAAGGAGTTTTGATGCCCACACCTGTCATCTTTGAAACAGAACAAATTTTTGATAATTATCGAAAGTCAGAATATTTTCAAAGCGATGGAATATTGGGTATTAATACTCAAGGAGATCTTGAGTATTAACTTCTGTCGTCAAGCCTTCTTTTAGGCTGAGTGTTTCTTGGGAGCACTTAGCCTAAATATTTTGGTTTTTATTATCATCCTGTATTTATTTCACATGCTCAATTGGTTTGCCTTCTTATTTTTGATGTGTTCTCTCAACATGAATCCCAAGTTCGTATACCTGCGAATGTGTTGACTTTTTGTCAAACGAGCGTAGTTTTGTGTTGTCGCTCTTTTGTTCTCAAGATAACTCTTCTAGGGCTCAGTTTTCATGCCTAGTCTGCTTTATCATTCATAGTGATGCACACATTAATTTTTGATACACACGAAATATTTTTTGGAAGAAGGTGAGTCTCATAATTGAGTTCAATCATAATTGTTCATTAACATGTTATCTGGCGTAACACCAAAGCAATAAAGTTGGCATTGATTTTTCAAAGCATATTTTATTGTCTGAAACTTCAATCGGATTTCCGAGTGCGTGAAAATGATACACGCCAGCCCTGGATTGTTTTGAAAGTGTCATTTGTTCTCCATGTACACATGCGTTTTTCGAACTGCATTTCAATACCACTCTCAAACTGTCAGTCAGGCTTTTGGCAACGCGTACGTGAATCTACCTTATATCAATTAGCGTAGTTGGCGGTTGCAATTTTGACGTCGATGAAGACTATTTGACAGATGAAAATTGATTCTTTCCGAAATAGATACTGTTTTCGTGTTGTTGTGGATCTTTGGAAATTTTGAATGTATTTCTGATATCAGCATAAATAGAAATCACAATCAGATTGTAAAATAAACGATTTAATTTTTATTTCTTTTATTATCGAAATATTCGAAACGAATTTTTTCCTCCAATTTTAGTTGAAAATAGAAACAGGGTAAACTTATCTTCTTCGTATTTGACACACAAAAAAATATTATTCTTTTTTCACGCATCAACTCTTCGAAAATTCAGACTTTCTGGTTTGAACGCAATGAATTTTTTCAGAACACAAAGACAATTTAGGAATATTTAATAGTGTTGGCGTTTACTTGATGTAAATCCATTATAATTGAATATAAACTTAAATTCAAACACTGGAACTTATGATTTACACTTTATTCACAACATAGCATGACGCGTTTCGTCGTTACAAACGACTTCTTCAGATGCTTACAAAATAATTATCATCATTATCATTATCATTATTCTGTAAGCATCTGAAGAAGTCGTTTGTAACGACGAAACGCGTCATGCTATGTAGTGAATAAAGTGTAAATCATAAGTTCAAGTGTTTGAATTTAAGTTTATATTCAACAATTTAGGAATTTGAACAAATAGATATTGCAAAAAACATTTGTTGACAAGACACAATTTGGCGAATTATCAAAGATATCCCACAAGAGATCTCTACCATATTCTGGAAAAAAATTGTGAACGACAGTTTATCACATAATTAAAATAGAGTCGATCGATTATTATAATTCGTTCATATACCTTCTTCATCAACAAATATTTAGTACATTATTGATGAAATATTATATATGTATCCATAAGTCGATTTAGTCAAATGTTTACTAACATTATGCTTGTAGATTTGTGAGCTCTTTTTCAACTTATTTAGTACTCGTTAAAACCTGCAAAACTTTTTGTAAAATTTCGACAAGTTCAAAAGTTTCTGTAATTTTGTAGAGTTTTCCTTCATTTTATATTTTCAAAATTATTCGTTTTCAATTAAGTTATTCATATTTTGCATTGCAGCATTCATTTTGTGTCGATGGTTATGTCCTGGTTGCAGGATTTCAATCGCACAAATCGTTCACATCGAATATTTTTCTAGAAGGTAAAGTTCCGACCTTGGATTTTCGTGTAACATTTAAAACTCTGTTTGACTTTATTTCATTTTACATTTTCGGTTTACTTTGTTTTATTGTATTAGTTATATTGTATATATATTTGTAAATTGGTGGCGGTTGTAAATTTTTCTCCCCCGAAGCTTTCCGTCGAGTCCACCACAAAAAAGTATATAGCAGTCGGTGCTTTCGAAACGTCATGTTTGCCCAAGGTTGAATGTCGCAATCGCCGCCTTCAGTTTTCGAGCGTTTGCCGTGAATTTTGTATCATTTCGAATTTCTTCACACGTAACCTACTTTTTAACATCGCATATTTCTATATTTTTAGACGTCAAATATTTCCTGCCTTATTTATTTTCCCCGCTGCCACAGCTGTCCTTATATTAAGGTTATTAATTTAATGTCTTGACAGTGAAATCCCGCCCCAAAATTTGGCGCATCTCAGTTGATTCTGAAATTTTGATCAGCTCAGGTCAATCAAACCTCTTATGGGCCACACGTACTGATATTTTTGGTATGTGTCACTTCGTGCAGTGATTGCCTTCGACGAATTATCAGTGTGATTCATAGTCGCGTTTTCGCTGCGACAGTGTTGTGCTTCGTTTAGTCTTTTTTCGTTATACAGGGTGCGCAGTTAGGGAATACATTTCAATATTTGGATTTCGCCAGCTTCGCCACCCCAAAGACCGATCGAGAATGGGGTGCGGACCCGTTTGGTACAGTTTTTGATTGGATAGACATGTCTCGTATTGTTTATCGATACGTTCCGAAAAATAAGTTATTATAACTTCTAGTTTATCTAATTTCTAACCATCTGAAGGTATTTCATTTGAATTTCAAATATTCACAATTCAACGCATTTTTGAGAAAATTTTATTTTGATAAATCCGATTGAAATCAATGTTTAACGTTCTCTCGAATGAAGTTATCCAGACATTTACTCCAGTTCATCGAATATTCCAATCATATTCTTCAACATTTCTCATTATAGTTAACTGTAGAAACAAAGCTTTAAAGCTTAAAAGAAATTCACATAATTATTCAGAACATAATTGCTGTTTTTAAGAAACAAATTTAAGTATCATTACAACATGTTTTAAAAAATCTCGAATGATTTTCCTCGGAATTTATACGAATTAATATGATTGTTTTTCAATATACTACAAATTTCATTAAAAAAAATAAAGATGTTATATAACAAAATCGTTACAAAATTAATGGCATATTTCAACTTTTAACTGATATATTACGTAATCGAAGCTAAAGCTCGGAAAAGAAACCAAATATTGGATATGTATTTCGTAACTGTTGTCGCGTATCCGTTATTTATTTTAATTCATTTCGTGTAGAATATGTTTTCTTGGTTGAATATACCGAAACCCCCAGAAGCGACTTGGTTGGATGTTGAGAAGATATACATAGAAAAGTTCAAAAAATATATTCAGTATTCGGATATAGATCACGTAGAAACGCCGATTGTACTGCGAAACGTTCCTTCAGTGCCAGTGGGTGGTAAAGGGTTTGGAGTCGAGTTTACCCCACTAACTTTTGTATCTTGCTTCTATATTCAGACAAGAAAAGGTAAGATTTTATGCAGAGTTAGAAAAATACCTCAATAATCGAGCGATGAATGATTTTCGGTAACTCGATTTGAAAATTAAACGTTTCTCTTCGAATTTTGTTTACGAATCATCGACCAGATATACTTCAGTAGTTTTTTGATCTCAGGTAGATCAAAACATTTTTATAATACTCTATAATATTTATTTTATTTACCGATTGTAAGTTTATCGGTAATTTTTCAGCCGAGATCAAAATGCCTAGCGGTCACGTAGATAAGCCAGTGATCGAAGACAACCGCGATGGAACGGTGACAATCAAATACGAACCGAGAGAAGAAGGTCTTCACGAATTGGCTGTAAAATTCAACGGGGAACATGTTCAAGGATCACCGTACAAAATCCACGTCGACTCTATCAGCTCGGGCTACGTCACAGCCTACGGCCCTGGATTGACTCATGGAGTTACTGGAGAACCAAGTAACTTCACCATATCTACCAAAGGTGCGGGAGCCGGTGGTCTTTCCATGGCGGTCGAAGGACCCAGTAAAGCTGAAATCAACTGCAAAGACAACAAAGACGGAACAGTATCCGTTTCGTATCTTCCAACAGCTCCTGGAGAGTACAAAGTGTCCGTACGATTCGGTGAAAAACACATCAAAGGTTCGCCTTTCGTTGCCAAAATAACAGGAGAAGGTCGCAAAAGGAACCAAATTTCTGTAGGTTCTTGCAGTGAGGTGTCTTTACCTGGAAAAATATCCGATGCCGATATAAGATCGTTGAACGCATCGATCCAAGCTCCTAGTGGCTTAGAGGAGCCATGTTTCCTGAAGAGGCTTCCTACTGGTAATATAGGTATCTCGTTTACACCGAGAGAAATTGGCGAACACGTCGTGTCTGTGAAGAAAATGGGATATCACATAACGAACTCTCCGTTCAAGATCAATGTTTGCGAAAGAGAAGTTGGAGATGCGAAAAAAGTGAGAGTTTCAGGAAGCGCCTTACAGGAAGGAAAGACCCATGTGGAGAACACATTTACCGTGGACACAAGGAACGCCGGTAAGATCCGTCTTAGCTGATATAACTTCTGTTTTTCACATCATTCCTTTTCCAGGATTCGGCGGTTTGTCACTTTCAATTGAGGGACCAAGCAAAGCAGAAATTCAATGCAAAGATAATTCAGATGGAACGCTCAATATTTCTTATAAACCTACAGAACCTGGATACTATATAGTTAATTTGAAATTCGCTGATCATCATGTAAACGGTTCACCTTACACTGTAAAGGTAGGACAAAAATGTCTCAAAACGTAATTGATAATAATATCAATATTAAAAATTTGGTGATATATCAGTGCGTCATTTCAGGTAACCGGAGAAGGAACAAACAGGCAACGTGAAAAAATACAGCGACAAAGAGATGCGGTACCAGTGACGGAGGTCGGAAGTAAATGCAGGTTAACATTCAAAATGCCAGGTAGGTATTTCCTAATCATTACAAATTTTGCTCGACTTCTGGATAAACTATCTTGGACCGGACGAGCAGTTTTCCATTGTTTCACACTTCGTGACACCAGATTTACGCGGATCTTTTTCAGGTATCACATCTTTCGATCTGAGTGCAACAGTTACCTCACCTGGAGGTGTGACAGAGGCAGCGGAGATAAATGAAGTACAAGACGGATTATACGCCGTACATTTCGTACCAAAAGAATTAGGAGTACATACTGTATCCGTCAAATATAAGGACATTCATATCCCCGGTGAGTTATTCCAGAATCTCTGTCCGGTGGTGAAAAACTAAATTCCTTTTTTCCTCAGGATCGCCGTTCCAATTCACGGTAGGGCCATACAGAGATCATGGTGCTCATTTGGTCAAAGCTGGAGGGCAAGGTCTAGAGCGCGGTGAACAAGGAGAGTTGAACGAGTTCAACGTTTGGACTAGGGAAGCTGGAAGCGGCCAGCTTGCTATATCTGTCGAAGGACCAAGTAAAGCTGAGATCAATTTCACCGATCGAAAGGACGGTTCTTGCGACGTGTCTTACAAAGTATCAGAACCTGGTGAGTCAAATTATCTATTCGTATTTTCTCTTCCATTCCTTAAAGCTTTTAGATCCAATTAAACTCGATCGTCATCTTTTGTGGAAAGCATGAAATTTGCCAATGAAACTCAATCATCGGCAGTGAAAAGTGCGTGAATATGTCACTCGCGCTGCCGATGCTGCCTGCATGAAACGATGTATTCAAACTGTGACTTTGGTGCTCTTTGAATGCTATAAATATCTTGAGTACTTCGAATAAAACCTTTTGGTTAGATAATAATAATAAGAACTTCATTCAGTTTTCCACAAAAATTTTGTTACAATGTGAGGGGGGGGCTTAGCATGGCTACCCTTACTCAACCCCTTTAAACATAAACGAGAAAAATAATAATAACAATGAAAAGATAATAAAATAACGAAAAACAAAATGAACAATGAAATGAACATAATTTAACAAAAATAATAATAATTCAAATTAAACTCTTGGTAAATGTTTGACAAATATTTGTGAAACATTAAGATCAGTTTTTAAAAATAATAATGTATAATTATTATTCCTAATGGTATATTATTATTTTCAAGACAGAAAACAAATTAATTTTTCACTATTTTACAGCCTGTTATGGCTACGATAAACATTTTTTAATTTAATTTTTTTTTGATCAAGTCATTTTTAAGAGCACATAATCGTGGGGGGAGTGTCGGATTTCCCCCCATATTTGTCGAAAATCACGAAGCTACGCTAAATTTTTTTCAGGTTATGTCTTACGATATTAGCGATATTAGATTGGAAACATGTTCATTTTTATTTTAGGACGACATATTTTATGAATCTTATTCCTAATGATTCTGGAGGCTAATCTAAAAATATTCTGTAACACATTGAGCAACTCTAGCTGTAAACTGGATTTTATGGGTTTGTGTATATTTTAAATATAAAACTTTCGTTTTTGAGAGTTGTGAAGGTCTTCGTTGGAAGGTTGAATATTTTCGACAATGTTTTCTAATCCAACATTACGAAAATGCGATAATTTGTTGTAGTGAAAAATCGAGGTGTCGTTATAATCATTCAATTTTTGGTCAAATTTCAGAAGAACTCATTTGGTCGAGTTCAAGTGCAGTTGGACAAAAGGATCACCGAGAAAAATGTTTTACAATCGCGACAATCCCTACGAATTAAATTTCATAAATTCTTTTCGAAACGAATTAGCTATATGTTAGTTAATTGGATTGAAAATAGTGCCAAACACTCTGAGAACGAATCAATCGTGACAATGATACACACTCGGCGGGACATCGTCGCCACGAAATTTCTCGAAACTAAAATTAAAAATTGATATAGTTGCTTACTTTTTTTCGTGCCAACGTTATTCGTGACATAAATAATTGCGACAGTTGCGATCGGCCTTCTTAATCAAATTATCTCAATAAAGTTAGTGATTTATTTACGATATTTTTGCCGGGAATGAGAATTCGGGGGCCAGACCGCCGAGTAGGCAAGGGTGTGCCGTCTCTTGGGCCTCGTTTTTTACTCTCATTTCTGCTTGAATATCTGTAGGACATTATAGTAGTGTGTTGCGAAATAAAATTACATTCGAATAAATGAGAGAAATATATTTAAACACCCCAATGAAGACACCCCTCATATAAAGAATATTTACACATGGATGAACTTAAACATTGACTTGATGGGGTTGTAGAGGTTCGCGAATGATGAAAACTATAAAAGAAAACTAGAATTTCGTGAAAATGGCTTTAATCCCAATATTTGGGTTGCATTTTGTGAAAGTGGTGTGTATTTATTCGGAAAGTCAAAAATGTTCGCGAGAAACTGATAATTGACAAAGAAAAAAAGAAAAATCTGCCCGATCAGTTGTGTTATCCAGTGCGTTTTCATTTCAGTAACATTAAATTTATATATATATAAGAACCACAAATACATGCTACCCTATATAAAAGTAGCAGCAATAAAAATAATTAAAATCTACAACAAAACCTGATTATATATTATTATTATTATAAAAGCTAGATTGAAAATTGTTATTCGTAGCAATTAGGAATTTACAATTATGAATTTTAAAGTGTAAATGCTGAACATGTATTTTCTATATAAAAATAGCTGAGTAGCAGAATTTTCGATTTTCATTTCATTCCTGTCACTTTAGTACTGTCAAAATCAGTTGAAATATTTAATTTTAAAGTTTCGACAAGGATTAATTTGGAGTCAAATGTGAACGAGATGCAAACTTTTCTACTTTTACTGTATTTTTTTTGCAATGAATCACTATTTCTAGTGAAAATATTGGATGCAATCCACTAAACGCAAATTTTCCAGCAGAACTCGAAAATATGCGGTTGTGGTTAACTACGTTTTCATTTTCTGATTCGTTCTGATTTCGAAGAAATAATTTCCTCTGATAACAGTTTTCAAAGTGTCTAAAATAAAATATAAAATATTTTATATCAGAAGAAATATTGGCTCAGCATTCGGTTTGGAAATGTATCTATATATGATATATTTAACAAGAATTTTTTTGAAAATTAATAATGTTTATGTTTCAAAAGTTGTATTTCAACATGACAATATTAATAATTCAATTTCAGTCCCTTTTACAATTCGTTTAATGGTTTGATAGGATTTTTAGTTTTTGTTTATTGTAATATTTTGTTTTGTTTCATGTTTTTCAATGAATTTATTGAATAATTATAAATTGAACTTTTATTTTTTAAAATTCTTCAAGATTGATTATATATCTTCTCTGTCATTCTATTTCATAAATTTTTACATAAACGAACTTATAAAGTACATAAATATCCTCTAAATTTCTCTAAATGTTTTCCCACGTCATTTGCTGTTTTTATTTTACTGCTATAACTATGTTTTTTTAGCCATTTTGTCTTTTTGGGCATTTATGTTTAATCTATAGACGTATCTTCTACTATAATGCATACACGGAATGTTAATAAATTGTCTCATTTGAAGTAATTGTTCTGATTGCCAATTTTATATAAACTTTTCCATTGGGACTATCATTTTCTATCGTTTTCTAGTTCAGGCAACCATTTTGGGGGCAAAGAAGGTACCTTCGCGCTCTCGTGCACTTTTTGAATTCGTATTATGAATCACTAAACGGATGCACTCGAGAATATCGGATTCGTAATCTGCAGTCCGTCAAAACTTAGTGATTGTGTTTTTTGGAGAGGAGCCAGCGTCTTCGCTTACGTTCCCATCATATGATTTTTCATACATCATTAGCAGATAATGTTCTCCGTATTACCTGAGGCCGAATTAAATTATCTATGAAGAGCGTCAGATGCAATCTTTCACAAAATTGCGCTGTCGGCCTCTATCTTTTATGCCTTTCAACTGCAACGTAGAAATTTTGCCAATCATCTTTGAAAGTGTTTTATTTTTTGATATCAAGTATTTTCTTTTCCCCTGATTTAGGCTTTCACTAAGGCTGTACCCCTAACGAGCTCATACTACGTTTGTTCAAAAGAAAAGATGAATTTTGAATTTTTTCGAAAATTATTTATTTATCAATGGCCATTTTGTCACCTTCAAAGTAATTCAGATATAATGATTGAACTACTCATAATCCTTTTGGACTTTTGTCTTCAGTAGTATCTTACACTAAATACAACATTTTTGCTTGCTATATATGCCGGTTTGTTCAAAAAGAAAGGTGAATTTTGAAAAGTATTTATTTATTCATCAATATCCATTTTGCCCCTTCAAACTAATCCCTCTCAGATATAATGCACATATGCCTGCGCTTTTCGGTATGGCCATCAGTTCGTTCTTCGATTCCGACTTTATCTCATCAATTGTGGCAAAACGTTTTCCATTCATTGGTCTCTTCATTTTTGGGTATAATAAAAAGTAAAGGGAGCTGAATCTGGAGAATACGATGGTTCAGAAAATCAGAAAGAAGCATTGATGTGTGAGCTGGTGATACAGAATCCATTATTTGTTTTTCCACAATTCCGATTGTTTGATTGTTGCAAAACTTCCTTGTAGTGTTCCTTATTAAACGTACGGCCTGTTGGCAATAACTCATGGTGCTCCACGCCGTTGTAACCGAAGAAAACATTGAGAAAAACCTTCACGTTTGATCGATCTTTGTGTGCCTTTTTCGGTCTTGGCTCTTCTGGTCCCTTTCATTGGGATGATTGGGACTTCGTTTCGAAGTCATAACCGTACACCCTTGTTTCGCCACCAGTTATGATCTCTTTAAGCAAATTTGGATCGTCGTAGATGTCATTCCACAAATCCTGAGCGATACTAATGCGACTTTGCTGTTGCTCAAAATTCAGCAATTTCGGAACGAACGTCGCTGTAACAGGTTTCATGCCCAAAAAATCCGAGAAAATTGCATGGCATGAGCCGATTGATATGCCAACATCCTCTGCAACTTCCCTGATAGTGATTCTAGAATTTTCTCAAAAAATTTTCTTCACTGTTTCGATGTTTTTTTCGCTTGTTGACGTGCTTGCAACTCCAGGGCGCTCATCATCGTCAACATCTTCTCGGTCTTCTGTAAAGCACTTGTACCACTTATAAACTTTGTTTTGGGATAAAGTAGACTTCCGGAGTGTCTGAGTCAACATCTTAAGTACGTTGGAGCACTTGATTCCATTTTTAACGCAAAATTTGATACCA
Organism: Henosepilachna vigintioctopunctata; assembly: GCA_030704895.1. Classification (NCBI taxonomy): domain Eukaryota; kingdom Metazoa; phylum Arthropoda; class Insecta; order Coleoptera; family Coccinellidae; genus Henosepilachna; species Henosepilachna vigintioctopunctata. The sequence continues at coordinate 2,514,508 of JARQZJ010000122.1, read as the reverse complement.
ATTCTCTGATAAATTTTTTCGAAGAACACACAAAAACGTTCTAACCTTTTCAGTCAGAAACAAACTACTGATCCAAAATGGCTGAGAAATTCATATGAGAAACGTATGTGTACCAACCTAACGAAAAAAAATTTTCGATAATCGAATGTGCACAGCCCGCCAAAATTCAAAATTCTTTTCTTTTGAACAGACCTCGTATATTATTATTACCACTTAATAATGGAGTCATATATCTTACCCGGGATTTGAACTCAGCTCTCCAGTGCTAGTCTTATCTTTTAAGCACCGCTCCACTGTGATGATGTAGAATTTTGTTCAATTTTGACACAAACTTTTTGTGAGATTTTCACTTGTTACCATACACATTAGGGAACTTACCCATACTGCGTGACATGTTTAAAGGGAAAGGAGAAAGGGAAATACTACGCTCAGTCGCGGAAGCGGGGGTGGCTTAGATTTTTGTCCTGCTGTCGGTTTTGCCGAAAGAATTCTCGCGCTTTCACAGATGAAGTTTGGTCGTAAATTTTTGCATCATTGCTTGTACGTCAATGTATAACATTATGACCGGATTTCTCACAGGGCCGAGAAAACCCATGATACTTACTGTCCGACTATAAAAGACGATATTGGAAAACCTGTTCAATTTGTGGTCTTCATTTTGCCTCAGAAAAGGCAATGGACAGCCTTCAAAAACTTTTGCATGATGGAGCAGTGGGCAATCAGTCTTGCGGGTTCTCTCCAGGAGACAACATGAGGTTTTGTGTGTTATGGGAGAGAGCGTTGAGTGGTTAGATATCGAGGTCATCGATGAAGAGGAATTAACTAAGTATGAAATGAAGAAACTCTTGGTACTACTGCCCCCGTGATCAACGATATATCCGAGTGCAGAGTGCATTAATGCTGGGACCGTGTTTTTATTAAAGATGTATGAGACTAATATTAATGTGATTTAGCAGAAAACACTTATTGATTTCATAATTTAAGTTTTCTATAGCAGCAAGTTTTCACATAAGTGTTTTTCGTAATATTCAATTCTCTAATAATTAAAAGTATTCACGCAGTCTTAATTAATAAAGAAGAATACGAACCAAATTATTTTTATTTGTTTCACTTTCTGCCTGCAAAAAGTTTAAGAGTCATATTTACATCATTACGTAGTATACGATTAAAAATCAAATACTACGTAACGACTTCATATTGTTACGTAAAGGGGGACCTTGGCATATATTACAAATGGTCTCCAAGACGTTAGAGGGGTGGAAAAGTTTGAAAATAGGTCACATAGTATGGGCACGTTGCCTTATTCAGAAAGTAAATAACTAGGTAATTTACAGTCCAGTATTTATTGTTCGACATTATTATTCAAAACAAAACCAAATTCAAAAAAGGTGGTGACTTCATTACGACATTAAATTACAAGAGGATATGTCGCACATTTGCAAAAAAATTCCTATGCATTTCCTTTTGCAATCACCAAGCATTTATCGAAAACAAAAGTGCAATCTTTGCACCATCCCTGTAGCCGTATGTAAATATTCCTATGGAATGAAAAAAACTCCAACAACAGTAGTTGAAAATGAAAATAATCGTAAACGCGAAATTCCGACGACAATTTCTGCGAATTAATCCAACGTAAAAATACAGACTCTCGTTCGGCTCGAAGTAGAGGGTCATTTAACTGGAACGTACATTATATCCTAATTTTTTTTCCAGGTGAATACCGTATAGGTCTGAAATTCAACGATGAACACGTACCTGACTCTCCATTCAAAGTATATATCTCGCCGGCGGTCGGCGATGCCCATTTACTGGAGGTTATCCAATTTCCCGAAGGCCATATTCAAGCCGATAAGCCCAATTTACGATAAATATTGCGAGGTGTGAAACACTTGTGAGTTTGTGCCGCATAGTTGTTGCGAATTTACTGGTGTAACTGAACAAAAAAAAAAGTGAAATTAACTACAAACGAAGCCTAAATAACAGGGCTTACAAAGTACTGTAAAATATAAAATAAACAATATCAGATTAATTAAATATAAGTGAAAACGTCTTATTCCTATATAGGGATAATATAGATAATCACGAAAATGGTCAACAAAAAAACCACAAAGAAGAAAACTGCTGTGAATCACCTGTTGTGTGGATTCTGCAAAAAACAAATTTCGAAAACAAAATATAAAATACCATGCTCTGGAACATGCAGTAAATACTTTCATGAAGATTGTACTACTCTAGATAAGGATCAACTGAAAAAGTTGAAAGACGGTAAGATGGAATGGCTCTGCATCACCTGCTCCACTGTTGAGGAATCGGAGCAAGAAAGTGGTACAGGTTCGGACTCAGATACCGAAGAGGAAACTGATGACGATACTGAAATGGAAACTGAAAAATCCCAACCAACAAAAAACAAACGATCAGCCAAGAGGAATATAACACTTGAAGACATAGCGGAGAAACTCGATATGATATGGAATACCATTTCAAGCCAGAAACAAGAAATTAAAAAATTAAAACGAAACATCCAAGAATTGAAACAAGATAATATTGAAATAAGAAGAGAAATTGAAAAAATAAAAAGTGGAAAAAACTCTGAAAAGCAATCCAGCTTGAGGAACAACATAATCATAAATGGATTTAACGAAATAAAAGCTACAGAACTAAAAGGGCAGGTCTTAAAAACACTAAAATTGATTAAAAATGATTTAGCGGACAACGACATAGATAAATGTACAATTATTGGAAAAAATGAAAAACCAATGATAAGAGTCATCTTGAAAAATTATGAGGACAAAAAAGAGATTATGAAAGCAAAAAGGAATGTAAACCTCAGTACAAAAAATCTTGGACTACAAGATGATCGAACCCTATATCTAAATCATGAACTAACTAGAGAAAACCAAATACTGTTCAAGCAAGCTCGTGAAATGAAAAAAGACTTTAACTATAAATATATTTGGGCCACAGAAGAAAACATCAAGCTTAGAAAAACAGAAGGTAGTACAGTAATCACGATTAAGGATAAACACCAACTAGACGAAATTAAAAATAATGAATCAAAAAATAATGATTCAAAAAACTAAAACAAAAAAAACTAAAAATTCTTTACCTCAATGTAAGATCTTTAAAAAAAATATATAAAATTGATAGCATTAATCATTACATACGAAAGCATCACTATCCCGACCTACTCATCTTTACTGAAACATGGATGTATCAAAATGAAACAAAGTTCTACAAATTTAATGGCTACAACGGATACCATAACTGTAGAGAAGCTAGAGGTGGCGGAACTTCCATATATGTCAAAAATAACTTACAGCAAGAAGAAATTGAAAGTATATACAAAAACTATGTAAATATAATTGGAGTCAAATTGACTGACTTTCACTTAAATATATATGCTATATACAGATCGCAAAAAAACAAAATAAATGATTTTCTACCGAAACTGGAAGAAATAGTGACCGGAAAGAACAATATTATCATTGGGGACATAAACATAAACCTAAATCTAAAAAATACAAACAAAGACATAGTAAGCTACAAAGAAACTGTACATTCCAATTTTTATAAATTCCTAAATAAAGTTAGAAATACCCGATGTGACAAAGAAACTAAAACAAACATTGATCATGTAATACTACCAAACAAAATGACAGGAAAAGTAGACCTACAATATACACCCATATCCGATCACAAAAAATAATAATACAAATCAATGTGAACGTAAATCACAAAAGACTACCAAAAACAATAACCAAAAAACTACTGAATAAAAAAAAATTCATTGACATTGTAAACCAAAGAATAAACTCATTAGAAGACAACAAAAAGATTAATCCAAGTAAATTTATTGATATTATCATCGAGTCGAAAGCTGAGGCCACATATACTAAAACTTTCAAAAGAATATTGGGTAAAAACTGGTTTAATGATGAAGTAGAAAAAGCGCTCAAAGAAAGAGACAGAGCTTATATCAAACACAAAAAGAAGATTAAGGATGAAATCCTAAGTAGAAAATTTCAGTTATTAAAGAACCTAGCAAAGATTAAGATAAGAAATGCTAAAAATAACTATTACAGTAACAAATTCCTAAATGCAAATAACAACACGAAAAAGATTTGGGACAGTATTAAGGAACTGATTAATAATCAAGAACCAAAAAAAAATGCAATTGAAAAAATAATTGTTGATGGAAAAGAGTATACAGAAAAAGAGAACATATGCAACAAAATGAATGAATACTTCATAAATGTAGAGAAGCAACAAAAGAACGAATCGAATTACTGCAGCGATAAAACTGACAAAAGTGATAAATCAATTTATATAAAGAAATGCACCGAAAAAGAATTAACCAAAATAATGGAATCATTAAAATCAAGAACTGCTCCCGGAAATGACGGAATCTCAACACATGATATAAAACTACTACTAACAAAAATCAAAACACAACTTCTCAACTTCATAAATGAAATACTCAAGACTGGAGATATACCACCACAATGCCTAATCTCAAAAGTAATACCAATTTTCAAAAAAGGGACTAAAACAAATCCAGGTAATTATAGACCAATAGCTCTGACTTCAACATTTTCCAAGATTATTGAAAGAGTCTTAAAAGACAGAATATGCTCCTTTCTAAAATTTTCAAATCACCAATATGGCTTCCAAAAAAATAGCTCGACCTTAGGTGCTGCGGTAGATTTAATACAAAACATATGCTACAGTCTAGATTCAAGAAAGTATGTAATCATTATCTTCATAGATCTAAAGAAGGCGTTCGACCTTGTTGATCATGAAATTCTGCTGCAAAAAATCGAATGCATGGGCATTTCCGGAAAAACACACAAATTTATTGAAATATTTCTGAAAAATAGGAAGCAATATACACAAATAGATCAGACAAAAAGTTCTGAAGAAAAGGTAAATAAAGGAGTTCCTCAGGGTTCAGTGTTGGGTCCTCTACTGTACCTTCTGTATGTAGAAGACCTGAAAACATCAGGAATTAGTGCCCAACACTACATGTTCGCTGATGACACAGCCCTTTATTATGAAAGCCCAAACTTAGAAACCCTACAAAGTGATATAAACCAAGATCTAATACAATTTCAAAGTTGGCTGCAAAACAATAAATTAATTATCAATCTGGATAAAACAGTAGCTCTACTATTTCATCAAAAAAATATGAAAAGAACAACACTCAACATAAAAATAAATGGAGCAAATATCAACGAATCCAATGAATACAACTATCTGGGTCTAACGATAGATACAAAACTAGAATGGACAAAACACATAGATAATATAGCTAAAAAATTAATACCACTGATAGGAGCACTCAGAAAAGTAAGCCCATATTTAAATCTTAGAGCCAAAAAATCAATATACTTTTCCTATATACACTCCACATTAACTTACTTGTTGAGTATATGGTCAAATACTTCAGTTTCTAATATAAAAAGAGTTCAACGCATTCAGAACAGGGCCATAAAAGCTGTATACAACTTGCCTTACAACACCTCTTCAAAAGAACTACATAAAATTGTCAATCTGCCGAACATTAAACAAATGAAAAAAATTGAAGACTCGAAAATGATTCATCAAATAGAAAATAAACTACTAAAAGTAAATATTTCGCTCAAAAAAGAGTAGAAATACATGATCATAATACGAGATACAACCTAAACTATCAGCTAAACAATATAAGAACTAACAAAGCGTTACACTCCCCCATCTACCAGGCTACCACCTACTACAATAAATTACCTACTGAAATAAAAGAGCAACAGGATATAAGAAAGTTTACCAAAAAACTAAGGGAACACATTATGGATGGTTTGACCTCGCAACGGTTGCCAACAACTCACCGTTCTTAAGTTCACACAGCTAATATTATGGAATACATATGTACCTAATAAAATATATCTATGTTAACATCACACATGATGATTTGTAGATTTATGTCTAATAAATAAATAAACACACCTAAATTGCACTTATAATCATTTTTTGTGGTGCAATCCATTTTTGCCAGTCGTTTCTTTAAAATATTCCATAAATTCTCAATGGGATTGAGATCAGGTAAATTTCCCGGACAATCGAGTACTTTTGTTTCATTCTCACGCATAAAGGCCTGCACTTGTTTGGAATTGTGGCAGTGATCCAGGTCGTGCTGAAATATTCCATCAAACGTTTCCATGAATGGGATAATCCTGGTGCGCAATATTTCCATATATTTCACTGAATTCATCATCCCTGTTATAGGAGCTAATAGTTCAGTGCCATTGGTTGTAAAAAAACCCCAAAACATTTCGACTAAAGACTTTCAAACTAAATTCAACAAGTTTCTATTAACTCCTAGCGTACTACTGTGAATTATTCTAGTAGATTTTTTTGTAGCATTGTTAAATAGGTTTAATATTTTGGAGTATATTCCTCCCCATGCAACTATTCAATGAATCGTAACCTTTACTTCAATAATCTCACCCTGTTGAGCATAGAGTACATTCTTAATTTTCATTTTCAAAGCTTTCAGTCACGATTTTAGTAAATTATTATTTAGACAAATAATATCAGGACCGGCGCTAGGCATGGATAAAACGGGCACCTGCACGGGCCTGTAGCCTTAAATGGCGTAAATCTTTTGAATTTTGGTGAAAAGGGGCGACATTTTATCTTTTTGCCCGGGTTGAGCAAACTGTTTGCGAGGGCGCTGATGATATTCATATGTTTTACTGAAGTTATTGATGTCAAGAATTCCTCAAATAGTTCGTCGATAAAATCGTGACAATTTTATAAGTATTATTTCTATAAATTTATTATGCATTCATATTTCACTGTCCCGTTGTTATTGATTGTAATTTTTTGAAACTTTACTGAATTTCTGGAGGATGTTTGGAGAGAAATTTGGATCAATGCCATCAGGGCCGAATTCAGAAAATTGTTCATAGAGATTTTTATATAACTTCGAATTGTTCATAGAGATTTTTATATAACTTCGAAGGTCTGATGAAGTAGAATATTTGAAATGAATTACTTTTTACGACAATTTTCATGACTCTAGGAAAAAGTTGAACTGCTAGCTCACTTCAGCTTTCGAAAATGAGGTAACAATCCTAGACAATTTTCAAGGAATTAATTGAATTTTCATGAAACCCATCCAATCGTTTTTTATTCGATATATTTAACGATGTTTCATCAATAGATTCCATCAACTTTCACTCTAAATATACTCATTTTAGTAAAATAATAACATTAATTTCCATTTATGTTACGAATTGAAATTTAATCATTTTAGAGAATCAGTTTAGAGAACCTATTTATTGTGGCTCGTTTTTTGTTTTTATTACGGTTGTACTCGTAGTTCAGCATCAGGTGCACTGCTGCTGATGAATTTGTACGTGATTTAAGTGTCGCATAAAGTCTCATTGGAAAAATTTGGAGCAACGTAAATAACAGCTCGCGAGGAAAACCGATTATATTGAAATTGGAGGTGCCAAGAAGCTTGGATTCTTCTAAAAATAACGAAATTCGCATTCCAAGTCGCCAGGGTGACTCAGAGGGGATATCCTCTTCATTAAATATTTTCTAAACCTGTGCTTGTTTATTCGTACCGTTCTTCTCTTGCTAATAAATCAGATTTCACGTGGAAATTTATTTTTACATGAGCACAATCGTTGAGTAATTTCTTCGCATTCGTTCAGATTGAAATTCCGAATGCTCGAGATTATGAACATTCAGAAGATGAAAAAGGAATTCGAATTATACCGTGTTTCTCTTACTCGGGAGTATTTTATTCAATCTTGTAATATTTGTTTCTGTGGAATGTAAGCATTCTATGATCTCTGATATGTCAACATCCTTCGTAATTCTAATATAAATTCAAATACTTCAAGAACGATGAGAAATGATTATGAAAATATGAAATCTTGTTTGTTTGCCTTAAAACAGTTCAAGTTTAATCAATTGCAGTGGAATACAAGCCTTGTTCAATATATTTTCGGCCAAATTTATTCGATGTATCAGTAAGAGCGTTTCAAAAAGTTGTCTTAATCGAAAAACATTCGATGAATCATTCACAACAATATATCAGAATTGTGCTGCCATCTAGTTACATTACTCTCACCTACATTCATGACTGATGCTTCTGGAATATTTTCTGAAAATCGCAATCATGACCCGCTAGATGTCTTCGTCGATGTTGATTTCTTCATTTAAATGATTTTTTATTATTCTTCTGACTCCCATGTAGAGTAGATCTAGATTCGTCTGATTTTATTTATTGTGTTGAAAGCTAACATAAGTGATTTAACTTTAGAGTGTTGAAATACGGTCTGTTTGTATGCTAGTGTCGAGGGGATCCTTAAATGTCCACATGTTAATTCCCCTTCATCAGTTCGGGAAATCGGTTAATACACAAAATGTTTGAAATGGAAGCTCTCAATATAAGTCCGATATATAACTGTTATTTTAAAGATGCTTTGCAATAAAATTAATTTTGAAAATGTATAAACTTCATATATTGGAATATTTTAATGACGTTCCTTCAGAATTTGTGTCTTTTAACCTCACAATATAATTACGGAAACTCGAGGTATATATTCTTTAAATATACTTTCTGCTCGTATAGCACTGACAGATTTTTTCATAAAAATGTGCTCATTGTCAAGAAAATGTGCTCAAAATTGAAAGGTTCACTCTTATCGGATGTATTTTCTACTAGTATTGGACTTATTTTTCACTAGTATCGGACTTATTCTTCACTAGTATTGGACTTTTTGTTCACTCGTATAGGACTTATTTTTCATTAGTATCGGATCTATTCTTCACTCGTATAGGACTTATTTTTCATTAGTATCGGACTTATTCTTCACTCGTATAGAACCTATTTTTCATTCGTATCGGACTTATTATTCACTCGTATAGGACTTATTTTTCATTAGTATCGGACTTATTGTTCCTTACTATTGGACTTATGTTACACTCTTCAACAAAACAAATACACAGAAAGATCTTTCCATCTCAGTAATGGGGCTCATGACCGACCACCCATGAAAACCACTCTAAATAAACTCACACGAAATATATATTATAACGAGCGAAACATTCATACCGTCGATTTTATTATTTTTTTAGATAATTGGACCATCTGGCCACGAAGACGATTGTTTCGTGCAAATAATCGACATGGAGGAGTATTCCGTTAGATTTATGCCACGTGAAAATGGCATCCACAAAATTCACGCCAAGTTCAACGGTGTCCACATCCCGGGCAGTCCTTTCAGTGTGAAGGTCGGAAAGGACACTGCTGACCCGGCCGCAGTTCACGCTGTTGGTAGCGGCCTACAAGATGTGAAAACAGGTAGGATAATCAAATCAGTTTATTGGTGCCTCTCATACATATATGTATTTGCACAGGTCAATAAAAAAATAATTAAAACAAATATATTTGAAATAAATAAGTAACACATACTATAAACAACAAAAAGAGATCACGTATCATGTTTTAGTCTTATTGCTAGTTCAAACTTTGAAAGGTACAATCTTTTAAATCATCTACAGCATTATTTCCAAGAAAAATTTTTATTTTGTTCCTAAAACAAGTTAATGATGGGGACCTAAAAGATGAAGGTAATTTATTATAAAACTCTAATGCATAAAAATTATGAGCAGTCGTCGATATCCCGAGCCTATGGAAAGATATATGAATATTATCTTTATTTCTCGTATGATGTGAGTGTATATCGGAAAAAAGTCTGAACTGGTTTAAATTTTTATGTACATACGATGAACATTCAAAAATAATTAAACCAGGTAAAGTTAAAATTTCCAGCTTTCTAAAACAGCAATCTCTATATTTCAGTCCATCAATAATCCTGATAGCCTTTCTTTGTAGACGAAAAATTCTATCCATCCGTCGGATGAACCCCATGATATAATAGCGTATTTAATATGTGATTGAAACAGAGAGATATAAACCGTTCTGAGTACTTGTTGCGTTACTTCGAAATAAAAATAAGTTCCTGGATCATTTTGTTGCCAGAAGATCTAGTGGCCCCTCCAGACAAGTTTCGTATCAAGAACACCCAAAAGCTTGAATTCTTTTTCGATGACACCAGTTCTTAAAGTAAAAGCAACTGTTTCCCTTCAGAAACTCAGATTTAACGATAAACCATTCTCCTCAAACAACTTTACGGCTGTGGCCCGCAAATGCTCCACAAACTTCTCAGCTCTGCTCATATCGGAGTCAGACACAATGACTGTAGTATCATCAGCAAATAAAATTGTTTTACTCGAGGGTCTCGTCAAATAATCAGGGAAATCATTCATATAAATTATGAATGGACCCATATAAATAGCTATGGGTCCATAATGGGGCCTTGTGGGACACCAATAGTAGTAGTCTTTAAGCTTGACCACTTCGAAAACCGATTGAAAGCAATTGCTTAAACAAGAAGTTATAAGGGTAATCTATATGTGTCTCATTTTGATCTTCTGGTAGTTCAACCAGATACTTTATATATATTAAATAAAAAACACTTATCTAGATTTCACAAAATTTATAATAAATAAATACTTGACATTGTTTCGGGGTGTTACCCCATTTCCAAAAGTAGACTGACTAAGGGAGGGTCTAACTTTTGAAAATGGGATAACACCCCGAAACAATTGTCAAGTATTTATTTATTATAAATTTTGTGAAACCTAGCCATGTGTTTTTTATTCAATATACTAAACAATGTTTTACCAAGAGATCAGATCACACTCAGTCAACTTTATCAGATACTTTATTATGACGTAACACGCGAAATTCGTTGGGTAAACATTCTTCAGTGGTTTTAACATTTGTTTCATTCAAGATTTATCCAGATTTCAATATAGTTATGCTTTTTGAAGGATATGGGAATTTTTTTTCGAAAAAGAAGAAGCAATATGTGAAGTATTTTACAAATGATATTAGCTAGAAAGATCGTCAAATCTGGTGCATTACCTTCAATATATTATACTTACCTATAAACTTATTGAATTATTGTTTCAAGTTCTGATCGATTCACAGTTTTTTGTGAAGAATCAAACTCATCATGAAATTGTGTTTGCCTTCTTCAACATCAAGGTTGTTCTATATAATATGCGAAGTTCAAAAACTTCTTGTAATCTTTTTCTACTTCAGTTTAAATGTCGATTTAAAATTAAATTTCTATAGGCGTCTTTTAGCAAAGAAGTAAATTCTGTGTCATTTTGAATTGCACTCAACGAAAAACCAAAATTACCCAGTCAAAAAGTCGTATTTCATCGAACTTCTGTAGAGAAATTTTGTCGTTTTTAAATAATTATACTGAGAATTCCAAACGTCATAATCAACTGAAATTTTCTTTACAAATGAATTTGTATTATATTTCAGTTTTCGTATTGAAATCTGTATTGATGTCAAACTCGATACGGCGTTTTCTTTCACCCTTTCACAGTTATGAAGAAAAAGGCGGTATATATGCAGCTTTGTTTCGTAAAATTTTTCTTGCAGTTCATCGATTTTCACGGTGTTGACTTTTCATAGAAATATATCATCGACATGTTGATCTCGTGTTTCTCTGTTCGTATTATCATGGAAGTGAGTAGCGTGTCAACCTGGTATCGAATGTATTCGTTCAAATAGTGTTCCATTCGTAACCGAATGACGGCACGTCGTCTCAAATCAAACGTTCAGTTTAAACGACAACATGCGGACGATGACAACGTCAATTGTTGTCCATTGTAGCGTCCAGTCATTTGTGAAGTCTGGCGTTCGCCCAAATACTCGAATCAAATTTCAATCGTTTACTTCAGACAATAGAAGTGTAAATTGCCATACGGAAAATAATTAGCGGGATTGACGGTCGAAGTTGAGAACAATAACGATCCGACGGCAGTTTTATTTGGCATCAGCGGGCGCTCATTATTCGTTGAAGAAAGCGTTGAAGTTAATCACGCAAACGGCGGCAATTTGAGATAAGGAGATATCATCGACTTTTCGGCACCTGTTCGAGAAGATTCGCCTATTTAAAACTAAAGCGTTAAATATATCACCTTGGTAATGGGTAGACATTTCGAGTGGAGAAACTTCCGATCGTGAAAATATAATGCGGACTCGTAGCGCATATATCAGTTGTAATGGCACCTATATCTGCCGTTCGGGGCCCGTTCAACGTTCGTCTCGCAACTTTCTTTTATCGACTTCTAACTGAATTAAAACTTCGCCAAGTTATTCAGTAAAAAATTAATTCGATGGTTGAATTTCGCATAGAACGATCGATCATCTGTGAAATGGGTACTTGAAACGGGAGGATGCGGAAAACCAGGTCCGTAAATGCAGAAACATTTTCACCCACCTGTTCTAATTAAGAAAAGAAGCCTTTTTCTCAAAAATCCCTAGATGGCCGAGTGGTATTACCATTTATCCAAAATTCGTCTCTTTGGTGAAAACTCAAATTTCTATTGTTTTCCGTTATACCTAATCATATTATTGATATTTACACTTTTCAATTTTGTATGGACGTTTGATTTCGATTTTTCAATTTTGTATGGACGTTATTTAAGGTTATATTATTGTGAAATATCCCTTACATTGTACATATTACATTCATTAAATAAATATAATAAAGAAGAATAAGAAGAATGCTTACAGAAGGAGTGAATTCAGTTTTGAGTCTGATTTTCCATTCAGTCTTCGAACAAAAATAATGCTTCAATTTCACACAAAATTCACAATGGAAATCAACAACAATTGAGAAAAGAAAATTGAGCTTGAAAATATTATTTCTTAAAGACAATTTCACCATGTGAAGGATAGTCGTAGGCAAAAAAATGAACAAACCGCCGATGAATATAATATATGAAATCCGAGGATATTAATTGTGTATTAATTCGAACAGGAAAAGTTTTTGGTGATACTGAGATGAATGACCGGCGAATTAGAATAGGAATGACCAAAAAAGTCAATATCGATTTTTACAAAAATACTTCGATATATCGTAATATCGTCTATTAATCATGATACTAGGATTTTTTTTTATTGGGAATATGGCAACTTATTTTGTCGCTGTGCATTTTTCTCCATTTTTGGATGAATAATTTCAATATTTCCTCAATACGTCCAATGCAATAGGTATATTTTTTCTATGAATTTCATATGGAAATTACAAAATACAGAATTGGCTATGAAGTCGAATAGGAAACGTTTTTGGGAACACTGAAGTGAACACAGAACAAACCTTCAATTAGGTATGTTCTGTGGAGATGAACGATCAGCTGATCTAAATAGGAATGACCAAAGAATGTCGATATATTGCAATATCGATTTTATCGAAAACACAGCGTAAATATATCGTAATATCGGTTTTTTATTCGAAATATATGGATTTGTTATTGGAAATATGGTAAATTATTTTTGCTCCATGAGTTTTTCTCCATTTTTAGTATAGAATTTCAATATTCCTTCAATCCGGTCAATGCAATATTATAATATTATATTTATATATATATTATTATAATATTTTCTCTGTATTTCATATGAAATAGAACAAAATACAGGTTCTTCTAATATTGTTTTTTGGTATATATATATATATATATATATATATATATATATATATATATATATATATATATATATATATATGATTGAAGTATGTCGCTATGTGAGAAATGAAGGAATTTTTGTCAGTGGCCTCTTCTTCATTTCAGAAGTTTTTCAAGACCATTTACCTCATACAAAATATTCAAATTGTTAACGCAACTAATTAATTGGGTAATACAGATCAAGTGGTTTTGCGTTTGTTCGAGGTTTAATATTATTCTTCTATCCTTGAACAATTGCCAAAGTAAATTGGAAAACGCGATAATATTTTGCTGTTATTGTTAAGCATACTTCCTGGTTTTAAAATTACAGCAGATTAATTATGTTCGTTATGTTGAAATAACGAAGCGATAACAGACAATTATTGTTTTTCGCTCGGAATAATGAATCCTATTTTTGAAGTATTTGTGTAAACTATTCACAATATTTTTCAACAACAATAATACGTTTCGGTGAATTTCAACTTCTTCAGATGCTTAGAGGAGCAATCCAAATAATGTTAAGTATATCGACACTTAGATGGAACGTTGTCAGAACGAGAAATTTTTATTTCAACAGTATTTCAGAACTTTAAAGGATTTATAACAACTACGTCCCTTCTCAATTCGTAATTGCGATCCTTTATTTCCATTTCATGTGTCAGTTAATTCATAATAAAAATTAATTCAAATTTATACTAATATTTTCGATGTTATTCGAATCGCAGATGTAATGTTAGGTTAGATTTACGCAGTAAGATAAGGGTGTTCAAAATCTTCATGACTTCAATAAATTAAACTTAAAATGATCATATACATTCAGTATTCATATTTGGAATAATAATAAACTATGAAAAATTAATTGGAGTTTAGATTTAAATTTTTCTTTTTATTCAATAATAACTATAGGTACTCATTGTTTAGTACAATTTGTTATAGTATTATAAATATTAGAATATTGATAGAATACCTATCAGTAAAAATCAACCTTTTCATATAAGATTCTGTTATTTAAAAACATTAATTTTCGTACAGGGGTAAAGACAGATTTCATCATCGACACATGTAATGCTGGGGTGGGAACCTTGGCTGTCAACATCGACGGTCCTAGCAAGGTATCCATGGATTGCACAGAAGTGGAGGAAGGTTACAAAGTTCGTTACACTCCCCTAACCCCAGGAGATTATTACATCAGCATCAAGTACAACAATCACCATATTGTTGGGTCGCCGTTCAAGATACACAGTAAAGGTAAAAGAAGTAAAATTATTTTGAAACTATGATGTAGACTATTGAAGGAAGTTGTCTATTTTTCATTTATTTATTTACTGATTACTCCAATAATATAACTTTTGTATAATAATAAAAAATGTATTAAGGATCTAAAGGAGACATTACCGTCCATGCTTCGGTTGTTTCAAGCTATATCTACAATATAAAAAAAAATGAGAAAAAAGATAAGGAAAACAAACGAAATAAAAATGACAGAACATCGTATCAATTATTCTAAGGTATAAGTTTATAACATCTCTCTACTCATCTAACTAAACAAAATACAAAAATAACTGATACAATGAAAAGAGCTTCATGAAAAATATGTGAATTTTAAATGTTGTGTCAATTTTACAACGGACTTCTTAAGTCATCCTGTCTCCAAACAAATGAGTTTATTAATGTAAAATTCCATAAAAATATGTTAATTTAGTGTTTTCTAATTTTTGGTGATAGAAAAAGAACTTCAATTTGTGTATTCCGTTTAATCAGCCTGCCTTTTGAGCAAGTCGTTTTCACCAAATTTGAGTTAATTCAATTAAATGATTCGGCTTGAAAACTTTTCGATTAAAACGCAGGTCCTAAAAGAAATTATATAAAGGAGAAGTCTTATAACGGGTGATTTTTTAAGAGTTAAGTTTTTCAGGTTGGCGACACTGGTTGGTAATGGTATCCAAACGTCATGTGTCAGAGTGAAGATTTTTCAGTAGACTCTGCCATTTCATCGTGTAATAACTTACAAATGAGCAACGATTGCAAGTTGTTGAAATTTACTATCAACTTTCGTGCTCTGTGAAAAATGTGTATCGTTTGTTACGAGCATATTATGGTCGTCATAATCGACCTGGTGAATCAACAATTCGTGCTGTTATCACCAAATTTACGCACCAAGTTTACATTGTTGGACATTAAACCATTGTCTCGCATGCGTACAGTGCGTACTGAAGAATATTGCAGCCGTAGCGTACAGTGTTAATGAGGATCGTGAAATGTCAATTCGTCCCCATTCTCAGCAATTGGGCATGTGTCAAATTGGACCTTCCGAATGGACCATTTGATACGGAGCCGCGGACAACATTTACATGAAGTTATCTCTAAAATGGAAATGGCAAAGGCCAAGTCAATTTCAATAAAATTTTCTAATATAAGATACAAATTGAGTGTTTTATTCGATTTAAAAAAACTACGCTTAAAGAATCACCCTATACTATCGCCAAAACTAAGAAAACACTGAATATAAATTTTTGTATGGGACATAGTGTTGAAAGCTCTTTTGTTTCGAGCCAATTTTTGGATGCACCACTTCTGTGACGTCAGGACTTAGGCAGTCCATTAACAATCCTTCCAGCCTTTATTATTTTTCTATTCTCTCCCTTCATTAACAATTTTGTCAAGACCATAAAGGTATTTTGTAGTTAAGCATATTTTCCTACTAGTGTTATTCTGCTATAATTTTTGTAAACTGCTTTTTCTATTTGTGATATTTTATTTGTGACTGAAAAATTTTTTCCAGGAGAGTACATCAAGCACAGAGACTTAGCTGACATTGGAGGCCAAGAATCGTCTTCTGTTCTCGTTGAGACAACATTGAAAACCATCAAATCGGGAGCCGCTAAAGGACCGGTACTTCCAAAATTCAAGAGCGACGCTTCCAAAGTCGTATCCAAAGGAATGGGCCTGAAGAAAGCGTATCTTGGTAAACAAAACCAGTTCACAGTGTCTGCCCAAGATGCAGGTAAGACATTAATCTGTCGACAAGATGTTATTTGTGTTCTTATATTTTTTCAACGAATGTTTTTTCTCCAGGTACTAACATCCTGTTCGTCGGTCTCCACGGGCCGAAAGGACCTTGCGAAGAAGTATACATAAAACACCAGGGCCGCAATCAGTATAACGTGAACTATTTAGTCAGGGAGAGGGGCGATTATCTGATAATCGTAAAATGGGGTGACGATCATATTCCCGGCTCTCCTTTCAAAGTAGACGTATAACACTGGGGCCATAGCTTTTCGACGTTCAGTCGAAACTTCATTTTGTGTAACATATACACACTCGTCAAACAGATGAACATTTCTCACTCCAAATTCAACGCTTGCAAATCCCCGATTCGTTTATCCTTGAATGTATATAACGTTTATTCTTTTATTGCTCGTACCTTTCACGGCTTGAGCCTTCAGCATTTCGCTTTTGTGAACGTCCTTTCCTAAGATGCTTATGCGGAGTTGGAAATGTTCGGCTCGACGGTCTTCGAGTTTCAATGCCCGCCATATTTGACTACACAACAAAGGATAATTCAATGGACGAAGAAGAACGTTTTTGTGAACCAACCAATTCCATTATATATCGATCGAGTGTTGAAATCTCCAGTAGACCTTCACAGATATATAGAGAATATAAATTTATTTCGGCTGGATTATTTGAATCATGTTTCGCAATACAACAGCAATGTTACAAAAACTCGTTATTTAGGAACGCCTATTTATATAATTTTTCTAATAAATTTATTTTCTTCATAAGTCGAATTTGCTCGTTTTATTAAATATTCCCATACCCTGTGCACTATATATAAAATATAAAAACTGGAACACGTTTCCAGATTTAACATAACAAAACGTAACAAGAAATAGAATTAAATTCTTTCTATTATTCAAAACAGCAAATAAAATTATTGCATATGTTTTCATAGATGAAAAACCATAAGAATATTCCTAGTGTATTGTTCCACTTATTAAATTGTTTACTATCTTGCCATTAAGTCCTGATTTTATTCAGATCACATACTTGTAAAAGACTATTTTCCAGTCTGGTATTATAATATTAATTTTGGCATAGATATCCATAATGACATTTAATCTAGAAAACTCGGATAAATTATATTTCACATTAATGTGAATGTCTGTTCATAATCAGATACTGTAATGTTCGTTTTAACGTTGAAATTGCTGCATCAAGGGTACTGTGTACCATTTTCTTGAACGTCGTTCTTAGCTATGGCCAACATCAACTTAAAGTCTACCATAGATTAAAATAAGTTGAGTCAAATTTGCGACACCTTCTCTTCTGTGCATAAGTTTAGCACCAACACTTTTGTAATTTTTTAGTAAATTTTGTTGAGTCGAGATGGACAACATGTAATCCACCTAAAGGCAAGGTGACTGATTAGTTATTTGAATGTCATTTCTCGTTCTCATTGGTTGAGTATATTTATTTTTCTCCAAAAATTAACCGTATTGTTACAGATTTGCCCTCAATGGTTTATGGGTGTTTGGAGAAAGATGAGACTGTTTAGAACCGTCGTAGGCACGACCAGAGAGCTCATCTAGTAGTTTAATTTTCGATGTTGAGGATATCCAACTGCCTCTGTGACTCCCGTTTGAGATCGCTCGAGAACAACAAGTACAACCACGTGTCGAATAGTTAGTTCTTTACAAATAAGGATAAAGATAAGTCAAAAATACTAGTGTCGTTGAATATTTCCACTCATAGAATAATATATCACAACAGTCATCTACAGTACAGTGAAATAGACAGAAGTGTGACATAAGCGATATTGACATTTGTTGTATTTATTTTCAGTCTGTAAATAAAGGATTTTTATTGATTGTTAAAAGTTAGTTATTGGAATTTATCCGTAGAAACCCATAATTCGTAACAGTATGTATAATTCAAAAAACAAGTGGAACGCCCCCCCCTGATTGGGAACAGTGGTTCCCAATCGGGGGGGGCGTAATGAGCGGCTTGGGTATTTATTACAATCTCTAGATCATATATATTGGTACAGATTTGCCCTCACGTCGCCTCTATGGTTCATGGATGTTTGGAGAAATGATGAGACTGTTGAGCTCATCTAGTAGTTTCATTGCCGATGTTCAGGATATCGAAGATCGAACTGCCTCTGGACTCCCGGTCAGATTCGCTGGAGAACAACAAGTAGCAACCACGTGTGGGATAGTTGGTTCTTTGCAAATAAGGATAAATATAAGTAAAAATATTAGTGTCAATTAGTATTTCCACTCAGAATAATATATCACAACAGTCATCTACAGTACAGTGAAATAGACAGAAAGGTGACATAAGCGATATTGACATTATTTGTTGTGTTTATTTTCAGTTTGTAAATAAAGGATTTTTATTGATTGTTGTTAGTTATTGGAATTTATCCGTCGAAACTCATAATTCGTAACAATATACATGTACATCGATGGCATAAGAAATATTAAATGAACTATCAAGACATGACTTTTTCTATCTCTCTACCTTATTTACATGTAGAACCTATAAGCGCTATCTTTCTCTAAGGACCGGTATCTGGGCAAGCGCATTTAAAAAAAAGTACGTGTGTTGGAGAACAATCAGACGTCGTGCAAGATTGCCAGATATAGGACGATTTATTTCATTTGAATATATGTATTTGTTCGATTCGTGTAAAAACTCTTTCAACGCCTTATTTTATATTCTGGTTTAGGAGAACGTAGTTTTAATTCTTAACTGTAAATTAAGTTCAGATGTGTATGTTAAAGTATTATTTTATATAATACTCTCGAAATAAAAGGTAGCTTAAGGGTTGCAGGAAAAGGCAACACCTAAAAGTGTCAACCTTGTATCGTCTGTTTTGCCAGTGATTGGACATTGGACGTCATTTTGTGTTTTCGATTATTAAGAGGTCCTTAGAGTGAGATATCGTGATGCGTCATTACGTATTCAAAACAAAGAAGGGATATTTAAATGAGTCGTAGATATATCGGCTTCAGAGTTTAATCGAGACATCCACGTTAGGATATAATATCTGTGTTAAAATTCATAATATCGCGAGAAGCGTGAATGATCTCGCAGTTCCACTAACCATTAATAGTATTTTTTACTTCAGTTATTCGATTATATGCCCACTTTTGATTGATAAAAATAAAAATATTTTAATAAAGTTCATTGAAGTTTTCATCGTAAGTTTTATTTCCATCGTAGTTGAGTTGAGACAAGCGGTACGTAGTATTTGGCGTAAACTTGAGACAAGCGCACATAATAATAGGTTGGGAATCGCTACTATAGAACGAAAAATGCTTTGGGAAAATTTTATGACAATTTCGGTATATTACATTTTTAATGAAAGTGAATGTTAAGAATGCTGTGAATGTAAAGAAATAGCAAGGGAGAGAGAGTTTTGTAAGGCAGCTAGGGGTCAAACAGTTAAACTCTCAAGTGGGGAATATTATGATGTCGGTGGTTCAAGGGAAAAATTAGAACACAGTAGAAGTTAGAGGAGTCCACCTCTTAAGTTAGACACTTAAGAGGTGAACAATAAAACTAGAAGATATTTGGTATTGATGTCCCCAGGACCGGATTTAAATTTGTGCCGCCCTGGGGCACTGAAGAAAATGCCGCCCCAATTTTCTATATACTGTATAGAAAATTTTTTCTCACTTTCCAAATTTTGCCGCCCTGGGCACTAGCCCCGACTGCCCCTAGTATAAATCCACCATTGGATGTCCCAATCAATATGTAATTCTGAATCGATAAAAAAACGTTTTGTTTCCATGAATAAAGTTTCGCTGAACTCCAAGTGAAATCCACAATTCTAACTTTGCAATTATGAAGGAAAGTATACATGATATTTTGAAGGAAGAAGTAATAAAACAGAAATAATTGAATGGAATACAATTCAGTTTTACAAAAGCCTTCTGTTAGCATTTTACATCAATAATTTGCAATCTTTGTTTAATTTCAATTTATTTGAGTAATATTTCTTTCACTAGTTTCGCTGATTTTTTGGAAAAATCAATTTGTTAATTAAAGTTTATATACTAAAAATTATTGAATAGTATTATCCACTGAATAATTTAAGAATTAACACTAAGATTCAAAACTGAATGAAAATTCATATACACATATACTTAATACTTTTACATTAATTTGGAAATGCAATTTAATCCTGTGAACGTTTACCACCTTAGCGAGTGTTAAGTCTCCAAGCTAATAGATATTGTAAGTTATCAACATTGAAACAGATATGGTACTGGAAATATGAATTTAACAAACTGCTGTTTTGCAAGATATGTAATATTTTACCTCAAATAACTCTAGCTATAAATAACTCAATTTTATATATACAAATATAAAAGTTTCTAGCAATTCCAACACAGACTTCAAAATTTGAATAAATCATAGTTCTATCTATTACGTCATATCTCAGTCCACAAATCTTTAGAAAATCAAGCAAATTTAGTAATATAAAAAAACAGTATTAAGTTTTGCACCATTTATTTTATTACTTTAAAAAATGCATTAGTGTCAAGGTCAGTGATGCTTTTTGCAATTAAATTACTGAAATTATAGTGGATGTTAGGTGAAATATTGAATGGTTGTTTTTATTTACTGTATATCAACAGTAAATGCCTAGTTAGAACAAGACACCAAATTAGATAATGCATGTTTTAAGGGTATGCAATTAAGAGGACTTGTTACATTGGAAAAAATACTAGAACTAAACCAAGGACAGTAATGATGAGAACCAAGGTTTTAAATGCTCAAATAATACTTGAGGTTTAGCAAAGATGGTGGTATAATATAAATTTCAGTGCTTTTTAGTTAATATATATATGAGGTATATTAATCAATTGATCATTTTACATAAGTTCCATCTAGTAGTTCTACAGTTGGAAATAAAAATGGACAAGGTATCTTGTCCCATGATAGAAAAAAATATTATCTACAAATTCAAAAAATATAATTTTCTGTTATGATTTATTTCAAGAAATTGAATCATAACTCTTAAAAAACATTTAAAACCGTCACTTCATGTGGAATAAAAATAATCAGCCATCACGTCACAAAAATGCATACAAAATTCATTATGAGAAATAAGTTCTGCATCTACCATGGTTGCCTCCAATAAGAATTTCAATGAAAGGAGATAATACAAGTCCCAAAATACTTTTCTTATATATCTTGACTTTACTGTTCGACATTTATACGATTGCTGGGAAAATAAAATAAAAATAATATAGAATACAGTGTTATTTCTTTATATATCAATTGAAATCTGCTGAGCAGTTGACATATCTTTAAATATTGCAGGAATGAACAACTTCTTGACTGTATAAAGTTATTTTGAAAATCTTTTAATCAGTCACTTCCATATAAATCACAAATAGTTACAATTAAACTAAGAAAAATATGGTATTACCTCATATTAACATTAAAAACATAACTTAAATAATTATTCAACAGTATTATTTATTAGCTAGTTCATTTGATAACCAATCTAGACCTTCGTAAAGACCATTTCCTTGTGTTGCACAAGTAGCCTGAATATACCATGCACGATTACTAAGTTGATTCAATCCCAGTTTATCTGTTAGTTCTGCTGCAGACATTGCACTAGGTAGATCTTGTTTGTTGGCAAATACCAAAAGTGTAGCATCCTTCAGATAATCATCTTCCAACTAAAAATAGAATAGTATATGTGCATTTTAAAAGAAAACACTTATAAATATAAACACTATAATATAAACAGTTATAAATATTACACACTATAATTATAGAGAGATTGCAATGACAATGGGACAGTAGAGTTAAGATATACTTACAATATTGTGTAATTCTGTTGATGCTTCAGCAAATCGATCTTTATCACTAGAATCAATAACAAAAATTAAACCATCAGTGTTTTGGTAATAATGCCTCCACAGTTTTCGAATTTTATTTTGACCACCTACATCCCAAACTGTGAAACTAATATTTTTATACTCCACTGTTTCTACATTGAAACCAATGGTGGGAATGGTTGTAACAACCTCGCCCAATTTCAATTTGTAGAGTATTGTAGTTTTTCCGGCTGCGTCTAATCCAACTGCAAAATATAATTATCACATTGAATTATTCAATAGTAAAGCAAGTAAGCTGACAAGAATAGAAGAAATATGAAAAACCTACCCATCAAAATTCGCATTTGTTTTTTGCCAAAAAGGCGAGTCAATACACTTGATATTGTTAATCCCATATCAAATACTTTCTTATTGATATTCTCCTTTATGATTTCGAACAACCGACGTGACAGAACCTGCCAGAACTGAATAAATGATATTCATCAATACATGGGAGATAAATAATAATTTTTTTCGATGAATAATTATGGTCACAGATATACTTGCCACGAAACAGCAATAACAAAAGAATTAAAATATCAGCGAATGGTGTCGATATGACAGTTCTGTATGACAGTTTGACCCATAGAAATGGCTCACAATAGTAGGAGAAGTACACACAACATAATTGGACTGACAAATATCCCTAATGTGCCAGTTTAAGACATGGTTTAACAACAACTTTTGTTAACAGCTGTGTAAAATTTTAGAAAGATAAAATGTATATATAATATATATATACATTTGTTTCAATGAATAAAAATACTGAAGTAATTCTATTTGATGGATCAAATTGTTCGATCAAACGAAATAAGAAAACACAATTCGTTTTCTACAAAATGCAGACATTATGGTACATGGTAAAATAACACAAAGAAGTATAATATTATAATATAATTCTGAAAAATATATTCAATCTAAAATATTTATGTATTTGGAGAAATAATTTCCACATAAAGAAGTGTTATCCTGTTTGTTTCTCGTTTATTAAAAACACTCATTTACATTTGGTTTTAAAGCTCTATAAGATTATAAATATATTTATGAGTGATCCATGATCATGAATATATTTTCAGAAGGAAATACATTTTTTTACAATGTATTCAGGAATTATCGAAAATGATATAATCTAGTAGTTGGAAAGAATGGACTTTGACATTTCCTATAAGAAGAAGAAAACCTATTCTATCAATCAAGTTGATCAAAATTTGGATAACATATTTTCTACGTTAAATGTAGTTATGTTAATGTGATATTATTTGAAGTTCTCTAACATAAAGAAATTTAAAAATTTGTTTGAAGAAATGGACCAATTAGAGCAAAAGAAGAGGCTCTTAGTGAGCATAATAAAATTTTTGCAAGACGAACTGAACAAAAGCGATTTGACTGAGGAAAAAAAAGAGTCTGTAGAAGTGGCTATTCAATGTTTAGAAACGGCTTATGATACAAGTGGTATAAAGGAGGAAAATGTTGTTGATTTGTTGTCCCTAATACCTTCTACATCAGTAAGTCGAATTATTTAAAGTAACCTCTTTATAGTTTTGTATTTATAGGTTAAAGAGGTAACAGACCAACAAAAACTTGAAGCAGAGAAATTCAAGAACGAAGGCAATGCTGCAATAAAAAATGATCAGTACAGTGAAGCGCTGTATTTTTACACAAAGTATGTACTGTAAATTTTAAGATTTTGTCTTTTTTAGTGATTATGAAAAACTGTTTGATTTTTACGAGTTTTCAGTTCTAAATAGAGATGAACAAAATTTTTCACTCTTAGGTATACGATAATATAATTTTATGAATGTTCTATGTTTTAATCATTTTCTACCATTTTCTTTGTTTCATATGAGTAATAAATGAAGCATGAAATACCTTTTTTAATTTTAGAAATGCAGAAGGTACATTTTTTCCCATTCATTAAAACTATATTCTAAAATATGTTTCAGAGCCATTGACATAAATCCGCATAATGCAGTATATTATTGTAATAGAGCTGCCGTTTATAGCAAATTAGAAAAGCATATGGAAGCCATTAAAGACTGCAAAGAAGCAATAAAGTTAGATCCTACTTATGGAAAAGCATATAGTCGTATTGGTATTGCTTATTCAAATCTCAATATGTTTGAAGAAGCCAAAAAAGCTTATAAGATGGCTCTTCAGCATGATCCAAATAATCCCATGTATGAAAGTAATTTGAAATTAGCAGAGGAGAGGCTAGCTCAAAGTGAGTGAAAACATTGTGACCATAGTTTGAAAGTTGACAACTGATATTTCTTATAAGTTAATAATTTTTATAACATTTATTGAAGCAAGGATATATTAGTAATTTTTTATTTGTCAACATTTTTACAATTTTTAAAATTAAGTTGTGAACTTAGTAGAAATAATGCAAAATTTGTTTTAACAAGTATTTAACTTAAATATTTTTCTAGGTCAAAGTGATGGAGGTCTAGGGCAATTACCTGTTGATGTGTCCCAATTTTTCAATAATCCTGCCCTTATAGGAATGGCTACTCAAATGTTAAATGATCCTGGTTTCAGAAATGTGTAAGTTTTTTATGCATGTAATATGAATATAGTCATTTGTTCACTCATTTTAAAGTCCATAACCAACATCATTCTTTGAAATCTCATGAGAGAAAATATTTGCATTAACAATTCAATTCTTTCAATTTATAGCCTTGGAATTTACAACAAACATATAAACTACTTCTGCTAGATTACTTGATTAGTGACAGATTTTATTATTTTCTCACAATTGAAAACTTTCCTTCTGTATTAAATTGCATGTATGCCCACTGAATTTTCGTGTATTAATTTCATGAACATGTTCGAAATAAAGATGTTGTTGAACTGACACATTTTTTACAGGATGTCTGGATTCATGAATGTAAACCAAATAGATAATTCCAATATGGAAATGTTATTTCAAGCGTAAGTAGTTTACATCAATTTTGTTTAACAAAATTGATAATTGTTTTTCAGTGGCCATACGTTGGCAAATAGGATGAATGAAGTTGATCCTTCATTCATGGACAGTTTGAGACGTTCTATGAATCAACCACAACCACAACAAGATGATTCGAATCCATCTGGAGATTCCAAGAAACCTGATGAACCTCAGTCTTAAATATATCTGGTATATGTAACTTGAATGAAATTATATCTTTGATAGGTGTTTTTAATTTCTTTGTTTATGGAAGTATCCAAAATCCATTCATAGTTTAAATTGTTAT
This sequence comes from Henosepilachna vigintioctopunctata, assembly GCA_030704895.1. Lineage (NCBI taxonomy): Eukaryota > Metazoa > Arthropoda > Insecta > Coleoptera > Coccinellidae > Henosepilachna > Henosepilachna vigintioctopunctata. Next base: position 2,488,773 of record JARQZJ010000122.1, on the reverse strand, counting down.
ATAGTTGTGTTAAACAAATTTTCATATAGTGTTAATGAATAGAATTTCTGTGGAGCCTATTGCTAAATTATTTTATTTCTAGTTGACTTTTTTATTTCATCTATTACAAATCCATCTTTAAATGGTAACAGTTAAATTCTGCTAAGCTTTTGGAATTTATGATGTGAATTAGGTTGTAATTTTTATTCAGTCGACACTAACAGCCAGACGACATTACATTTTTCAACGTCACAATGAAAGTTGATTATGACTGCATGGTGTTTATAAGATTAACATTAATTGATAAAATGCTTCTCAAAAATTGTGAGATACTGAAAAAGATGTGAATGTCAATACACATAGGTAAATTTAGTAAATACATATAGGAAGAAATTATTCAATATAGCTTCTCCTACATTAAGTAACTTTCTCTTGTACAAGTTGAACATATTTTTTTAGGTAGCTAATTCAAATGTGAACTTTAAAAGGAAGGCAAAGAAATTTATACCTTTTTGTCATTGCTCAATAAAAAAGGATTTTACCTATAAACTTTTATTAGATTAATATAAATGTTGAAAAACTTGATACAAGATAAAATTTTCAGAAACTAAAAATCAAGAAAATGTTTACGATTCATTAGGTATATTATGCAAATAGTATTACAGACATAAGAATTGCAAAATATAGAGGTATGTCTTTATAACTTCTGGAACATTTTCCAACTATGATTGCAAATAGGTAAAGAAAACCATCATTGTTGTGAATAAACAATTCTTAGCAATCTGTTTTTGGGCCACTATATATATATATATATATATATATATATACACATCGCATACTGGAGAAACAAATAATTTCAATGAAACTACAATTTCTTCTGTAGTCGTTTTTATTATATTTACATATTTTAAATAAATAATAAGATCATCCAACGCGGATTTCTGTCCAATCAGTTTTTATTTGAACTCTTCTTATGCTATGAATATCAAACGACATATAAATGTTTCATTTTGGAACAAAAAGGCGATGATTGACATTATCCTAGTTCTCAAGATAACTTTATATACATTGTGAAAATTTAGAAGTATTTCCAAATAAAGAGCAGGAAACTGAAAACTGCACCTGGAGACTTCAAAAATACTTTAATCTTCATGGATATACCCTGAATTCTTGACAACTTTTCCAATGAGTACGATAAGGCGCTTAACAAAGTAACCCATATATACACTTTTATATAACCATATTTCTAAACTAACACTCATAACAGTAAGACAATACACCGAAGTAGATACAATACATATCACAAAATTCTTTTTGTTAAACAAAAAATCAACACTTCCTACTAGTTTTCAATCAGAAATTTAAAAGCAATATATCTTGCAATTGAAATGAAATATTAAAAATATTCAATCATTGCATAAAATGAGAAAAAATTAACTGAATGCTAGTAAAAACAGTTGAATATAAAATAACAGAAATCACAGACGATAGTTGTTGAAAACAGTATAAAGTTTTATACACTAATAAGTTTTAAGACAGTTAACATTTTAAACGAGAAAGCTCAGAGATTAGTTCCATGTCTAGTAAGATGGCTGAGAAAAAATAGGCAGTGCAGCTGAAAATTATAAATATTAATATGATTAAATAAATAGCAAATTTCATTTCAATCGAAGTTAACGATATTCGCCATTTATTCATTGTAAAAAATTTTGACAATTTTGCTGTTACTTGGCAAGTAAAATCAGATCTCTTTAGTTTTTATATAACATCTGCTTTAGTTGCCTTAATGTAACATTCAACTCAGCATTGCCCTTCAAACAAGCAAGGAGAAAAATGATCGATCACGTTTTCTTGGAATACATGTACTTTTGTGCCCTGAATTATTCTGAAAGTTGCCTGAAATACTTCAAGAAACTACTCAATAGACTACACACCTATGGAAACTTATTTTTGGTCAGTATATTAAAATAATATATTTGAAGCAGAATATATTTTGAGATTTCAACTTCTGAAATATTTTTGGCATTACTTTCAGGATTACCTTCGATGCAAGAACATTGGAATTAAGCAATAAGTACATACCAATTATCATAACTATGTAGAAAACTACATGCTATAAATACATATATACACAATTAATATTTAGATGAAGACATACACAGGTACATTTTTAACAGAGTGCTGATTCTGACAAAAAAAAACATAGCAATCATGTTTAATAAAGACATTTCAAGTTGAGAGAAAAATTCCTTTAAAAATGGTTATCCAAAGATTTCACTCCTATATTAATTCAACCAAATATAAATGTTGAAAAAATGTGGACATATTTCTTTGAGAATTTCCAGATCCAATATTTATTTTTTTTTATTTGGAGCATTCAATGTATCTTTCCCTACATCATGGCTTGTATACAGATTTAATTGCTGTTACTTGACAATTGGACAAATTGGAAATACTTCTACATAGTTTCCAAAACTTTGAAAGGGTAATTAAAATATGTTCGTGAAATTCTCTGCATTCTAATTGTAATATTAGATATGAAAAAAATCAATCAAAATTGCCAATTATGAATACATAAATAAGATAAGAAATATAAGACTTCTCAGATAAATAACCCGAGAATAAATTTCTTCAGAGAAATAAACTAAAAAAAACCCAAACTATTTAATTTTTAAAATTTGGAAAACAGAAAAAATTTCGTTCAAAATTTGATCAAATCATTTTCTTGGAGTATATTAGAATTAAAAATTGAGGAATAATTCAAAACTTGAAAGTATTATTTCTATAAGGTAAGGTGCAGTGAAAAACCAAGGAGTTCTTAAGTTGGACGATAAAACTCACGACGAAATAATGATGATTAAGTACGTAACAGTAATTGAAGTGAATCACAGGACAGGACAGTTCCATTATACTCTTAGATACATCAAATCAATCAAAATAATTGTAATGCGTTACTTGATAAAATCAAGACGTTACACATCTGTTACCTAGGTATATACTAACTTTCTTTTTAACACAAGCAGAAAATTAGCAGATATTTCTTGTGTGAGACATTTCTGGAAAAACTAAATTTTCAATACTTCATACACTTAGCCTTCATTTATTTCCTAATCATAATGGCATCGTGTCAAGAGCAAGATTATAAAAAAATTCACTAAAGGGGGAAAAATGGAGACGATATCTCTGACTAGTATTTTCTAGAATCAAAATTTTGATTACATGAAAGTATATAACGTGTATACCTTTTTTTCAGATGCCATTACTTAAATATCCACTATTATATAAATTACATATCAAATTGTCAACAATTATTGAATATATTATATATTTTAGTGTTTGAACTCGTCTAATAATAACATAAGTAGTTGACGTAAAATAACAAAGATTTTGAGAATAATTTATATAAATCATATTTTTTGCAAGATAATAAGGGCCTACACCCTTCAAATTGAACGCACCACACCAATCACAATCTGAATATTAGAATTTCAATAAAAAAAATTGAGATTTCATATTCACCAGGAAAAAATATAAATTAACTTACAATCTATGAATATATTACTATTTGTTTGTTTATATATTGAAACATTAAATATGTAGTACATTTGAAGACCTATAATAGTAATCTTGACAAATAAAAAAAAATCATTATAGTCGATTTGACTCTGCAATACCCCAATATATACAATATACAAAAACAAACTCTAGAAGGCAACGAAATTAAATAGATCAATTGAACTAATATACACAAGACAGGCAACAACTATTCCTGAATACCTAAAAAAACATCTTGCATTAAACAATGTTGAAGAAACAATTGCAAAGACTTTTGAATGGGCAGTGAAATTTTGATCATTGAGATTTATAGTTCAAATAAAAAACATGGCATATCAAATGATATGCATAAATAACTACCATCCAAGTCTAACAATCAAATAACATATATGATGTTTAAAAAAAATTCTAACAGCAAATATTTTAATAAACTGACTAAACAAACCTGATATAAAAATAAAAATGATGCTTTCAAATAACAACTCTATAGATTTGAAACAATTAAAAATATAATTTCATTAGCACTAAACAAATTTTATTGGAATAATTCTTCAACACAACATGAATTAATTCACAAAAATGAAAATATGGATGCTTTAGAACAAGAAATGATATACAAATGTATCAGAAATAAAAATATTTAGCTTTTTTGTGGCTCAAATCCCAATGCAATACAAGAAAGAAGTACCGAATATACACACAAATGAAAATATATTAATTGAAAGCATTAGATCAAAAAAACTTGATACTTTACAACAATAAATTGCTCTTCCTAGGAATGAGATTGTATTCAAATAGTGTACTTGAGACTAGATCAGACTGTCAAAAATTTGAATTACCTAATTACTGTTGTTATATTGCAGTATTAAATTAATAAAATATTTTTAGTATATAACTTGAACAGATGAAATACAATTCAAAATATAATTTCATATAATAAAATATATTTGCATAATTACCAAACCCAATAAGGGAAATCTCTTCAATAATGTATCAATTCAAATAACTTACGCATCATTCCTTCAACATATGCAAGTAATAAATAAAAAAATACCACACATAACGGGGATTTTCAACGATCGTACCTTTAACTTTAAAACTACGCCACCCCAGTGAACTCCACTGAACGCATTCACTGAGAATTTCCTTCTGTTTAATGTTTGAATCGAGTATCAGCACTAGAACAAAACGAGAAATATAAACATAATTCGGCGCTAATAGTACTCTATTCGATCAGTCTAGCCGCGAAAATCACAGATGTACAATATTTACCCGACAGAAGATGAGACGTCTATTTACACAAGCCGGGGATTAAACTGAAACTATAAGAATCGATTTCTGGGCGACAGGTAGGGCTGCGTCTCGGACCTCAGATGAGGATAGGTAGACGGTTGGTAGCGCCTGTAAGCAGCAATCGGGTGCCGTATGCTGGGCATCGGTTGTAGATGTGACGCCCCATCGCCCAAATCGAGTTGCATCTCTTGTTGGTCCTGGATCTGCATCTGACCTATAGCGGACGTCGCCATGGCCACATCCGGCATTATGTCCGACAGGTGTCCGTCGCTACAAGAGCTGGACTCGGGTTCGCCAGGGAATCGAAATTCGCCCTCGGCCACGACGGCCAACAGCTCGTGCCTCTGCGCAAAATTCGATCTAGGAAACGTCATATGCCCTTGACAGAGCACGCCCGATTTATCTGGCGACTTTATCGTGCTGTCTCTCTCCTCTGGTTGGTCCACTGAAAGATGGTGATAATTTTCTAACATATCGGCCACAGGATCCGGTAAATTGAATTCTCTGACCACGCGCAAGCGTATCTGACGGTTGATTTCTTGTCTCGACGATAGCGGCATGTTGATAGCACGCTGGCAACCAGGCGATGAGCGAAGTTTCTGTTCGCGCTTCAACATGGCGCTCATTATAGCTGGATCAGGTACTGGTAAAACGGAAGCAAGCACATCTAGACCTACCGGCCCCCTGTGGAAAAACATTGACCAAATTTACTCAACAAGTATTACATAAGTGAATTCGTTATTATTAGAATTCATTCACTTTATTGACAGTAGATTTTTTACAGTGGCTTTGGGAAATTATAGATTACGGTTCGGCCAGTAATTCGGCTCTAATTTAGTTTTTTCTTTGCCGCAATTATAATTCGTTTCCTTAATAATATATAATAATAATATTGAACGTATTCCTTTTAAATCAGAGTACTACTACGATCGGTAATTATAAATATTAAAATTATCACTAATATAACTATCATTATAATAATTATCACTAAATTGACTAATAAAAATCATATAAAATTTGCTATTTAATTTCAATATAATTACTGGACGATTGGATATTCTTGCGAAAGAAACAACATCGAAAATGATAACCGATTTCGATTTGAAATATAAGACGATCAATATTGATCGCAGATTGATGTTCTCACCTACGAGGCTGTTCTTCCACCATATAAAGTGTATCAGGTATATCTTGCATGTAACGCGCCCTTCTCATTCTCATCATTTCAACTTCTTGGACTAACTGATCTTCCACCAGCACCTTGACCTCATCATAGTAAGGCATAAAGAGACGAGGTTGAACAAACAGCCCGTTGTTTTTTCCAGAACGTATCCAGGCGTTCAGACGAAGATTCTCCCGTTCTCCTCCGATCATGTGACTAGGCGGAGTGCTAACCAGCCCCCTTCTTATAGCCTGATTCAGAACGTCACTGTTTGAAGGCAGGATATGGTCCATCCGGACCAAAGGCAGTAGATCACAGAGTATCTCCCTCAATTCCACATCGCTAAGATCGCGCTTCTTGATTCCCTTACGGGCCACAGAATGGGCAGTGTGGCTCACTATATTCGGCTCTGAAAATTTATAGAGTTTAATGGCGCTATTCGAGAAAATAACAATGGTAGAACTGTTTTTTTATTCATTGGGTAACACTGGGAATAGGCAAAGCCAGTTGAGCTGGTGGTTGCATTTGCCTCATTTTGTCAAGAGCCAAATACTATAGGAAATAATGAAATTTTATATTAACTAGGTACCTCTATCTTCCATCCTTCGAATTAATTCACTTTCACCCCATTTCAGTACAGCCGCCAGAATTTCTAACTCGCTAGCTTGCAAAAAGGGACTTTTCAAAACCTCAATCAAGTGGGTTTTATCTAGTTGTTGTAATACTGCAGATTGTGTAATTGGTTGAAATTCTTCTCTTAAATAGTGTAGAGCCTGAAATTAATTTACCAAGTGACAAACTCTACATAAAAAATTACTACATTTATTAACTATTAAACACAGAGCAATAACTTTCATTTTCCTTGATCGTCAATGTTCCTTATTACTTAAATGTACAAATACATATGTTTGTTAATGAGAACACAATTATTAAAATCATCTTCAAGGAAAACAACATCTTCATAATAACAGTCATGCACATATTTCAGATTTTGATATCCACTTTGAAAAACAATTCTTTATTCAATAGCATAGTATAAACTTATAGTCAAATCTTACAGAATTATATAAGAATATTGAGTACTCCCTATTCATGCCAAAGCTTTCAATTATTCAGCTATATTTATTTTTAATACCATCCAAGAAATATAAAACTGAAAGTCTCAATTTATTCTAAGAATTGGCTTTTTCTTACTTGGTACAGTTGAAGTGTGCAGACTACCAAAGAGATTGATGTTATTTTCAATCATTCAATTTAATTTGCATTCGACATATATTTAATATGCATCAAATCCATATTTTTAATGAAACTACTTCTCTGCAGTTTAGCAATCCATTTTAACCGACGATTGAATAAATATTATCTATTATATTACCTGTCTATGTACCCATGCCGAGCCGTACGGTTGCCTCGCCCACTGTAGTACCGCAGGCAGCGTCTCTAACGACAACCATTCGAGTATCAAGTCTTCACAGCCCTGCGCTAAAATGTCCAACTCTAGAAATCGACCGATCTGGAATAGTTCCATTGCTTCTTCAATAGCAGAAGGTCTGGCTCGACCAGTATGGGCCAGAGCCTGGGCTTCTCCAAGACCACCACCACAGCCATTTCGTGAAATCAAGTTCAAATCCACCTGATCGAGATATATCGCATGCAAGAGTACCCTAGCATACCTAAAATGACAATTTGATTCAATAATCCACTGAAATTAGTTCATTAATTATTTATATATTTTTCAACTGCAGGAGACAATTCTCACCTTTTCGGTATGACACTCTCATCTAAAACTATTCTGGTAGGAATGTGTAAAGCCCTCTCTGTATGTTCTTCTCCACTGCGAGACCTTCTCTGCAGCAAATTACGAAAGAACGGCGACCTTGCAGAGAGTATGGCTTTGTGGCAGGGTAACTCGAGTTTGGGTCTGAATCAATAAATTGCAGCTTAGAAAAGGTGACATTTCCTTTACAGCATAGGTTCAATTGTCCAAAAACGAAAACATACTCAATTTATGTAGAATAAGATTATTCTAATTTTTTTCAAAATTTGAAAACATGGAGAAGTTTGTCTTTTGTGAGTCGTAGGACAGCACTTCTGTTAGGTTTCTGGGTCTCAAATTTCCCCTCACAAAAACTTACAGTTACCAAAAGATAAACCCCTGCAGGGGATTCAGCACATTATAAGAGTACAATAAATTCGATTCTAGTTGACCTGGAACCATATAATATCCAGAATTTCATGGATTAAGAAGTCCTGAATTAGCGCAGTGTACTTATTTTGTGATTTTAATTTAATTGTGATCTATTTTATACATATATGACGCTTACTTTTTTCAATTGCAACTGTGCGATTTTCTTGTATTTGCAATTTTTATAAATGAAAGAAGCTACGAATTTGAATGAAATAGTCTCACCTGAATCCGTACTCGGAACTACCGGAATCGGGCCTCTGACAATCAGACCCGTCTGAAGTGAAGACAAGCGCCGCATCCGCATAGTCCCCAGTCTCTAATAAATAACGTAAATCAGTCTCTAGAGCGTTCGGAGTGCCGAATTCCTCCCTCAATCTTCTCAATAAATTAATATCTATGTTAGTGTCGTGAGGACAAATGTCACCCGTGTATAAGTAACGTAGTAAAGCGGAAAATAATTGCACATCTACAGCTGCTGTTCGCAGTTCCAAGCATATCCTGGCGCCATAACCTGGACAACCTGAAACGCAACAATAAAAAAAAACTGCTTATAAGAATCAAGCCTGGCCATGTCAAAGCAAACAAATACACTAAGCATAGCTTAAAAAGTTGTCGGGTACAAACTTAAGTTTCTAGCGAACATGTTGCACAATAAATGTGAGAATACATGAAAAATGCATTCGTGATCAAGAGAACCAGTTGAATAATTATTAGAACAATTTAAACTGAGTAAGCCCCATATTATATAAGTTCCAACTCACAGGAAGAATACTTATTTAATATTAACCCAATATCGCATAACAGCATGAAATATTTCAGGAAAGATTAAAATTATAAAACATGTTATAAAACTAAAGCGGCAACTCGCGTTGCACACTTTGCTGGTTTGAAAAATTCTCTCGATTGATGGGGGTCAATTCGCTTAATTATTTGTGGTAGCATACATCGCCGACTGAATTCTAAGATATGGCGCACGCAAATGGAGAATCTGAGTAAGCTGCGGATATTAAAACATGAATTTCCCTCTCATCCAGTATTAGTTGATAAATATTTCGGAACTCCTAACCCGCTATCAAAAATTTCACAAATTACTTTAATATCGAGATAAGAAGAAAAATTCGTGATGTATTTCTAATTTATAGATGATAATAAAAACGAAAAAAGGATAAATGAGAGTGTAAAAAGAAGTGTTCTTACCTGTCAAGAGATCTCTGAAGTACGGGCATCGCGACGACAGCAATGCCCTATGGATGGGGAAACAGGCACCCCTATAAACCAAGTCGGCGTCCGTACAATACTTGAAGTCGTACAGGGCCGACAAGTCTTGTTTGAACGTGGCAGCGGGAGGTCTGGCCAATTCCGCTTGCACACAAAGATCTTTCAGAGCAGCCAAAGCTTCGTACTCTTCGAGCAGCGCTGCTATCTCCAACGCACTCCAATCGCTCACCAGTTCCCTCAGCATTCGACCGTGGTCGCACGCCTTGGAGGATCGTCTACGACGAATCAATTTCTTCTTCAATGTTGCAAATCCAGTTACCTTCTTTTTCTTCTCTCTGCAAAGTTTTTCCGAAGAGTGACAAATTATTCATGAATGTATTCATAGCGTGTAATTTACTTCTACAGATATTACAAGATCAAAGTTTTTCAGAGGAGCACTTTAAATTATCTTAATTTAACTCACACACAAACGTTTTTGATATCTATGAACTTGGCCTTTCATAATGTCAATTGTCTTTATTACCTGACATATCAAAACTAAATGTTCAAGTACCAATACGATACAGATTGTACTTCAAATTGAACATTGAAAAATAATGTCAAGCCAATTTCTTGACCAAAAAGTACCTAACTGAATTCGAATTCGTTTAGGTAGATATTGCTTTTCAAATTCATGAAAATAACTAAGCCTAATCAACTATTTTCTAAAAATTTACAATAATATACAAGAAGTATACAAAATAAAGTAAAAAAATCCGGACAAAAGCAAGACATGTGCAATTATAGACCAATATCTTTAATATCGAATATCGCAAACATTTTTGAAATTTTTTTTTTTAAACAGAATTTATGATTTTATATTTAAAAATATAAATCTATTGAGTAAAAAAAAAAAAAACAATTTGGTTTTATCAAAAATGTGGAATGCTTTGAGTTTCATTACAAAAAAGTTATATGAGAACCTTGATAAAAGCTGTCCTATTACGATAAGGTTCTTGGAACTTGCCAAAGCTTTCGACAAAATTAATTATATCTTGTTGGAAAAAATGTATGTATATGGCATTAGAGGAAAGGCGCAAGTTTTAATTAAAAATTATTTAAATAATAGAATGCAAAAAGTGAGATTGGACCAATGTGAAAGTAATTTTGAAATTATAAATACAGGAGTTCCACATAGATAAATTTTGGGAGCTCTACTTTTCATAATAGATGTTAATGATCTTTTAACCAACATGCCAAATGATACCATAATGTCGTATGCTGATGATACAGCATTGATAGCTACTGGAAATACTTGGAGAGAAGTTGAAAATAATATGAATAAATACGTTTAGAAAGTGTGAGAATGGTTGGCATTAAACAAACTCTAAATGTTAATAAAACAGTATACATAAACTTCAGAAATTATTGTGATAGTGTGCCAAAAATTTTGTATTAAACATAAATAATAATAGATTGAACATAGTGAATAGTTGTAAATACCTGGGTATTAAGTTTGATTGTAATATGAGATGGAATGAACATATTAATTATATAATAAAAAAACACAATACTTAATTTTCATATTTTATAAAATATTGAGTCATTTAGTGACAAAAATATTAATTATGATATATTATGCCCTCCTTCATAGCATTATAAGCTACGGCATATTATTTCATGGGGGGTGGGGGGTTTGGTTTGTTAAGCCTATAAAAATAATCTGGATCAACTACAAAAAATATAGAATAGATTATTAAAATTAGTTTTTAAAAATAAGTTTGTTGAAGGCAAACCCATGACTTTACATCAGCTGTTTTCTCTGGAAAGTCTTAAGTATTACTATGGTGATCTTAAAAATATTTATATAAACTCTGCTAGTAATACTAGGCATAAAATTATACCACTGCCAAGGGTACCATAGGACTGTAAGCGACAAGAGTTGTTGCATAAAAGCAATAAAAATTTTTAATCAACTGCCAAATAATTTAAAAGATTTAGATATAACTAAAAAATCATCTAATGAGAAATTAAAAGAGTGGGTATACGAAAACTTACTGATGTTTTAAACTAATTGATGAATTAAGCTAAATATTATTAATAGTGAATAAAAAAGAATATTTTATTTAATGTTATTGATGACAGTTTTACTGCCATCAACTATTACATAATGTTTATGACCAAGGTATAGAAAGCCAAATTGAATGAGAAGGAAAAAAAAAATTGTGTATGAGAAGTATTATATGAATGAGTGATGTGTGGCTGGAAGATTTTTTTTGTGCTTACACATGATAATCTAACCAGCATTATTATTCTATTTCTTTTTTGTAAACCAGTCCTGAGAACAGGAAATATTATTTTCCTCTGCAGGATTTGTGGTGCTGTTTCTGTTCTTTTATTTTGTTTAATAATTGTACTTGAGATTGCCTGTAAATGTTCCTATGGAACTCTGGTTTTAAATAAATAAATAAATATACAAAAGTCTAAAAATATTGATGTCATTATTAAGGAATTCTGATACAAAAATATAATAATGTATAATTTTGATGAGGCTGAAAAGTTCTCACATTACCCCTGTACAATAATTTTTGATAAGAGTATATATAGACCACTCCTTGCAATGCACTACAACTAATTTGGAAAATTTAAATATACAGTATTGGTATTAATGATAATTTCATCCTCTAGTCTCTCAAAATATTAAACATTAATCAGCTGACCACAATAAAAAGATCAATTTCCAAAATTCAGTTCATTTAATATGAATTGAAGTTTCAGGAAACATTCATTTATTCAGTAGTACTTAGAATTTTAATTTTATACATCTGCTCACTCTACTGACCTAAATAATATCTTACAAAGACATAACGAGGTTGGCTACTATCCAGAAGTATTTCCAGTTTGTGCTAAATTGATATTCAGTAAAAAACCAACAAGACTTGACAGGTGGATCCCAATTCACAGTTATTAATAACACTTCCAGTTGTGAAAATCACAAATCACTATCCAGACACACATAAAAAAAATCAATACAAGAATTTCTGTGGGTTGCAGAAAATAATTCGTAACTTATGCATAAACGAGAGCTGACAAATCTGCTAGAAACTGATGATAGATTCCCAATGGATTCTATATAATGTTGCACAACATTTTTTCAATCATATTTTAAATGCAGTCAAATGTAATTTTCAATACTATCAGCAATATTTCATAATTAATATTTCTGATATATGAATCAATATTTTTCAGGAAGGAAATCTGCATTATATAGAAAACATTTTGCCCTACAAATGGCAAGGCATGTATGAGATTTTTCATTGAAGATTTGTAATATAATTTGTTACATAATATTTTCTTACTAACTTCAAAAGGCGGAAATTGATTATATTAAGAGAAAAATTATTTAATAGTGTTGGCGTTTACTTGATGTGAATCCATTATAATTGAATATAAACTTAAATTCAAACACTTGAACTTATGATTTACACTTTATTGACTACATAGCATGACGCGTTTCGTCGTTACAAACGACTTCTTCAGATGCTTACAGAATAATAATGATTATTATTAATCATTATTATTTCATTATTCATTATCATTATTAATGATATATTATTAATCATTATTATTCTGTAAGCATCTGAAGAAGTCGTTTGTAACGACGAAACGCGTCATGCTATGTAGTCAATAAAGTGTAAATCATAAGTTCAAGTGTTTGAATTTAAGTTTATACCTATTCAAGAAAAATTATTATTATTAGAGTAATTTAATTGGTGCTTTCTAATGTTTAAAATCATTAAAATATGAAATAACAATGTTTATGAATGATTAAGTTTCAAAAATTACCCAGCAGATTTCTGATAAGGATTATTTCAAATTGAAAGAGATATTCAATTCCTGAATATTAGTGAAGAATTGAGGGAAAATCAGTATTATTCCTAAAATCAATATTCCTATTATTCAAATTAAAGTTTTCAATTTCCACTATCCTTTTTGTCATCTCAAAAGAAAGTTAAAGAGAAATATAGAAAGACTGTTATTGAAATAAATTCCTGTATAAAATGAAAAACTATATTTACCTTATAAGGACCCCAATAGTGGGGCCTGTGGTGTCATTCAAGCCTAATGCCGGATCTACACCTGCAGCTGTGGAAGTATTAACACCCATCCTGAGAACAAACTCTTCAGTCATGCACTGTTCGTTTTCAATACCCCACCAACTGTGCTGCAGTGCACAAGGAAACAGGCAACTGAAAAGGTTCATCGCTTGCCCAGACCTTGGCCTGGAGTGCAGACACTGTCTGAAAAATTAAAAAGGGCATATGTGGCAAAATAAACTTTAATAATGAATTTAGACACAAATTGTTTTATTTAATTTAGAAATGTTCTTCTACAGTACAATGAAATGACAAAGAGATGATCAGCAATCTACGATTTCTGGTTAAACTCTTTTAGCTTCAAAGACATATTACATGTCCCAAAAATATATTACAAGAACATATACGAAAGATATTGTGATTATCTTATTTTCATTACTGTTTTCAACAGCAGTAGTAAACAAAATATTGACAGTTTTTAAGAGGTTAACCACTATTAACAGTTCACTTTAATTATGGACTTACCTGGGCGTCGAAAATTAGTGGTCATTTTCAATAGTTTCACGCCTTCTTCGTTAATATTATAAGCACCCAGAAGTAATATGGGCATACATCATAACAAAGTAGCCATGTTTATAGTGTCAAATAGCAAATAATTATCCATTCACTGCCACATGAGTTCATAAAGTCGTTGGAAATCGATTACGAACTACATTTTATATCTAAGCTGAAATAAAACCAAGGATAATTCATACCTTGTTAGTGTAAGGTTTGAAAAATATGTACACAAGTCACTTCAGTCTCATATTTCTCCATTACTCTTTACACTTCAGTACTTTTACTTGTAAAGTCAACTAGTCTTCGCAGATTTGCAACATTGCAACTTCATTTCACCTATATTGGCATTTGTCGTCCATTTTTGTCAAAAGTAGGTCAAACCACGCAGATAGTACACAAACCAATATCAATCTTCGACGACAGCATGACCTGAAGACAACATTGTAGAACTTGTGCAAATTATCAGTTATAATCACTACAATTATTGTTCTTGATTCCTCATCAACAATAGTATTTAAATAGTAGATGATTTGATATGAAAAATATTTAATAAAAAAACAGTTATTTTTCAATTCGAAATTGCTTCTTCCTGGATAAGGTGTAACAAGATTCAGTAACCCTACAAGTAGTTCTACTGAGCATGAATGCAGTAGTTCAAAGGCTATTACTAAATTGTCGAATGAAGGTTAGTTACCTTGTGACAACTTTCAAATAAAAAATCTGTAATCTGTGAATATAAATCAATAAGAAAACAATTATTTGAACAAGTTGGGATTTCTTCCCATTTATGTTTATTTTGAATTTCATGTGGGGCCAAGCACCAAAATTAAAAACAAAATGGTAACATATTGTTAAAATCTAATTTATGTGGCCTTCAGTAGAGGTCTGAGTTTCACTTTCCTGTATATGAAAAAAATCGTTAATTAGTTCGCTCAGTTCATTTAGTTTTATGTATTAGATAAATATGTCTGACAACATAGAAATCAAAGCCATTGTAGGTAATAAAACCACCATTTCTGACTGTCCAGTTACAGATCCTGCTTCAAATGTTAAGGTAAGAATTTAAAAATATATAGGTTACATATGTTACTTTTATATTAATAAATAAAAAATATATTACCAAATATTATTTGATATATTTCAGAGGGATATTCGTTAATGGTAAATTTTGTGAATCTGTCCTTCCAGTAGATATAAAATTTTCTCATGAATATTTAGACTTTTACCTAATACCAAAATATCATTTGATTGTTTATTATTTATAAAATTTTGAAAAATTATTTTATGAATATACAAATGACAAGTTTAAAAGCTGTTACAGAGAAAATAGTTATTGGAAAGGACATTCTTATTTTAAAATATTTCTTTCTATTCATACAAAAACAGATGGATATCTTTAAAATATTGCCAACATATGTACGAACTTGAATCTGTTTTAGGGTATAGAAGAATCAAATGCTTTCATCACCAGGTCTAAGTTGGTAAGATATACATGCTAATTAAAAGTTATGTGTATGCTTTACCTTCATTAGGTCTTCTTTTTATTTTTTAAATTCACTATTTGTAATCCTTATTTCAATGGAAGAACATGTCATATGCTGAAGTAGCAATTCAAGTTCATCATATTGGATATTCTCCCATTTGGTTAGGACCTATGGAGAATTCACCTTGAGGAAATCTTTGATAGTAATTTTAACCAATTAATTTTTTTAAATTTCTTTCATATACCTTCAATTTCTTCATTAAATGAGTGTGATTAATATACTTTGAAATTTATTATTGTTTCTGATAAAAGAAATATTTGTGCATATGAAATTATAATGATGTGAATTGCCAGTAAAATTTAAAGGAATTAAAGAATTAAATGTCGACATCATTTTGGGACTGGTCTTAAGCAGCAGGAATTACTATCTGAATTCCAATCGCACAAATTAAAATACGCGTTACCAATTTGTAGCTGGCTGAGATACTCAGATATGAATTTCTCTCTATTTATGTGTTTGCTCGAAAAATTGTACAGAAAGAGGTGCGTTTTAACTTCATAATGATTCGAAATTGAGAACTCTCGTCAAAATCATTCTTTAGATCGATCCACAAATGTAATACTCGTATTGTGTGAGGAGAATTAATTTACAGTATCTAAATTCAGATAGAATTTCTGACTGTCTGAGGGTGGCCATTTGAACTCCAAAAATATATGGAAAACCCTAAAAATTAAGCATAATGTAGTGTTTATAAAATATTCATATTTTAATTAATTTTGGACATTCAGTATTGAAAGTTAAATTTAACAAAATCGAGTATTGATCATGTGACTGCAAGTTAACTGTTCAATTCGCTATGACTACTAGATCATTTTTGCCATTTTGTCTCAATAATGTATTTTTTCTACCTTGCGTAAGCGCAAAACGAAAATATAAGCGCATTAACTCGAAATATTGTTCAGTTACCTATATTGTTAAGAAATTCATCATCATATTGGTATAATATGATCACACTTATTGTAGTTTAATTAGTATATCAATTTCCTTATTATTGCAGATATGCATTATAGAATTTAAAACTAATCTATTATTAACTCAGATTTCCGTTTGATTTCTTCCAGTGATTATATGTATTCGTTGAATTAAGGATGGTTCATGTTTTGCATGGCGCACTTGAATGCTTTTGAATGGCCTTAATCATTTGGATATCCTTTACATACTTGGTTTGTCATATTAATTACTTTCCTTTTTTTTACGACACACCACATTACAATTTTATTATCGATCCAAATACACTTAAAAATCAAAATTTTCGAGTTAAGCATACCAATTAACACATTGTATTCGTTTAATAAATTTGCTAATAAATAGTAAGCCGGTATAATGATTTTGAAATATTAAACAATGAGTTCGAATTTTGTAGTTATTTATTAAGTAAATAATTATATCTTATCAGATCAGTTCGCAAATATAGAACCTAGAAACTGTATTTAATTAGTATGAGTATTGTTCAACACTAATGGTAAGTCCTGAATATTTTTCAATCTTAAAAGTCAAAGAATCCATTATTCTATTATATTATTTATATTTTTTGTATGAAGTTTATTTTAGATGAGTACAGTCTACTATATTATTCAGTGTAACTTGATAATGATAACTATACCTGATTCAATATTTACAATTCTTTATCATTTTCAACTTTGTTGCACATTAACTCATTGATAACAATTTTTTTTTTCTTGACTTTTTAGTCAGTTAAATGCAAGAATTTCAAATACTAAACTTTTTCAAGATTTTTCTGTTGTATCAATAACATATTGCTTTTAATAAAAATGGTTTGTATATAGAATATAATTGAGTAATATTAAAGTTTCACATAGAAGCAAGTTGCTTGATTGCTTGATGAAAAATTGTCTCGGTAGTTAGAAAGCATGATAAACTGATCTGATATGAGTATTAGAATAAGCGAAGAAATACTTGTTCACTAAAAAGCAGATGTTAGAAGTTTATTAATCAAAGATTTGGGCTCAGTAATTATATTCAGAGAATTGCCCTATACAGCTATAATTTATATGAATTTTAGGATGCAAAAGCTTCCAGCGCATTGAAAAAATCGAGCCGATATCGAAGCCGTTCTTTATCAGCCTCCTCTACAGATTCATATAGTTCAGGTATTGTGATTAACATGATTTTTAGTTGTATGTAAGTAACACATGTGTTTTATGAGAATAATGTAAAGTAAAATTCTATATAGCGTTTTAAAATTAGCAAATCACACACACACACATGCATTTATGCATTTATATATATATATATATATATATATATATATATATATATATATATATATATATATATATATATATATATATATATTCAATCTGTGTGTGTTTGTGCATAATTAAATTACACATATAGATTTCAATTGTGTTATATTTCCATCTTTAATTTTTTTTCAATCATCTTCGACTTTCCAGAGAATGTTATAACTGTTTTTAATGACTTTTATGTAATCAAAATTTTAACCACTACACTAATTTTTTTTTGTGTAAATTGAGAGTGATCGCAGTGTTCAGTATATTTGATTTATTCTAAGGTGTATTTTTTTTAGCATCTTGTACTGGAAGTAGTTCGGAAGATGACGACATTTCTCCGAGAGAAAAGGTCCAGAAAAATTCTAGCGGTAATTTTGATTTCTGTGTTCGCAACATCAACCAACACGCTTTTGGTAGACGAGAAATCGAGATAGCAGAACAAGGTCAGTTGAGAAAATGTATTTACTAGTATATTTTCTCAACGTCACACAATAAAGGTTTTCATTTTACTAAAGCTTATAGATACAGTGTCATTACAGAACACGCGTTATTAGTTCTGAGGGGACCCCTTTAGTCTTAAAGTAAACCACAAGACAGTTTTCTGTTTAAGTTTTAATTTTAGATACCTACAACAAATGAATATTTTTTTGTACATTCACAGAAATGCCCGGTATTATGGCACTACGAAAAAGAGCAGCTGATGATAAACCCCTCAAAAATGCGAAAATAGTTGGATGCACCCACATAAATGCACAAACTGCTGTTTTGATCGAAACTTTGGCAGCTTTAGGGGCCAATGTGAGATGGGCAGCTTGCAATATTTATTCCACTCAGGTAGAAATATAATTTTTACTATATGTACACATATTTACGCAAATGAAACTTAATCTCTCAACTATTTAAACGAAGACTGATTTTTTATGCAATAAATTTCATGTACACTTCATATACATTATATATTTGTGTTCTCACGCAACATTTCGGTATGCTAACTCTTTGTTTTTATTCCATAACTCCTGACAAAAGATTAGAAACCATATTAAAATTTATTTGCAATTTCATGGAAATATATTATTTTTTATAGAATGAAGTAGCATCTGCTTTAGCTGAAGCAGGATTTTCAATATTTGCTTGGAGGGGAGAAACTGAGGAGGATTTCTGGTGGTGTATAGATAAATGTGTTAATGCAGATAATTGGCAGCCTAATATGATATTAGATGATGGCGGTGATGCTACACATCTAATGCTCAAGAAATATCCCGCCATGTTTAAAATGATTAAAGGTAAAGTGATTCCGTCTTAATAAAATAAAATAACCGGGATAATAAAAAACATGTGGATGGAAAGGAGTTGTAATATTCATATATATAGTACAATAGATTTATTCTTCTAGCAAATATCTATTTAATACCTTCTAAATGGTCAATTACCTTAGTCTCGCACAAACATATGAGGTTGAAAGGACTACAAAGATTTAAATATGAGTTGAATGAAGTAATTAAGTTTAGACTTGTCAAATCTTTGGTCTACCCTTTATTTGATTACTGCTGTCCGGTGTACTATGGTCTATTAATGAAGAAGGAAAAATATAACCTGGGCAAGGTTCAAAATTCTTGTCTTCGCTTTGTATGTTTTATTCCCTACAAAAGCCATGTCACATCCTACCGTAGTAGACTTGAAGAAATCACATATGCACTGAGAGGGTTAGTTTTCTTGTAAAACTGATTGATAATGAAACTTCTGACTATCTATTCAATAGATTGGAACTACATTAATCAGCTCATCAGGTGAATATACGTGAGGCTGGTAATTTCAGCGTTCCTCAGCATAGAACATCTAAATTTGAGGGGTGTTTTGATTATATAGCTCCTCACACATTAAATAAGTTTAGGGCGTTGTTTGACGCCGATACCTCAATAATAAGGAAGAACTGTACAATCGACTAAGAAAGGAGAGTTTTAGATAGGTGGAGCTGAATATGTTATTTTGTTTTTTTGAATTTTATGTTAATGTTATTTGAATTATATCCATTTATTTAATTTTAGTTTCGGGTTTATTATTTAGGTCCTCTTATTAAGGAATAACCTGGTAATTTTTGGATTAATTTTTATAGTGTTGAGTGTTTGTGTTTTCTTGTTTTTACTGGTGGAGTGGAAAATTAGCCTGGCTAAACTCCTGCCATTTGTAATCCTCTATGTGAGGCAATTACAATAAACTTATTATTATTAATAGAATATAAACCTTTTCACTAATTTGGTATGTTATTTCAGGTATTGTTGAAGAAAGTGTTACAGGTGTTCATCGCTTATACCAATTGTCAAAAGCTGGCAAATTAACCGTCCCAGCAATGAATGTCAACGACTCAGTCACAAAAACTAAATATGATAATTTATATAGTTGCAGGGAATCAATTATTGACAGGTGAAGAACATTGCTCTCATTTGCAATACGAATATCAGCTTCTCTTTTCCTTTCAGTCTGAAACGATCTACTGACTTAATGTTTGGAGGCAAGCAAGTAGTTATTTGTGGTTATGGGGAGGTTGGCAAAGGCTGCTCCCAGGCCCTCAAAGGCTTGGGATGTGTTGTATATGTTACAGAGATAGATCCAATCTGTGCCCTTCAAGCTAGGTAAGTATAGTCAAAATATAATTGATCTTAACCTTGAATTTCTATCCATATTGAAGCAGTGTAACAAGAATTTTCACTTTTATATACAAAAATATATGCGATTCAGCATATCTGTCTGTTCAATCGATATTGAACTAGAAGTGAATTTTTGACGGAAGTGTGAATGCAGAGGCAACATCTGGCTCTCTTATCATAGTAAAAAGTTATCAGATTTTAGTAGACTTTGGTTGTAATACCAGATATGTCAATTGCGTTGTGTTTTAATTGGAATCCTTGAACAGTGATTATCGTTCCTTTTTTTTTTAGTATGGATGGTAATAGAGTAGTTAAATTAAATGAAGTAATTCGGAATGTGGATATTGTCATAACGGCTACTGGAAATAAAAATGTTGTTACTAGGGAACATATGGATAAAATGAAAAACGGGTGTATTGTATGCAATATGGGACATTCGAATACAGAAATTGATGTTGTGAGTATTATTTTCTATAAATTGATATAATTTATGCGCTCTTAAAAGATTTTCGTGAAGGTTAATATAAGATGGTGCTTATTTTTCGACGAAGATTTTTTCTACCTTCCATTGCTCGTTTATCTGTCACTGGAATAACTAAACTTAATTAAATTAACTTAAATTATAAATGAGGTGCAATATACTCTGTTTTTTCATCGCTATATTTATTTATTCTCTTGCGAAATTCGTACTTGCAGTTCCAGATGGATGAATATAATTATAAAACACCAAGTTTTTTCTCATTTCTACTCAGAAGCATGTTATTAAATTAACAGACCAATATATGCAAAGTTGAGTGTAATTTGTAGTGATATCTTTCAATAGGAATCTCTGGAAGTGGCATTGTGATCTCTTAGTAAGCAAAAGTTGTTCACTTCGGATTTTATATATATTCACGTATACATCTAAAAAAGTTACCCCGTGGTTTAGGCAAGAGTACAACATGTTGACCCGAATTAAATTAAAAATGAAATTAGAAACAACTCTTGACGCATCACTAGACCATAGAATTAAAACGCTATTCGGCATGAAGTTACACGATAAGTAGACAGCGATAGTAAATGTCAAACTGATCACGCAGCCTAGAATTGTGCATATCCCAACGAAGGTTTTATTCTGGCATGCGCACAAACAATTTGAAATTCGAATACTCACCTGAAAATATCAAATACTTTGATTACAGAACAATCTTAGAACTCCCGATTTGACGTGGGAAAAGGTACGATCACAGGTTGACCACGTAATTTGGCCGGACGGCAAAAGGATAATCTTGTTGGCCGAGGGTCGGCTTGTAAACTTGAGTTGCTCAAGTCTTCCTTCGTTTGTCGTTTCAATCACGTCCGCTACTCAGGCTCTAGCGCTTATCGAACTTTTCAATGCTCCAGCCGGTAGATACAAGTCCGATGTGTATCTGCTGCCGAAGAAAATGGGTAATTGATTAAAATCATCCTGTAATCATTCCTTCATTAGTTGTGGTGGTTGTCTGTATCAAAGCATGGTTACTTATTTATTAGTTTGAAATTAGCGTATCTAAGTGATTCCTTGACTATATTAGATTGCTAGAATTTCATCTCTATGTGTACAGTCGGAACGAACCATGATAAAACAGATTAGCTTTTGCAACTCTTCGTTTTTCTCGTGGACATCTGGAAGTGAATTTGTCTAATTTTTGATTCAAGTAAAAGAATATTAGAAATATTATGATGAATTTTATAATTAACAATGTGTCCTTTTCCCTTCTAAATGAAGCTTGTGAGGCCTTCGTAGGCAGATACATGTTTTTCTTTCAGAAATATGAAATTTCACTTATCAAGATTCATATACCTTCAAGAAAATAAGGAACTCTTATTGAATTTTAGAGTATAGAGATGGTGATTGTATATCATCCTAAATTGAAATATCCAGAAAATCTAAAATTTATACAATTTTGAATTCCAATCTATACACCTTTTAGGTCAGTCACTTTTATAATTGTTTGCAGACTATATTAGTTATTTTTTAAATTATCATCAGTCTAAAATTATTACCATGTTTCAGATCGTTGTATGTTTTTGTGAGGCTACTTGGCTTATTTGTAATTGTATTTCTGCAAGAAATTTCATAATTCATTATAACAAAGTTGAATCATGTATATATATATATATATATATATATATATATATATATATATATATATATATATATATATATATATATATATATATATATATCATAGTTATTTCAGCCTCATAGCTTTTTCGCAATTTTTTTTACAATAATGCTGTAAATAAGCAATAAGATTGCGAAAAAAATTCTAAATAAATGTAAACGATTATTGTACACGTGAACATGTATATATGGGAAGAATTCTTCTGATGAAAGAGAAATGAAAGCCCTAATTCATGATTTTTTATGGTCTGCCGTATAGTTCAATGCTTGTTTACATTTTTTTTGTATCCTTCCAACTTTAGAATTTTCAAATAATTTATTTTGAATTATATTGTCGAATGCTTAGAATATATTTAGACCCAGAAAAGCATGTTTCCAATGCGTTTTGCTTAATAACAACTGATACTATTGATATAATCAACAAAATTAAGAATACCTCTTCAGGAATGTATCCTGGTTCTTTTGGTTTCTTATGACCCAGTGAAGATACTATTATAAAACGCATAACTCCTCTGTTATTATTTATTACTTCTAATATTCGGCTCGTAAGTACCATTAGCCTTCATTACGTATTAATTCTTCAACATTATTCATAATTATACTAACACAACATTGCACGATGAATTCATTGGCACTTAACACTTACCGTACCGATTTATAAAATTATCAAATTGCCAACACCTTATTTCCGATTGCGTGCTCAAAACTTCATTATTTTTGGAAACTGGGAACTTATCTGAGTTCCTGATATTCTATAATGGTAAAACAACACTATAATTTTAGTGCCGGCTGACTTGTTCGCTAACACCTGATGAAATGTTGCTCAAAGGTAGTAATAGTATAATTTGAAAAACTAATGAATTATTTTTAAGTCACGAATCTATTTCCCCCTGAATTTACAATATATTGAACATAATATTAGAACTATTATTTCGTAGAAATTCAATTTTATAGAACACAGAGCTATATTTAGTTAATAAACTAAAAGTTATTTTTCTATCAAACATCATTTTACGAACATTTCTGGAACTAGGAAAAAAGATGCCTTTACAAGATTCAGTTGAAATCATGTCGCCAGTAAAGAAGTAATTGTAAATTGTGATATACAATAATTTCATCAGTTATAATATATCTATGGAGCCCGGTATAAAGGGCTTATGTCAAAACCCCAATGTTTATTAATAAGTTGACTTAAGCCTTTCATACCAGACCCAATGTTAAAAATATGACTTAACGCCTTTGAACCAACATACATAACTTAATTCAAAGAACAAGTAGACTTAAGCCCTTTATATCGTTCGTAAGAGCTCGATTTTCTGTACATTTTACAACATAAAAAAATACATATTTGACATAAGCCCTTTATACCGGGCACTATAGATATATTCTCTGAAATTTTGCTTAGTTCTGTGAAAATTGATAATATTTAATAGTGTTGGCGTTTACTTGATGTAAATCCATTATAATTGAATATAAACTTAAATTCAAACACTTGAACTTACGATTTACACTTTATTGACTACATAGCATGACGCGTTTCGTCGTTACAAACGACTTCTTCAGATGCTTACAGAATAATTATTCTGTAAGCATCGCGTCAACGAATCGCGAAACACGTCATGCTATGTAGTCAATAAAGTGTAAATCATAAGTTCAAGTATTTGAATTTAAGTTTATATTCTGTTATGGATCCGAATGTTATTCATAAAATCGAATCGAAAGTAATGAACTTTTGAGCAAGTAAAATTGGTCGTTTTAAAGCACAATTGCATATCACGGATAATGTTCATCAGACTTGGTAGCTTGATCAAGTTAATGGTTTAATATTGTCAAATGTTAAATGATAGTTTTCGGAGAACAAATTATTCAAACAATTACCTTTCTCGCAGTTGCAATTCATTATCGCTTTGATGTTCATAAATTTTAACAATGTATTGTTGTTTATACAAGTCATGATGTTAATGCTTACAGATGAGTACGTAGCTAGTTTACACCTGCCTACGTTTGACGCCCATTTAACTGAATTAACAGACGAACAAGCAAAATACATGGGACTCAATAAAGCTGGACCTTTTAAACCGAACTACTACAGGTAACACCTTGTCGTAAATTTAGTTATAACTCCAATTGTTCATTCAAATCGAATTGATTGGTTACAGTATCAGATGGTATATTTGTCTTATGTTTTAGATTTTTTTTGTTTAGATTACCTACGCAAACTTAGTATATCTTCTAAAACCTAACATAATCTAGTTCCTCAACTAAGAAGTTTGTAAATACTTACGCGTTACGCATTCATTTTTATTTGAACAAAATTATTATCAAAAGAAAATACATGCTAGTATTATTTTTTGCATATTTATTTATGTATTTGTGATTAATTTGCGTTATTACAGGTATTGAAGCAATTTGGAGTTAGATCCTAGTTGGAAGGAGGATTGGACATAAAATATTATTAAAATTAATGTTAGAGGCCGTCGAATAGATGAGAAAAACCCTTTTTGCAGTATTACGTAATAGATTATTGTTGAAGGTGAAATTTTATTACAGTTTGGTTTCAATTAATGCTATTGTTATCACTGATTGTTAATAATGGATATCTTACTTTGATGACTTGCTTTCATTTTCAAAACAAAACCTATTCCCACACAAAAATGTTGTCTTTTTTGACTCTAAATATATCTATATGTATATATATTTACATTTTAGGAACAAATTTTTTTCAATATAAAAATGAATTTTATCAACAACTAGATGGTGTCGCAATGGGCAGTCCAATATCAAGTGTTATTGCACAATTAGTAATGGAATATTTAGAAGAAAATGTACTAAAAGATTTAGAAGAAAATATCTTATTATATAAAAGATATGTTGATGATTGTTTAATAATAGCAGATAAAGATCAAATTAATAATATACTAGAACGTTTCAATAGTTTTCATAATAAATTACAATTCACACTTGAAGAAGAAAAATATGAAAAATTAAATTTTCTTGATATAACAATTATAAGGAAAGATAACAAAATTTTTACAAGATGGTACAGAAAAGAAATAAATTCGCAACGAACCATAAATTATATAAGTAATCATCACTATTCCCAGAAAAAAGGTATAATAATTAATTTTATAGATAGATCACTAAAATTAACATCATCATGTTTACGACATGAAACACTTGAAGAAGTTCGTAATCTTCTCATGAAAAATAATTACCCATTAAATTTAATCAACAAAATCATGAAAAACAGAATTCATAAATTATATAATACTTTACATTCAAAAAGAAATAAATCTAACGAAAATAATTACATTCCCTTACCATATATTCCAAAATTAAGTACAAACATAGCTAAAATATTAAAACCTTATAATTTAAGAATAGCACATACTGCCAAAAATCAAATCGAAGAAATATATACAAAATTAAAAAGTAAAACTGTAACTCAGAGAAAAACTCATAAAGTTTATAATATTCCGTGTAACAATTGCAACAACAAGCAACAAATTGTAACAAGCTATATCGGACAAACAGCACAAAATCTCGAAGAAAGAATCAAAGCGCATAAATACGCAAAAACTCAAATCACAGCCTTACATAAACATAAAATAACAGAAAAACATGATTTTGATTACAAAAATACGAAAATTTTGGCAACTGAAAGGGACAAAAAAAGTAGAGAAATTTTAGAAATGTTACACATTCGTGAAAATTTAGAAAACACAGTAAATGAAAGAACAGACATTAAACATCTAAATTCTATCTACAACAACTTAATAAACCTCACAAATAACACTCGTAAAATAAACACACGACAATCACCAAACATCACATCTCAAAACTCATTTTTTCCAGATCTACCTTCAGTTTCACACACATAAACCAACAATATACATATTCTGGATAAGTATATAAAAAACTATATGTAATTATATATATGTAAATATGAATCACACTTATTAGAACACCTGGCTTACCATGAGTTTTTCAGAGGTTTCCTCATGGTGAAGAAGACTAAAACTTCCGAAGCGAATGCTAAGCCAGAAATATTCCTCTGATAATGAAAATCAATGAGTGAAGATACAAAAAAACTAATTTGATTTTTCTAAAAAATAAGTTTGACATTTGATATCTATAGTAACTCATAAATTCAATTATTCATTAGTTTTGACAAAGTTGTAATATAACAACGAAACGTCAACAAAAATAAACTTTTTCATATCAAAAAAAGCCTGTTATTGCTAAAAACTTTCAAAATAAAATATCTTAAACAGGCAATAAATCAATTTCAAGATATATATATATATATATATATATATATATATATATATATATATATATATATATATATATATATATATATATATATTCATCAGAAATTCGCTACAAGAAAAAGAAATCTATAGTTCTCGTGCTATATTATCGCACTTGTAGATAATACTACTTGCAGATATTCGCTATCAAAGTACACTATAACTTTCGATAATTTTTGATAAATTATTGAAAAGAACATTATAGCAGAGCTGGCTATGTGAAACATGAACAATGCGATGTCTCCATTATCCTAAGGTTCAATGTTAGAGAATATTGGATTCTCCATTATTCTTCTAGGGATAAATGTTAAAAATCTTGAAATCGTTCCCTACATTTATTGAAAGCGGGAGATAGGCACTGTTTCGTTTTCAAGGTACTCATCAGTCACGCTACGTTCAACGAATGAAAGGCAACGATTTCAGTCCTCACATACCATCTCATCTATTGTTAGACAGAAATATAGAGTAAGTCGTATACATATATAATGCATAGATTAATGTACCACTTGAATCAATGAAAAGTACATGAATACATCTACATTGAAAGTTTCACACGTCCTTATCACTCAATATACTACATTTTACAAGTCTAGTTTTTAGTAGATGTATTATATATATATATATATATATATATATATATATATATATATATATATATATATATATATACTTTGTCAAAATTTCAACGAAAAATTATCCAAATACGCAACGAAACGACAACGTTATTGCTTAAAAAAATCTGAAAACCTGGGTATGTATGTACTCAAATACCTGCAGGTAAAATTATGATTCAATATATTGAATCAGCTACAGCCAGCTACATTTATGGAATATATTCTTATTTGGGATACGAGTGCGACCACTATTTGACAAGTTTTTTCCTGTACATTCGGGTTTATTCAGTTTAAATTAAAGTATTATGTTTTTTCACAATATTTTCCAGGGATTCAATTAAAGTATAATGAGAGAGATACGAGTTTTTTAGCATTGTAACTTAACTTTCTTAAGGGGTTATATGTGAGAAGTTTAAGGCCATTTTGTAAACGGGCTATTCTACTACTGACTATAACGTTTTAATACATCTATGTTTTTGAATAAATTTTTTTCGGTTCGGTACGATAAAATTTGAGTTGGTATTGAAAAAATGTAGTATCGGTCCCCACAGGAACGTCTATGTGCTTCATAAGAGCAGGGTACTTTCATCGTGGTACAAGCCAAGCAGTGTAATCTGTAAACTTTCTCAATTAAGTCAACCTAAACTTTCTTGTAATCTTATAAATGAAAAAAATCATGTAAATCTTGACTTTTTTGAGATCTTTGAATCAATATATCAAAAATGATAATTCCAAGTAAGAGATTGCCAATTCATTTATTCCAATAACAATATAAACGACAGGCTAATTTTCAACAAATAACAATGGCATATAAATAAACTAACAATAACGGCATAAAGTTCATCATTCAATTTGATTGCGTTACTCTCTTTAAAGCTCTACCACGGATATTCTGCATCGTCCTTGTAATCAACCACCTAGCCAATCTTACTGAAACATTTTCAATACCATGTACTGCAGAACTTAATAAAGAGTGAGGAAAATATCCCGTGGTGCTTTCCGAAACTCCAACAGTTTTCAGGGCATTTTCCACATAAGTAGTAGGAGAAGGAGCCATCCAAGAAGACGACCTTATTTTGGACAAATTTGTCGCTACATATCCAGGCGTTGTGCACTGGATAACCAGCCCATCTTTGCTATACTCGGTTGCTAAATCTGCACTGAATTTAAGTACGTAGGCTTTCGAAGCTGCGTATACTGTCAGCATTGGATTTGGGATGAGTGCTGCAACGGAAGCAATATTGATAACGACGCCGCATTTCCTTTCGACCATCCCTGGCATCACAATTTTGCACATATTAGTCACTGAGACAATATTGCAGTTGATGAGGTTTTTATAAAATGCCATAGCATCGGGTGTATCAAGGAAATATTCGGGATAACTGTAACTCATTCCAACATTGTTGACCAGTACTCCAATTTCTAATGGTGCTAACTGCTTGTCAATTTCGTGGTAAATTGAATCGGGCTCTGTGAAATCTACGGATATTGTCTTCGTTTCTACCTTGTACCTTCCTTCTGTAAGGAAAGAAACAAATATAAGTGAAAGAATAATACAATCAAATTTCGGTATCAAAGGTTTAATAACTGCACTACAAGATCCGTTAATGAAACAGGACAAAAGTGATATAACAGACTCTATAAGAAAGAATTCAAGTTAGTACCCTTTTAGTGACGAAAATACTAAAAATAATTATATTTATCGTTTTATTGGTTACGAATAAATAACTCGCTGCAAATATTATTCAAAGTGAAATGCAGATCACTATGGTACACCCACAAAATGAAAAATTGTATTGGCTTAATTATATTACTATAACCAGTGCCGGATTAAGACTGCTAGATGCCTCCTTAGCAATCTTCTACATAGCATGCATTAGAAAACTACTTTTAAACTAAGAAAAACGGACTTTTAAAAAATAATTATTTACGTATATATTAATTTAATTCAGTTTAATAGTTCCAAATAATTTACTAAAATTTGACAGAGCATTACGGCCTCAAAATATGTACGAGGAATGAGAAATACATGGAGAATACTTTACATAGAGTGAAAACAAAGGCATTTTTTATTTACTTGTACACATACGAGTTTAGGTCTAGGGAAATTATGTTTCATGTCAAACATTTTCACCGTTATTGACTCCACATATTGTATTGGTGAATGATTGAGCCATTCCTTGCAGTATTTCTGATATGTTGTAGTGTTGAATACCATCAGGCTTATAAAATAAAAATATACGCATGCCTACAAAGGGCACACCAACTCGATTTAACCAATCTCTATTACTTTCCACATAACATACCATAAGTATACTTTTAGGATATATTCTATGTTACTTTCTAACTACCAAGATGATGTTATTTGCGAAGCCCTCGTGTTTATTGCATTTCTACAAT
The DNA here is from genome assembly GCA_030704895.1 of Henosepilachna vigintioctopunctata. NCBI lineage: Eukaryota > Metazoa > Arthropoda > Insecta > Coleoptera > Coccinellidae > Henosepilachna > Henosepilachna vigintioctopunctata. The sequence continues at coordinate 2,458,827 of JARQZJ010000122.1, read as the reverse complement.
GCTAAAACTATTCCGAAATTTGATCGGAAGCCGAGAGACAGTTTTATCGACTTCGGATATTTTAGCCAAGAATGAGTATTTGTCTGTTATTTATTTATATATTTGTTTCCTTCTTCTGGTTCTTTTGATTCATCAAAAAGTCTATAATAATACTTTCTCGCTTCAAGTAAGTAATTTACATCAATTTTTGGAGCTAGGCGACGGTCTGTGGAAGCGTTCGAAATTCCGAATACTTCCGACCATGCACGAGCGAGCGAAAGCGAGGTTATGACCCCGAACGTCAACAGTCTGATCAATTTAAAACGCGCGAATTTTCAGTCTCACATTTCATCTGCTCCCAAATTGTTTTTTGTTGTTTCCAGTGACAAGGGAACGTGATAGATGCCCAAAGCAACTCCTTCATTTTTGAGCTAATCCGGCACTGTTTATAACACACGAGACGAGTGAAAACAGCAGTAATAACTATGACACCATTTTTCCATTAAAATCCTTCCTCAATATCAAGGTTAAATCGACAATTTTTGCAAGTTTTCTTTCGATTTATATTGAATAGATTTCACTTCCATCATTTTCCGGATGTTGAAATTTTGACGTGACTTATTTGTCCATGAAGTACAGAAATAATAGTATTCAAAGTGAATTCAATTTAAATTAATTGAATTGTTTTGTCGTTGAATATTAAGCATGTTCAATTGATTAGGTAGGAATAAATTAGCATCAGTATTTCTATATCAAGTTGTATTTCTATCTATAATATGAACCGAATTTCGGGTATCTTGCTTCGAAGGAAATGGAGACGTCTAGATTTTTGAATACAACACTGAGTATTACACTTTGATTTCAAATGAAAATCAATAATTTTGAACTGATTATTTCAAACTGCTGACGACAAATGCTGTTGCGGTGTTTCAACCAATAATCAAAATAATATCTTTGCGATGTTGTCATGTCACCGCTATCTCATGTCGAATTTAGAAATATGGTATTTCTTGAATGCAGAATATAGAATATCTTTGTTTATATTTTCAACTGAGAACTGTATATACCAGAATTAATATTCTAGGTATATTATTCATAGACATTATATATTAAGCTGTGTTCACCTGAATAAATTTTAAAAAATATCAGTATATCACTCATATAAAAGTAATAAAACAGTATAATCGATAATATAAACTGAATTGATTATAGCTGAGTGTTTCTCGATTTTTCATTCGCCAAAGCAGAAAATAGTTCGAATTATTTGTTATTTCAAATTTTTTGTTTTGCAAGCGTTTTGTTCATATTCTATTGTTGGTGAGGCAAAAATAAACCTTCGGTGGAAAAATTCGTATGTATTTATAAAAGCAACATTTTATTCAGATCGCAATAAATATTTCACTTACTAATTTCATTGGCAACTGCTTCGAGTTTATTCTCGCTCCTACTGATAAGCACGATGTTAAATCCTTTTTTGGCCAAAGATTCAGCATATGCCTTTCCTATACCATCCGTACTGCCAGTCACAACTACGAAAAAACGAGCAATAAATTATTTTGTTTGAAAAAAAATTTCTCAAGAGATGATAGTATATTTTAAAATTTAACAAGGGGATATTCCTAAATAGAAGTACGTGAGAAATTTGAGAGAATACTTATTTATTCAAAGTACGTACAAATTGAGAATATATATATATATATATATATATATATATATATATATATATATATATATATATATATATATATATATATATATATATATATATATATATATATGTAGAAATAACTCTTTTTGAGGATGAGTTTTAAATGAAGAGGAACATTTGATGAAGTTTTCAAGCTGAAATTATTTGCAATTAGTAATTATCTTAGACAATAGTATTCTCATGTGATAAGAATGTTAGGTAACAAGGCTCACTACTTCAATTGATTTTTCAAAAATCCTTTATCTAGAACATTCATTTACTTCATTGTGTACAGTATTCTTTTAAATTGGAAAAAAATAAAAATTGCCAAGGTACGATCGTACGATCGAACATTCAAACATGGCATGACATTGATAATTGATTCGATTAATATAAAATTGAATAGGTCATTACATTTTAAATGCATTTTTCTGATTCAGCATTTGTAGACTTAAAGGATTAAGTACATTCAATTATTTCTGCAATTGTTTGTAGGTACGATATTATTAAGGCGAATTAATACCGAGTGTAAATGACATATACTTACCAGCCCATTTTCCTAGAGAATCCCAGTCAATTTTCTGTAAATGTAATGCCGGCGCTATCAGTGTATCGTACAGAAAATTGAAAAGCATGCCAAATATCTTTACGCCAATAATGGCAGTCGAAACAAGACCAATTTTATAAAGAAACGAATCCATATTTATTATTAGGTTTAATCAAACACACTGGCAATATAAATGTTCAAACGTTCACTTGAACTTCACCAAACACCGATTAATTGATAACACTTTCAACTAAATAAATCCGCGTCTAGCGCAATCGCGATGACACTTTCCTTAACCCCTTTCTCAAATTTCTTTCGGTTGCGCGCACAGAATTATTAGTAACAAACAAAATCCAGCGGTCGATGTTTGCTTGTTCGCTATTTGCTACCGTTTTATTTCTTGGGATATATTTATTTTTGGCACCTATTTTATACAATATGAAGTTTGTTATCAATTGATAAGATATGAACTTTGCACATTCCACTTAGCGTTTTAGAATACGTAACATACACAGCGCGATAAAATCTAAGTCCATAATGTTACAGGAAGTAGATTTTTCACAGAAATCAATTTCCAATTTTCATTTGGTTGCTTGGAAATATTTAGATACTATCTTTCTTCAGATGATATATTACGTAATACAAGTTGATATTGTTAGTAGTTATCAACGCGGAAAAGATATTGTGACCGAATAGTGATTTGAAATGGAAATTTTTCAAGGAAAAAAGTGAATTGACATTGCACAGGAATTTAAAAACTTTGAGTCATTTCTAAAAATGTTAGTAATTTTCCCCTGATAAAACTTCTCTTTCACTGCTTTTTAATCACTTATTTTAGAAATACATTTTATAATATTTATAATATATTTACTTGTAGACCAAGGTTGCCAGATCTAAATTTTTTTCTGAGATAACACGATTTTATTTACAATTTCTTGAATGTTTATATGTAATATTTTGCATGTTTTTTGAATAATCCGATATATAAATATTGCATCTAAATCATCAGGTAAAATAATGCGAACTAAGAATGTTCCTCGTAACAGCAATCTCTCTTGAATTATTGAGATTATGTTAAAATATACATCTTTTTGCAATTGTAGATGTTGAGGTTTTTCTTGTCCATAACATGTCGATGCACGTGAGGTTGCTTTATTTTTAAGAAAAATTTTCAGTTGAAATAAAATTTGTATATTTCAAATACACAATTAAGTAGGACAGTAACAAGAATATCACCTTAATAATCGTTATTGAAATTGAATAAGGGACAGGCTAAGCACATCAACAATATTCAGTAGTATTGTCTTATAATACTTTATTTTTGCAGTTTTTCAATTCATTTATGTCTTCTACAATATAAACCTTGGGATTAGATAACATCAGCTTTCGGGATTTACTCATGGCGAAATCTGGCAACAGCGCTGTTAATTATGATGTACGTGTTGCGACATTGCCATTTTAAATTCATTAGAGTTTTTAAAATAAAGTATTATTTGACATTCAACATGTATTACATGAACGTATAATAGACATTCGTCATATATATATATATATATATATATATATATATATATATATATATATATATATACATATATATATATATATATATATATATATATATATATATATATATATATATATATATATATATATATATATATATATATATATATATCAATTCAAATATCAATTCTGATAACTTCATGGCCATGCCATTTTTCAGGTAGTTTATAGTGGAGAAAGTAGGTATTTAGCATACCTACTAGTTCCTCCTATCATGTACTGTAGATATATATGTATATATATATATATATATATATATATATATATATATATATATATATATATATATATATATATATATCAATTCAAATATCAATCCTGATAACTTCATGGCCATGCCATTTTTCACGTAGTTTATAGTGGAGAAAGTAGGTATTTAGCATACCTACTAGTTCCTCCTATCATGTACTGTAGAAGTTAAATTTTCGTTTTTCATCTATACAACCTGAGAAGAAAGTAAGAGCTTCAAATGTGTACCTACTCCTATACTCGGTGAATGTCATGACATAGACGATCTGTATTCACTGAATCGCCTAATACTTTTATTTATGTAAAGCTAGTTTCGTTTTGAATTCTCTACAGGGCAAACCAATCTTGAAATTTCGTGGATTCTATTTCGAAATGGTTTCACTACACATTAACTATCGTAAAGAGACATTGTTACTCTATTCACTATTATTTTTTTATTATTATTATTGTTTCTTGAATATTATATTATTTTTTATGTACTTAATGCATTTTATTGCATATTTGAATATATTCAGCCGATATATTTATTACATTGTAAAACAAAGAGAAAGTTTCATATTCTGCTAAACAAATAAGTAGTAAATTATACATCTAAGGGAATGGGTAGAATCTAATATCTGTTGAAATTTATAACAAACTGTCTTGGTATTTGAGTATTCACGATAAATTTTTACATTCTATGCCTTTTTGGTGTATCTACTCCATTTTTTGTCATTCACTTTTCTCATTTTCATTAAAAGAATTAAACTGAAAAATCATTTCCAATGTTGCGTTATTCATTAATTCTGCAATAATGGGGACTACCGCGAAAGATTTCACCGCTAGAGGCCCTGGTGCAGAGTGAGATCAATAAAATGACAACAAACTGTCAGTCTTCGCCTTTTAACTCGAGATTATTAGTTTATTTAGTTATTAATATTGTTACGATTATGGGTTTCGACGGATGAATTCCAATAACTAACTTTTAACAATCAATAAATAATCCTTTATTTACAAACTCAAAATAAACATAACCAATGTCAATATCACTTCTGTCTATTTCACTGTACTCTAGATAACTGTAATCTAACTCTGACCTCCCATCTTCCGTGCCTGGTTCATTATATACCGTAAAGTTTTCTAGAGGATTTCATTTCGAGAAGGTTCGATTGTCAGAACGCAGGAGTCGTTGTTATATCACATTTGCCAGAATGTTGTAGATAACTCATAGATGGCCTTGGATATTTTGGTAACAATATTTTAAACATTTATAATAGTCGTTAAATATGATTGATAGAATATAACCTTGACTAATGAAAAAGACTAGGATAGGAACTGTATTTATAGATTTCTGCTGTTATTATAGTAATCCTTTTAGATAGATTTCGTTCTCGATGCAGCCATCTATGAATGAGAAGTAGAACTAATGGATTTAAAATTAGTTACCTTGGAACGCATTATTCGATTCGTTTCGCTTCAATAGATGGAAGTAGTAAAGCAATATACATTACGTTAAATCCCCTTATTGCATGGTTGTTAGTTACAATTTAACACCATTATAAATGGCCATTCGTTCCAAACGTTCATTAAATATTTGAATGAAAAAGGAGCTAAATAGATAACTACGTTCATTTGATTATGAACTAAAACTTACAGATTTCAGGATATCATAAAACATCATATATATTCTTCAGTGAACTTGCAACGCCATCCAGTTTAAATATAAATTTGCTATTACCAGGATTGAAAATGGAAGATGCGAAATGTTTTGTCATACACAATCAATGTAGTGGTTCCAACAAGTTGTTTTGGAAGAATTCTATCAAAATTTTGCTGGATAATGATAAATTACCTGTATTTGACAGGTAACCTCTTAATTAATCACTATTTGGGGAGTACGTATTCATGTAAAAAACTATTTGGCCATACGAAGAACATCAAACAATAGCACGAACAACCGATTTTTTTCAAATATTAGACTAACATATAATCATGATCTATGCTGAGAAACGATAAGTTTCACATGTGCTCGGTTTTTTTTTAAATCTGAGAACTAATTTATAGTGCACCCCAGTGGAACATATTATTTCTCAAATTTGGCCCGTCGGTTAATAAGTTGGCAATCCTTACATACATGATATTAAATGTCTCCAATCTGCTAGGTGCCATCTAGGCACATTTAAATTCTTCATTCGTAATGAACAAAATTATAATGCATAAAATACATTATAATTTCAATAATGTAAGATGCAAATATACCTATACCTAAGAAAAATATTAACGAATGTTGTGATCATGATAAAAACAATGAACATTATCATGTTCTACATAATTACGTTATTTCAAAGCATACTACAAACATTGAAAACTGTTATATCTATCTATTTGGACCACTGTAATTTATTCTGTTCGTAAATGATCTGATGGATAATATTCACCCTCCAAATTTGATGTTCGCAGACGATTTGAAACTATATCATGAAGTTAGATCACAGGACAACTGTGTTCAACTTCAGCTCGCGCTGGACCATCTTGCTAGTTGGTGTGAGGACAATTATTTGAGTTTGAATGTGTCGAAGTATAATGTTGTTTCTTTCACAAGAAAAAGAGACCGAATTTACTGTGATAAGAGCGTCGGTGGTCAGGTTCTTTCTCATTCTGATAAGGTGAGAGATCTTGGTGTAGTCTTCGACCAGAAGCTTTCCTTTGTCCCACACATCGCCCAACTTATTTCATCTGCTGCGAGAATATATGGATTCGTAATGGCAAATATTTTAATAATTCCTCAACATTTATGACTATTTAATACCGTAATCCGTAGCAAGTTGGAGTATGGCAGCATGATCTGGCATCCCATTTACACTTGCCATCAACGCCATCTTGAGGCTATTCAGAGAAGGTTCTTGAAATTCTTAGTTTGGAGGGAGGATAAAGTTTATCCACACAGAGGAGTCAATCCTAACGAATTATTGAGTCGATTTAGTTTAATCTCATTGCAGAGCAGGAGGGCAACTTTATCACTCAAATTTCTGTACAAATTACTGCACAATAGTATTGATTGTCCTCCTCTCTTGTCCGCTTTGAAAATTCGTGTTCCTCGGCAAAATTCTCGTAATACAGAATTATTCCACCTAGAGACTCCGAGGACCAACTCCCTAATACAATCCCCCATTTGTTTTATGCAGTCTACATTCAATAGAGTTGCCAATAATTGTGACATTCACTTTGACTCCATAGAATTTATTATCAGGAGTTATGTGAACAAAAAAAATTGACTAAAATGAATTGATTTAGATTGAGTTCTTTGTAATATTTCATTGAATGCTATAATGTAGTTAAAAGTTACTATTTTTTTAGATTAGATTGAGCTCTTTGTTAAATCTTTCTTTTAATTATTTAGTTATGTATTCAACATTGTTATTGTTTTCTGTAATTGGGTGTTTTACCTGTTGAGAATAAAGAACTTATTATTATTATTATAGAACTTATTATTTGGAATCAATGATTTATAGCATAAAAATGATTTTCTATTCAAACTTGAAGGATGATTAAAATGAAACGAACTGTAGATTGTTTGCATGAAATTGGCAGTTTCCAGGCGAATATTTCCTCGGTTTTCCAGAGTTGTGAAGGAATTTCCATATCAGAATTCATGTCGAGTCTCGGTATATTATTGATTCAAACATCAACGAAGCATCCCTTGATAGCGGAGTTATATAAATGTCTATTCTGATCTTTCTTCCTTGTCTAATATATTTATTGTCTGGAAAATTCGTCGAACATCCATTTCTCGGCCCTTTGAACCTTAGTATGAATTAAGAGTGGCCTATAAATTCATACCAAAACTTAAGTTTCCTGATTTTTTAGGCATCGAAAGAAAAAGCAAGGTAAATATGCAGAAACATAAAAAAATATACTTTTTAAAATGTCAATTTGGATGCATTCTTATTTTTTTGGCGGTGTTGTCATTCTTATTTTTTGACGGTGTTGTCCATTCTTATTGCAAGTGGTGTTTTTCAATGCTTTGACATTTTATTTATGTGAACGGGTTTGGTTTTTTGAATAGTGATAAGGATGACTACTTATGTAGAGAAAAAAAGACGTTGTCTAAGACTAAGTTAATGAGGTTTTTGAATCACTCATAATATTTGACAAATATTTTGGACTTTTGAGATCCCTTTGTGGAGCCAGAAATTCTGGAATTATTCCAAAAATTCTTCAATTATTGGAGAGTGTCCTAGAATTCCCCAATTTTAAGAAAATTTCGAACAATTCCAGAAATATTTGAAGAAATGTTAGATGTGGAATGTAATAAAGTAGTTTTTAATTAATTATTCGATAGAGTTGATTTTTGAAATTTACACAAGCCAATTCAAATCAACATTGATTCAAATTGAACATTCTGTTTTCATTTATTTAAAATTGAATAAAAATATACTACAAACTTGTATTAATTTGTACATATTATTGGTGGTTTTTCTAATTATAATGTATATATAAACGTATTAATTATATTCTAATTCATACAATTAATAATTATTTGTATTTCACGTAGGTATTTGTAGCCATTGTATCTATCCTCGTCATAATTTGGAGGTAATTTGAAGGTGCAAGAGGTGGCAGTTGCCACCCCGTATCGTCTACCATAGTATTTTACTTCCCAGAAATTCGAAGTGAAAATTTTATTATTTACAAATGAGTAGAATTCAATTTCATAAGCAACAATATTTTTAAATTTCCATATTAAATTAATATGTTGAATTATGTCGAAAAGCTCAAAAATTTTGAGTTGTTATTATAAATAACTATGTAGTGAGATAGAACTATTGATATAATTTACATTAGACGCACGAAGAGCTAGAATGTAATTGCAAAACAGCTCCTAAGTGACAACCCTGTAATATGCGACTAACCAAACAGACTTGGCAACAGCGGATAGATTTTTGAAAAATTTAACTCTACCATCTGAGGAATAGAGTTTCACACTCCCATACACCTCGTTAATGTTTACCACCCCAATTGAAAAACGTTGTTGAAAAATTGAAAAAAACGATCAAAACCATTTAGACTCTTCACTGACATGTAATTCAGATAATAATCTTGCGAAAGAAATCTTTTTACTGAATGTTTCTCAGTGCAACATATGGTCTTTAGCTGGTATATAGAGAATAGATTATCATGATTATAACGAGAATAATAATAAAATAAATAGATTTACCGAATTCAGGCATTTAAGAGTAACATTCGGCACAAAATTATCATTCGCTACACACATAAATAACATTGTTTTAAGTTCTTTCAAAAAATTAGGTTTTGTAATAAGAAATTCCAAATTGCTGTCCCAATCTGAATCAACTTTTCCTTTAGGTATAATACCTTAATACTATCAAGACTGGAATATGCTAGTGACGTTTGGAATCCAGGATAAATTTGTTATATAGGGTGCCCCAAAACGCGAGATTTAAATTTGCCACCATTTATGCGACATGATAACACAGTTCTTTTTACCGAAATTCAATGAATTGATGTTAGACCAAGCAAAGGGGAATAACTGATAAGGGATTTTTGACATTATTTATTTCAGTAAATCGACTGTGTCATTAGAAGAAAGGTACATTATACTTCATTTTTGTTTTTTAATAGTGTTGGCGTTTACTTGATGTAAATCCATTATAATTGAATATAAACTTAAATTCAAACACTTGAACTTATGATTTACACTTTATTGACTACATAGCATGACGCGTTTTGTCGTTACAAACGACTTCTTCAGATGATCTGAAGAAGTGGTTTGTAACGACGAAACGCGTCATGCTACGTAGTCAATAAATAGTCATCACTTCATAAAACTTTTGGTGACTTTGAGGCTTTTCATGTCATTGACTTACTTCAGTGCATGTCTGGTGACGAGCTATCGCGTGACTGTTTTTTGGATATAAGTTTAGATACTGAGGTATCTAAACTTATTAACTAAGTTTCAAAAACTTGAACTAAGTTTTTTAGATATTAGGTTTTGTGGGTGAGCTTCAGTGACAGTTTTAGCACAAAGTTCTATCGTTCATATGTTTTGTTTGTAAGAGAGAGAGAAAGAACATTTATTGAATACTTCCAAAAGGCTATCGACCTAAGTCTTCCAGCCAGGTTTGTAAGATTTTGTTGCTTTTTCTAGTTTTAATCTACACACTTTGTAACCTGTTTGTAAAGGTTGTTTTTTAGAGGTATAGAACTTTAAATTGCAATAAAACAACGACGGATAATTCGATTGACAAGAATTTTTTTTATTCGAAAGATAATCTTGTGGCATTACATTTTAAATATGATTTCTGGCATATGACCGCCACGGCTGGCTCGGATGTAGTCCAATCTGGACGTCCAATTTTCGATGACTTTTTCCAACATTTGTGGCCGTATATCGGCAATAACACGGCTAATATTGTCTTCCAAATGGTCAAGCGTTTGTGGCTTATCCGCATAGACCAATGACTTTACTTAGCCCCACAGAAAGTAGTCTAGCGGTGTTAAATCACAAGATCTTGGAGGCCAATTCACAGGTCCAAAACGTGAAATTAGGCGGTCACCAAACGTGTCTTTCAATATATCGATTGTGGCACGAGCTGTGTGACATGTTGCGCCGTCTTGTTGAAAGCACAGTTCCTGGACATCATGGTTGTTCAATTCAGGAATGAAAAAGTTAGTAATCATGGCTCTATATCGATCAGCATTGACTGTAACGTTCTGGCCATCATCGTTTTTGAAGAAGTACGGACCAATGATTCCACCAGCCCATAAAGCGCACCAAACAGGCAGTTTTTCTGGATGTAACGGTGTTTTGACATACACTTGAGGATTATCTTCACTCCAAATGCGGCAGTTTTGTTTGTTGACGCAGCCATTCAACCAGAACTGCCCTTCATCGCTAAACAAAATTCGCTTATGAAAATCGGGAACAACGGCATCTCGTTTTGAGCCCATTCGACGAATATACGCCTTGTACTTGATGATCGTTTGTCTATTCATGATGAATTGCCAAACCAAACTGAGAATCAATCACTTCTCATTTGTTGAATCGTTCGCCATCTTCAACAGTAATACCAACTTAAAGTTCTATACCTCTAAAAAAACACCCGTTATTTTCCCATTCAGTAATTGGATAAAGCTGTTTCGTGGTGTATTTCTGAAAAAAAATAATAAATAAATGATATTGTCCAAATGGGACTATTAGGAACACATTCGGAATATAGTGAAGTAGGTATACGGAGACGTAAATATTGCTCTGATAATTCAATAAAGTATGATATCGATAAATCCTCGGAAGGTTGAGTGCTACCAAGTTAATCCGCATTTTCAATTAGGAAACGCTGGCTGCAGAGAAGAAATGAAAATCCGAAAATGCAGCAGCCTTTACCGATCAAGTCCAAGTAATTGCTCAATGACAGCCAGACATTGATATAGAACACGAAATCAGAACAAAGACAAACAGAGCCTGAAGCGTGGGTATCGCCCATTTCCTCCCTCGGATTGCGGCTGCGGGGTGCGATTCAGACTTTCGCTGATACCTAAATCCGCTTACTCCACAAATTAATCATTGGAAATTTATTATACGTTCCGTCAGCGATTTCATAACTTTCCTTTTCCCTAGTGATTTCTATACCTCTATCTGTTCCTACGAAGGAAAAATACTGAGCGCAAAATATTTTATAATATTTTCACATTTATATTCAACTCTCTCATGCTTTCAGTTTGATTTTTTGAAAAAATTTTCCATATTATTGTCACATTTATATTCAAGTCTTTCATGCTTTTTTGTTTAGTTTTCCCAGGGGCCCCCTCACATTTCAATACTAAGACAGTTGCCTTGTTTTATCGAAAATATTTTAAAGAGAAATATCAGATGTAGGTACTTCCAAAGTATATACAATTTGTTAGCAAAATTAATTTGAGATTATTGTTTTTATTCAGAGTATGTTCTATAATTCATATTAATACATAATGTTGTTTTATATTGAAAATATTTTGCAGAGAAATTTGAGATTCAACCTACTATGCTGTTCGAAGTAATTGGGACAAAAAATTTTTTTCTTCGTTTGAGTTACTGTAGTAAGTATGTGAGTACCAGGGTGCCCAAACACCCTCACATCTACTTGTTCACTACCTGAGGTGACGTGAGGGTTCGACCTTGACCATCAGTTACATTCTGACCGATTTTACCTCGCCAGCAATTCAGTTGTGAGCCTACCGGTGCGACAGTTGCTGGTTTCGATTTTGATACGTGCTGTATTGTCTTGTCCAAAGATGGATATCACTCTAAGGAAACGTTCCAAAATTATCGCGCTTAATGAACACACATCAATGACTATAAGAGATATAGCTGAAGCTGTTGGTGTGGGAAAGTCCAGCGTTTCGAGAATTTTAAAAACATTTGTAGAAAATGGCTCATCGTCTCCAAAAAAAAAGGAAACTGTGGCCGCAAACGCAAAACTACTCCAAGAACAGACAAATTGTTGATAAGAAATAGCAAAATTAATCCGAGAAAGACAAGCACTGATCTCTGAAGGGATTTAATGGTTTCTGGTGTGTAGGTCAGCATCTAAACTGTGCGAAAACGACTGCTGGGGGTTAACCGTAAGGCAAGAAGACCAAAAAGAAAGCAATTGCTTACCCAGAAAATGATGAAGAAACGTTTGGCATAGACCAAAAAGTACCGTGCGTGGACTGTGGACGACTAGAAGAAAGTGTTTTTTAGTGATGAGACATATTTGTTTGTTCAAGGGTACAAATCAAGTGTTGATAGACGAAGTGATGGGGAAACTTTGCGACCTAATCACATTCAGCAAATAGTAAAACAGCCTTTTTGTTTTTTTTTACAACCAATAGCTCCTATAACAGGGATGATGAATTCAGTGAAATATATGGAAATATTGCGCACCAGGATTGTCCCATTCATGGAAACGTTTGATGGGACATTTCAGCACGATCTGGCTCTCTGCCACAATTCCAAACAAGTGCAGGCCTTTATGGGTGAGAATGAAATAAAAGTACCTATTGACCAGGGAATTCCCCGATCTCAATCCCATTGAGAATGTATGGAATATTTCAAAGAAACGATTGACAAAAATGAATTGCACTACAAAAGGAAAAATGATTTAAGTGCAATTCAGGTGTGGTTTCATGATGACGAATTGAAGAAAATCTGCGCTACGCTAGTGGAATCAATGCCTAGACGAGTGCAAGAAGTTATTTCAGCGAAAGGAGGACATACTTCATATTAATATGAAGAATTTACGCTATTATGTATGTATTTACTTCATTAAAATGTAAGATTTTACGAAAACATTGTTCTTATCCTTCATCCCAATCAATTCGAACAGCATAGTAAATATCTATATACAATTTTTTCTTGAAATTAATTCGAGATTCTTTCTATTCAAAGTATATTTTATAATCATAGGTAGCTCTAGAAAATAATATCTTGGGGGCCTAATTAAGTATGGGCCCTACTTATATTGGCCAGAATCTTCAATCATTGTAAAAAATTAATTATCTCATTGAACATAATTTCATTATATCAAAAGCAATTCAATTTTCTAATCATTATATCAATTAAAAACTTTAATAATTTAGGCTTGTTTTTCAAGAAAGAAATCTACAATATCTCTACCCGAACTTTTCAGAATTGTCAACTAAATTATACATTTCTTCAAAAATTAAACAAAATAAAATATATGCCATTAAGTACGTTTGTAAACATCCATGAGAGCTCCAGTCATGTTTATTATTTGTAATGAGGAGCCTTTTAATAAACTAAGAACATATATTAATTAGAACTTATTACTACTGATTTGCCTGAAAAATTTATTTCCTAACCGGAAAAAATGTGATTTTCATTTGTGAAGCCCCCCAAGATCCCCCGCGATCTTTAGCCCCCGTCTTTATAATTCATAATTATACATATATTGATATATAGTTTTTTTGTTGTATTGAAAATAGTTTGCACAAAAATGTGAGATGAATTTTAAAAGTACAAATAATTTTTTCTCTAAATTAATAGGCTTTTATTTCATATTCATACATATATTAATATTGAATGTAAACATAAATTCAAACAATTGAACTTATGATTTACACTTTATTGACTACATAGCATGACGCGTTTCGTCGTTACAAACGACTTCTTCAGATGATCTGAAGAAGTGGTTTGTAACGACGAAACGCGTCATGCTATGTAGTCAATAATAAAGTGTAAATCATAAGTTCAAGTGTTTGAATTTAAGTTTATATTCAATTATAATGGATTTACATCAAATAAACGCCAACACTATTAAACATATATTAATAATTGATTTCTTTTTTGTATTGAAGATAGTTCACAGAGAAATATGAGATGTAATTTTTTGAATTAATACCTGATTGTTTTTGTTCAAAAAATATTTTATAATTCATATTTATATATATATATTGATAAATGTTTTCCTTGTTGTTTTGATGCCAGATTGCAGAGAAATATGAAATATATTTTAAACGATTGAACAATATTTTTTAAATTAATTCGAGATTGTTTTCATTGAAAATATATTTTATAATCAAATGTGGCTCTAGACAAAAATTTCTGGAGAGGGGGCTAATTCAGTATGAGCTTACCCTGTGCCAGAAGGTATAGAATCAAACTGCACAAAGTATTTTGAAAGTATATACAATTTTTTATTCAAATTAACTCGATATAATTTCAATTTAAAATCTATTTTATAATTCATATTCATACATTCATACAATGTTTTCTGAAGATCTATCCACTCCTGTGGTAATAATCTGATTGTTGTTCGATTTTCTATAAATTCTATGAAGTCCATACATGAACGCATCAATTATACCAGGAATTATCTCATCTCTGTCAAAATAGGGATCCGTAAAATAATATTTTCAAAACTGAAAAGACCGGAGAGCACTGTATAAATATATTTATAGAAAGACGCTTAACCAATGAAAGGAGCTGTCATTTCAGGTAAATACATGTGCCAATTTGCAACCAAAATCAGCAAGATTTGTGTTTTGACAAGGTGTGAACAAATTAACATTCAAAAGCTTTGTAAGTCGATAAGGACATTCTTACAGGGCGGCATGAAGTTTATTTGTAACTATTCAAGTGGTTAGACGCTTGGAGGGTACTTCTTTTTCTGAAAATTTCAGGGTATGAAGTATTTAGTAAGCCTACCTGCAGGGCTATTGTGTTTTCTTAAGGCCCACTTATAAAGCTACTAAGGATTACAAATCGAATTTCAAAGCTCAATGCCTAAATGGTTTTTGAGTACTAGAAAGATGCTTACCTACTTACGATATGTCGATCATATTAGGTGATGATTATCCGTTAAGTGGAGTCTGGAAGTTATTTTTGAACGCGAAAAATAATTAGACATAATCTGTAGTAAAAATAAATACCATTGGTCCTTTGCTTTTGAGACTATTTCATCAAGAAGTCAATAGAAAATTGGGAGTTTCTCAGAATGACATTACACATATTTGGTTCTTCATTATACGATTTAATTTATCTCTGTTGATTTAATATACATTCCTCAGTCAACACTGAAATAATTATTCAATTTAATTAAGTATATCTTGTATGATAGCATGTACAGTTTTATCTTAACATTTGTCAAATTAGTAAGCCAGAATTTCTTCAATAACTGCGTAAAATGTTTCGAAAGAGAAGAATAAGGACCTCGATCGGTATATTTTGGCGTTAGAGAAATATAAGAAAAATAATAACAATAATATTTACTTAGCACTTAGTTAACAAACTGAAATTTAAAGAATTAAAGGAACCGGACAAGTCCCAATCTAATCACTAATATTACATATTCAGAAGAATGAAAATTACAACTTATTATTTGTCTCAATATAGATCTCACGTTCATTTTAAGAATTTGTTTTACACTCAATTATTTTGGATAATCCAAAACTCTAATTCTGCGAACATATATATGGATTCTTAAAATAATACGCAGTCTCTTATGTTTTTTCTGTAGGGCTTTTTCTATTTCAGAATTCTTCATTCAAAATAATAAGGTGGAGCAAAAATGGAAATGTGGTAGAATAATCGTTTTATAGGACCAATAAGTTGATTAGAAAGAGTATATTTGAAATTTACCTAAAATATTAATTTCAATTGCATTGAGTTCTTGTTGGAGTTAAACCATTAAGTTCTTGAGCTCTTTATTTGGTATATAGCCAATAAATCGACTATTCTATTACCTGTAACATATATTGATGCGACATCTACACACAGCTGAATGTCACATTTTTATAAATTTCACAATATCACTTAACACATTATGGACTGTGTGGGTACCAACACTGTCCCCTGAGGTACCCCATGCTCAGTTGTTCTAAGTAAAAATGTAACCATATTTGTTAACTTGAATTCGAACATTTCTTTCGTATATATGAGCTTTTTACAGAAGAATTGGGGTATAAAATGAAATATTTTTCTATAAAATTCGTGCCAGGATTTACAGTTGAAAAAATTCGTTTTTCAATCGAAAATATGATCAGAGTATTGAGGAAAATATTGAATGTTCTCAAATCTATCACGATTTGGATTCTACTTTGTCATATTGAGCAAATGTCATGAAAATGATAATAATATTCACCCCTTCCTTTTAAATATCTCATGCAGGTCTTCCATAAGTATAATTATCGATTTTATAATCTATATGATGGACTTCTCGGTGACATCTATCCAAAAACTTTTGAAGAGATCGAATTACTCGAATGATGTATGTAAATAAGAATGTGGGGTGCGCGAACATCCCCCGGGAACTCTTAAATTCCCCCAGGATCTTTTGTGCCATTTTATCAACTAATAGCGGTAAATACCGTGTGATCAATGTAATCATAAGCTAATTTAGCCTCCCCCATTTGTGATAAAATAATCAACATACATTACTCCTGACAGTGCTGTTTGGAACACAGTTATCTATCGATTTTATACGGCCTAAAAGGAGCCTGAATATTTCATCACTTAAACTCCCCTGTTATCGGCAGCTACACAAATAACGAATGAAATAATTAGATTTTATGAGGTTGTAATTATTAACTTCTTAGAAATGTCTCCTTCGTCATATGGTTGATTACGACTTGAAATGTCAATATTAACAATGACCTTATATTAAATACTATATTATGATATAGTACTAAATAGAAAGTTTCTATTAGTACTTTTAAAATTGATTTATTGCCTGTTAAAGAGAGTTTATTTTCAATGTTTTAGATGTCCTTGACAAAGGATATCCTTTATCAAGTGTTATTGCACAATTAGTTATCGAATTTTGAGAAGAAGATGAAATAAAAGATTTGGAAGATAATATTTTATTATATAGAAGATATGTGATGATTGTTTAATAATAGCAGAAAAAGACCACATTAATAATATACTAGAACGTTTCAATAATTTTCATGATAAATTACAATTTACACTTGAAGGAGAAAAAGATGAAAAATTGAATTTTCTTGATATAAGAAAAGATAACAAAACTTTTACAAGATGGCACAGTAAATAAATAAGTTCTCAATGAATAATAAATTATATGAGTAATCATCACTATTAACAGTCACTATCACTATTTATAATATTTTTAGCAATAACAGGCTATTCTCAATGTAAAAAGCTTTATTTTTGTTGATGTTTCGTTGTATATCTATATAGTACTAAATAGAAAGTTTCGCTGAAAAGTAAGTTGTATAAAAATATACAATGAAACGTCAACAAAAATAATGCTTTTTACATTGAAGATAAGCCTCTTATTGCTAAACATATTATAAATATAACTATCTCAAACAGGCAATGATTTCAAATTTCAAATTTCAAACAAATATATATATATATATATATATATATATATATATATATATATATATATATATATATATATATATATATATATATATATACTTATATGTGTGTATCTTGAGCTTTTCTACTTTTTCTATTTCAGCTGAAACTCGTTAATTGTAGGTACAATGTTTTTCAACAGGTGATGTTGATTTTTATCAAATTTTTAGGAAAGTAACAATTTGTAGCGAAACGTTGACAAGAAATAACTATATCCATTTTACATTATGTTATTGCTAATATTTACGATACTATAAATTCATAGTATTTTATGTTTTTATCATTGTTTGTTTATAATTTTCTTTTTTCACCTATTTCATTATTTAACTTTGAGTTTAGGTAGTTTTATGTTTATAACCTTGTTAACAGTGAGTTATTTTATAGTTGTTAATCGATTCTATACTCTTATATTTTTCCAATTTTTTGAGTAAATCACACTTGATTTATTTTCTGTAAAATATTATTAGAAGGATCTTTATATGTGGAGATAAAAATCTGTGAAGCCAGGGAGTTTTCTATTCAATTTTTCCTATCTACTCCCACAATAGGATAATTATCTTCATTATAACATCATCTACAATGCTACTTTCACGATAAAATCTTTATATGGAACGTGACAAAGCATATGTCCTATTAAATATGAAATGATTTCTATGCGAAATGACGCCAACAAAAACGTATTTTCTGCAAGATTTGGCCCGAATGGAGTTAGAGTGTGTGCGCGAAAAGCAAGCGACCAAACCAACCATTGTTGATTTAATTGTTTCCGTTTTTGCGCAACGCGTCCTCGGGAGGGTGGAAAGAGGAACCGTCCCCGTCAGTGGCTGAATACGAATTAATGACCCCATCTGCATTATTTCAGTACAAGAAGCGACTGTTTCCACCGTTTCGTGAATGCCTCCAAGTACTTATCTGTTGAATTGTTTCGATTGGATGGAAAAATCGAAATTTCCGTTTGGTCTCATTATTCAACCCTTACTTTGGTTTGGGGCTTTTCGAGTTTCATACTGGTATCATTTTCCACAGTCGATGGACCAGAATTCCATTGTAGAAAGTCTATTTAAATACAACGCTCGAATAGAACATCAATTCCAAAAAATAATGATATTATCAAATCAAGTTTTAGGAAATTCGAGTGAACATCAGTCAAATCAAAATCAAATCAAAGACGTTTATTGAATTTTTTAGTAATTTACATTTCATGGATTTTTACAAATGATTACAAATGGGAAGTTCTAAGGTCTCGCGACCTTCTTCAACCCTGTATTTTCAATATGTGTTACAAAAAAAAAATTATTTTCATATACAAACAAAAGAAGTTATTTTCATATTCTCATTTCGAGTTTACATGAAAGTTTCTTCATATTTTTAGAACTGGTCGAAATTCTTGGAATTTTTCCATTCTCATTATTTTCCTTGAAGTGAGCTGTGGTACACGAAGTGGTTTAGTCTTATTAACCCCTATATCTTTATTTTTGACAGTATTTACAGCTGTTTCTATCGGATCCTCTGTCCAGGCTACCTACAAGAAAAAAAAACTTAAATTTATCAAATCTATAAAATTTATATGGAAGACATTCGAGTTAACTCTCTAAAATTCCGGGGTGAGATGTCACCGGAAGATTGAAACACAGAGAATTCATGACACCTTACAATATTCAACTCAAAGCATCCAAATAACAACTGATATCAGGAAAAATAAGAAAGTAAACAGTAAAAATGTGAAAGATAAAAATTTACTTACTCGTCATATAATTTGAGGCATTCAAAAATTGAACAATTCCCTAGTATACTCAAAAAGGGAAAAATTTTGCTTATAGTGGAATGTATAAAATAAAAACACTTGGTTAGGTTTCACAAAATTTATAATAAATAATTACTTGACAATTTTTTCGGGGTGTTACCCCATTTTCAAAAGTTAGACTCACTTTTGCAGATGGGGTACCACCCCGAAACAATTTTCAAGTATTTATTTATTATAAATGTTGTAAAACGTAGCCAAGTGTTTTTTATTAATATATTAAACAATGTTTCACCAAGAGATCAGCGAACACTCAGTCAACTTTATAGTGGAATTTTTTCATTAATTTTCAGTCCACTGAATATTGAATATAAAACACACAGAATATCGTTTCTACCGTCTCAACCATAGAGCCATTGCCTACCGGAATTACCTTAATTATAATTACCTAAACTTTTGTTTTGAAAACAATGTAATGTATTCTGATATTTTCAAAATATAAAATATACTGCTTCGATAAAATCTACACACATAATATTTGCGAGACAAACCGCAAGTGCAATTTGTTAAAGAGGGAATAATAGCCCCCGGCTAATCTGATGAAAGAACTCACCAGCAGATGTACGATCGTTCAGGGGTTCGTATATCTTGGTGTTGGATTGCAAACAGAATTATTATTGTCGTTGCAACTTGAGTTTATCCACTTTGGAACTATTGTCCAATGAACGTTCTTTTGTGATGTTACCGCGGCGGACGTTTCAGCTGAAAAGAAATTGGGTGAAAATGAGATAAATACTTTCTTGGGAATATCAATTCGTTTCTATTTTCAAAAACTGTCGATTGGCTCCTTTACATAAATTGGAAAGATATTTATCTTTCTCCCTATTGTCGAAGTAATATTGAATAACGTTTCTTTTATTCAGTTTCAAGGACGTAAATATGGAATAACCAGAAATGTTAATGAAAATAAACATAAAGTTTAATAAGTGAAAAAAAATAAGTGTCAAGGTGAAATCATAATGATAATAATAATAATAATATTTATTAATCTCAACAATTATTCACATTACATAACACAATTGCACATAATGAGTAATGTGAATAAAAACTAGTATAAGAAAATACTAGGGATTTCTTAAGTAAATGCTACATTTTGTGTGAATGAACACACTAGCACTTGCTAGGTGTAGTAAGTTCTAGAGTTTTCCCGGAGGAGTAGTAAATGCTTAAAAAATGGTGTGAATGAAACTTTTGAAGTAGATTGTTATATTTATATAACAATCGATATTTTCAAGCTTGATCTGGGGCATGCTTGACTTTTTCCTAGCATTTACTACATGTCAGCTCAATCCACAGTTTGTTGTTGATCATGGCTGAGTTTATGCCTATTCGTCAACGTAAAATTTATACTGTTCGCTCTGGAATAAACGAACGTATTTGTAAAGAACTGTTAAGGTTTAACAATGAGAGTGTTGATTTCCAACAATATGGTTTCCTTCTAAAGTTTGATCTTATTCAGTTTGTATTGTTGCAACAAAACAATCCTTTGCAACTGCGGTGTGGACAGGTCTTTACTTTCATCTGCTTCATGATTCGACATAATTTTTTCACTTTTTCTGATCTTATTTTTGTGGTGGTCGGCATCAGATTTAATTTTCATCGGCTTCTTTGTTTCTAGGCTCTTCGGTTCTTCATTTTTATTTGGTTTCCCTTCAGTTTCTGTATTCGGCAAACTTTCTTAAATGTCAATATGGGTCGGTTGCCGAACTGGGGGCCCGGCACTTGTTCCAACTGAAATATTAGCCGGGATTTTATGGAATACTGGGTTTTCATCTTCTATCAACTCCAAGAATGTTTTTCCCACGGTTGTAGTTTAATTTTCCTGTTTCCCGTCACTTTTACGTCAGTCTTCTTCTTGACGGTAGACTTCACATTGTTCAATGTTGAAGTTATAATAGTTGGCCTACAGTAACTTGTTTCCCCAATGCACCACAGTAGTCAGAACGTAAGGTTTCCCAAGCTTCTTTCTTAGCATTCATCACAGCAGGGGTTTTTATTTGTCAAGTAAGACAATGTGATCCGAAAGGAGACATACAAACAGAATGGGATCAATTTTTTCTATTTTATTAAAATCATTATCAGATTCTTTTGATGAAGAATATATCTTCTAGCACGTGGTTGAACAGAGTGAGAGAGGGATATGCCGCCAATGTGGAGTAGACTGAAACGTAGTGGAGGGGAGAACGTGTCGTGACAGGAATGTTGAAACCTAGCATGTACTTGGTCTACCATGTACTACCCCGCGAGTAAGGGCTTGGGTTTTTCCGGATTCTACTAGACTTGCCTTAGTATTTTCTACAAAACTTTATTCACACTGATTTGACCAAATACTTACTAGACCTAGCATATGCTAGTTAGAAAGTGCTAGTTTTTATTCACATGTCTCAATAAAATAAAGATAAGTTAAAAGGAAAGAACCTTTTTCATAAAAGACAATAAATTCATTTAATGAATAAGGTTCGCAGATCAGATGAAACTGTAAATGCGCTTTCTAAATAACATAATATCTTCTATAACTTTTAAATACTTAGGAAGCAAATTGAATAAACTCATGGCCATATAGAGAGCTCTACTTTCAAAGCTACGGGTACCATGAATAGGAAAAAGGAAGGATGCACTTGCCGAGTATTATTTTCATTGACATATGGCAAAAAATAACTTATTTGCAACTTGAGGAAGACAAAAAGACGATAAATATCTAGGCCAAACACTGTTTGTATTCTGTTGAATCTAAAAACTCCGTGGCAGAATTCTCGAAAGCCTGATCCGCACATTATTCTCAATACCCTTTTTTGAATCAGAAAAATTTCGTCGGCACAAGATGAGCTGCCCCAAAAGATAATTGCATACGTTAGTACAGATTGGAAACTGACAAAGTAGAGAGTTCTCATAACTTCAGCCTCCATCTTCCTTCTGATCATGAAAAATATGTAAGCAGCAGAGTTCAGAGTTTTTCTCAACTTAGACACATGATGATGCCAGCGTAGGTGTTCGTCGAAAGTAACACCCAAGTAATTAACAGAGTCCTAAAAGGCGATCGAACTGCTAGCAAGGCACAAAAAGTAGGATTGTCTTCCACCGACTGGTTGGCATAGAAGAGGATACCCTGAATCTTGCTATGATTTAAAATGAGACCATTGTCGTTACACCTCTTATCTATAGCCGAAACCGTGTCTCTACCTGCCTGGAAAGAGGACGAGATGTTCCTTGATATAACCAAGAAATTGCTGTCATCAGCATGAAGAATTAACTTAAAATTAAATGATGGCTTTATGTAGCAGAGAGAGCTACTTATAATAATAATATTCCAAATAAAATTTGCATATCCAAAATCCTGAATAATTAAAACTTTTTCTGGTTACATCAATCTATAATAAATTAAAATATCTACTTGACACAGAAAATTTTGTTACTTGAAAAATGTTTCGGGGTGTGACCCCATTATCAAAAGTTTTACATTCGAAAATGGGGTAACACTTTCAAGCAACATTTGACGAATTTATTGATAGAACCAATTTATTTCAATAATTAATATCAGAATATAATAGAAAAAAATGTTAATATGAAAATATATATATATATATATATATATATATATATATATATATATATATATATATATATATATATATATATATATATATATATATATATATATATATATATATATATATATATATATATATATATATAAGATATTTCTCTCCCAAGGTGGAATAAAACTGATTGGTTTCTCTGTAAACAAAGTAATTTTATTTAGCGTAAGTCCTGCATGGCATGTTTCACAAAAACCTTACTTATCTAACACAGTCTTACCTGTAAACAAAGAAACTACAATAAATGTTTCTTCTTCCCCTCTTAATGTACGGAACTTATAAATTATAAATTTTATTTAGTTTGAACAATAAAATATCAGTCAATCTATCTCAACAGCACATTTCGTGTTTTGACAGTGACAGACCACTGACAATTTAGTAAACGCGGCACAATTAGGCGCGTTCAGAAATTAAAGAAATATTTTTCTTTACATCTCCCCCCTTCATGGTGAGAATTATACAAGTAATTCTCAAAATGTTTAGGATAAACTATTCATAATACTCTTCACCCAAGCTTTCACTATTTATTCCTTCTTCCATTCGTATAAGTTTTGTTATATGGTATATTCCTGTTTCCTTTCTTGTTCTTCCTGTATTTATTTTGTATATTGTATTGGATATTTTTCCTGTTATTTCAAACGGGCCGATTCTTAAGTTGTCCATCTTGTTTCTATTCATTTTGTTTCCGTTTTCAATATAAACCAGTTCTCCTATATTAAATTCTATGTGTTTTCTTCCTTTATCAAATATTTTTTTATTATAAGTATGGGATCTTATTGTTCTCTCCAGTGCTTCTTCTCTATCTTTAATCCATCTATCTATATTTGTTGGTTGTCGTAGTTCTTGTGGTAAGATACTGGTGTCTTTTCCTTCTAATAAATATTCTGGTGCAAAGCCTGTCACCGAGTGTTCGGTTTCATTATATTTATCTATACATTCTCTTGCAACTGATGTCCAGGATTTCTTCTCCTTCTTTTCATTGATTTTGCATCTCATTTTATTTACTAGTGTCTGGTTCAATCGTTCATTAAGTCCATTTGAAAATGGAGTATCTACTGCAGTAAAAATTAGTTGTACATCATTATCTGTCAGAAATTCTTTAAATTCTTTCGAATTTAATCCTGAATATTGGTCTGCTAGTAAAATATCAATTTTTTCTGTCTCTAGAACCTTATTCACTAACTTAATGAAATCCGCAGCACTCTGTGTTTTAGATGTTAGAATGAACGCAAATCTTGTGAAATGATCAACCAACAAATGTAGGTATTTCTTTGTAGATCGTTGTCCTCCAAAGCCACCAATAGTATCTATCGACATTATTTGAAATGGTTTTGTCGCTGGTCCCAGATGCGACATCAATCCGTATTTATTTTGGCCTCTAGACTTATTCTTGATACAGGTGTCACAAGTCTTACATATATTTTTTATATTTTTTGTTAGACTCTTGGCTGTATAATATGGGCTTATCTTATTTATCATTTGCTGGATTCCTAAATGGCACCATTTGGTATGTACTTCTTTTATTAGTGTTATACTTGATTCTTCAGTTAATATAATTTTCTCCCTATTTCTTATTTTTTTGTAGAGTATTCCATTTCTTTCAATCAATTTGTGTTTTTCTTTTTCTATTTTCTGTTGATCTGCCTTAATATCTTCTAATTTTATATGATTTACCATCTTTAATACTTCTTCTTCATTATCATTCTCTTCCAATACTGGATTTCTGCTGAGACTATCTGCTTCTGTGTTATTTTTTCCAGGTATATATTTAACATTAAAGTCGTATTGAGACAAATAAAATGTCAATTCACCGAGTTCTTCATCTGTTCTTGCTTTTATGTTGAGATTTTCTAGTGGTTTGTGATCCGAGAAAACTGTGAATTTTCTTCCAATTAGCCAGTATTGCCAGTATTTAATTGCTTCTTTGATTGCTAAACATTCAAGGTATATTGCCTTCTTCCTTTTTTGTGTGTCATTAAGTTTCTTTGAGAAATATCCAACTGGTTTTTCTTTTCCATCTTTTTGTATCTGTTTCAATATTGCACCTATACCATTCAGTGAAGCATCTGTGTAAATTCTTATAGGTAAATCTTTATCGAATATTTCCAGTACTGGTTGTGAGCATAATATCTTTTTTATATCTGAGAATGATTTCTCACATTCTTCTGACCATGTAAATTGTATATTTTTCTTCAGTAATCTATGCAGTGGATCTAGTATTATTGAATTGTTAGGTATGTATTCACGGTAGAAGTTGATCTTGCCTAAAAATTGTCTAACGTTCTTTTGAGTCTTCGGTGTTGGAAAATTTCTTATTGAAATAATGTTATCTTTGATAGGCTGCATTGTGTTGTTTCCTATTATATGTCCTAAGTATTTTACGGATGTTGCTGCAAATGTGCATTTTTTAAATTTTAGTCTGAATCCTTCATTTATTATTGCTTGTAGTACTTGTTCTATGTGTTCTATATGTTTTTCAAATGATTGTGAAAATATTAAGATGTCATCAATGTAATTTTCTGTAAATTCTTTTAAGTTATACTTTCTCAATATATTCGATAAGATTCTCTGGAAAATTGCAGGTGATGTTTTCAATCCAAATGGCAGGCATGTCCATTGGTAGTGTCCTTCTTGTGTAACAAATCCTGTTTTCTGTCTGTCTTCAATGCGTAGTGGTATAGACCAGAACGCGGAATTTATGTCCAGTGTGGTAAAATATTTACAATTTCTTGCTTTTATTATCAAGTCACTTATCAATGGAAATGGTTGTGCTTGTGGTACGATTATCTTATTTAATTCTCGGAAATCAATGCAGAGTCTTGATTTGGTGTTTTCATCTCTCTTAAAGGCCAATGTAACTGGTGCTGAAAATGGACTATATGATTCTTCGATTAAGTTGTTTTTTAGTAAATTTGCTATCTGATTTTCTATTTCTATTTTGTCCTCTATTGTACAACGGTATGGCCTTTTGCTGCAGTATCTATCTACGAGTAAGTCTATCCGGGCTTCATATTCTTTTACTGTCCCTACATCATATTTATCTTTGGCGAATACATTATCATATTTATCTATTAATCTTTGTATTTGTGTCTTCTTGTTATAGTCTAAATGATGTAAGTTTGTAATAAATTCATTTTTATTCACATGCTCATTAAAATTTATTCGAATTTCTTCTTCTGCTTTTTCTTCTAATCTATTCATAGTTTCTGTCTCTATTCTCTCTTTCTTTTGTATTATTCTTAAATCTTCATCTTGGGTTAGGTTAAATTTTTTTATCATGTCCAGTCCTATAATGAAATCTTCAAAATCAACATTGTCTACAATAAACACATCAACATTTTCTTCTACATCAAAAATCTTTACTTTTATGTTTATTAAACCTTTCGTGTATGTCACACCATTGACAGTTTTTAATTTTATTCTATTTGCATCTTCTGAAACACTCTGTATTTTTACTAATCTTTTGTTGATTAGAGAGACCTGGGAACCTGAATCATATGTTCCATTTACTAGTATTTTGTCTTCTAATAACATTTTTATTTTTATCAATGGTGTGATTACTCGTTTTTTGTTTCTTCGTTTAGATTAACTTCTAATACCGAATTACTTCAATGATTTTACTTTCCTTTCCTTCTTTTTAAACCAACATGACTGTTCTGGGTGATATCGGGTACCTTTATTCAAATTTTCGCAGATTTTACATGGCTTCTTATTTATAATGTGTTTCTTGTTATCTTGTTTATCTTCTCTCTTTTTAATAAAGTTACTGTTGACCAATCCTTCGCACTTCTTTATTTCATGAAGCAATCCTGTTGAATTTTCGCACTTTTCTGGATCAATTCTGTTTCTTATATATTCAGGTAAGCCAGCTGCTATCAGCATCACTAGAGTTTTCCCCCAATATCTTCATCCATTTCTAATAACAGTTTTTCTTTTCTTATTGCATATTCCATCAGAGATCCTTCTTTATGTCTGTAATATATAGCATACATTCCTGTACTCCATCCTTTATCAGCAAATGTTTCCAAAAATTTTTCTTTCCATTCCGACCATTCTGCTTCTATTTTCAGGGTTTTCAGTGTAGCCGAGTGCCAGTCTGCACATGATTTGTCCAGAAATAATCTTAATATTTCTATCTTTGTTATATCTTCATTAATTTCATGTCGTTTGCATTCTTTTTCAAATGTATCCATCCATTGTTTTGCATTTGTGAATTTACAAACAAATTTTTCAATCATAAATCTTTCTGATATATTTTTTAAATTCAATTTGTTTTCTTTTTTTGGAGTAGTATCTTCTGATTTTGTTTGTTTTATTTCGTTGAGGTACATATCGTTGAACATTAGGTTTTCATCTTCGTCAAAATAGGTATTTATCATTTCTTTTTCACTACAAGTTATCCATATTGTTCTCACTGCACCTCTTTGATTCAAGCTCCTTTTTAATCGTTTAAAGCTGTCCGTTTTGCTGAGAGCGACATGTTTACTTGCAATTTTATCATCTTCTTCAAGGTATACTTCTTGTTATCTTCTGTTGATATTGAGGTTATAATGATAACATTTGACTTTTTGTCTGTTTTTGATGCTACGTATGTGAAGGTAAATTGTAGTTTTGGTGCCATCATGAACAAGTATTGTAGTTTTATAAGATATTTCTCTCCCAAGGTGGAATAAAACTGATTGGTTTCTCTGTAAACAAAGTAATTTTATTTAGCGTAAGTCCCGCATGGCATGTTTCACAAAAACCTTACTTATCTAACACAGTCTTACCTGTAAACAAAGAAACTACAATAAATGTTTCTTCTTCCCCTCTTAATGTACGGAACTTATAAATTATAAATTTTATTTAGTTTGAACAATAAAATATCAGTCAATCTATCTCAACAGCACATTTCGTGTTTTGACAGTGACAGACCACTGACAATTTAGTAAACGCGGCACAATTAGGCGCGTTCAGAAATTAAAGAAATATTTTTCTTTACATATATATATACATATATATATATATATCTTATATATATATATCCTCCGATATGATGAATTGAATGCTTGCCTGATGGCATCACCTTTATATGTTACCGTTATTATGGAATAACGTAAAAACATTATCGCTAACCACTAATATGAGAATTCAACTTCAAAATGATCAAAGTGCTGCACAATTTTCCAAACAATTATTAGCTGTTGGAAATTGAAAAGTCCCAGTTGATGCGACATCTGGATAAATTACTCTTACCAACAACTTTTGCCGATTTGTAGACTCTCAATTAGCTTTTATTGAAGATGTTTTCCAAACATTAGTGAGAATTATCAGAATTATGCTTAGTTAAGTCAACGAACAATTCTTGCAGCAAAGAATAATGATATACACGCACTGAATTTCACCATTCAATCAAAAAATTGCAGGCGATTTGGTGACATACAAATCCGTTGATTCCATAACAAATCCCGATGATGTAGTAAATTATCCAACGGAGTTTTTGAACTCTCTGGAGTTACCAGGATTTCCAGCACATAACTTGCAACTCAAAGATGGTACAGTTATTATGATATTGCGTAATTTGAATCCACCGCGACTTTGCAACGGTACTCGACTTTCGGTTAAAAGACATGCCGAATTTGATTGAGGCAACCATTATTAACGGAAAGTACGCAAGTGAAAATGTATGTATTCCTCGAATACCAATGATTCCGACTGATCTTCCGTTTGACTTCAAACGATTGCAATTTCCAGGTCGCCTTGCGTTCGCAATGACAATGAACAAGTCGCAAGGCCAATCGCTTAGTGTTTGCGGGATAAATTTAGAAAATCATTGTTTTTCACATGGGCAGTTATACGTTGCGTGTTCACGAGTTGGGAAACCATCCGCTTTGTTTGTGTTAACGTCAGACCAAAAAACAAAAAATGTGGTTACTTCAATGAAACGGATAATTTGCGGACACGGATATAATTCAGTATTTACTTTTGATTCACTTTCATTTACTTAGAGACGTTCAACTAAATAACACTTCATTTTTGTAATCGAAATGAATTCATTACTGTTGAGAAACGAAATAAAATTTTTCCTTTTCAAATATAAAACTTTTAATCACCAAACGAAATGTTACATAAAACGAAGCCATCTGGTGGCGAAACGGAGTTCGCCGGGTCTGCTAGTATATATATATATATATATATATATATATATATATATATATATATATATATATATAAAATTTCCAATGTTTTTAGCAATAACAGGCTTATTTTAATATTAAAAACTTTATTTTCGTTGACGTTTCGTTGTCTAATTACTTAATTAGTTTTGGCAGTTGTGATATACAACGACACGTCAAGAAAATAGTTTTTTTTTTGAGGAAAGTGAAGAAAACAGTTTTTAACATTAAAATAAGCCTGTTATTGCTAAAAACATTGAAAATAAACAGGCAATAAATCAATTAAAAAAAAAAAAAAAATAAATATATATATATATATATATATATATATATATATATATATATATATATATATATATATATATATATATATTTTTATACATCAATTATATTTTTCACGAAAAAGAGCTTGTTAATAACGTCAATTGGCCTTTTTTATATGTCCATATAAGTTTATTACTTTACTCAACACATTGCAATTACCATTGGTTCAATTATACCCATCCTAGTTTAACTGTAAGTGTTGATGTTTTTAATCGTTTGTTTTATTTAACATTGTAATTTTTTAGAGTCTTGATGAAGGAAAGAATCAGCAGATATCCGAAATATAGACATAGCAAACAAATATTGTAAGGTTGTATCTCTTCAATAGGGGCCCGTCTTTTTTTGCCTAGAACTCATTTAAAATTTTAAAACAGGGGGGACATTAAATGGCATTACTCCTTTATTAATACATGTATATATTTATATAAATCCCTGACGAATATTAAAAATTCTTATTGCCTGGTATCTATGTCGTAGCTGGAAACATTCATTTGCTGCAGTTTTCAGAAGAAATAAGACGAATAAAATAATTGCCAAGTAACGTAAATTTTTTGTTTATACGTTTCATTTTTATAATTCTCAAAACGTCTCACATTTTCAGCGATGAATATGATACCGAGTGTTAATGGCTAAGGAATTAATATCTAGGAGTTTACGGCATATTCATAATAAAAAGCAACCATCACCGATCACTCTATCCAGATATTATCTACCGTGATTCCAACTCCGCCCATATTTTCCTTCCATTGTTTTCTTATAAGTAAACATCGACAAATAAAAGCTATGTAGTAGATGCAATAAAAGCAGCGGAACATTAAAGGCATAGCGCCGAAGAGAAAAGACCAAACTATCACTCATCGATTATAATTGATACAAGCCGACGTCAAAAAGCATTTAGGCACGCCTGCTATATGCCCGGCCGGCCTAATAAAGAAATAGATTAACATCACAAATTTAGGGGTCGAGGGAGATCGCTCTTCACTATCGGAAAGGCGGCCCAGCCACTGTGAGATGGACACCCTTCTTTCTTGATTCAATAATAGCGACTCATTTGGCTGTTTCGCATACAATTATTCGCAGATAGAATTTTGATCTGTCCGAGATAAGCAGCCTTGTGGCTTAATGGCAACACATGGAAACAACACTTTTGTTTTTAACGCCGACCAAATGGGCCTAGTACAAAATGAGGATTCTTAATAATAACGTTTGTTTTTGGTAATAACACCTCTGGAAATTAAATATTTTTGCAACAAGAAGAAAGAACTATTATTTCATCATATGCAGGGCTGTTTCAAGATATATCGTTTCGTTGCGATTGGCAAAAAGAGTAGGCTCTCCTTTTTCCTGGGGTTAAACTTTCGATTGAACTACTCATAATGCTTTTGGACTTTTGACTTCCGTAGTATCTTACATTAAATTCAACATTTTTGTTGGCTATATACGCGGTTTGTTCAAAAGGAAAGGTGAATTTTGAATTTTTTTGAAAAGTATTTATTTATTCATCAATATCCATTTTGTTCCCTTCAAACTAGTTCCCTTCAGATATAATGCACTTATGCCAGCGCTTCTTCCAATCCTCGAAGTCTGCTGAAATGAGATTTTTGGTATGGCCATCAGCTCGTTCTTCGATTCCAACTTTATCTTATCAATTTTGGCAAAACGCTTTCCATTCATTGATCTCTGCAGTTCTGGAAATAGAAAAAGTCGAGGTTAGCCAAATCTGGTAAATTCGGTGGCTGAGGCATGATTACGGTGTTGTTTTTGACCAAACAATCCCGAACAAGCATCTGATGTCCTTAGTAACCGTACGACCTGTTGCCAAGAACTCATGGTCCACCACGTCGTTGTAATCAAAGAAAACAGTGAGCAAAACCTTCACATTTGATCGAACTTGGCATGCTTTTCTCGGTCTGGGCTCTTCTAGCCGCTTCCATTTGGGATGATTTGGCTTTGGTTTCAACGTAATAATCATATACCCTTGTTTAGTCACCAGTTATGACTCTTTTGAGCAAATCTGGATCGTCGTTGATGTCATTCACCAACTACTGAGCAATACTAATGCGATCTAGCTTTTGCTCAAAATTTCGGAACAAACTTCGCTGTCACTTGTTCCATGCCTGAAACGTGCGACACGATAATTACATGGCATAGGTCGATTTATATGCCAACATCCTCTGCAACTTCCCTAAGAGTGATTCGAAGATTTTTCAAAACCATTTTCTTCACTATTTCGATGTTTTCTTCTTTTGTTGGCGTGGTTGTAACGCTAGGACTCTCATCGTCATCAACATCTTCTCGGCATTCTGCAAAGCGCTTATACCACTTATAAACACTTCTTTGAGACAAATAGACTCGCCGAATGCTACAGTCAACATTTTGAGTGCATTGAAGCACTTTATTCCATTTTAACGCAAACTTTAATACATACTCTTTGATCAATTTTTTTCAAAACAGAAAAATCGAAGAACACAAAAAAGTGCGAACCTCTTCACTTGTCAAAAACAAGCTACTAACACAAATTGGCTAAAAATCTTCGATTATCAAATGAAAGCCCGCAAAAATTCAAAATTCACTTTTCGTTTTGAACAGACCTCGTACGTAAATTTAATTGTTCCTTCGTGGTGGATGTCA
The DNA here is from genome assembly GCA_030704895.1 of Henosepilachna vigintioctopunctata. Taxonomy (NCBI): domain Eukaryota; kingdom Metazoa; phylum Arthropoda; class Insecta; order Coleoptera; family Coccinellidae; genus Henosepilachna; species Henosepilachna vigintioctopunctata. The sequence goes on along the minus strand of JARQZJ010000122.1, from coordinate 2,426,428 downwards.
CCGTGTTGTCAGCTCCAGGAGTGTTGCTGTTGCTTCTGTATGCATTCTTGTTGTTTTAGAATAATGCGAAATTTTTTTCTCGATTATATAATTTTTTCACTGATATGATTTTTCTTAATATCAACTGTCATTTAGGCATAAACGAACTAAAATTCTTGCTTAACTTATATAATGATTGTAGAGTTCTGGTGAAAGCTCAGTGGTGAATCAAATGATTAACCAAGAATAATCGTCATATACAAGATTATTTGGGCTTTTTCTCACCCATGAAACCTTATAAACCTTTTGTTGTACAGGTATATACCTACACGGTCTCCGATATATGCCCAGGATAAATACTGCAAGCGTGAAGTTAGTTTGATGAGAACGACGTCTCTTCTCGAGTATTTTATTATCTCTACCATTTTATGGTGGCTTCTTATGCCTTCAAAACTTTTTATGAGATAAATGTTGAAAAATGGTAAAAACACATGGAAAAACACTTTTACATTTTATAGCAGAAATAATAGAACAAATGACATTTTCATTATCACTGCATATTATTACGCTCAAATAAACTAAAGCTTATTCGAATATAGGGCTCGATGGGAGGCACATGATTTTTTCTTGTTCGCAGAACTTTTGTGTTTGTTTTCATGACTTCTGATTTTATGTTTTTTTTTTAATTTAAATTTAATATTAAATTTGACGTGATTCAATTGTGCATAATTTTTTATGTTGCTGAATTTTTTAGAATGTGGGGAAAGATATTTAGTTGAGTATTGTTCCCTTGCAACAATCGACCCCCCCTTGGTTAAAGCTTCTGCGGGCAGCCAAAAAAATCAAAAAATCCATCGTAATTATGAAACGTAGGTCACAATTGCTAAATGAAATTGTGTAAAACTATGAATCAGTGTTGTCATTGAATTTTCGAAATGGATTTACACCATACAAGTGTTAACCAAAAAAAATCAAACTGAGGAAACATTAATTAATATTATAAAATGAATAGATGAATTGTAAGATACTCATATTATTCTAGATAAATTTTAAACAGATAAAGTATCATTGAAAAGAAATGGAATCTGAATTATTCAAATTATTTTTCAGTAGATTTTCGTACTGTTATCATCAAGTCTTGAAATACTTAATAACAAGCCGAATAGAGGAAACACTTATAAAATACAAATTAATGTGATTTTTAATCTTGTTTTATCCTATTCACGATTCAATTAATATCAATCAGTTTCATCCTTTCTAGTTATCAAAGAATTTACTTTTCAATATTTAATCCGGGCAGAAGCACCAATAATACAAGGCGGTTTGTATTTCCCCGCAAAGAAAATCAATTTAACATCAATTCCATTGATGTTTCCTGTTGAACGATCGCCTATGGCTTCTTAATGCGATTGTGAAAGCTGTGAAATGCTTGCTCAAAATAAATATTCGTTACCTCAGAAGTTTTTTCAGTTTTCCGGGGCTTCAGAACATCAATATAAAGAAACGCGTATTCTGGGCTTTCAGAGTTTTCTTGTGAGAGCCGTTCGGACTTTATAAATCTACGGAAGATCGTCACGCATGCCGTTCCTGAAAAGATCCTATTTTATTCTTCCAGAAAGAAACTGCCGAGAAGTTTTCTGCAAGATTAAAGTGGAAAATTGATTCAAATCACTTCAAAGGGACAAAGAATCAAAGCATATCGATTATTTCTTAGTTATTAATTTACTGTGGATGTGTTTCATCTTTTTTTTAGGACTTGTTTGTATTTATGTTAGATTTTAAAAGCATTTTCAACGTCACGGAACAAGGAGAAGAGGGTAGTACCAAAGAAACATAAAATTAATAAAATACGGTTCCTATTTGAATCAATTTCCGAGAAGCCTGGAAATAAAAATTAATCTCTCAATATTCATCAAGAAAACGTACCTGAAAATAGATATTGTTAGATCGTGTTAGCTTATACTAAGTTGAAATGAAGTATTCATGAATTAATTGATGTACACCAAGTAAAAGAATGGAAGAATTCATCAATTGGCCCCTAAAAATACAAATTGTATTTGCGTTGAAATTGTAGATTACTTAGAGCAGATCTTAGAGTCAAAGAAGACAGTTATTTCAATCAGGAAATTTACTAGCGGCGAAGTCTACCTATCATAGTTTTGTGATAAAATTCGAAGTAAAGAGAATTGACAATAAGAACTTCAATATAGACTGGTACATCATTTGATTAAAAAAGACCGAATACAGTACTTTGAATACAATTAACTTAGTTTTGTGCATTTAATAAAAACGAAACTTGTTTATTTTCAAAATCCTCATCGAAGTATAGCTTTGGTGATCTACTCGAATGAGTTCCAAATAATAATTACAGAAATGCAAGTATATAAATTATACAATAATTTAGACTAAACACCAATAAAATAGAAGTTGCAAATAGAAATTAAAAATCTGGTCGGAATTGTCAGTATTAATTAGTTACGAACAGAAACTTAAACTTGAAAGAGAACGTAAGTACACCAGTAAAAATATCGAATAAATGACACGGAGGTTTCGCTTATCTCTTAAAAATTAATAAAATGTTAAAAACTATAAAATTAAAAATTAACACCCTTGACTTAAGTTTCACTGAATATATTAAAAACTGTACATATGTTTTGGGTCGTTAACCCATTATCAAGAGTATACAATATTAAATTATACAGTATTACATGTAAGTAATATTGTATACTCTTGATAATGGGTTAACCACCCGAAACATATGTAGAGTTCTTAATATATTCAGTGAAACTCAAGTCGAGTGTGTTAATTTTTAATTTTATAGTTTTTAAAAATATCAAAATTAGAAATAGTGGGTTTGAATAATAAAAAAGAAGCAAAACTAGCAAGCATTCTTTCATAATTTAAATAAAACTAAGTACTTTTCTGATTTTTACTATAATCAATTCAAAAACATGACAATATCGTTCGCTAACACAGTGGCTTCATCAAATGTTGATGATAAACTGAGCTATTACATTGTGGACTGCTTGTATTTATCCTGAAGTGTGTGGAAATGAACACTGTTCCTCTTTTATAGGGGAATGACTATAGAACATATTTCTTCTGAATTGTCGGGGATGACCATAGAATACTTTTCTTCGATTGCCTTTTACTGGAATAAATAAAACAGAAATGAAGTTACAATAAAAACACTAATAATAAACATGAATTTTCAATTTTCCGAAAACCCATTCTGATCAAACAATATATTTGAGTGAGTCTGCTAGTTTGTTTTTGTTTTGTATTTGACGAAGAAGCGCCCTTCATTTTGATAAACTATCCGGTTTATTAAGTAGAGCTACCAATATACAAAATAAAAATGAAAAAGAACAGCTTGCTGGGAATTACACAATAAGAGAATATGAGTAGCGATTGGTGGCATCGGTGTGTCACAGCGAGTTACCAACATGATAAAATAATACAACATATTTTTGAAGGTATGTTCCAATATAATATATTTTTATTATATTACATTATACTCGAAATACATGGCAGTTTAAATTGTTATTTAAAGAGATCGCAAGGAAGATTCCAAGATTGCCATATTTAAACACATTGAATATTTGTCTCAATATATCTAAAGACATGAGTGAAACCCAAAAAGATGATTTGTTATTGTATTAGAAAGTATTCTTAGTCAATATGAAATAGAGAGATATATTGTGGGCTCTTTGAAGTCTTGTATATCATAATTTGTGCCGTCTTTCTGTGAGTGGTTTGGAACAGATTAAGTGTTCAGTTCAGTGTATCCCAATCTTTTTGTGCCATGCCCTACCTTTCTAACATTCTTATACCCCCCGAAAACGGCAAAAATTTAAAATTAAGAAGTGCGCAAGGGTTAAACTCGAGTTGAATTGCCCCCCTCAACAACCAAATTGCACCCCTTAACAATCAATTTGCCCCTTGTGAGGCGTGGGCCCCTTGTTGGGAAACACTGGTTTAGTTGGACGACCAAAGTTCTCTGTCTATATATCCAATTACTAAACTTTATCACAATCGAATTCCTATTGAAAAATCTCACTACACTGTCTTCATTTTATCAGTCACTCTGTTTATTATTATACATGTGAAGAAGCGCTATATAATTCAAAGGATCTTATTGTATCAGTACAGATCGCCACTAATTGAACCTTTTCATGATGAGTTTCTTACAAAGCAGAGGTTCTCTGTCTTGTTGACGCGAAGGTGTTCTTTGAATCTTTCGGTATCTTTTTGTAAGATGCGTTGTTTATATATCAAATATAAACTTCGTTGGTCATGATACCTGCATCGTTGATTGATATGTGTATTGTTGTTACCATTATCGACTCCGAGAAAGAAATACCACAATTCATCCACTCGAAATTCCATCGAAAACAACTCTTGATATAAGTGCTCACGGCGCCCTCTAGGTCGAAAAAAGAGAATAACAAAGCCGTTAACTTGGGTCTTTTTAATGTATCATGTAGCAAACATATTCAATGGAAGATTGTCAGCATTGCATATTCCTTTTCAATTGCTCTAAATGATAAGGAGTATAACCTCTGTTAGTTTAATTAATAGGTAGGTAGGTACTGTAAAAAAAACAGTCAACCAACCGCTCAGAAAGTAGTCAACTGACAGTGTAATTTTTTTTATATACATAGAATTAGACTCAAACGCTTGGAAAGCATATTATCGAATTCATGCAACGAATTCTGTTCAGCGAACTTTAGGTACTTTTGACTTCAGTGATTCTCGAGAATTACCAAAATTTTTTTGATAAAAAATCTTCAAAATTCAAATACAATTCTGACGAGAAACAAAAATTGTTATTCTAATTATTTGTATGTTACCATTATTGTAGGTAGGTACATCAAAAATTTTCCGATCGATTTCTAAGACGTGTTATAAACTTGAGCATTTCTGATTGTTATATTTTTATAGCTGTGAGAGTTTGTACCTATTGGAATTTCTGTTATCTACCAAGTAAAATCAAGAAGATGAAAGGAGTAATAAATAGACAAAATCATTCATTATAAGAAACAAACTTATGGTCGGTCAGACCACTGGCTTTATGGAAGGGGTCCTTGGGGGGTCAGTGTGATAGCCCACACTCCTTAATTGAAAATTTACTAATGAAAAAGTGTGTTAATTCTTAGATTTTTGTTCTCATGACAAATTATCATATAGAACAACGAAGTTTGTCATTTATTTGAAGAGTGACAAATATTTTAGCCTTCCCCCTTCCTGGTTAATTGCGAAAGTTGAATCCTAAATTTCTAAACCTCCCATGATGTAACAAAATTTAATTTAAAATTTCAGATTCGGTGTGTAGGTATTCCTATGAAATATATAGAAATACTCCATATACGGTACCAGAATCTGTCCTTCAGTTTGGTCTGTAACCAATAATAGCGAATATAAGCCCTAATACGTACAGCAAGTGAAAATTTCAATGGATAAAATCGTCGTTATTTTTTGATCCTTTGCAATCTCGTTTCAAACTCGTACAGTATTGAGGGGTTTCTGATAGTTAATTGAGATAGTATACAAGAAGATGAAAAAAGGAAAATCCACGCAAATCCATATTCCAAATCCGCTTATATTCTCTGCAACACAGGATACGGTGATCAATTCCTTTACCGGTTATAATATTATCTTTGTTCGGTTGCATGTTATGGCGGGGAGAAAGCAGACAGTGCCCGTGGCACACCCACACGGAGCCGAAGTTTAATTACAGACTGGAAGCGTCCCTGGGGAACGAAGGGCTTCCCGCCACTCTTTGTCCACCCTCGACTCGCGCATTTCCCCCAGCAATGCCGTAGCTCATTTGCGCCTTCGAAACCTACTGTATATAATTCGACTTTGCATCAGGTCTCAAATAACACGAGCTTAGAAACGATATCTGGAAGACAGAAGGGAGATGAATGAAATTTTGTTTTCAATAGCTAAGCGAGTCTATTTAGATGGACAATAGGAAAAAACAAACTGTAACATCCCCTGAACAGTATAATCTGGACTGAATTTCACAAAAAATCTCAATTCACCTTGAATTGTCCTTGAAGATGATTTCGAGCACCTTTTTTCCTTTATTCAACGAATGTATTCTTTTCGAGTCATTTAAGTCTGAAACTTTGAACGGTTCGATTTTTCACTTTAACTGGATTATGGACTGCATAATAAATTTGAACATTATTGAACTCCACTCCAGAATTAATCAATTCTTTAAGAATTACCACACCAAATTACATGCAAAACAAGCTTAAACTATCAAATCAGAGATCACAGAGAAAAGTGGTGCCATTAATGATCTCTGTTTTCAAAAACCACCCTTAATAATAGCAATGTTGGTCACAACAGAATCTGTGTACACGCCAAAGTCTAAGGAGGAACAAATAGAAATATTAGTAAATTCAAAGTGCCATCAGTTTCTTGCAAATTAAAACCAGTTCAATACGACTCTGCTCTGGTTGCTTATATTCTCGATAGATGCGCGAAGGTCAAGGATCTAAGGGCCGTTTTTGACTATAAACTGTCCTTTTCAGAACCCATAAATCAGGTCATATCTGTTGTCCCCAGGAGTACTGAGGTATTTTGTTAAAAACTGACACAATTTTGTTAACCTTCCCAGGATGAAAGAGGTTTACTGTTCTTTAATCGTAGTAAAATGAAATATGCCTCTATAATTTGGCCTCACTGTACAATAACTCTATGGTGAGTTGAAGGTTGTTCAAAAAAAAGAAGCAAAATGAATATCTACGTTCCAAGGACTAGTCTGCAGAGGACTATATTTTATGTGGGTTAGATCAGGTTGAATATCATTTCGAGTTCACCTGTAAAAATTATGAGTTGTGTATCTGAAAAGTATTGTGGTCGATGTGATATATATGTTGATAATTTGTCAGTTACTTAAACTTGCCATTTGTATCACTGCAGTGGAATATTCAAAGATCTGTGGGAAATTTACAAGCCCTCCACATGTTCTTTATACTCGTATGGTCCTCCGAGCCGGATGTAATTTTGTAATTACAATTATTATTATTTACTTATAGCGTATATTTTATTTTGTATTATTCAATTTGTTAGCAAATACGTCTTTACATATATTTTTTGAAATTTCCTATGTAATTGAGTGTAAAACTGTTGAGAATGAAGGTTTTGATGTAACGTACTTCAAGATAGGAGTGTGTTGTTGGTCCTGCTACGGACCTGGATCATCAATCAGGACTGCGGACACGGAGAAGATCACACATGGTATCGTTTTTACGCACGTCTTGTAAGACATTGATCAAAAAGGGCAATCGTGCGCCATGGCACCGACGAGGTCTACATCCATATCACGGACAGACAGAATGTTTAGAAACACAATGCGTGACATGAGATACGGTCATCTGCGTGACCAGAATAGACAGCCATTGACCGGCAGCGTTGATCTATCTCGTATTCTCTATTTCGGCGGAAACCGACATGGAGTCACATTCGCGCAAATAATACCATGCCAAATTGACTCGCGGCAGTGTCAAGAATTGAACGCGCAGTTTCCAATTTCATTTCCGTCCAGCTCAAATGAATAGTTCGCATTTATTCAGGTTTCAGGTTGCCAAATGAGGCATTCAGTTTGATCACTGTGACCTCTAGTCACTCTACCAATAATCACCAGATTATTTCACATTGAATTACTTTGTAAATGTGGCAATAACAACTACTGCTTAATAGCTTTTGCATACACACACACACACACATATGTATAATACTTAAAAATAATAGTAAATGCACGGCTCTACCGAAACATGTCATTAAAAACCTACACAGTTTTGATTTCAACAATGTATAAATAATAGATAACAAATATAATGACCAGAAACGAAATATAAAATGGATGATTGCTGTACAAATTAAGAATACCATTAACTTAAGTCAAGTCAGATATAGAAAATTTCAACCTTATGTACATATGTTCACAACCGAATTCTTGTAGTTGTTGACAATTTTGGACAATAACATTCGAAAATGATTCTTGGAACCATTTTCGAATATATATATATATATATATATATATATATATATATATATATATATATATATATATATATAATGGCATGCTGTCGGTTAGCACCAAAGTGGATGTAGGCGTACCTCAAGAAACTGTCTTAGGTCCGTTGTTGTACTCCTTATATATACTCGTAAACGATATTGACTCTCATGTGAAAAAATGTTCCATACGTTTATTCGCTGATGATACTATGCTCTATATATGTGGCAAAGATATTAAGAATATGACAGACGGGATTAATAGAGACCTTTCTGCAATTAATAAATGGCTATGTGACAATGGATTATCCAATTAAATGTACAAAAATCTAACGTCATAGTTTTGGGTACAAGTAAACCCTTGAAACCAATAAAAATGAGGATATAATTATGAAGATTAATGAACAAAAAATTAGAAGAGTAGAAGCAGTAAAAATTTAGGCATTATGTTAGACGAAAAATTGAGTTTCTATTATCATGTTGATTTCATATCATCGAAAATCTCTAAAAAAATAAATTTTTGAAAAGAATAGGAAAAACTCTGTCGACATATGTGAAATTATTGTTGTTAAAATCAATAGTAATGCCAAATTTTGAATAATGCTCAACTTTGTTATTTGGTTTGACTAAAAAAAAAATTCAACAATTACAAAAGTTACAGAATAGAGCCATGTTGTTTAAAGTGCAAATGGTATGCCCCTGTTAAAATTATGCTGAACTCTTTGGAACTAATGTGTGTTAAACAAAGCATATTCTTTGCTTCATATATATTCATATTTAAAATAAAAAATCAGTTGCTTCATGTAATGTAATAAAAAATGTAACATACGTCAGTGATGTGCATGGGTATAATACCAGAAATTGTGATAGTTTTTATATCCAAAGTTGTAAGCTTTCTGAATCTAAAAATAGCATATACTAAGACGGATTTAAGGCTTTTAATAATTTACCAAGTATATTGAAAACTAGTATTAATTTAAGCGTGATCTAAGAAAGTATACTTTAAATAATGAGATAGGTATGTAATTCAAAATTGACAATTCAAAATATGTAGATTTTTTGCACAGCTTCAGCTAAATAAATATTATTACGAGTATTATTATTATTATTATTATAGTCGTATATATATATATATATATATATATATATATATATATATATATATATATAACAGTTTCAATAATATTTTCTGAAATATCAGGCTTTTTTTAATGAAAAATAATTATTTTTGTTGATATTCTGTTGCGGATTACAACTTTGTCAATAATATTGAATAATTCAATTGCATAAATTACTATGGATATCAAACGCCAATTGCAATTTCTCAAAAAATATCAACTTTGCCTTTTTAGTTATTCAGAGGAATGTTTCGGGCTCATCATTCGCTTCGGAAGTTTATAAGTATACTTCACCATGAGAAAACTTCTCAAAAATTATCAAATTAAAAAGTAATTACATTTCTCTAGCTTATATTCCAAGACTGAGTTCAAACATGGCGAAAATATTCCATCCTTATAATTTTGTAATAGTACACACTGCACAAAATCATGTCGAATAAATATATAGAAAATTTAAATAAAACTAAGCAGTTTTTTGATTTTCACTATAATTAATTGAAAAACATAACAATATTGTTTCACCAACACAGCAGCTTCATCAGATCTAAATGATAAACTGTTTTAAATAGTTTTTAAATTATGTATTTAGGTTTTCATCAAGTATCGGCCCAATCGGTTAATTTTTTTTATTTTTATTCAACATACACTGTTTTACAGCACAGGTCCTAATTACAAACAGGAAACACAACATATACAAAAAACAAAATTGGTAGTACAAAAGTTTGAATTTTTGTACTTTTATTTTAAATGAAAGAGTTTGTGATATGAATCACAACTGATGAAATGAAATGTAATAATTATAGGAATAATGAAACTTAAATGCTGACCAAACGTATACATACATATAAATTTAAACACACAAATACATATACATTCACATATTAACACTTATACACACATAATTACTTATATGGGTGAATATGAATTATGTTCGTGAATACATATAAATGATGATTCTATCAGAGATTATGTATATCAAGGAAACTTGCCTCAATAATAGTAACAGAACAGTTGAAAATATCCACCTTAGCTCCCAAAATATTACATTGTTCATTAGACTGAGACTTCAGTCTTGAAAATGAGCTAACGCTCGAAACATGTTGACTATACATATTGTTAAATAAATCGTGAAACATTAAGCCAAGAGTTTAATTTATTTTAATATTCAATTATGTTTCACCAAGAGTTAAACGAGAATTGAATCTCTTTCACTTTATTGTTAATTATTTTATGCAAGAAGATTATTGCATGGCATTTCCTTCGCGCACTGAGTGTGTCCACATTGTGTCGACTTGTAAGCGTTTCATGTTATATAGGTGGATATATTCCATCAATTCTGAAGCTCAAAAATTTCAGGATTGTTCGTTTTATAGACTCCAGTTGATCCATATTCGAGTTTAGATCTTACGAAAGCACTATACAATGTTTTCAGAGTTGATATATTGATAAATTCCTTTCCAACGCGAATAATGAAACCATATACTCTACAGGCAGCGTTTACCGTAGCATTGTTATGTGGCAAGAAAGTTAGTTGAGAATCAAAGGTTACGCCAAGGTCAATAAATGTATTAGGTCTTCCCAAAATATTATCACCAATTTCATAGTTGAAATTTATCAAATTATATTTTGTGAAGAACGACATAACATTTGGAGATTTTGAGGTTTAATTTGTTGAAATCACACCAATTTATAATATTACGCGAGTTTCTTGCAATGCGTTCACAGTCACCAATGCTGGACACATAATGAAAAATTTTAAAGTCATCTGCGAACAATAAACCTTCAACATCAATGACTTCGATTATATTATTTATGAACATTGGAAAAGGCAAAGGACCAAATATGGACCCTTGGGGTACTCCAGATGAAGCACAGTATTCAATTGATGTATAACTGCGGCTAAAAACGCGTTGCTTTCTGCCTATCAAGTAGGATTCGAACAGTATGATGAGGGATGTCGAAAGCCTTAATGATAGGTATATGAAATATATACAAAGTTGTGAAACAAAACAAAAACTCAAAGAAAAAGGCATACAGTTTATAATATAACTCACAAAATTGGCAATAAATGCTATATAGGTCAAACATCACAAAATCTAGAAGAACGAAATGAAGCCAATATTAATATGCAAGAATCTAAATCACGGCCCTACATAAACACCAACTGTGTAACTGAATAAGATGATTTTAATTACAATAACATAAAGATTTTGTCAACTGAAGACAATCATATTCATAATACCAAACCTTTACTTTATTCCTTTTGTAATAGGAAGAAATCTCACAGCTTGTGTATGTGAGTTTGTAGATTCTTGGAAGGCAAAATCAACTCTGATGAAGCCTCAAAAAGTAGTCGAAAGCTCAGTTCATTAGAGAAATCCCTATGTTAAGTGTTTTAATTTTATCACTCTTATTATTGTGATTTAGAGAAAATTATTCATTCAATACTCAATTTGTGTAATGGGAATAATCTGTCTGGTGAAGTGTTTGAAAATTCATTTATTCACTACATTTCTCGATATTTCGATTGTGTCCTCTTCAGGCGAAAAAGCAACAATTAGAGGTGAAGATAACAGAAATAACATTTTTTCAACAAACGTCTCTTATTTTGTTTCCACTTATACCCTACATGTTGCTAAACTGATAAGTATAAATGTAAAATAAGAGACGTATTAGTTACTTCTGTTATTCTGCTATTCAAACTTTATCAAAGTTTGATAAAGGCTAAAATAATAACCGAAACGTAATTTGGAAATACTCTAACATCATTTTGTTTTAATTGAACCAAAAAATCCAAGATACGAATTTTTACAATATAAATAAAATGGTTCAAGAATCAGATAGATTGTCAAATGTATATATATATATATATATATATATATATATATATATATATATATATATATATATATATATATATATATATATATATATCCTATTCTTATAGGATATGTTCAAATTGATCTAAACGCAATTATATGATTTTGTTCGTATCAAATAACTACATCTGAAAATTACTGTGTGACATTTAACGAAAATTTTTATATTTTTTGATGTTGAAAACAGTGTTTTCGTTGCCATTTCATTTCAGTGCTGCTGTCTGATTATCCAAGTACCAAAATAACTGAAAAGTGAATTACCAGTTCGCTATTCCATTTCCTCCACCATTTTGCACGAACAGAAGAAACATCAACATTTTTATAAACAATAATTTATCCGTCGTAATTCTGATGACTAATATTAACTCATAAAATTATATTCATACTGCAATCAATCTTATTACTCTAATGAATAATAATTCGTTCTAACATGAATACAGAGAACTATGTAAGTCTCCCCTGTATGTTACTAGTCGAATCATCCCTTAAAACGGTTGAACCTTTTGTGTTAATTATATCGGGGCGTTATACCAAGGTGATTGCTTTATAAAGAGAACGGTTTTATTCTCCACTGCATGGTGTCAAATAAACACTTATTGAAAAATGGCGAGTTTGCCATAGTTTTATGGGTTGGGAATGGAACGTGGGGTGATAGATGTTGCGCCCTTTTTTACCTGGATTTGTTATAGTGATAAATTACGAGGAGTTTCATATTGCCACATAAGTATTTCAGTACTTAAAGTCCGTATTAAGAACAGTACGTTTCGATTTCAATGAAAAAGTTGGGAATCTCATCAATACCTACATATGTCAAATTGAATAAATACAATTTTTTCAATTCAATCTTGATAGTGAGCTTACCGCTCGAAACATGTCGGCTCATCGTTCGAATATAATTTTAATATTCAATATACTATGCTGTTCGAATTTATTGGGACAAAGGATAACAATGTTTTCGTAAAATCTTACCTTTTAAAGACGTAAATACATACAAAATAGCGTAAATTCTTTATATTAATATGAAGTATGTCCTCCTTTCGCAGAAATAACTTCTTGAACTCGTCTAGGCAAAGACAGTTGGTGGTTTCAAGTTTGATACGTGGTGTATTGTCTTATTCGAAAATTATCGCGCTTAATGAGCACACATCAATCACTGTAAGAGATATAGCTGAAGCTGTTGGTGTGGGAAAGTTCAGCTTTTCTAGAATTTTAAAAACATTTGAAGAAAGTGGCTCATCGTCTCCAAAAAGAAAAGGAAACTGTGACCGCAAACGCAAAACTACTCCAAGAACAGACAAATTGTTGATTGTTGAAGAAATAGCAACATCAATCCGAGAAAGACAAGCACTGATCTTCGAAGGGATTTAATGGTTTCTGGTGTGGAGGTGAGCACCTCAACTGTGCGAAAACGACTGCTGGTGGTTGGCCGTAAGGCAAGAAGACCAAGAAGAAAGCAACTACACACCCAGAAAACGATGAAGAAACGTTTGGCATGGACCAAAAAGTACCAAGCGTGGACTGTGGACGACTGGAAGAAGGTGGTTTTTGGTGATGCGACACATTTGTTTGTTCAAGGGTACAAATCAAGTGTTGTTAGACGAAGTGATGGGGAAACTTTGCGGCCTGATCACATCCAGCAAACAGTGAAACATCCTTCGAAACAAATGTTTTGGGATTTTTTTACAACCAATGGCACTGGACGATTAGCTCCTATAACAGGGATGATGAATTCAGTGAAATATATGGAAATATTGCGCACTAGGATTGTCCCATTCATGAAAACGTTTGATGGAATATTTTCCCACGTCCTGGCTAGTGGAATCGATGCCTAGACGAGTTCAAGAAGTTATTTCTGCGAAAGGAGGACATACTTCATATTAATATGAATAATTTAAGCTATTTTGTATGTATTTATTTCATTAAAAGGTAAGATTTTACGAAAACATTGTTTTTTATCCTTTTTCCCAATTAATTCGAACAGCATAGTATACAGATCAGTCAGAGTTAGAAAATTGTTTGAGCAAAAAACTCCCCTGCAAGATTGTCTGTAGTTCATTCCAAACATGGATCTAGTTACCATTTTCTGCTTTATAAATATGCGTGTAACATGTGAGCTATTACCCCAGAATATTACAGCATATGAGATAACCAATTGAAAACTTGAAAAGTATATTACTTTCTGTGTATCCAAATTCACAGACTTTTTGAGTACTTTAATTGTGTATATTGGTGTATTTAGTTTTCGATCAATAAACTCATTATTACTTTTCCATTTTATATTAGAATCAATAAATACAACAAGGATCTTAGTAGCCTTTGAAACCATTACATCATTATGATTTATGGTGGCTTTATGTAGTAATATCCATGATTAATTTGTGTAGAACAACACACATTCGGTTTTTGTTACATTCAGAGTCGAATTGTTCTCCACACACCATTTTTTTATTTCATTATATGCAGTATTCAAGTCTTGTACAATATTATTGCTATTATTCGATAGTATAATTATATTGGTATCGTCTGCTATAGTGTCAATTGCCGTGGTTGCTCTATAGTAAGTAGTAGGTAGGTCATTGATATAGATAATAAATAACAATTTCTCATCCACCTAATGAAGGTATATATCGTAGGCATACCGAAACAATATTGTAGTGTACAACATAAACATAAATTTTGTTTTCAATGGTTTTAAGTTTTGAGTATGTTATATTTAACTGTTCATTATGTCCCATTGCTATTCGAAATTGAAAGCTCAAAAAACAATAGAAATGAGAAACATGTAGATAAATAAATGAATATATATATATATATATATATATATATATATATATATATATATATATATATATATATTTTAATGTGGTGAAGGAGGGAACTCGTGAATGTATATTTTAGATTTGAGTAGAAAACCGAAGCTGTCAGAAAAGGTACGAGTATTTTCGTTTTCAATTGAATAAAGGAATATGCAAATGCTCCTAACAGACATTTGAATATTTTAATAAATTCAGATCCCACAGTGAAAAGTCACACGGAGAAATGGAGGGAGAGAGAGAGCGACTGTTTACAAAATAGGTATTGATATTTCAAATGTGCCAGGGAGGGTTGAAATGCAAATGTTAGTGATTTGTAAATAAGTTCACAATTCACAGACAGTTTTCGTAGTTAGAAATTCCCCTAATTAGCAAGGAAGAAATAAGGTACCAATCTAACAGTGAGCTCTCGTGCTAAACAACATGGCGAGGCGTGGCTTTGTCTCCCTCCGGAAGGGCGCGAATCTCCAGGATTGGTCCGGTTAGGCCCGCCTTGCAACTGTTGTCAAATATTGGTCGACAAATAGTATATGTTTGTTACATGTTTGGATGCCCAGATGGATCTCTTAGTCAACGTAGTTACCTCATTCTTCTGTGTAGAGAATGACAGAGTATGATTAATTTCAGTTCGTATAACGCAGCCCTTAAATAAACACCTCTACCAAACGTTAGTTTTGTGTTTTAGTGTATCTGTGTAAGTATAAGAAATATTCAGTGACCACTGATATGTGTAGCAACGAATCAACAACAAATCCTCCACCTCGATTACCAATTCCATTCAACGCTATGGACCCGAATATGACACCCAGAGCACTTCTGCCTCTAGATCAATACCGATTGCAGCTGTATCAATACGCTTTTGCCGAAAGACTACGGTATCCATTGTTAAATCCATTTCCAACGCCGTTGACGTGTTACCCGTTGTTTCCAAGATCTTTACAACCGGAAGAACCAAAACCTCAACACAGTTACATTGGTTTAATCGCCATGGCGATATTGAGCTCTCCGGAATCTAAACTAGTTCTATCCGATATCTACCAACACATTCTGGACCATTATCCGTATTTTAGAACCAGAGGACCAGGGTGGAGAAATTCCATAAGGCATAATCTCTCGCTGAACGATTGCTTTATAAAAGCAGGAAGGAGTGCTAATGGAAAAGGACATTATTGGGCTGTGCATCCTGCAAACGTTGAGGATTTTCGAAAGGGCGACTTCAGGAGACGTAAAGCTCAAAGAAAAGTACGTAAACACATGGGTTTGGCTGTCGACGAAGATGTTGCTGATTCGCCAAGTCCACCACCACTTTCTGTAAGTCCTCAAATGTTACCGGGACCATCAACAGCGGTGTATCCGATGACAACGTCGAATAAATCGAGACCAAATAGAAAAAGGCAGTTCGACGTCGAATCTTTGCTGGCCCCGGATTCCGGTGACGAAACGAACGAAGAAGATATAGACGTTGTTTCGAGTTGCCAGCAAGACAATCAGCAGCCTCAGAAGCAGTGGCCAATGTTTCCAATCGTTAATTATTACCAAGCACTCTTACAATCCAGGCCTACGATGCAAAATCAATCTGAAATGACCCAAGTTACCGACGTGAAAGTTGAAAATCCTAACACAAACGTTTATTTGGATTGAGTGACCAGTTGAAGTATCCCCTGCCCTGGTATTTCGTTCCTAGAATGAAACATTACTCGAAGATAACGAGAAATCACAAGAAATGTTTTCATTATCCTGAGAAAAATCATAAGTGGCTGTTAATTGGAATGAAACATCCTTTTCTGCTCAATCTATTTAGAACAACAAAAAACCTTGAAATTTAAAATGAAGAAACCTGGCCAGTTGATGTATGTTTTGAAGAGAAGAAGATGAGAAAAAAATGTCTACAAGTGCTATGCAGAACTGTACTAAGAACCTATTGGGAGACTGCAAGGAGTTTTTTTCTGGAGAAGTAAATGAAATTCAGTGTGGTATATTATGGTAGATGGTTTACCACTGTCACCAGTAAGTACCTACCCAAATAAATCAGTTCGAGGATCGCTTCTTCAGGTTTTTGAACAACAAATAACACTTTATGTCTAAATTCAGACTGTAAACCGACCGAATAATTCATTGTTTCGCCCCAGGAAAAACATTCATTACTCATAAAAGTGTAATATTATTTATTGAGTGACTAATCGGAAAAAACAATGTAGAAAAAGTTTTCGAAAGTATTTCGCAAAAATATAACAGTTTTTAATAATCCGTCGGTATGTTTGCTTTGGATAAACAATTAGCGAATTATTTGTGATTTGTTCATTCGTATCAACAATATGAATCCTCTGCTTCCTGAATTTTGTCATAGATGTAATTTCGTCTGATTGCAAATGAAGTTTTCGGTATTAGTACTGATCTTTCATTATGTCTGACTTGTAAATAGAATTAACTGTGGGGACAAGTTGTACATTATTCGTTGTAAATATATCAATATCATCTAAATCGCAGTTATTTTTTCACCTGGGTCATTTAAATCATGTTCTTTACATTCTTATATATCTGAACTTTTGAGTTTGGGTTATTAAACTGAATGTTCTCAGTGGATAAATGATTTATTTTGGGCCATTGAAACATTGATCCAAATTATTTCTATAACATCTAAAAATTGAACTAATTGTATTCATTTTTCATTCATCTATCCATTAGATATATATATAGATTTATACCTATATATATATATATATATATATATATATATATATATATATATATATATATATATATATATATATATTTTCTGTATGGTTTTTTGCCTGTTGCTTAGTTTTTACGATATTTTTACAGATGACAGGCTTTTGAACTTTGGACATTTTTTATTTAATTCAATGGACGATGAATCAACTCTGTAATAGTTCATATTTGAATGAGAAGTAATAGAAATACTTGTCTAAAAATCACAGACTGAACATTTCTTTATTCGATTAGTTTCGCCTTTTACAGCATTAGATATCAAGCATCAGCGAAACTAGTCGAATAATGGATTGTTCATTCAATGATTTTTAGACAAGTACCTATTTCTTATTACCTTCAATAATTTTGACAAAGCTGCAATCCGCAATGAAATTTTTTCGTGCAAGAAAGCCTGTTATTGCTTAAAGTAAGTACCTCAAAAAATGTTATAGTATATATATATAGTTATGTTATAGTTTTATATGGTTACTGTAAAGAAGAATAAAAATTATATCTGTGAATGGGTATCTTTCAAGAGGAAGGGAGAAACTTAATTTCAACAAACAGAATTGAAGAGATTCCTTTTCAAACTAAGAGAGTATATAGATAAGATGTAGTTGTAGAATAATAGAAATAGATAGTGTTAAGATTGTATAAGATATAAGGACTTTAAATTGATTTATAAGATTGTACACGGTATATCTCAAACGATTGATACATTCTAAAAGAAATATATTTTTTATTTACAATATTCATTAACATTATCAAGTTCAACTTGGCTAAAAGAAAAATCAATTTAAAGTCCTTATATCCTATACGATCTTAACACTATCTATTTTTATTATTTTACAACTACATCTTATCTATATCTCTCTTAGTTTGAAAAGGAATCTCTTCAATTCTGTCTGTTGAAATGAAGTTTCTCCCTTCCTCTTGAAAGATACCCATTCACAGATATAATTCTTATTCTTCTTTACAGTAACTCTATAAAACTATAATATAACTATATACAAATGATATGAGCAGTCTCTTATCATTTTATATATATATATATATATATATATATATATATATATATATATATATATATATATATATCGGCAACTATCTTGGGCAATTAGTGATACGATTGCCCAACATACAAAACTACGATCAATTTAAATTAGAAACGTAGGACGGGATGTTCATGAATCAAATATTTTTCAACATTATCTGTTTTCCCTTTGAAAATTCGAAAGTTATGCTCAAATATAGAGCCTTAAAAATTAATGGACTATTATTAAATTGCCCAAGATAATACCAAATGTTCATATTTCATAATATATATACAAGTGGAGGAAAATTTATGTCTTTTTAATGTTTCGCTTTTGTAGCTAGGTTCATATTTAAAATCTTCTTAATATAGGTAGCCATAAATTACCAGTATATTCAAACTCATAGTATTATCAATTTGTTGAAAGTTTTCATTAAAATTACAATTGGCACGTAAGCAACGTCAGCTGTCAACGATTTGATTGATTATATTTTTTTCATTCAGAATGAAAAATCAGAAAGGACAAAATCCATATAGATACATACCTAGATATGATAATATTCGGATTGCATGTTTGTGTATTTTCAGATTTTCGTTTTCAAAATAAACAATGAATTTTGTTAAAAGCTGTCAACGTTTCCCTACAACGTTTGTATCTTTTGTCAAAACATTCTTATTCTCGTCGACTCACATTTGAACAATATTTATTGAAATGACAACAGTTTTTAAATCAAAATACGTGAATTGCAAAAGGGCAATTTTAAATAAGTTAATGGAAGCCATATCAATATCGCGAATGTAGAAGTTGTTTGTTACCTTCTCATTCATTTTTTCAATTAGATAACTCAATTATGAATCTTCTTCTACATACCAACGTCTCTGATGTTTGTCGTTTAGAAAAGTAGTGGAAAAAATGTTTGCGTTATTTTCTTGATGGAAGTAAATAGTTAGTGTTTAATGCAAGTTCTTTTTAATTATAGTATGGAATTACTAGTCGCTTTCTTCATTATCTCTGAAATGTTTTCTCAATTCCATTCATAACAGTTCATTACAGATGTCACTGTCAGTGCTGCCTTTAGTTTCCATCGTTTTCGATCTTTTCAGTCATCAGTTTTACTACTAATCATCCATTGCACAGTTCACCCCTTGCTTTTTAAGATCTTAATAACCTTCTGCATCCAGCTCTTATTTGCGATTTGTGGGGATCCACAGAACAATCGTATTGGTCATCTTTTCTTTCGACATAATTTGCAATCTTTTACATCCTGCACCAAGATGTTGAAATATTTGTCCATTTGCTATGTGAATTCAGCGATTGTCATCCTGACAATTCTAGTTATCTGGTAGGATCTCTGCCAACAAATCATCTCAATTGCTTTTATTGTGAAGGGGTCTTTACTGATTACTTCAAGCCTGGAACTTTGTGTAGCAATACTTCTTCAGACACTATTGTATTTCCTAAGTTTCCAACTGATATTAGCGACCTCTCAAAGTAAATAAAAAGTTTTGTGTCAGACATTACATCTATAAATAATGCTCGTCTGGTAATTACGAAGTTTTTTAATGACTTGCAATATTTCTTCAACAAATTTGACTTAATTATCCGGATGATAGTGATTATCTCAGGTTTATTGTAGTTTTTTTAGGTCGAAGATATTTGTTTGTAGGTACTCACGTATCAATTCTCTTTAAATTAGTTTTCTGTTGCGTAATTGCCGATAGAAAAACATTTTAGAATTGATTTGCAATTTAAAGAAGTTTTTTTTCTAATTGAAAATCGTTGATTGGTATTTTTCTGCCATTAAGAGGTTCTTGGCTTTTTTGATGGTTTCAAAGTGAAAAAAATCTGAATCTTTTGTTACATCACAAGTGTGTAGTACTTGTTTCTATTTATGAACCCAATTAAAATAAGGATTAGTGTTGTGATTTATCAAGGACTAACGAATAAGCAAATTTAAATGCTTTATTCTAACTTTCAGTTCGAAGATGCTGTTATGAAATTTTGCGAAGTTGTTTTTGTTAATATCTACATTGTTTTGTTGAATATATTATGAATTGAGATATTGTCATGCAAAAGTAAATTGTTCGATGTATGAACAGCGTTGAGCTTAAGGTGTTAGCTTACAGTATAATACCGATAGATACAAGACACATAACTTTTCACTCAACTTGAACATCGTATGTCAAAAGTGACTGGGATTCATAAACTGTCATTTTACGAATGAATGAAACGTAAATCAGATTGGTCAGGCCATGAAACAAACAATACTACAAAAATTCAAATTCATATTTCTTTCAACTGAAATTGTCAATCTGTTATTTTGAACATAGATGTTCATCTAATAGGCACATATTCTATTTTCAAATGAGAATCCAACTGACATTTTCACTATCAAGTTACAAATAAAATAATAATAAAAAATATGAATCAATCAGAAAAACAATAGCACAAGTTAGTGTTTCTATGTCTAGTGTATTCTTAGGGATGAAACGATGTCATTGAGGTATCGATACTTTTACTCGATAGGAGTAAAAGTATCGATATTTTACTTACTCGATATTTAGCGATCCTACTATACCGGTCATCAAGTATCGATACTTACTCCATGTCGATTGAAAAGTGATACTTACTCGTGGGTATCCAACCCTTTCTGGAAAATTTAAGAGTAAAACCTGCAAAAATTATAACAATTTATGTAAAAACTCAGTTTTTGTAGTGCTTTGCAAGAATATTAATCTTTCAAAAAGTTTGCCTGTTACAACAACCGAAGCAGTGACTCTTTTGCAGTGGATTTTTGAAACATCTCGAAGGGTTCATAGGTACTTAACGAGTTGAAATATATACGTGCTCATAATATAAAATGATCAAAAGAGAATTTTACTGTACTTGAACAGAAACTCACAAATGTAGAAAAACATTAGAAATATAACTGAAAAGGTGGGAATGGTCATGAAGTGGTCTACATGGTCACATGAATATTTCTTTGACTTTTCAGTTTTACCCTGAATTACCCCAGGTTATCACAGATAGAGTAAGAACATAGAATAAAAATAAAATTAACGTAAATTGAATCTCTTTTTCTAACTAATAATCAAATATATACCTGCAGGTTCTAAAATATTCACTAAAAACATTTTAAGGTATTGATACTTATACCCAATACTCTATCATTCGTCAATTTTTGATACTTACACTGTATCAATATTTTATTAGTGATAAAATGAAAAGAGACATTCTCTTATAGACTAGGTATAGCTATATAGTTATTCAAGAAGGTATTCATTGTGGTTATTGTCTTCATGATGCCAAAAAATAATTACTCTACCGAATTATTTATTAAAAATTTGGGTTTTTGGTTCAAATTCTCAATTCCAAACTTCACGTATAGGTAAATCAGTTATATACTAAAAAAGTTATGAAGTGAAAAGCAGTACCTATATATAAAAGGTGAGCTTATAAATTGAAAGAATAAAAATATTTTGATTTTGCCAACAGGTTCGAATGTAAATTCAAATTCTTGCAATTTTTTCGCTTGCCAAGATGATAATCTGATTAGGAACATTTTTAAAATTCACAAATATTTACGTACAAGACTTCATTGTTTCTCTATTGTGCGCAATCTCGCCTCTTTGCCTAGCTTAGGCCTATTGTGAGGATATTGCAAGTCTTCTATTTCAGTTCCTTTCTGTTACTTGCGTTCATTCATGAAAACCTACCTTTGTTGCTCGACTACGTTGACGATGTATTTATTCCTATTAGTAAAGGTACAAAAGGATATTTCGTCTGACCTCCCGCGTCGGTTCTCAACGACTTCAACATAGGGTATTAGCTTTTTAAGGAACAACAACATGAACGACAACCACTTGCAGTGAAAACCTACAAGGCATTCAAATTCATTCATCGTTTACAGACCTAAATGCGTACTAGGAAGAAAATAAAGATGAAACGATATACGAGTAAATACAATTATATACTGGGTACTTTTTTTCGGTACTTATACTATCGATAATTTGGAATTAATTGTAGAGTAGATGCCCGAAGTAGGTACCTACTATTTGGTATTATTAACTACAAAAATATATGTAGTAACATCAGGTCATCTTTTATTTTTAACAAATTGCAGATCTCAATTTTTTGTTTTTAATATTTATATATTAGAAAAATGAATGAAAAATTACTATAAATGTTCTGGTTGATATAGATATTTATTATTCCTCAACAGAATATAGAAACAAAATAAATTAGTTATGGGTCAGTGAAATAACAATTGCTGGACAAGGTGGGTCCCCCACAGTCGGATACCCCCCAACGTATGCTAGTTAGTAATAAATGATATTACTATTCACATTGATTATATGAATTTCGGTTTTTGTTTTGGCTGTAGAAATAATGAGTCTCTTTGTCAATCAATCTCTTTATCAATTTGAGACTTATTTTTTAGAGTTTGAAGTTTGAAATTCATCTAAGGAAAATTTCAAAAGTGCAATGGTTTATTTATCATTTTATTAGAAAAATTTTGTGAAATATATTTTCAGTATTATTTTTGGATGAAATTTATAAACTTTTTTAAGTAGTTACTGGTACCAGGAAGTTCATGAATCCCGCCTAAATATATTATTTCGAATTTACTGTTATCAAGTCTAGACCGAGGTAATTCTGCTGATGTCACTGTTTCATAGATGTTTTTCCATTTGTCCATGTTCATTCCACCATACTTCTACTTAACATATAATTCTAATTGAAATTCTAATGACTTTTTTATTTTTCATGAAGTGTTTTTTAGGGAACTTATATTCAAAGCTTACTTATTATATTAACTATGTATTAAAAACCATTTAAAATGAAGAAATTTTGATGATATTCAAAACAAGAGAGTTGATTCAAAGAATTGAAAACAATATGAATTATGGAATATAATATTAGTTTCACGAAAATAATGCATTCACAAAAACTTATTCATGTTACCTAAAAAGGTCGATTTTGGGAAATTACAATCCTTAAACATATATTTCTACAATAAACAAAAACAATTTCAATGATTTATACGTACCTATATATGAAAAGTAATTTGTCTTTTGTAGATGACAACTGTATTGGCAGATTACAGAAATTATTGCACATTTAATGCAGACTATCTCTCTGTATCTTTTTTATTATCTCTGTATTATAAATACAAAAACAGTCTGCCTTAAATTAAATTTCACACACATTTTTTATACGTATTTTGTGTTTCTCTTGTGTTTTGTAACTATCAAGGGTACGATAGGTAGGAATATAATTTATATAATTTTGTCGATTTTTCTCGCTATTTCACAGAAAAAATCGTCCTCTGTTCCCGTTAAGAATTGTTCATTGAGAAAATTCCGATTGATGTATACTCAATACATTAATCATTAATCGATTGGGCCGATACTTGATGAAAATCTGAATACATAATTTAAATAAAACAAAATAGTCTTTTTTTCACTATAATTTTGTTAAACATAACAATATTGTTTCGCCAACACAGTGGCTTCATCAGTTGTAGATGATAAATGATGCAAATCAAAAAACCACTTAGTTTTATTTAAATATTATACACAGTATTTCTTCTGTATTACCAGATTCAAATCTATGTAACGTGAATTTAGATTTCTCTTATCCGTTTTGTCATTCACAAAGCATTTTTATATGATTTTCTTTAAATTGTAGTTTTGTTGTTTTCGAAACAAATGGATTGACAATAGGTATTTAAAATATGCCAATGTTCTACTGAATAGTTCAATATTGGTTCTACGATAAAGATTATTTCATAAATTGCTCTAAGTAATTCGATTTTCCAACAATAATCTACATTTTTAGTGGTTTTGAAAACCGGATATTATTACGTTATTAATATAAGACAAATGCCCATAAAAAGCTTATTCTTGTGAAATACCTGCAAATATAAAATTACTCTTAATGTGAATATAAACTGAAATTCAAACACTTGAACTTTTGATTTACACTTTATTGACAACATAGCATGACGCGTTTCGTCGTTACAAACGACTTTTTTACGTGCTAATAGAAGTCGTTTGTAACGACGAAACGCGTCGTGCTATGTTATCAATAAAGTGAAAATGAAAAGTTTTTTTTATTTTTGACACAAAAGTGTTTTAAATTTAGTTTATATTCAATTATAATGGATTTACTCAGAGTAAACGCCAACACAATTAAATACTCTTAATGTTACGGTTCAAAAAAATTTATTTTTCACAATCAAATAGAATAAAACCTTGGATAAACAGTATGAAATGTTATTAAAAGTATATATGTCAAGGAAACTGAAGCTATCAACATAATAATATGTAATGTATATTATAAATGGGTATATAATATTCTATAAATTGAATCTATAGACGTACAGACCATCTCTATACTGAAAGTATTTTTCTAAAGTTATGGAGGTTAATATTTTATCGTATTATCACATTTCTAACAAAATTTAACCTTTTAACTGAATGCCAACATGGGTTTCGATCGGTTCGTTCAACACAAACTGCTGCGTCTCGTTTGTAGAGTACATTCATAAATGTTTGGATGATGGTTATTGCGTTGCAGGTTTGTTTTTTGACCTGTCTAGAGCTTTTGATTGTTTATTGTTTAATTTTATACTAAACAAGCTTTATAATCTGGGTTTGAGAGGGATAGTTTTGGAATGGTTTCTTAATAACGGATCGTTACATGGTCGTCAAAATTCAGGAGAACTGGTCGGAGAGGTATAATGTTAAGTTAGGTGTTCCTCAGGGTTCTGTGCTGGGACCTCTACTGTTTTTATTTTTATAAACGATTTGCCCGAGTACGTTTTGGGAGGTAGAATTACTATTTTTGCAAATGATACCTCTCTCGCGATTTCGGCAAACAAATTTCGTCTTGTGACTTGTCGAAGAAATGTGCAAAATTAACCTCATGTTTAACTGTATGGTGCCGTTAGAATGCTCTTACTTTAAATGTAAATAATAATAATAATATTTATTTAAGGTTTTCGTATTACAATTATACCTATAGGTGAAAAAATAGTATTCTAATTTTGAAATCTATCTTGTCAATTTTGTTGCCTAAACAAACATAATACATTTTCTCACAAAGGCCGTAGCATGTGGTGAGTTAACAAAATTGAATGTACTTTTTCAATACATGTGCTAGGGTGGGTGAAAATTTGAGGTTTCAACATAATGGATTACGATTGTATCTAAAGACAGCATCCTATTCTTGGGTATCTCACTATGTAAAAAACTTAATAAAGCCTGTTACGCAATAGGCAGGATTAGCGATTCTTTGCCTATAAATGCTGTTGTAAATGTATATTATGGTTTATTTTATAGTCATATTGGTTATAACATTTTGTTATGGGGTAACTCCACTGATTAAATCAGAGTTTTTGTAGCACAAAAACGTGTTTTGCGAATAATCTTTAATCTGAAACCAATGGAAACATGCAAACCGGTCTTTGTTTTTAATCGTATTGTAACTGTTCCGTGTATTTAGATAATGATATATATATATATATATCTGACAAATATCTGGAAAAAATCTGACGACATATATGAAGTTGTTGCTCTTTAAGTCAATAATACTGCCACACTTCGAATATTGTTCCACTCTGTTATTGGGATTGAGTATAGAAAAAACTCAACAGTTACAAAAGTTACAGAATAGAGCTATGCGAACAATTTTTAAATGTAATAGATATACTCAATCCAAAGCATGCTTAATTGTTTAGAACTAATGTCAGTCAAACAGAGAATACTTTTTGCTACATATATATTTATATTTAAAGTCAAACACAAATTGTTCCCATATAGAATAATAAAAAATGTAACATGTGTCAGTGATTACTATGT